>CM060920.1:828924185-830124185 GCA_030737875.1 Allium sativum | reverse complement strand
AACCAAAGTTATGAATACCGACAACCCCTTTGCACACGTCCCGCAGCAAAGCCCAACCATGAAGTGAACTCATTGGTTCCCAACTGGATCCTGAGCTCTAACTTCCATTTGGACTACCTTTGCATCTCGGGTTATGGGTCATTACTGGGTCGGTTCGGGTTCCCCTTCTAGCCATCGGTTCGGGTCGGGTCCTCTACTATGAATTGGTTCGGTTCGTAGTCTTCCCCTGTAGCGGTTCGGTTCGGGTCCACAGCGTTGCATCGGTTCGGGTCCTCCTCTGGTACGGTTCGGTTCGGGTCCACTCCATCGCGTTGGTTCGGGTCGGGTGTCTCACTTCGGGTCGGGTCGGGTTGCCATTCTCCATTCAGTTCGTGCTCCAGCTCTTGTGCCTCGTCTGGTCCCGTTCCCTATTCTAATCCGATCCGATTCCTTCACCATACTCCGGTCCGAGCCCTTCGTCCTTAAGCCGATCCGATCCTGCTTCGTAGCACTGATCCGATCCTGCTCCATAGCTCCGATCCGATCCCTTCGCCTTACTCCAGTCCGAGCTCTTCATCCTTGAGTCGATCCGATCCCCCTCCTTTATTCGATCCGATCCCAATATTGCTAGCATGGCCTTCATTTCTGCCAGATTTCTCAAGTGTCAAGTTCCGATCCGATCGAATCCCTTGCCCAGTTCACTTATCTGATCCGAGCCCCCATATCCGATCCGATCCGGTCCAGAGCCTGCACTTTTCCAGCAACCTTTCCAGCGAGTATTTTACGCTATTCGGCGATGTTTTCGACCATTCTAACTATTGAAATCAATCACAAAGCATATCATACAGTCATAGCAACATGCATAATCAACCACAAACATCAAGACATCAACATGATAGGTTAAAATGGATCAAACATACCCAAAACCCCATATTTTCCCTTTAAGCATGTTTAAGCAAGACTAATCATAGGGTTAACAAAACTTAACCGAATCAAACCAAATTCCTACCAGAGGCATAAAATATTATTTTCGGATTTATAGATATTTTTCCAGAATTTATTGGTGTGTAAATTCGCTAATCTTCACTAATTACCCTTAATTAACTGTAATTAGTGTCAAAACAATGCTAATCACTCACCTTAGCCACAAACAAACTTTAGATCTGAAATAATCTCTAATTTGGTTCCAATCCCTATGTGTTCCAGCAGCTCTCGCTCTCTAATTTGGTGCTACCCTCCCTCGATTTGATGTAGTTTTGCTTAATCTTCGATTAGAAAGTGATTAGAGACGATTTGGGATGAAATTAGAAGGTGGAGGCCATTACTAGGGTTTCAAGAAGGAAAGTGGCGGCTCAAAACTGAAATGAAAATGATTCTCTAACTCATTTCAGCCTCCCCATAACCCTAATCCCGAAATGGGTTATGGGCCTATTCACTAATCACCCTATTTGGCCTGGTTAAGCAGTTTTTCACCTCCCAAACTTTATTTCAGCCATATCTCCCAAACGATAAGTCCGTTTGGCTATTATGACCACTCTACGGAAAGGTAAACCATCAAACGAATCTAATGGAAGTGGTTTCAGGTCAAAATTACTTTCCAATCAAAAGTTATGGCCAAAACAAGATCAGCTAGGGGCAAAACGGTCATTTAAAAATCGACAAAAATCATGAACATGGGAAATGACCCCAATAGTCGTCTCCCAAAGTTACATGACCATACGACTTCATATGTGAAAGAAATAAATATTCCACGATCCTATGATGCGTAGAATGAGGGTCGTTACACTTAATTTAAAAATAGTTTAAATCAACTGTAAAAATTGAAATTGTTTAACATTTTAATATCCAAAAATTAAACTAAATTTGCTGCATACAAATCATTTTTATGTTATATTTTGCTACATACAAATTAAAAATTAACTTATTTGAAATTGAAAATGCATGACATTTTTATGTTATACAACACAGTAAAATGCACGACATTTTTATGCTATATTTTTATCCACATTCATAAAACACACACACACACATACACACACACACATACACACACACATATGAAAGCAATTCTCTTGATTTCATAACACTAGTACAAGACTAGAAGCCTACTACAACAACTATCGCTGATTCACAACCAAATATTGGACACATAAATTTCAATGTCAACGAATCACATGAAATACACATATAACATGATGCTCTAACATACAACACCATTGGAATCAATTACACTCAACAAATAACCCTAAATTTGTAATTTAAACAAATATAGCTTTAGGAAAAAATTGAATTTTTAAGCAAAAAAGGAGTTTATTCCTGAATTTGATCTCGATGGAGGTTTGAATTGAAGCCAGGAATGAATTAGCGTGAAGAAATCGGTGTTTGGGGGCAAGAAATCACGGATTTCGGGGGTTCTAGGGATTTGGAGGGGGACTTAATTGGGGAAGCTGAAGTTGAAATGAGGGAGAAAGCTCTCGGCCTTCAGAAAATACGTTTATAATCGACGGTTTCCGACTACAGCAAACGGGCCGTCGAAAACCGTTGATAAATAACCGTCGGAAGCCGTCGCAACCCTCTGTCGAAAATAGCAATGTTTCTTGTAGCGTTGGAAACTAGAGGTAAGTGCAAGCTTATCATCTGATTTTCTTTTCAATTTCTTAACCAACAAAAGAAGGCATCTTAAATATATTTCTTAAAATGAGAATAATAAATTGTTCTTATGGTGATTGTTCTTCATGATCGTTGATAAAGAAATAACATAATTATAATAGTTCAAACTTATTTTCAGATTTCTAACTAGTGAATATTTGTTGGTTTAATATATTCCTAGTCAACATATTATCAGCTTTAAACTCCAGCAATATACTATTTTTATTTATTTAATGTTAACATAAATGGTTCGTTTATTACTTGTGTTACTGTCATATTGTGTCATAGATTATGCCAATGATTTATGTTAGTCTACTCACTCGCACATATAATAATTACAGCACATGAGGTTACACCACTTTTACTGATGCTATACCAGTAAAGGCATTAACCTGTATGACCTTCCTGTTCACTCTGATATTGCATGTCTTTGCATTATTTTCAAACAAGATGCTTTGCATTCTTATATTGAAATAACATTCCCTTTTGATTATATAGGAAGTTGTTAATAAGGCACCAAAAAAACTTACTGGTCCTGCCATGAAAAATGGTAAAATAGAATCAAAGAGTAGCTAGGAATCAAATAACAGCTCAGACGATGAACCAATAAGCAGAATCTTTATTCTCAATGTTCAAATATATCCACATTGATAACCTATCTTCTGTCGTTGAATTTCAATTTTTGGGGTTTGTAGTTTAATACTTTTGTATTTTTTGTCCCTTTTTTGGGATTCAACTGACATTTGAATGGGCAGTTGGTTATGTGGAGACCTGAATTTGTACTTCCACCGTCTTTTCTTTCTACCACTTGGCATATTGATTTTAAAGTTACAGATATGGAAAAAAATATCATCGAAATTTATAGTAGTGTACAAAATATGCAGATATAGTCAGATAGTTTCATATTATATCCAACCGTATAATGTTTAGACAAGGTAAGATTCCGGGTAACTAATTAATAGGCAAGGTAAGATTCTGGGTAATTAATAAATTATCAAATATTCTATACTTGGATAATTTCAAATATCATGGAGTAACATATTGATGCTAATTAGCCTCACGCTCATACTTTATCCCATCATCGATCTCATATCCGATGCCGTTGAAATCTCTAATACTGTTTAGTTGATTTCCATTAGTCAAATTTAAAATTCAGGACCCGAAATATAGATGGGTGATTAATACGTCAAATCACAATTTTGAGTGTCAAATATAAGTGCTCAATAAACTATGTTAACACAAGCAGTATCACAAGTGCTCTGACGTTTAGCGTACAAATAAAATTCATATAGTCAGGGTTTCGATGAGTTGGTGCTTGGATGTTATGAAAAAAAAATTATGCAAAATAACTACGGCTTTTGCTTGAGCCATTCTCGTGGGTGATGGCTGTGACTAGGAATAATGCTGGAAGTCCCAAATAGTCACTCCTGGAAGTTTCTTAAATCCTTTGTCCTCAAATTATCAATCTTCTTATTACATTCTTTTTTACTTTTTGAAAAAAAAACACATAATCATTAGTTTTGGGCTCAAAGGATTAGTTGTTTCATTTACAAATGCTCATACTTGACAATGGTTCAACATTTGTGTACATTGTTGCATCTCTGACATTTGGTCAGGAACATAAAGGAAATCGATTGAGGTGTTGGAAATGGCATCAGAGATTCTTTTGATCGAGTTGACAATAAAGGATATTGCCGTTCCAAGTTGTGATGGAGTCGGTTAAAAAGAGAGTTTGAAGATGTGGTTTTTTTTCTGGGCATAAAATTTAAGATTTATAGCAAATCTTGTAATGAGTTTAGAAAAGAGTTTGACGAAGAAATAGAACAAATGTATACTCGAAATCATCTCCACCTTTTTATTTAGGGTATTTTGCAATGTGGTTTGCTTAATAATGTTCTTTAGCCTCTGTTAATCAATAATCTTGCATTGTAAAATTGTAATAAATTTGGTCTTTCTAACAAAAAACTCAAATGCAATCAAATACAAATATTTAATTATAACTGAAGACGGGAATTTTCAGTCGGTAAGATGATAGGCTTATGCGAACAAGTATGCATATAGATTCTTACATGTAGTGCAGTGATGTTACAGAATAAAACAAAACATAGAGAAACCATTGGAGAAAACATAAGAGATAAAAGAAGAGCTTTTATTTCTATTGATCAAAGTGTCTAGTTTCTATTACATTGGCTTCTTTATATATAGGCTTTGGAGCTGATATTAAACTTATCCCCGTGATGTGGGACTAATTAAAATATTACAAAAGCATATTCACTCTTATATATATTACATATATTACAACACCCCCCCTTGAATATGCGTCTTCAAAATCATGAATGCTCCGCTAACTTGAAGTTGTCCCTTTTTAAAACATATGTGATGATTGCTCCCCTTATTATTATCTTGCTTGCATATATCCGTTCAATCAATACAACTATTGTCTGTTGCCTTCAAAACTCTATCAGGAAAACCTAATGGGAAAAACCTTGAATGAGAAAAAGAGTACAACGTGTGACATTATGGATATCATATTAGAATGATATTCCTTCTAATAGTTTGATGCTTCAGGATCAAAACAACGCCTCATTAAAACCTTACTAAGAAAAACCCTTTGGGAAAAATCTTAGTGAAGGAAAATGAGTATAATTACTTATTTTAATATCTCGTTTCATATAATGAAGTTTGATACTTCTGGATCAGGATAGTTCCTCATTAAAATCCTTAATAATAAAAACCTTATGGGAAAAATCTTAGTGAAGGATTTTTTTCATACAATATAGAATGTCATATTTCAATCATTTATTATGTCAAATGAAATTTGATACTTTCGGATCAATATAATGCCTACTTAAAACCTTAATAAGAAAAACCCAGTGGGAAAAATCTTAAATAATGGAAAAGAGAACATTATAATTTATTTTCGTATGTTACTTTTTGGGTTGATACTTCTGAATCAAGATAATGCCTCGTTAAAACCTTACTAAGAAAACCCAGTGGGAAAAACTTAGTTAAGGAAAAAGAGTGCATTATAACATACTTATGGATGCTCCCCCTGATTTAATAATTTCCTCTGAACTTGTATTCTTCTTTCAATAACTCAAATAACTTATAGATGCTTCTTAGTGAAGTTTTTCTTTAAAACATCATGTGCATTTTCATGCTTCAGGCATGTTTTCTTATTTAAAACGCCTTCTATTTGCGCTTTAATTGCATGCTACTAGTATTCATTTATAAATACAGTTCATGTGACTACAATTTTGTGTTTTAACCAGTTTTTCATACTGCAATACACATTTAATGAATTGAATAAGTTTCATTGCAACAACACTAAGCAAGAAGTAATCTACTCATCTTGAAGTATGTCAAGATTTTCATTACAATAATACTTAAAAGAATGAAGTATATCAAGATTTTTATTACAACAACGCTAAGTAGGAAGTAATCTACTCATCTTGAAGTATATCAAGATTTTTATTACTACAATGCTTAGAAGAATGTTGTAAACTATCATCAATGTCCATGGCAATGTTTATAACAGCAAATGTTATTTATATTTTTTAGGAACATATATATATATATATATTAATAAGTTTTTCATATTGCAACTACCACTTCAATGGATATTAAGAGTTTCATTACAACAATTCTTGAAAGCGGGAAGTGGTCTACTCATCATGAATTATATCAAGATTTTCATCACAACAATACTTAAAAGAATATTGCAATATTCTTAATCTACATTTCTTGCTCTTAACATTCTTTATCACCACCAAAGTTATTTAAATTCTTCTGGAATTTGTATACTTTCATCGTTTATACCTTCAGGGTATTATAAACATTTTAACTACTTTTAATCAATTCAATTATCTATAAAAGTACAATTTTCATGACATAACATGTTGCTGACAATGTATGGTGCTTCAGTAACTTTAGTGTGCTTTTGTCATTTTATACATTTTTAATTTTATCTTATGGACTACAAGTCCATATCTTATGGAATACAGGTCCATATATCTTATTTAGGAGAATTTCAGGATGGCTAATGATGTTTCTCTCTAATATAGGATTTTTAATCCATTTATAAATATAAGCGCTTTATTATTTATTAATTTATGACCAATGATTATTTCTTGTCAGTTCTATAAATGATTTATTGAGATCTCAATACTTATCATGCTTTAAACCACTTTTGAGAATCATGTCATGGGATTCTTTCAAAGTAATCTTAATTTTTTCTTTAAGAACACTCACCTCCATTATTTGGAATATTTATGACTTACTCCCAAAAAAAAAATTGAATTGACTTTTGTACAACATTTTCAGCTGTGATTTATATCTTTTGATCTTTTAGGGATTCAAATCTATATCGGAGAAAGTCTATTAGGGACAACATTAATAATGTATACAATTTATTTAATATTTTGCATTCTATATGTTAGCACTAATCAACCTAAACTTATATCCCTTTATACTCCCCTCAATGTTGACAAACATTGTCACATTAAATAATATACCTTCTTTGGATTTTCATTTTTAATCCATTATTACATTATTGCTAGCAAATAAATTATATGTATTTCAATTGTAGGAGGATAATACCCTTATTAATTGATAAGATGCATTCATATTGCACTGCTTATCCTCTTTCATTGATCTATTAACTTGGAGGAATTTTCTATCATTTGAATATGCACATGACTTCAGGTCTTTCAATATTGATATCAATTGACTTTTTAAATTACTAAATAATATATGCATAATTTATAATATAAGCTCATAAAAACTTCAAATTGTTAATTAAATATTCGTATATATGTGTATATACGTGCGTCCACGTATTACATGTGCAACTGATTTGCACATTCTTCATCATTCGAGTTACTGATTTTAGAACAAATTGTTTATAAGGTTTTTAATCATTAATTTTTGCTTATCAAGCAATGCCAATGCGAATCTTGAAGATCGTATCATAATGTCTAAAGCATCTTCTTTGCAACTGTACATAACTTCTGCTTCAAATAAAAAATATAAACAACTTTAGGTTGTTACACTGTATTGAACTTATATAGTTCAAATAAAAAATATATAAAACTTCAAGTTGTTAAACTGTATTGAACTTCTAGTTCAAATAAAACATATAAACACACATCCATAAACATACATAGTATTGCATATAAGTTATCATTTTCGAAGAATATATATATATATATATATATATATATATATATATATTTCGTCAACTGTATAGCAAAACACAAATAGAATACTCACACAATCTGTGTAATGGTGAAAATACTAACAAAAACATATTACAATACCAGCTTCAAATATTTAAATTATTTAAACAATAAAATCAGGTTGTCCAAATTACCAAACTTGGAATTAAGATTTTACATTTTCTAAAATGAATGATTCAAAAAACTTGCAGATCTATGCATAAAATTCATAAACATAAAATTTACATGTTTTTGATTCATCCCTCAAGTTTTATTGTGCATCACTCCATATACTTCCTTCTTAGAACGTCTAATAAATTTTTTTACACGAGTTTGGAATCTGAATAATTTTACTTACCATTTACCTGTATAGACTTTTCCATAATACTATTTACATCCATGGTTTTTCCTCTAATATATTTCACTTTGTTATAAAATAAAACAAAACATATGTTAAACAAGAAACTATTAGAGAGAACACAAAAGATAGGGGAGAGACTTTTGTTTCTATTACTTCAAGTGTGTACAATTTCTTACATTGGCTCATTTATATATAGGATTTGGAGTTGATGTTGGACTTATTCCCATGATGTGGGACTAAATAGAATATGATAAGAGCATATTCACTTATATATATTACAACACTCCCCCTTGAATATGCATCTTCAAAATCTTGAATGCTCTGCTAACTTGAAGTTGTCCCATTTTAAACATATATGATGATTTCTCCCCCTTATAATTATCTTGCTTGGATATATCTGTTCAGTCGATATAACTATTGTCTGTTGCCTTTAAAGCTCTATCAGGAAAACCCAATGGGAAAAACCTTGAACGAGAAAAAGAGTACAATGTCTAACATTATGAATATCATATTAAAATGATACTATTTAAAGGAGTTGGATGCTTCAGGATCAAAACAATGCCTCATTAAAAACCTTTTTTATGAAAAAAACCCGTGGGAAAAATCTTAAACAAGGAAAAGAGTGCAAATTTATTTCATCTTTAAGTAACATGTTTTACAATGTTACCGTAAAGGTTGATACTTCAGGATCAAGATAATGCCTCATTAAAAACCTTACTAACAAAAACCTAGTGGGAAAAATATTAATGAAGGAAAAGAGTACATTATAGCATATTTTTATATGCTCCCCCTTATTTATAACTCATTATTCAATTAGTCAGAATTCGACGAAACCAGTTTCGTTGGGTCCGTGATGTCAAACTCTAGTGGCATGTCAATTTTCGTGATTTTTGGGTATCATGGATGACCATAGGAATTTTTAAGGAGAGAGGAGGAGAGGATAAGTAGAAAATAAATATAAAAACCAAACAAAAAAATATCTTAACCATTTTCCTTGGCCAAATAAGAAGCCATGCATCATTCCTCCTTAACCACAAATGCTACCAACCAAAACAGGCATATAAATACCGCATAAAACAAAATCAGACAACTTAGAAAAAATCCAAACACATACATAAAAATTCCTAAACTACTGAAACCAGCTGCGTTGATCTTCAATGGAGAAGTGCTTCAAGTCTATGTCGGTTTTGTTAAGCTCGATCAACGCTGAGAGGGTTCAGTGATTTCTAGGGTTTTAGGTGGTGGCTTCCGTGTTGGTTATCGGAGAAAATGGATTTTAGTTTGGGGTTCAGGGGGTCGAGCGACAACTCGAGGCAGATTTTGGGTGGTATCGGTGGGAAAAAGGGTCGGTGGCTGTAGCAACGGCAGTTCAACGGATTTTGATTGACGAGCTCGAGTTGACGGTCGTTGGCATGAGAGGAGGGTGATTCGGACGAGGAGTTCAACGGTGGAGACGGTTGTGGATTTCGTGGAGACGTGGAGGTGCGGTGGGGCTCCAAAGTTCCGCGATGGCTTGGTGTTTTTCCTAGAGATGTCGTTCGTTTTGGGGGAGATGAAGTAATGAAGCGGGTCGGGTTTTAAACGGTGTGGGATGGGCTTGGGCCAGGGTTGTGAGGGTGAGGCCCAAAAGGGAATTCTAATTTCTAAGTTTTATTTTTAAATGAATGCATTAACTTCTGAATACCATAACTTGTACATACTGAATCAGAATTTCGAACAGTTGGATCCGTTGGGATCGTATGGATGGTAGCAACACAATGAAACTGACCGCGAGTCAATTGTAGCATGTTACAATTTATAGCAAAATAATTTGTCCATCTGAATCAAAGATAGTTAATCGTTTTTAGCGATAACAGTCCAATGTGAGTAAATCTCACTAACTTTGAACAGTTTATAATTTCATGTTGTATTTTTAAAACTGTTAAATACTGGCTGATTGACTGTGTGTTGACTGTTTGATTGAACTGCTAGTCAGTTAGTTGAATTTCTATATTGATTTTGTTTAACAGAATATATCATATGGAACTGAAAGTGTTGTTATCTATATTGTTTAACATCTGTGATGCAGGGAAACATGTTGGAGGAATCCATCCAACTGGATTCCTCAACATTTATTTTACTGTGATTCATATATGGTGATATATGATGTGATATATAATCTGTTGTTGATTATGTGTGTTTGGACGATATTTATCATTGTTATATGGTATGTTAAATACCATAAGAAATATTGGATGTGGGAAAGGGGACTTTCAAAGTGTATTTTGAAAATGAATTATTTATATAAAATCGATGGATTTTATATAGAAAAGGAAAAGAATTTTTATAAAAGAAAATAATTATAAAATCGAAGAAATAGAATAGATATAAAAGGAAATATTATTGGTTAGAATAAATAGAATAGATTATAAAGGAAATATCTATCTTTGGATAAATAGATATATATATAAGTCGGAACTTATATATGAAGAAGTAAACAGATAAAAGAAGCAGATTGATTTATAAATGATATTTATAAATTAAGTTAAATATTTATCATTTGGATAAATAGAATATATAAGTCAGGACTTATATAAAGAAGTAAGAATCGATTTCAACATCGATGTTTGCAACTGAATAAGGACAAAGAGTTAATCAGTTAAGATTAACCAGTTAGGTTAAACCAGTTAGAGTTAATCAGCTAGAGTTAACCCAGTTAGGTTAAACCAGTTAGAGTTAATCGATAGAGTTAAATCGAACTAGAGTTATCTAAATAGAGTCATCAAATATTAGTTTATTCGAATAGAGTTAAAGGGAAGGAGTTATCAATTATTAGTTAATCGAAGAAGCTATCGATTATTAGTTAATCGAAGGAGTTATCGATTATTAGTTAATCGAAGGAGTTATCGATTATAGTTTAATCGAAAAGAGTTATTGATTAGTTTAATCAAAGTGAGTAACCGAATATAGTTTATTCGAATGGAATTATCGAATTTGGTTATTCGAAAGAGTTATCGAATTTAGTTATTCGATAGAGTTAATCGATTAGAGTTAAATCAAAGGAGTTAACCGAATATAGTTTATTCGAATAGAATCAATTGAGTTAATCGAATATTAGTTATTCGAAAAAAGTAAAAGGATTTAATCGAATATAGTTCATTCGAATAGAGTTAAAGGAGTTATCAAATATAGTTTATTCGAAAGGAGTTAAGTGAAACGAGTAAATCAAGAGCGTTAGTCCGATAGAGTTAATCCAATAGTGTTAGTCCAATAGAGTTAATACAATAGCGTTAGTCCTATAGAGTTAATTGATAAGGGTTAATCGAATAGAGTAAATTGAATAGAGTTATCGAATATACCTTATTCGAAGGAAAGAATTATCGAATAAGAGATAATTCGAAGGAGAGTTACGTAAGGAAGTTGTTAAAGAATTAAAAGGGTGAACTTTGTCTATTTCAAGGTTAGAAACGTTGTTCAGTTAAGGTCTGAGAGGTAGTATTACCCCCAACTTGATTGACTCCATTTTTAACTAAGGAATGGTTAAGGTTCGAGAGTGAAAGTGGTTAAGTGAATTTAGTAAATAAGTATAGTGGGTTGAGTTGTCGTCGCGATGTTGATTTAAACCTCTGTTAAATCCAAGTAAAGAAGATTTGGAAATGTTTTCCAAACGAGAAATCAGAAATGTTTTCTGATAATAGAAAATAAGAATTTATAATATATGGAAACAGGAGATAAGTAAATTAATGAAATAAGGATATATATATATATATATATATATATATGATTGATGATTGATTGATAGAATTTCCATCTAGAAATAATATCGTTGTTTGCACACCTGTTTTTCTTTGATGGTTAAATCACAGACTATCGAAGTTTTGACCATTTTAACGTTGTTAATATGGAGAGACCGGTTGGATTATTATCCAAAGAACCGCTCTGTATTGGCATAAGCGTTGCAAATCATATATGCCAAAGATAACACAACACCAGAAAAGGGTTATTCTAACAGTTATTACAGTTACTAATTAACTTTGTAACAGTTATAACCGTTACTACAACATACGTGACAAACTGTTATCACGAATATTGTAACAGTTATAACCGTTATAAAGGGTGCATATTATAACGATTATTACCGTTACAAAATGATTATTCTGTAACACTTATAACCGTTAGCACTGAAAAGTTTATCACACTTATAACCGTTACAACAATTATTTTTATAACAGTAATTACTGTTACAAATATGAAATATGTAACAATTATTACTGTTAGTATGTAAAAATGACTATTTCATACAATAATTTACTAACGGTTATAACTGTTACAAATGTGAATATTATACCAAGCCTGCATTAGGTAATTCGTTTAAACAATTAGCAATCATAAAATGTTGCAACTAATTTCTTAAAGCATACACCACTAAGAATATACAACATATAATATAACAATATCTCAAAGAAACAACATATCACAATTTATATCCTAAATCAAATTCCATTTCGACCAACATCAAAATAAAATATACAGCTATTCATTATACATACAAAATATCAAATAACATCTAAGTATCATAATTTAGCATATAACATTACACAAAACACAAAAGATAAATGTGCCAAATTACAAATCCACCATCGACAAGTTCAGATAGTGTATGCATATCATTTTGGGGTGCGTCAAAAATTAACGCGTCCGGATCCAATAGCACGACAAGATCAGATAGTGTAATAGCACGACGGTAGTTTCTTCTTTTATCATTTCCAAAAACTTCAACAATGGGATCTTTCTCAAAATTATCTAGACCTAGAGTTTCATCGCCATCTTCTGCTCTTTGCCTTACTTCCGCTGCTTCAACCAAAGCCTGCGATGTTCAACAAATATAGTAATATGAGTCAAGACATGAAAACAAGCACTTTATAACAAGATGAAGACATCAATACTAAATGAAACATCGCTCGGCTCAGTTTTAAACTGAGCGTACACAACTCAGTTTTACTTAGCCGTGGCTCATTAAAAACTGAGCCACTACGCTCAAACTGAGTCATTAGGCTCTTAGTTTAAACCGAGCCTAAAGGCTCAGATTTTACTGAGCCTACCTATTGGCTCAATTAAAACTGAGCCAATTGGCTCAATTAATACTAACTGAGCCAATTGGCTCAGTCAAGCTGAGCCAATTTGGCTCTGTCAAACTGAGCCAATTTGGCTCAGTTAACACTTACTGTGCCAAATTGGCAATTGGCTCAATTAAAACAAACTGAGCCAAATTGGCGCAGTTAATACAAACTGACCAAATTGGCGCAGTTTTAATTGACTGAGCCAATTGGCTCGGTTTTAAGAGACTGAGCCAATTGGCTCGGTCAGTACTAACTGAGCCATGATGGCTCGGTCAGTATTATGATATGCAAAAACTGATTCGTATCGATGTAAATAGTCACTTAGTATGTAATTATCCTTGGGACATGTACACTTTAGTCACTTAGTATTATGATTTAAATTCAAATGGAAATATTAATATTAAAAATACATTTTACATAATGATAATGCTTTATATCGAGGTTCGAAAAACCGCTCAATATATGCAAAAACTACTATGACCAGCACCTGAGGATTAGCTCCTACAAATGTTTCTAATATGTACAAGAAATGCACATGGGGTTCTTAATATGTACAAAAGAATCCTTTACCTCCTTCAAAAAAAGAAGAAGAAGCACATGGAGTTTACACTGAGCACGGGATGTACATTGTTGTCTTGTCTATCACACATAATAATTGTTTGGTAACAAACATAATGCACTTCTTGATATAGTTTATGTGATCACTTCTTATAGTTAAAAAAAAATAAAAAAATTTGGTTCTTCGTGGATACATACTTGATATAGTATGTATAGAGAATGAGTAAATGAAATATCATTTGCAAAAAAATGTACATTTACTGACAGAAGATGGGTAAAGGTAGCATGGTGTAAATAATTTCATCTCCTAACAAACGAGACATTCATAAAGAACGAACCAGGTAGCGCACACTTTTTTTGTTAAAAAGGATGTGTATAGAGTTGAACCTATATGTGTTTTACAAGCAAAAGGACAGAAGTAGTGCCATACAAAACGAGGGCGGTAGCAAAAACAGTAATATGCATGGCATAACCAGTATGAAAGAACAACAGTATGTCCTATAACTATATGTGATTACACACGTTCAATGGTATGATGAGAAAAAATTGCGTCAAGAAGCTAGTTATACTGTGGACCAAATTATTATGTTTCGTATAAGAAAACTATGCAAACGGTTAGTAGATAGGTAGGTATTGGACAGAAAGTTGTACCATCCAGAAATTTAAAAATCCAAGTGGTTTAGGATTGCTAATTATCAACCAAAAAAGGGGAAAAAAGGTAGCTGTATAATAATCTGTAAGAATGCGACAAGTAATTATAACTATACAGAGTACATGCTTACAACAGGAACCTACTGAAGTAAAGAACGATAATAAATTGATTAACTACAATATTAGACAGTCCAAACTACATTCATAATTAAGAAACACTGACATAGGTAATTAAAAGATAAGTAGTAAGTTTACAGAATAGAAACCATATCTTCTACCTTCTAACCTATTAGAGTTTCAGTTTTTTTTTTTAAATCAAAAGTCATTGTAGACCACTATGTCAACATTAAAATGATACCTGGTTTAATTTATACAGTCATAATGATAGATACAACCATATAAATTGAACCGAAAATGATTTTTAGAACGAATGACATTTTTTTATGTAAACAGAAAATGATAGTTACAACCATCATTTCTTGATTTACACTAAAATGTGTCTTTCAGCATAAAATGCAAACTTCGTGTCCTTGAAACTAAATTTTTCTCTGATTTTTTCCTTGTGCCTAAAAACCTCAAAATAAAATAGTAGTTAATCATGAAAAGTGAGTTATCCAGTCAAAGTTTCCTGTGTCTATCATAAGATTTTTGTACTAATGACTATAGACAGTTAAAATCTTGGATGTTGAGATGAGGATACATTCCTAAGATTTTTTTTTTTTTTTAATATACCAAGTCTTCATTAGCATTCGGTGATGCACCAGATAGCGTGTTAATCCTATGGGTAAACGATATTTGTAGTAGATGTCTCTCCAGTTGATGATAATGGTTTTGAGTTATATAGCATATAGAAATAAACAGTCACCTTCCTTCAACCAAAGAGTAGCAACGCTTTTCTGGCTTGCTGACCTATGAAATTTTCATACTACTAACTTTTCAAGTTATTTTTCAAGGTCAGCCGAGAATATTAGTAATGCATTTGCAAGATGAAAGTAAAAGAGAAAGATGGGAGAATGATGAGCAATCATGCTGTAAAATATTAATAATAAAATTAAATGTATTCCTACGTTAGTAACGATATACAAATTATATAATATTGGAAGTTTAGATCAAATGCCTTTATATAACACATGAAAGATACCAATATAATGGACATTATTTCACAACAAAGAACAGAGATACATGTTCATCCAAAAAAGATTGGAATAAAATGAATTTTCAAGGACCTGTAACTTACAAAAAAAAATTGGGCATTTCTGAAATTGATATAACAGTAATATAATTATGTAATGAAATACACAATTATATTTGTTATAACGAAATAGTACATGCTGCTAATTAAAATAATAATAGGTAGTATCCAAATTATAGATCCCTCCACTTTTATACATATGTTGTTAAATATTTTGTACTGACATTAAAAAACAGGCATATGGACATGGTTTATAACATTATTTTAACACTGATTTGTTTCCATTTTAATCTAACGTCGTAAAATAGCATTAATCAATTTGTATTATGTTGAGGAAGTAATAAATATTCGTTTTATGGGAGTAAATGTTAATTAAGAACCTATCCACTCAGCATTATATAGAATAAAGTTATTTTTTAGCATAAATATCAACATATGTCAAATATAGGTCAACTACAAAAACATAAGTGCGGCAATGGTGAATTCAGCGCTCCTGTCCCATGATTTTTCTAACGCAAATAATGCAGGCTTGAGATTTCATAAAGAGTTAACCCAAATTTGACAGAATATGGTACCATTTGAGACTAAAAAAATACATACAACAATCTTAGAAGATTGTTTCTGAAATAAAAACATATTTTAAACAATGTATATTGCTAAGAGACATACTTATACTATGAAATAGAAACTGAATAAATAGCAAGAAGTTTTCTTGTTTGTCATAAAAATTAATATAACAATCAATACAGGAATTTAATGGTGTTAGGACTAATATACTCTTATAATAGCAATTGTAATGACTGATATACGCTTAGTGGATCATCTACGAAATGAAAATAATGACTTGGAATAATGTATACTACCAAGAGATGCATCAATACTATGTATGCAAATCAAATAATTATATATAGAAAGAATTATCTTATCATAAAAGGAATATTTGAAACTAATATAGCAATCAATATAAATGGCGTCCATTTTCAAGAATATTTGAAACTAACATAGCAATCAATATAGGAATTAAATGGTTTCCATTTTCCTTCAACATTGCCATATAAATCAAACATGGACGGTAATTAAACTTTAGGGAAAATATGACATGCTATTTATATTTGTTTCGGCATTAGGTTCTACCAAAGGTAACCATTCATATATGAGGGAAAACGACATGCATATCACAGTTTTAACCGTTTGTTAATTAATTTTTTTTCCGTCTTATCCAAAATTTATACGAATATATGATAAACTGTTGGAAATGTTTTACAAACATTATGTGAATTATTAAAAATGATTGAATAAGTGTATGAATGGCTCCTATGTTTGAGTAGTCCCACATCATGGGATTATAGGGAAGAGGCAAGGATTTATACTTGTTTCTAAGAAGTCATGTTGGGGCCTTGGGCTCCCAATACATGCATTGTTGTGGGGAGGGAGACCATGCATCATGACCACCACACACGCGCGCGCGACCGACCGACTCGACTCGACCCGGCCCGGTTCGGTTCGGGCTTGGGCTTGGTGGTGTAGACACTTATATTTTTGGACCATAAAACTTAGTTGTTTTCGAACCGTTTTCTTATGAAAAAATTATTTTGCGCACCGATATTTATTCTGCAACGGAAAAATTTTTGCAACGGTAAAATAATTAATCCCCCCGAAATTTTAGCAGATCCGATATTTTCTCCCAAAACCTAATTCTCGTTCTATATATACTATTTTATCTGAGACGAGAAAAACACCGAATTTTATATTCTCTTCTTCTCAGCCGCCATTAAAACTTCTAAGAAACTTCGAGCAGTATTTTTCCCGAAAGTGCAAATCTGCACTGATTTGTTTGTGCAAGCGAATCAGTTACTATTTTAGAGGCTGTTTTATCCTAGAGGCGGCGGCGAACGAACGAATTGGTTTGCACCTCTGACCAAATCGCCGAATCGTCTTCAAGAAAGCGACCTAGTCCGCGACTCAGCCATTGTTTTCCAACAATTTGAAGACGAACTGAAACAATGGCCTCGAACTCAACCATGGACGATTCTGCTCCTCCCTCTGCTTTTCACGGCCCTCTGGTGACTGCTGCTCCTTTCAAGTTCGAAGGTTTGCATTTCAAGCGCTGGCGTCAGAAGATGGAGTTCTTCCTCACGATCAGGAAGGTGGTGGCTGCTCTGACTGCTGAAAAACCGCAGCTACCAGAAAAGCCTGACGAGACCGATGCAGCAAAGATGGCATCATGGAATGAACAGTCAAAGCAACTGCAGACCTGGACTGAACAGGATTACTTATGCAAGAATTTTATACTGAATGGACTGAGCGATGATCTGTATGATTATTATAACTCAGATGAAAAGACAGCAAAAGAGATCTGGGAAGCACTGAAGAAGAAATATGATACAGAGGAGGCAGGGGCAAAGAAATATGCTGTGAGTCGCTATTTAAAATACCAGATGATTGATGATAGATCGGTAGAGATGCAGTCTCATGAGCTGCAGAAAATAGCTCATGAGATCATCTCCGAAGGTATGGTCTTGGACGAACAATTTCAAATTGCTGTTATCATTGACAAATTACCCCCAGGCTGGAAAGATTTTAAGAATGTCTTGCGACATAAGACTAAGGAATTTTCCTTAGAAAGCTTGATTACACGCCTCCGTATTGAGGAGGAGGCACGCAAGCAGGACCAAAAAGAAGAGGTGCTGATTGTGAATAACAACAGTACTAAGAAGACCACTCTCGCTGTTCTGAAACCAAATCAGAAATCTTTTAAGAATCAGAACAGGCGCAACAAACAGAATGGGAATCCGCAAGGAAACCCAAAAGGACAGCAGAAACCAGCCCAAAAGAATGACTCTGGACAGTTGTTTCTTTGTTACAACTGTGGAAAACCAGGGCATATGGCACGAAAGTGCCGGAACAGGCCAAGCTCTGCACCGCAGGCTAACCTGACTGAGGAGCCTCTTACGGCTATGGTTACTGAGATTCACCTTGTTGGTGGATTAGAGGGTTGGTGGGTAGACACTGGTGCTTCTCGCCATGTCTGCTATGATCGTGGCATGTTCTCTACATACACGGCTGCTGAAAATCAGAAAGTGCTGTTGGGAGACTCTCACACCACTACAGTTGCGGGGATTGGAAACGTGGAACTTAAGTTCACCTCTGGAAAAACTGTAATTCTGAAAGATGTTATGCACACTCCAGAGATAAGAAAGAATCTGGTCTCTGGCTTCCTCCTTAATAAGGCTGGTTTCACTCAAGTTATTGGGGCTGATTTGTACACTCTTACTTATAAGGGAACTTTTGTGGGAAAGGGTTATGCTTGTGAGGGTATGTTTAAACTGAATGTTGAATCTAATAAAGTGACTTCTTCTGCTTATATGCTTTGTGATTTTAATATTTGGCATTCTAGATTGTGTCATGTTAATAAACGAATAATTCAAAACATGAGCACCCTAGATATGATACCTAAAATGACAGAATCTGAATCTGATAAATGTGAATTCTGTACACAAGCTAAAATCACAAAGAAACCTCACAAATCTGTTGATAGAGTTACTGAACCCTTAGACTTGATTCATTCTGACATATGTGAACTTGATGGCACTTTAACTAGACAGGGACATCGTTATTTTATCACTTTTATTGATGACTGCTCTGATTTCACATATGTATATCTTATGAAAAATAAAAGTGATGCTTTTGACATGTTTAAAACATTCAAAACTGAGATTGAGAATCAAGCAAATAGAAAAATTAAGAGATTTCGTAGTGATAGAGGAACAGAATATGAATCTAATTCTATTCTGGATTTCTATAAACAACATGGTATAGTACATGAGAGAACTGCACCCTACTCACCTGAAATGAACGGTAAAGCAGAAAGGAAAAATAGGACCTTTACCGAGCTAGTAGTTGCCATATTATTAAATTCTGGTGCAGCAAAACATTGGTGGGGGGATATTTTATTGACTGTATGCTACGTTCTGAATAGAATCCCTAAATCTAAGAATAAAATTTCACCTTATGAAATTTTAAAGAATCATAAACCCAATGTCTCATACTTTAGAACTTGGGGTTGTTTAGCATATGTTCGCATTCCAGACCCTAAGAGAATAAAATTGGCAAGTAGAGCATATGAATGTGCATTTATAGGCTATGCTATTAATAGCAAAGCATATAGATTTTATGACCTTAATGCACATAATATAATTGAATCAAATGATGCCGACTTTTATGAAACTAAATTTCCTTTCAAATTAAGGAATAGTGGGGGCACTTCAAATATGCCTATTAGAACAGAACTTAATGAAAATTCTGAAGCTGAACCTAGAAGAAGTAAAAGAGCAAGAACCATAAAAGACTTTGGTTCAGATTTTTGTGCCTTTACTATTGAGGAGGATCCTATAAACCTCCAAGAAGCCTTATCTTCTTTAGATGCCGATTTCTGGCAAGAGGCTATAAACGATGAGATGGATTCTTTAGAATCCAATAAGACTTGGCACTTGGTAGATTTACCCCCTGGTTGTAAGTCTATAGGCTGTAAATGGGTACTTAAAAAGAAATTAAAACCTGATGGCACTATAGATAAATATAAAGCACGACTAGTAGCTAAAGGTTTTAAACAAAAGGAAAATATAGACTTCTTTGACACTTTTTCACCTGTAACTAGAATAACATCCATACGGGTATTAATCTCACTTGCTTCCATTCATAATTTACTTATACACCAAATGGATGTTAAAACTGCTTTTTTGAACGGTGAATTAGACGAAGAAATTTATATGGACCAGCCTGAAGGATTTGTAGTACATGGTCAAGAACATAAAGTATGTAAATTGGATAAATCATTATATGGTTTAAAACAAGCACCTAAACAATGGCATGAAAAATTTGATAACTTAATCATTTCAAATGGTTTTAAAGTTAATGAAAGTGACAAATGCATTTATTACAAATCTGAGAATGACATTTGCACTATTATATGCCTTTATGTAGATGACCTACTCATTTTTGGGTCAAATATTCATGCCATAAACTCAGTCAAATCCTTATTAAGTGTCAATTTTGATATGAAAGATCTAGGTGAAGCGAGTGTAATCCTTGGTATTAAGATTACTAGATCAGAAAAGGGAATTTCTTTGGACCAATCTCATTACATTGAGAAGATACTAAAGAAATATAATTACTTTGACTGTAAACCTGCAAGTACGCCATATGATCACAGTGTAAAGTTATTTAAGAACACTGGTGAAGGTGTAAGACAGTCTGATTATGCGAGCATCATTGGCAGCCTTCGGTATGCCACTGATTGTACTAGACCCGACATTGCCTATGTCGTGGGATTATTGTGCAGGTTTACCAGTAGACCTAGTATAGAGCACTGGCAAGCTATTGAAAGGGTAATGAGATACCTTAAACGAACCATGAACCTTGGATTACATTATGAAAGGTTTCCAGCTGTACTTGAAGGGTATTCTGATGCAGACTGGAATACCTTATCTGATGATTCTAAAGCGACCAGTGGCTACATATTTAGCATCGCTGGAGGAGCTGTTTCTTGGAAATCCAAGAAACAGACTATTTTGGCTCAGTCTACTATGGAGTCTGAGATGATAGCACTAGCTACAGCTAGTGAAGAGGCAGAATATTTGAGAAATCTGCTAGCTGAGATTCCCTTATGGGAAAAACCGATACCAGCAGTGTTGATACATTGCGATAGTACCGCGGCTATTGCAAAAGTTCAGAACCGTTACTATAACGGTAAGAGACGACAAATACGTCGTAAGCACAGCACTGTTAGAGAACTACTTTCCACAGGTACCGTTAGAGTGGATTACGTACGTAGTGAGGAAAATTTGGCAGATCCTTTGACGAAAGGACTGTCCAGAGAGAAAGTCCATAACTCTTCTAAAAGAATGGGACTATTGCCCTTAGATTGTTGAGTCACGCACAATGGTAACCCGACCTAAATGACTGGAGATCCCAAGAACTAGGTTCAATGGGTAATAACAAGTTGTGTAGTGATATGAGTTGAACATGCTATTTAATAAACCAAGAAGCATGTATTCCTGAAGTGATTAGAGGATGAGTTAATAGAAACTCTTAACGAGATCTATACTCTATTTGGAGTGGAGTACCTACCTTCAGGAGTGCTCTTGATAGACTCACCTTTGTGAATGTGGAAATGTGGCCGTTTCCTATGGAGTTTGGGCAAAACTTCTAGAGCATTCACTAAACTGGGATAGACGTGCAGGGCCATAAATGCACGGGCTTATCTGATTGCACTATAGAAAAGGTTGTGTGTGGTTTGATGTCAGGAATAGAGTTCAAGACTACGTGTCACTCTAGTAAAAACTGAATCTTACTCACTATGCAAAGGTTCAAGTCCTTGGACACCTTTGTTTATGCACAATCTTATGTTTTTTAAGAAACTGCTCTAAAATATTTTTAAAAATTCAAGTGGGGGATTGTTGGAAATGTTTTACAAACATTATGTGAATTATTAAAAATGATTGAATAAGTGTATGAATGGCTCCTATGTTTGAGTAGTCCCACATCATGGGATTATAGGGAAGAGGCAAGGATTTATACTTGTTTCTAAGAAGTCATGTTGGGGCCTTGGGCTCCCAATACATGCATTGTTGTGGGGAGGGAGACCATGCATCATGACCACCACACACGCGCGCGCGACCGACCGACTCGACTCGACTCGACCCGGCCCGGTTCGGTTCGGTTCGGGCTTGGGCTTGGGCTTGGTGGTGTAGACACTTATATTTTTGGACCATAAAACTTAGTTGTTTTCGAACCGTTTTCTTATGAAAAAATTATTTTGCGCACCGATATTTATTCTGCAACGGAAAAATTTTTGCAATGGTAAAATAATTAATCCCCCCGAAATTTTAGCAGATCCGATATTTTCTCCCAAAACCTAATTCTCGTTCTATATATACTATTTTATCTGAGACGAGAAAAACACCGAATTTTATATTCTCTTCTTCTCAGCCGCCATTAAAACTTCTAAGAAACTTCGAGCAGTATTTTTCCCGAAAGTGCAAATCTGCACTGATTTGTTTGTGCAAGCGAATCAGTTACTATTTTAGAGGCTGTTTTATCCTAGAGGCGGCGGCGAACGAACGAATTGGTTTGCACCTCTGACCAAATCGCCGAATCGTCTTCAAGAAAGCGACCTAGTCCGCGACTCAGCCATTGTTTTCCAACATAAACTAATACACCTTAATATTTACTACAAAAAATTAATAAATATTACTGTTTACTGTGAATTTCTTTTAAAAATATATTGTATTTATATCTTGTCTAGTTTGATATATAGCACATTGTAAAAATTAAGAGGTGATACCATTTCATGAATTTAGGTGTACCAAGTAATAAAATATCAGTGAAACAATCCACTACAATCATGGATATCTTTCTCCTATTTGTATGGGAGGAAATCAATAGTAAAAATAAGCAAATATATAAACTAGGTACAATTAGGCACACAGGTTTGGCAATAACGAAATAAAAAGGAAAACATTGATCATATTAATAAATGATAAATTAATGAAATATAGAAGTTTATCCAATACCTTAATGTTGCAGGTAGAAGAGATCTTTTTTATTGTGAAGGTCATGTGTTCATATCGGTCAGCACTAATTTAATACAACTCTGATTTATCAAAATAAGCATATGAAATGGAATGTTAAGCTAGTGTGCTAGTATGCTATATATAGCTGTCAAAACTGTAATTATTGATTTGTAAAGATAATAAAGCATCCTTCCACATTATTAATATACGTACAAATCCACAAGAGCAAAGTACATCAGACTGAATAAATATTTGTTGTTCCATTTACACAAACAGTTTGTTGGCATAAACACATGTAAACTAACATAATTAAGATGCAGTTGGGAACATTGGCATGCACTCGCAAAAATAAGTATGAACAATTTGTGAAAAAGAAGAAAGGATAGAGGCGAAGATTGAACTGGAAATGTACATGATAGTAACTTTAATTTTTTAATGTCAGGCATGGTAGATGAAGAGCAAAATTGGTATGGAGGAGAAGAGAAATGCCTTTACTTGGAATAGAGAAAACCATGCTAAGGAATTTAATTGATGAACTAAGTTCGACTAAAGTCCTACTAAAGTCGCAACTGATTTACAGATTTGTTTTATGCAAAGTCCTACTAAAGTCGCAACTGATCCCGGATTCAATCCTCCAACGTTGCATAACTTGGCACTTAATAACATATAGCTTAAATAATTAAAGCGCAAAAAATATACAATAATTTAATTAGCGTAATATACTCAACCTATCCACACAGCTAAATCTTATATAGTATTATATAACATAACACCAAATCCTGTTGAATCAATTTGTGAAAATTAAAATACAGTATAAGTTTACATGAAAAAATAATCAAAATATGACTTTTAAATATATTTAAGTTATATTTATGGGTAATAGTTGGATAACTTGACACAAACAACCGTTTTAATATTTACTAATGAATATAGATTAGTGATATATCATATTGTTTATCTTTTCTTTATTCCTAATTTCCTGTCTATTGGTATTGTTCCAAGTGCTATAAAAACCGTAATCCAAAAAAAAAAAAAAATCTATTTGTAATCTCTTCCAGATGAGGTCCAAAATTGAAATCTCCAAAATTATATTACGAAATGTAATGGTCAGTCAAAAAAAGGTCAATGCAGATCCATGACTAGTTAAATCATTTAACTATAGCAATTTACAATTCGTCACTTGGCCAGATTGTTAATTTATGAAACTATGTTAAATTATTGAAGGCAATATTTTTTTCTGAAACTTATATTGAAAGTATAAACTGTTATATTTAAGTACTGAGTGCTTGAAATTTATTTTAGGTTCCTTGTGACTTAAAATTTCCAAATCAATAATATAATTAATAACTAAAACCATTTGTCTTTAATTGTAGGTAAAAACAGGAAACATAATTTCACGTAAAAGTTAGATAATCAATAAATTTTGCTAACAATACCAATTCATGCACTAACTTGAGGACATCAAATATTCCTTCTTCAGTTCACCAAGCTAAATTGTGAAAATGAAATATACTTGTGTTACCGAAATAATAATTTAATCCGAAGTTACCTTCTATGACCAAATAAGTAATATGGGAAACAGATTGCATTTAACGTACAACCCAAAATAGTTCTAAAGATTCTAGCAAAGTTTTCTATGTAGTGTTAGGAAAGGACACCATCTTGACTAAAATAAGCAAACTATTTGTGACTGATTAAAAAAGTACATAAAAAAGGTATTCTAGTAGGATATATCAAAACATTTACTGACTTTGAAACTTATACACAACTGAAAATAACGACTTTACAAATATCTAAATCAGTTATGGATTGAAACGAAGAACGAAAAACATTCATCTGCTTACAATAAATTGACACAATATAACCCTCATAATTTATCATACTCATTTCTAGTTCATTTGATCTTTTACTATGCATAGCTACAATCAAATTTTAAGCTTGAAAGTTTACAATGGAAATATAAACTTTTAGCACACGATTCATATTAAACATAATAACATATTTAAACGTGTAGGAGCTATCTGTATGAAATAAAATGACTAACCCGACTTTGAGATGGGGCAGTATCTCTATGCCTTTTTGACAAAAAAATAAAGTGCTAGTATGACTTAATTTTGAGTTTCTTATGTTGGTTGTATAGCATGCAAACAAATTTATTAAACATTAATGGTTGGATTTAACATTCCAGGAACCCAAATTCGACAAAATTCCTTGGAAATTGTCAATCGGATCTTGTTGAAAAGGGAAAGATATAGAGTAATGTTCTAGCAGGCAGTGAAAATAATATTGACCGGTATCTGAAATATAAAATGATCTGTTGCATAACTGAAAGCAAATTTAGAATCGAATTATAAACGGTAGAACTGAATTACGGCGTTTTGGATGTTACTTCTTCAAATCACCATGCCTCCTACGTCTTCTCACTAACTTGTTTAGGTTGCTTAAAAATTCTTTGATTTCGTCTTGAAGCGAGAGAATTTTTTTGGGGGATTCAGCAACAACTTAAGGTGAACACTGATTATAGATCTACTGCGAAAGATAGAAAATATGAACACCAATCATTTTTCTAGTTAACAACCTTCAATTTATCTGAGCTTTAAAAATATTTATTATTCGAGCTTTGAACTTTGAAAGAAATAACTGGTTAGAAGAAAAACGTGAATACAGTGAAAATGAACGTAGTTATGCGAGCAACAAACTTGGAATGAGCTGGAGAATTAGAAGCCGCTTGATATACATGTTGAGGATAAACCATGGCCTCTCTTTGTCTTTTGTAACCAACACAACAATCTTATTATATAGACACCTGCATTAGATTCTTTTGTTGTCATAAGTTATGTATTACATATAGTTTATACTTGAGGATGGTTTAGCTTTAGGTTTATTAGAGAACTGCTTTATTTTAATTTATGTTTTGTTTTATATTATTTAAATATCTTTTCATTTAGAGCAAAGCTGTGATGACCAATTTTTAAGATAACAGAACCAACTTAGGGTTATTTTAAATGATCTATCAGTAATATTACAAATCAGTAATCAACATTGCAAATCAGTAGGGAAGAGGGCTATAATTGTTAGACCTAGAACTCATTCACATTGCAAATCGGTAATATTTTAAATGATCTATCAAATTAGGGTTTGAGCAACATCACGGAAATGTAATCCACAACAATCATCATCAAATCAGTAATATTTTAAATTACATAAATCAGTAATATTTTAAACTACATAAATCAATAATAAGGATGACCGAACATAGAAAAATCACCTGACTTCGACCTGGAAGGTTGGAGAAGGCAGAAAAGCGCGGACGAAGTAGAAGCGCGGACGACGTGGAAGCGCGGATGACGTGGAATCGCGGACGAGGCGAAGGATGAGGCGCTTGACAATCTAATGGAGAAGGAGAACAAAGCGACGAACCCTAGAACCGTTTCTTCCTTTCCTTTATGATTTTCAGAGGAAAAAAACGAAAAGAAAAGGGTCATAAGCGTGACGAGTGAGAAACTAATAATAGAGAAGGAAATTACTATTCAGCCCATTGTGATTCCCTCTATTTACCAAATTCACAAATGTAATAACAGAAATAACTGTTATATTATGTTATAACGAAAATAACTGTTACAAGATTATCACAATAATAACTGTTACAAATTGAACCGAGAAAAGTGTTACAAAAAGGCCTATTTGGTGTAGTGTAATTGAAGACAGAGGAAAGTGCAAGGGCTGTTGTATAAATCTTAGATAACAGTGCCTAAGATGGATATACTGAATAGTGCCTTCGGTTCATCCTGTTCCCGGATGACTTGTATGGATGAATGTCTGACAGACTATTTCCAGAAAGGTCACGTACATTGATTTCTTCAACCGTACCAAGAGTGGAAGCGGAGAAGGAAACTTCTTTTAGCTGACACGTAATGTATGGTTGTAGACATCAATTGGTGATTTGATGGATTTGATGATGTGACATTCGAAGTGAATCTGTTGTGATGATAAAGCGTAGCTTCTAGCCTCACATACGGTAATTGACAGAAATCGGGCAGGAAGCATGGCTAAGTCGGACGCTCCGAAGTAGGGTGTATAATCACCTGATCTAGAGTTTCATTTACTTCTAAAAATCTATTGTTGATGTTGTCCCATTTGGGAAACGGTTGCTGATCCCAACCGTTGGTGATATACATTCGATACACTCAAGCAAAATGAGTGGTCGGTCATGTGTGGTCGGGTTGCAAGATGTTCTTGTTGAACCCAGTGTATTCCTTTCTAGAGGTACACTAGCGAAAGGTGGTTCCATACCTTGTCATAGTTGGAAATCCATTACCCAATACGTGCTTGCGGTTTTGATTGTATACTATATATGTAGAACGTGAGATGAAAGCGTTTCTGCTAGATGATTATTATATTGTGGTTGATAGACATTATTATAATATCAAAAGGTTTTTTATATGAAGATATTTTAGATTTTCATAAGGGAAAAACCCGTTCCGTTATACGGCGTGGTCTTATGAGATATCGTTTACTTGTTCAAACTGTTTTAAACTGTTTTACTCATACCAGTCCTACAACTGACCCGGAGTTTATTTTGTTTTGTTTCCCCTAAACTCTTGGGTGCCCAATTTTGTACGGGCAGTCAAGTAGTCGGGATTTACAGATACTTGAAGAGCTGGAGCAGGAGGCTTCAGGATCATATAGCTATTGTTTATTTCCACTGTGTTGTAAGTGATGTACTTGATAATGATATGTATATTCAAGTAAAACATTTATTTCAAGGATATGTTATCTATTATATGTTATTCGTTCCGCTGTGAGGTTCGTGTCACTCTGATGTTGTGTTCTTCTTCTATTCTAAGTTTCTATCTTATCTATCCTCACCCTCTATTTTCTTTCTATAAATTTCCTGATTTTCAGTTTAATTTGGGGTTGGACTTGTGTTTTTGGCCAGCTCAAATTGGACCGGATTTTCGGGTCATTACAGCTGGTATCAGAGCTTAAGTTAAGAATTACCTTGGCTCTGTTGCGTGACTCAGTAGAGACGGGGTTAGTAATACCCTAGACTGAGTTGAGTGTATATATACGAGAGCGTATTTGTTATTCAATATAAAATGATTTTATATTGTGGAGATTTGTTGGTTGAGTCGTTTATGAGTTCTGGTCGATCAATTTGATACACTGTTGTAATGACCCGGAATTTTGGGGCTAATTTAAATTTTTTATTTTAGAAATTTTAGTGGATTTTAATTGTTTAAAATAATCTATTTTAAATAAGAACGACTAAAAATTTACTTTAAAACGAATAAATTCACATATGAAGGAATTTCGACTCGAAACCACTTCCATTGAGTTCGGAATGACGTTTCTGCATTGAAAAACAGTAAACACTTATATATTTTGAGTTTCGGAATTTATTTGTTTAAAAATGTATTTTTAATATTAAATATATTGGCCTTAAAAATAGTCATTTTTCAAACGACCTCTTTTTTCGACGAAACTACTTTTGTTGGAACCGGAATGTCAAATTATTGCTAGTTTTCAATTCTCATAATTTTCGAATTTATATGTGAGCGTGGCAGAGGAAAATGTGTTTTGTCAGTTTCAGTCAAATTTGGTCGACTTGAAAATGGCCATTTTTCCAACAGTCTCAGAATTCGACGAAATTAGTCTCGTTAGAACCATATCATCAAAACATAACTAGAAATAATTTTTCTGGAATTTTTAGAGATCGTATGTGGCCCTGGTAATTTAAAATGTACGTTTAAATTTAATATAAATTGATTTATATTTTAAATTTAAGAAAAAACCAATCATAATAGCCGAATTGGGTTTCGAAACATATTCCATTGTGTCCGGGACGGGGGTTTTTAGCTAGGGGCGACACTCGTTGGGTTTGATTTGGAGCCGGGAGCGATATAGAAATTATTTTGTGATTAAATGGAATTAAATAAAATAGAAATACGTATACCTATATATACCGTATACCATACGTAACCCTAGCACCCTCAGTCATCTCTTCTAGCCGCCATCCTCATCTTTGATGGCTGCTAATGCTCGTTACTTTCACCCTCTTTTTCTCCCTCGATATACAGAATTAAACCGAACTTATTAAACCAAGTCAAAGAGGCTTCTCTCCTCTTTATTCTGATACCAGTATGATCAGTTTTCATTATGAGACAATCTCGGATTTTGGGCATAAAGTACTCGCGATTGAGCACGATTTTCGAGGCGTAGTGGCCGTCGAGCGCACCGCCAGTCAAGGCGGTGGGTGAGGGCTCGAAGCTCGACGCCGTGAGCTATTCCGATCAACTCCAGGGGACTCTGACGAGGTGCGGCGGTGGGAAATTGATGGCAAGCGGATGGGTTTTGCGATGTCCAGATAAATATAAGAAGATGACGGCCAGAATTGTTTAAAAGGAGGATTAGTGTAATTAACTTCGTTTAATTATTTTTAATTAATCATTATGTAATCAAAAGTTTAAACTATTGTAACTTTGTCAAATCAGAACAGAATTAAACGAACCTGAGTTCGTTGTGACCGTGAAGTCAGGATCTACCTCATGGAACATACCAAAATCAAAACCCATCACTTTGAAAATTCATACAACAATCAATGTGAGAATTCTATTTATTTAATTAAATTAAAAATAACCAATTGTGTGATTGTGATTCTTTCTTTCCAATCCATTGTTAAATTCTAATTGATTGTCATTGTTTTGTATATCTGGTGATGTGATGATTGTTGTGTTGAATGATGGTTGTGTTGTTGAAACCAACATCTCATGTTAATTCAAAATTTACATTTGTCATGTTAGAACAAGATTTACATTTTAGTTAAAATTTATCATATTTGTTTACAGCATAAGGATTAGGTAAATTTGTCATATTTGTTCACATTATCAGAATGAAGATAGAAATGAACATTCTTGTGTCATTAAAAAGAGATATTTTTGTCACAATATAAAGGAATAAATTAAAAAGAGATATTTTTGTCACTTTTAAAAGAATAAATTAAAAAGAGATATTTCTGTCACTTTTAAAAGAATAAATTAAAAAGTGATATTTCTGTCGGTTTTAAAAGAATAAATTAAAAAGAGATATTTCTGTCACTTTTAAAAGAATAAATTAAAAAGAGATAATTCTGTCACTTTTAAAAGAATAAATTAAAAAGAGATATTTCTGTCACTTTTAAAAGAATAAATTAAAAAGAGATATTTCTGTCACTTTTAAAAGAATAAATTAAAAAGAGGTATTTTTGTCACTTTTAAAGGAATGAAACCAAAAGAGATATTTTGGTCATTTAATAAGAATTGTACAAGAATACACATTTTTGTTATTAAATAAGGATTTTACAAAAATCGCATTTTTGTCATTTAACAAGGAGTATATAAAGGATAGTATTTTTGTCAAACATGATTTTTGAAATAACATTTTCTTATAAATGTTACCTTGAAATATAATAACATTTTCTTATAAATGTTACAGTGGAATAAAATAACATTTCCTTACAAAGGTTACCTTGGGAATAAAAACAACCTTTTTATTTGAAATATGATTTGTAAATAAAAATAACATTTTTGCATTGGAATTGGTTTTGTAAATAAAAAGAAACACTTTGTTACATTAAAGGATTAGACAAAATATTCATATTTTGTTTACATTAAAGAAGATTAGACAAATTCATATTTTGTTTACTTTGAAGAGGATATAAAAATGTATATCTTTATACATTAAAAAGAAGGAACTGAAAATGTATATATATATTTTTTTACATTAAAAAGAATGAATATTTAAAAATGAATGTTTTTGTGTATTAAAAAGGATTAACACAAAATGAATATTTTTGTGTATTAAAAAGGATTAACACAAAATGAATATTTTTGTGTATTAAAAAGGATTAAACAAGGATGAATACATTTGTGTACGTTAAAACTGTGGTAGACCAAAATGTATAGTTATGTTTACATTAAAAACAGTTATAACCAAAATAGTCATCTTGGTCATTAAAAAGAGTTATAACCAAAATAGTCATCTTGGTCATTAAAAAGAGTTATAACCAAAATAGTCATCTTGGTCATTAAAAAGAGTTATAACCAAAATAGTCATCTTGGTCATTAAAAAGAGTTTACACCAAAATACACATTTTTGGTAATTAAAGAAGTTTACACCAAAATCTACCTTTTTGGTTATTTAAGGGGATTACACCAAAAATTAACATTTTTGTACATTAAAAAGAGTTAGATAAAAATGTACAATTTTGGTAATTAAAACGATTAAACCAAAATATACGATTTTTGGTCACTAATAAGGATTACACAAAAGATATGAAAGATTAGATTTTTATTTTCATTTGTTCACAATAAAAGAATTGAAAATATAGGTCTATGATGTTGAATTGTGTGATGTGTTAAATATAATGTTAGTATATTCAAACTGAATATTACACTTCCATTTACAAGTTATCCGACTTGTTTATGTGATTGGGACGATAATTTTCACACATCGCCCAAGTGCACAAATAATTTATTATTTGATTGTTGGATGAAACCCCACACGGGTATTGGGATGATATTGGATACACACTAGTCCCAATATTTAGTGTAGAATCCACTTTAGTTGATTATTTGGATGTTTGATAATTATTTGTCATGCTTGTTGATTTCATGCAATATATGGTTGTAGATTGAGTCACATTCCAGTAAAGAATATTCTAGAAAAGAATATGTTTTAGAAAAAGAAAATATTTTAAGAAAATATATTATATTGAAACGAACTAGTTACTAACTAGAATAAATCATTAAATTTAGATTTAATGAAGTTTTCCAAATTGTTAAGATTTAATTGAAGTTAAATTAAAATAAATTGGATTTTGGGTTTGTCGTGAATAGTGTCTTAAATAACACTGTTCTTAAATCCCGTATGAAAAGAAAAATCTTTTAATTTAGATTATTAAAGTTTCAATTATATTTAGTAATTGAAATAAGAAATGTGAGTTGGGTTTATTGTGAACCGTGTTTCTAAGCGACATTTGTTCTTTAACCCAACTGACAGTGAAAATATGATTTGGAATTTGAAAATCTTTTATTAAGATTTAAATAGAAATTTTCCAAAAGTAGAGTTTTCCAATTTAATATATTAAATTGGAGTTGAATGAAATTCGAATTAATTATAACCGAGATAAGCTTCTGTAAAAGAAAACCGATACTACATATGGAATTTAAGAGGCTTTGCCGTTATTCCATTTATATTATTGGTCAGATACAGAAATTTATAACGATTATATATTGATTTGATTTCTGTGAAGATTCCATATTTTATGGAAGATGATTTTGGGTTTACCGTGAACTATGTTTTAAATGACATTAGTTCTTTAACCTAGTTAAAGTTAAGATTAATTTCTTAAAACTTAAATAATCATTAAATAGAGATTTTGGGTATTTAAACCCAATTGAAGTTTTGGTAAATCTTTAAAGAAAGGATTTAAGGATAATTTAAAGTATTTATCGCGGATATAATAATGCGAATATCTATTAGAAGAATATTCTGAATTGGAATGAGGCATTGGATGTGTTTTTATAGTACCCGATTTTTAATTATAGAAATACGAGAGTTATTCGGAAAGACCAGGTTTAACCCATTTCGAATAATTTCTACGACGATGAAGAGTCGAAGATGAAGACGGTGGTTGAAGACCGACGATCTTCACATCGAACGGATGTGTTGCTACAGAGACCCTTGATGGGAGTAGCTACCTTTAAGGGGCTTCAGTGGTGGCCGTCCGGACTATTGTTGATTGTTCGGATTTGGTTTTCGCTCAGACCTAGAGCATAAGCTAGTAAATGGATGCGTGTCTGACATTGGATTTCATGTGAATTAAATCGATTTCTGTTAATGTATGTCTATTTGGTGGTGGAGGATTTATTCTCTACTTAACACCCTGGTATATATTAATAGTGATTGATCGCATGGCGTGAATTGTCAATGTGGCACGCCAAGATGCAAATGATCAAGGCTTTTGTTGAAAAGAAAGGCCTTGTGGGATGATCAAAGCATAGCTTTGTGTATATCGTGACTTCGCGAGCCTCACACCCCGGTATGAATCAAAACGGGATATGGACCGTAGGGAGTGCACACGTTTCTTTCTAGCTAGTGGTAGTGTCAGTGCTTTAACACGGCCTGGCATTTTACTTATGTGGATGATGGATTTTGAGGCGCCTTGGATTTTTATAGGCCGATAGTGGTTATATTATAGGTTCAAAGGAACCGGGAAACGTGTGTTCAGGCATAACCAATCCACTGCCGATAGGCGGGGACCGGCCCCACCGCATCCAAGGGTTCACTACGGGGGATCCTGAGGCATTTGCTAGAGTGTCTCGAATCGGAGAGGATCTTGCCCCTAGCCTCGACTCATGATGGAAAACCAACTTCCAATACGACCTTGCGGTTTTCATTGTAGAACTAGTATGGCGACATAGTAGGATGGGGTACTATGCTGTCTATGATTGATACATTATGATTGTAATGTTTTGAAATATATATACCCATATATATATACACACTAATATTAAATCCGTTTTTATCGTATCAAGCATCTTTTGACCATTATAAGGTAAAACCCTATCCTCCGGTTTGCGTTGCATTGTGTGATGGGACTTAGGTCTTATAATGGTTTCATTTTTCTAAAAAGCATTGTGTGGTTTAACGATTTACATTATTTTATGCACTGGCAATCCGATGGAGTAAGCCTGTTCCGCGTTAGCGGCGTGGTCCTGTGATTAGCCTTTTTATTAGATAAGTCTAGTTAAGATTTCTCGTACCAGTCCCATGACTGACCTGTAGTTTGTTTCACTAGCAAACTCGGGTGCCCATATTTTTCCACACGGGCAGTCGAGTAGCTTGTCTTGCAGATATATTGACAGGATCCTGGTTACAGCTGAAGCGGTATTCGGAAAGCTCTGTATCCGTGTATTCCTCTCAGTTGTATATTTATATTATTTTCCGCTGCTATTTAAATGTAATTTAAAACTCTGATATTATTGTGTTTCTATTGTGTAATAAATATTCATACTCTATTATGTCTTGTACTCTGATGTAATTAGTGTAATCAGCAATAAAATGTTCTTCAGTTTGTGCTCTAATGTGTATTGTTCTCAAAGCAATCCAACCTTTCCTTTACCGGGAAGTTTGGGTCGTTTCATTTGGTATCAGAGCGAGGTTTACAGAGCTTGAGGACAAGACACATTAGAACCGAACGAAAGAATTCATCAGAGATTGGATTAGTAATATCCAATAAGAATAACTCGTTAGAGATGGGATCATAGTATCCTAGAACGAGTGTGAAGAGTATTATTTTCTTTTAAATAAAAATGAAAACAAATTTAGTTTTGAAAATTTTATCTAAATATACGTATTTTTAGTATATTATTATATTTTAATGTGGACAATCAAGTATATAAAGATTTCGAATATACGAGTAATTAACGGATATTCGAAGTTTTAATATACTGGACAGATATAGAATAACACTCTAGTCGCCCGGAGATGATTCTGATGATTGCTAGCATCATCAGAATTCATTTCCAGTTTCGAAAGTGGTATATCTATATATTTCCACTGACTGGTATGAGAAGCAAAACTTAGTTAGGACACATTCTGTGATTTGCACTAAAAAATATGATTTTTAACTATATATAAAGATTATATATTTGAAAAGTTAATCACATAATTGATTGCTGGTTGTGATGTTTGATTATTAGTTTAGCTAATAAAAGTATAGAAATGATAATTAATTAAACCAATAAATAAAAATTTAAAGTAGAGTTGGTTAATTAAATAACTTTTAGCTTCGTTCCTTTTCGAGGACGAAAAGATTTTAAGTGGGGGCGATTGTAACGACCCGGAATTTTGGGGCCAATTTAAAATTTTTATTTTAGAAATTTTAGTGGATTTTATTGTTTAAAATAATCTATTTTAAATAAGAACGACTAAAAATTTACTTTAAAACTAATAAATTCAATTTAATTATAAAAGGAGTTTAAAACAGCGCTGCAGTTTGAAATTTTGAATTTGAACTTTGATTGAGTATACAGAATTCATTTTAAATCAGAATTGAGCGAAACAAGAAATATTTAAATCTGTTTAATCATATCTTTCCAATGAATCTGAAAAACTGAAATTTCGTTTTAAAAATCAAAAGTTATGGCCAATTCAATTTTTAGAAAGGTCGCTGTAGAATTTCTATATATTTTATATAGGGCCCGAAAGGCTACTTTTCACATATGAAGGAATTTCGACTCGAAACCACTTCTATTGAGTTCGGAATGATGTTTCTGCATTGAAAAACAGTAAACACTTATATATTTTGAGTTTCGGAATTTATTTGTTTAAAAATGTATTTTTAATGTTAAATATATTGGCCTTAAAAATAGTCATTTTTCAAACGACCTCTGTTTTCGACGAAACCACTTTTGTTGGAACCGGAATGTCAAATTATTGCTAGATTTCAATTCTCATAATTTTTCGAATTTATATGTGAGCGTGGCAGAGGAAAATGTGTTTTGTCAGTTTCAGTCAAATTTGGTCGACTTGAAAATGACCATTTTTCCAACAGTCTCAGAATACGACGAAATTAGTCTCGTTTGAACCGTATCATCAAAACATAACTAGAAATAATTTTTCTGGAATTTTTAGAGATCGTATGTGGCCCCGGTAATTTAAAAGTGAATATTAGGCTCACGTCCCTATTTTGAAACTTAATTAGGCTCACATCCGGTCATAAACTTAATATAAATTAGGTCCCTGTTTTCAAAACTTATAAAATAATAATTAAAAAAAATAAAAAAAATTCGTAAATTAGTAATAAAATAAATTATGCATTATACAAAAAATTCAGTTCAAAAAACAACAAAAATAATGTCAGAAAGAAGAAAACAGCAAAAAAACAGAAAAAACTGCAGTTAAATGCATAATATTATGCACCTTTTTGACTTTTTTGCATACATATATGCAATTAACTGCAGTTCTTCCAGTGGATAGATTTAACTTAATATTTCAGTTCAGTTTTATTTGCATCCAAATGTGCAAATTTCTCAAAAAAATGCACACATGTGTGCAACATTTTTATAGGATAAAAGTAGGGACCTAATTTATATAAAAAAAAAGATTTGAAAAATTTAAACTCGCCCCTTATTTTATTACTTCCGCCTTTTTTTATTTTTATTTTAAAAAAGTACGTTCCTTCATTAAAAAAAATTCTAAAATATGGAAATAATTTCAGGATTCTACGGAAATAAAAAAAATAGTTGCATACATTTATGCAATTATTACTGATAATTGCATATATGTATGCAACTTTTCCGTAAGCTGTGTTCGGTTTGAAAATTTGAAACTAAACCTGCACAAATGTGTGCAAATATTGGGTATATTTGCACACATGTAAGCATATTTTTGTATAAATAAAAATCAACGAAGATGTATGTAGTGAAAAATATGCACGGATGTATGCAGGAAAATGATATATGTGCATACTATTATGCATTTAACTGGAAATTTCGTTTTTTTCTGTTTTTTTTATTTTTGACGCCTTATTTGATGGTTTTTTGTTCTGAATTTTTTAGTCTTTACATGTTTTATTTAAATACGAATTTACGTGATTTTTTTATATTTTTTTTATGACTTTTCAAAAAATAGGGACCTAATTTATAATAAGTTTATGACCGGGTTTTTTTTTGGGTGCGTTTTTTAGAGGTCCCTATTAAGTTTCAAAATATAAAAATAACCCGGTCATAAAGTTATTGTAAATTAGGTCCCTATTTTTTGAAAAGTCATAAAAAAAATATAAAAAAATCATGTAAATTCGTATTTAAATAAAACATGTAAACACTAAAAAATTCAGAACAAAAAACCATCAAATAAGGCGTCAAAAATAAAAAAAACAGAAAAAAAAACGAAATTTCCAGTTAAATGCATAATAGTATGCACATATATCATTTTCCTGCATACATCCGTGCATATTTTTCACTACATACATCTTCGTTGATTTTTATTTATACAAAAATATGCTTACATGTGTGCAAATGTACCCAATATTTGCACACATTTGTGCAGGTTTAGTTTCAAATTTTCAAACCGAATACAGCTTACGGAAAAGTTGCATACATATATGCAATTATCAGTAATAATTGCATAAATGTATGCAACTATTTTTTTTTATTTCCGTAGAATCCTGAAATTATTTCCATATTTTAGATTTTTTTAATTTTTTTTATGAAGGAACGGACTTTTTTTAAAATAAAAATAAAAAAAGGCGGAAGTAATAAAATAAGGGGCGGGTTTAAAATTTTCAAATCTTTTTTTTTTATATATAAATTAGGTCCCTACTTTTATCCTATAAAAATGTTGCACACATGTGTGCATTTTTTTGAGAAATTTGCACATTTGGATGCAAATAAAAATGAACTGAAATATTAAGTTAAATCTATCCGCTGGAAGAATTGCAGTTAATTGCATATATGCATGCAAAAAAGTCAAAAAGGTGCATAATATGCATTTAACTGCAGTTTTTTCTGTTTTTTTGCTGTTTTCTTCTTTCTGACATTATTTTTGTTGTTTTTTGAACTGAATTTTTTGTATAATGCATAATTTATTTTATTACTAATTTACGAATTTTTTTTATTTTTTTAATTATTATTTTATAAGTTTTGAAAACAGGGACCTAATTTATATTAAGTTTATGACCGGATGTGAGCCTAATTAAGTTTCAAAATAGGGACGTGAGCCTAATATTCACTTTTTTTAATATATTTTGAAACTTAATAGGGACCTCTAAAAAACGCACCCAATTTAAAATGTACGTTTAAATTTAATATAAATTGATTTATATTTTAAATTTAAGAAAAACCAATCATAATAGCCGAATTGGGTTTTGAAACATATTCCATTGTGTCCGGGACGGGGGTTATTAGCTGGGGGCGACACTCGTTGGGTTTGATTTGGAGCTGGGAGCGATATAGAAATTATTTTGGGATTAAATGGAATTAAATAAAATAGAAATACGTATACCTATATATACCGTATACCATACGTAACCCTAGCACCCTCAGTCATCTCTTCCAGCCGCCATCCTCATCTTTGATGACTGCTAATGCTCGTTACTTTCACCCTCTTTTTCTCCCTCGATATACAGAATTAAACCGAACTTATTAAACCAAATCAATGAGGTTTCTCTCCTCTTTATTCTGATACTAGTATGATTAGTTTTCATTGTGAGACAATCTCGGATTTTGGGCATAAAGTACTCGCGGTTGAGCACGATTTTCGAGGCGCAGTGGCCGTCGAGCGCGCCGCCAGTCAAGGCGGTGGGTGAGGGCTCGAAGCTCGACGCCTGAGCTATTCCGATCAACTCCAGGGGACTCTGACGAGGTGCGGCGGTGGGAAATTGATGGCAAGCGGATGGGTTTTGCGATGTCCCGATAAATATAAGAAGATGACGGCCAGAATTGTTTAAAAGGAGGATTAGTGTAATTATCTTCATTTAATTATTTTTAATTAATCGTTATGTAATCAAAAGTTTAAACTATTGTAACTTTGTCAAATCAGAACAGAATTAAACGAAACTGAGTTCGTTGTGACCGTGAAGTCAGGATCTACCTCATGGAACAGACCAAAATCAAAACCCAGCACTTTGAAAATTCAGACAACAATCAGTATGAGAATTCTATTTATTTAATTAAATTAAAAATAACCAATTGTGTGATTGTGATTCTTTCTTTCTGATCCATTGTTAAATTCTAATTGATTGTCATTGTTTTGTATATCCGGTGATGTGATGATTGTTGTGTTGAATGATGGTTGTGTTGTTGAAACCAACATCTCATGCTAATTCAAAATTTACATTTGTCATGTTAGAACAAGATTTACATTTTAGTTAAAATTTATCATATTTGTTTACAGCATAAGGATTAGGTAAATTTGTCATATTTGTTCACATTATCAGAATGAAGATAGAAATGAACATTCTTGTGTCATTAAAAAGAGATATTTTTGTCACAATTTAAAGGAATAAATTAAAAAGAGATATTTTTGTCAATTTTAAAATAATAAATTAAAAAGAGATATTTCTGTCACTTTTAAAAGAATAAATTAAAAAGAGATATTTTTGTCACTTTTAAAAGAATAAATTAAAAAGAGATATTTCTGTCACTTTTAAAAGAATAAATTAAAAAGAGATATTTCTGTCACTTTTAAAAGAATAAATTAAAAAGAGATATTTTTGTCACTTTTAAAAGAATAAATTAAAAAGAGATATTTTTGTCACTTTTAAAAGAATAAATTAAAAAGAGATATTTTTGTCACTTTTAAAAGAATAAATTAAACAGAGATATTTTTGTCACAATTTAAAGGAATAAATTAAAAAGAGATATTTCTGTCACTTTTAAAAGAATAAATTAAAAAGAGATATTTCTGTCACTTTTAAAAGAATAAATTAAAAAGAGATATTTCTGTCACCTTTAAAAGAATAAATTAAAAAGAGATATTTTTGTCACTTTTAAAAGAATGAAACCAAAAGAGATATTTTGGTCATTTAATAAGAATTGTACAAGAATACACATTTTTGATATTAAATAAGGATTTTACAAAAATCACATTTTTGTCATTTAACAAGGAGTATATAAAGGACAGTACTTTTGTCAAACATGATTTTTGAAATAACATTTTCTTATAAATGTTACCTTGAAATATAATAACATTTTCCTATAAATGTTACAGTGGAATAAAATAACATTTCCTTACAAAGGTTACCTTGGGAATAAAAACAACCTTTTTATATGAAATATGATTTGCAAATAAAAATAACATTTTTGAATTGGAATTGGTTTTGTAAATAAAAAGAAACACTTTGTTACATTAAAGGATTAGACAAAATATTCATATTTTGTTTACATTAAAGAAGATTAGACAAATTTATATTTTGTTTACTTTGAAGAGGATATAAAAATGTATATCTTTATACAATAAAAAGAAGGAACTGAAAATGTACATATATTTTTTACATTAAAAAGAATGAAGTAAAATATTCATTTTGTCATTTAAAAATGAATGTTTTTGTGTATTAAAAAGGATTAACACAAAATGAATATTTTTGTGTATTAAACAGGATTAAACAAGGATGAATACATTTGTGTACGTTAAAACTGTGGTAGATCAAAATGTATAGTTTTGTTTACATTAAAAAGAGTTATAACCAAAATAGTCATCTTGGTCAATAAAAAGAGTTATAACCAAAATAGTCATCTTGGTCATTAAAAAGAGTTGACACCAAAATACACATTTTTGGTAATTAAAGAAGTTTACACCAAAATCTACCTTTTTGGTTATTTAAGGGGATTACACCAAAAATTAACATTTTTGTACATTAAAAAGAGTTAGATAAAAATGTACAATTTTGGTAATTAAAACAATTAAACCAAAATATACGATTTTTGGTCACTTATAAGGATTACACAAAAGATATGAAAGATTAGATTTTTATTGTCATTTGTTCACAATAAAATAATTGAAAATATATGTCTGTGATGTTGAATTGTGTGATGTGTTAAATATAATGTTAGTATATTCAAACTGAATATTACATTTCCATTTACAAGTTATCCGACTTGTTTATGTGATTGGGACGATAATTTTCACACATCGCCCAAGTGCACAAATAATTTATTATTTGATTGTTGGATGAAACCCCACACGGGTATTGGGATGATATTGGATACACACTAGTCCCAATATTTAGTGTAGAATCCACTTTAGTTGATTATTTGGATGTTTGATAATTATTTATCATGCTTTTCGATTTCATGCAATATATGGTTGTTGATTGAGTCACATTCCAATAAAGAATATTTTGGAAAAGAATATGTTTTAGAAAAAGAAATTATTCTAAGAAAATATATTTTATTGAAACTAACTACTTACTAACTAGAATAAATCATTAAATTTAGATTTAATGAAGTTTTCCAAATTGTTAAGATTTAATTGAAGTTAAATTAAAATTAAAATAAATTGGATTTTGGGTTTGTCGTGAATAGTGTCTTAAATAACACTGTTCTTAAACCCCGTATGAAAAGAAAAATATTTTAATTTAGATTATTAAAGTTTCAATTATATTTAGTAATTGAAATAAGAAATGTGAGTTGGGTTTATTGTGAACCGTGTTTCTAAGCGACATTTGTTCTTTAACCCAACTGATAGTGAAAATATGATTTGGAATTTGAAAATCTTTTATTAAGATTTAAATAGAAATTTTCCAAAAGTAGAGTTTTCCAATTTGATATGTTAAATTGGAGTTGAATGAAATTCGAATTAATTATAACCGAGATAAGCTTCTGTAAAAGAAAACCGATACTACATATGGAATTTAAGAGGCTTTGCCGTTATTCCATTTATATTATTGGTCGGATACAGAAATTTATAACGATTATATATTGATTTGATTTCTGTGAAGATTCCATATTTAATGGAAGATGATTTTGGGTTTACCGTGAACTATGTTTTAAATGACATTAGTTCTTTAACCCAGTTAAAGTTAAGATTAATTTCTTAAAACTTAAATAATCATTGAATAAAGATTTTTGGTATTTAAACCCAATTGAAGTTTTGGTAAATCTTTAAAGAAAGGATTTAAGGATAATTTAAAGTATTTATCGCGGATATAATAATGCGAATATCTATTAGAAGAATATTCTGAATTGGAATGAGGCATTGGATGTGTTTTTATAGTACCCGATTTTTAATTATAAAAATACGAGAGTTAATCGGAAAGACCAGGTTTAACCCATTCCGAATAATTTCTACGGCGATGAAGAGTCAAAGATGAAGACGGTGGTTGAAGACCGACGATCTTCACATCGAACGGATGTGTTGTTACAGAGACCCTTGATTGGAGTAGCTACCTTGAAGGGGCTTCAGTGGTGGCCGTCCGGACTATTGTTGATTGTTCGGATTTGGTTTTCGCTCAGACCCAGAGCATAAGCTAGTAAATGGATGCGTGTCTAACATTGGATTTCTTTCCATGTGAATTAAATCGATTTCTGTTAATGTATGTCTGTTTGGTGGTGGAGGATTTATTCTTTACTTAACACCCTGGTATATATTAATAGTGATTGATCGCATGGAGTGAATTGTCAATGTGGCACGCCAAGATGCAAATGATCAAGGCTTTTGTTGAAAAGCAAGGCCTTGTGGGATGATCAAAGCATAGCCTATTACGGCATAGCTTTGTGTATATCGTGACTTCGCGAGCCTCACACCCCGGTATGAATCAAAACGGGATATGGACCGTAGGGAGTGCACACGTTTCTTTCTAGCTAGTGGTAGTGTCAGTGCTTTAACACGGCCTGGCATTTTACATATATGGATGATGGATTTTGAGGCGCCTCGGATTTTTATAGGCCGATAGTGGTCATATTATAGGTTCAAAGGAACCGGGAAACGTGTGTTCAGGCATAACCAATCCACTGCCGATAGGTGGGGACCGACCCTACCGCATCCAAGGGTTCACTGCGGGGGATCCTGAGGCATTTGCTGAAGTGTCTCGAATCGGAGAGGAGCTTGCCCCTAGCCTCGACTCATGATGGAAAACCAACTTCCAATACGACCTTGCGGTTTTGATTGTAGAACTAGTATGGCGACATAGTAGGATGGGGTACTATGCCGTCTATGATTGATACATTATGATTGTAATGTTTTGAAATATATATACCCATATATATATACACACTAATATTAAATCCGTTTTTATCGTATTAAGCATCTTTTGACCATTATAAGGTAAAACCCTATCCTCCAGTTTGCGTTGCATTGTGTGATGGGACTTAGGTCTTATAATGGTTTCATTTTTCTAAAAAGCATTGCGTGGTTTAACGATTTACCTTATTTTATGCACTTGCAATCCGTTGGAGTAAGCCCATTCCGCGTTAGCAGCGTGGTCTTGTGATTAGCCTTTTTATTAGATAAGTCTAGTTAAGATTTCTCATACCAGTCCCATGACTGACCTGTAGTTTGTTTCACTGGCAAACTCGGGTGCCCATATTTTTCCACACGGGCAGTCGAGTAGCTTGTCTTGCAGATATATTGACAGGATCCTGGTTACAGCTGAAGCGTTATTTGGAAAGCTCTGTATCCGTGTGAGACAACCCCAAACCCCGTACGGACGGCGGCAAGGGTAATCCGTGGAATATAACACAGAAACCGATAATAGCAGAACATAATTAAATAAATACACCAGATAATGAACAATAGAATATACTGGATAAAAGTAATCATCAGAGTTACACAGTATACAAGATCTTACTTAGTACAAATACAGTTCAGCTATACATAAATGTTTACAGCGGAAAACAAACAAAATATGTACAATAGGAGCCGAACAGCATAAAAAGAGATAAATGATAGAATCCATCTTCAACTCCAGCTATCCAGAAAGAACCAGCTAAAACTGAATACAAGGTTGCCCGTGTAGAAAAAGGGGCACCCGAGTTTGAAAGTGAAACAAACTACGAGTCAGTCATGGGACTGGTATGAGAAATCTACTCAACACATTTATAATTTGGCTAATCACAGGACCACGCCACTTTCGTGGAACGGGTTTACTCCATTGGATAGCCAGTGCTTTTAAAACAAATCTTTCTTTTAAACATCGCGATGCTTTTTATAAAAATGAAGCCATTATAAGACTCAGTTCCCATCACACAATGCAACGCAAACCGGAGGATAGAGTTTTACCTTATAACGGCCAAAATATGCTTGATACGGATAAAACAAAGGCATTTGATATTATTGCTGGTGTTATATGTTTTGAAAACAATTTCAAATCATAACTATCAATCATAGACGGCATTAATCCCCATACCACTATGTCGCCATATATAGGTATACAATCAAAACCGCACAGTCACGTATTTGGAAATTGGATTTCCGTCATGAACCAAGGCAAAAGATAGTCCTTACCGAATTTGAGACGCTCTAGCCCGCCCCTTAGGCAAGTACTCAGTCAAGCCTTTGGATCGTCAGCGCCGGTCCACCGATATGGATTAAAATTCCTGAACAATGCGTTTCCCCACACTTTGGTTTGTAAATGAGCCAACGAATGGCTCCATTGGACCCGGATCGTCCGATCTAACCGAGGCACCTCGCAACAGCAACAACCACACAGGTGAAAAGTATATAAATGTCAGGGCTGGTAGGTCACTGACACCACCCTATCTAGAAAGAAACGCATTCCCTCCCTGAGGTCCTTCTCCCGTTTCTGGTTCATACTGGGGTGTGAGGCTCGCGAATTCACATTATACACAAAGCTACGCCACACAGGCGGTGCTTTGATCATCACCACAAGACTTTGCTTTTCAACAGAAGCCCTGATCATTTGCCACTTAGGCATGTCACACTAGCAATCCATGCCATGCGACTGATGTCCATCGATATACAACCTCTGAGCTCGTGCGTTTCAGAGAAGGGCGTTAAGCAAAAGAATAAATTCTCCGCCGCCAAACAGATGTATATTTAATAGAGATCAATCAACACAGAATAAAATCCAATGTGAGACACACAGTCCATTTACAAGTCCGTTCTGGGTCTGAACGAAACCGGAGGCACTAAATACCTCGCAAACCCATCGATCACCACGTACGTCGGGACGATCACCACTCATTATCCATATTTCGGGATGCCTCCCAATCAGGACCTCAGTTACCATCCAAACGAGGTGAAGATCTCCGGTCTTCGACCACCGTCTTCATCTTCGATTTCTTATCGTCGATTCAGTTATTCAGAATGGGATAAACCCGGTCTTCCTGAGCAACTTGCGTATATAATAAACAAATGCAACACTAACATATAGACGCATCATTTCAATTCATTAGTCACTAACCGTCAATCAGTAAGCGAACGATTTCCCAAATATTAACCCCGAAGGCCGAAACCAACATCAGATCAACACCCAGGAAACCATTCGACTTAGCCAACCTTCAGTTAATTTCTAAATCACATCCATTTCGTTTATAAAATTTTATAACGATTTATCGCTATTTTTATTTTTTTTAAAATAGCCAATTTATTCAAAATGACGCTTCGGGCCATAACGCGACCGTGGCGCTGTTTTTCTTCAGATTTGATTTACACATATCTGGAAATCTAACTGTTGGATCTTCACAAAATTTACATCATTAGAAAGATCTTTTCAAAACGAATCCAACGGTTCCAGTTTTGGGAAAATCCGACGGTCGGATCTCCCGGTACAATCGTTTGAAGTTTGGATTTCGAAATACGAACTGCAGTGTCGTTATTCGATTAAATATAACTATATATATATATATATAATCGATTCTAGCGCTGTTTTTCTTCAGATTTGAATTAAACATTCCAGACAATCCAACCGTTGGATTTGTACAAAGTTGGTGCCGTTGGAAAGATTTTTCCAAAGCGAACCCAACGGTTGCGATTTCGGGAAAATCCGATGGTCGGATCTCCCGTACTAATCGTTTGAAATCATGGTTTCAAAATACGAACTGCAGCATCGTTATTCGATATATTTTAATTCTATTTATATATATATATATATATATATATCGATTCTTCGATTTCAAAGCTACTTTCCTTTCATACATTTGATAAAAATGATATTTTTATCTAACTGTCTTCTATTTCAACACTTCACTATTTTTAACAATTCGTTTATATAATAAAAATGTGATTTTTACTGTAAAACAATTCATTTCAAAACACTATTATTTCGTATAGTTAATATAGGGGATAAAATAGGATTTTTATTGTAAAACAATTTATTTCAAAACAGGATTATTTTATACTTTTCATATTGATGTTAAAAATGGGATTTTTATTATAAAACAATTTATTTCAAGATATGAATACCATTCAACACATGAATTTCAATTCAACGAATGAATATCGATTCAACACATGAAGGTTTTCTATAGTTTATATAAATCGATAAAAATGTGATTTTTATATTTTAAAACACGAACACCATTCAACACATGAATTTCTAATCAACGAATGAATATCGATTCAACACATGAAGGTTTTCTATAGTATATATATATAGATAAAAACGTGATTTTTATATTTTAAAACACGAATACCATTCAATACATGAATTTCTAATCAACGAATGAATATCGATTCAACACATGAAGGTTTTCTATAGTTTATATATATAGATAAAAATGTGATTTTTATATTTTAAAACACGAATACCATTCAACACATGAATTTCTAATCAACGAATGAATATCGATTCAACACATGAAGGTTTTCTATTCAACGAATAAATATAGTTTCAGCAAATGAAAATAATTCAAACACATGAATATTATTCAAAATTTTGGCAGCATAACGGTAGGGTAATTAAAACTGGGACCGTCCCTAGTACGGCTCCTCGCTCTACCTTAAAACCTCGCGGTTTTTGACAATGGGGAATCATGCATCTAGTTCGCACGCAGGCGGCATGTATATATTTATTTCATTTCCACAAACTAATCCTATGTGGTTTCAACCAAATATTTCTCAACCACAAATGGGTATTTTTCAACCACAATCAATCAATATCAACCACAAACAATCCCAAACAACCGTTCGCTATCAATTAATTTTCACACCAATCACAATCAATAAATATCGTCCATGGTTTGTGGACGAGGGGCGTGTATATATATATATATATATATATATATATATATATATATATATAGCAATTCACTTCTATTTCAACACATATATAATTTTTACAACGCATATATAACTTATACATCGAACATACAACCTATACAACGCTTATACAAGAGGTGTGCAACGCTTATATAACTCATACATCGACTATATAATTTATACATCATCGTTTTCCATATTGTTTATAAATTAGAAATCTCACCTTGGATTCCACTCCACCAAAAATAGCAGAAGGCTCAGAAAAATATGCGGTCTCTTCTAAAATGTAGAAGACGTCCTCACGGGTCCATTGTCTCTTGTTTCACTGAATTTCGACCACATAGCAAAAAGATGTGATTTTTACAAGGTTTGCAACGCTTTATAGTGTGAAAATCAGTTTAAAATTGATAAACCCGTACCTCAGTTCATGGGTTCAAAACTAGGTTTGAAGATTGCGATCAAACGGAGTACTGGTTCGAGGATCGGGTTGCTCAGGGTCGAAGGCCTACGTGAGGCGCACGTGCGCCAGGGAGGAGGGCCAACTCGGTGAGCCGCAGCGGTCGTGGCGGCGGTTTCAACGTCGAAACTTCACGGAGGTGATTCGGCCGATTTACACAACTATAATTGCTGCTCCTTATATGGATTTGAAGAGGAGATCGAGAGCTTCGAAATGGATCCAACCGCGCTCGATTTCGTTTAGAAACGAAGGAGAAATCAAGCCGGGAAAATCTGGATGACTTCCGCCGTCGCCTGGAGATGATGTCGGGGAAAGAGAAAATGGATTTTCTTTTTTTTTTTTCAAAAATTCTGATTGGCCGGGAGATTTTATAAGGGGTTTTCTGACACGACCACCAATCCAAACCCAACGACTGTCGTCCCTAGTGTTTTACCCCCATTTCGAACACAATGGGATATGTTTCGAAGGCCCATTCGAATGTTTCAATCACTTTTCCTTCAAATTAAAATATAAAACATTCAATATTTAATTTAAACGTACATTTCAATTTGCCAGGGCCACAAACTAATTCGAAAAATTCCAGAAAAATAAATCTAGCTATGTTTTGACGATACGGTCCCAACAAAACTAGTTTCGTCGAATTATGAGACCGTTTGAAAAAAGGCCCATTTCTGGTCGATCCAATTTAACTATAATTGACCAAAACACGTTTTCCTTTACCACGCTCACATATTAGCTTCAAAAATTTTGAAATTTTAAACCTAGCAATAACTTCACATCCCGAATCCAACAAAAGTGGTTTCGTCAAATTCCGAGGTCGTATGCAAAATGGCCAATTTTACGGGCTATATAAATTCCATAGCGACCTTTCTGAAAATTCATTTGGCCATAACTTTTGCTTTCCGCTATGAAAATTCAATTTTTCAGATTCGTTAGAAAGGTATTCACTAACAGATTTAAATATTTTTGGTTTCACTCAAATCCGTTTTGTTTTGCACCCGGTACAGTCCGACAAAGTTTGAATTCAAATTTTGAAACTGCAGCGCCATTTCTGGCCTTGTTTATAATTTGAATTAATTATATTCGTTTTCAATTGTCGACTCAAACTCACTTTTCATTGCCATTATTTAAAATATTTATTTTAAATATTTAAAATCCATTATTTTAGCCAATTTAAAATTTATTAAATTGGTTCAGATTTTCTGGGTCGTTACACCGTGTATTCCACTCAGTTGTATATTTATATTATTTTCCGCTGTTATTTAAATGTAATTTAAAACTCTGATATTATTGTGTTTCTATTATGTAATAAATATTCATACTCTATTATGTCTTGTACTCTGATGTAATTAGTGTAATCAGCAATAAAATGTTCTTCAGTTTGTGCTCTAATGTGTATTGTTCTCAAAGCAATCCAACCTTTCCTTTACCGGGAAGTTTGGGTCGTTTCAACTGTATCGGTAGGGATTTTGTAAACACTCGAATACGATGAACCGTCATGGTATGTTTTGAAAGAGGGTAAATGAAATTTTTTTGCCCAAATTACATTTTGATATAAAGGATTTATATTGGAATAATTATAATATATTGGATATATTGGTTGTTATTATAATCGAGTAAGATTATAAATTAAATGGTTATGTAAATAACCAATCAGAATTCATATAAGTGAAATACGTGAAATACGTAAAATCAGATGAGTTGAATCTGAAATTTTAAACCAGAAATTGAGTAAAAACTCTGGAGAATTGGATAAGTGTTTGTAAATGGATTTGGATTAAAAATAAGGAAAATTTAAGATCTTGGGAGATTTTAAATTGTTTTACAAGCAGTGTGAATTATATTTTGAAATGAATTTCAAAGTGGAAATGTTTAGAAATGGTTTTATAGTATTGAACTCACTTCGATCGCTGGAAAATAGATTCCGATGATGACAGCTGCATCATCAGTATTCATTTTCGAGTTGTAAGTGACGAATTACTACCAGGGATACTGTTTTGAATTTGTTTTGGGAAAGACAAGTTGTGTTGAATTTCAAAATGGGATTTATAATATAGAATTTGAATAATAGAATTTGAATAATAGAAGTGAAATAGATTTGAATAATAGAAGTGATATAAAATTTGAATAGAAATTGAATAGAATTAACTAAGTCGAAGAGGAATTAGTTAATCGAGTTTTGAATTTGAAGTTGAACTTTGAAAGGTGAATTGGATTTGTAAATGGATACTCGAAATCAAATATAGAACTTAAATTTGAAATTTGGATTCAAATTAGTTAATAAGCAAGTTAGAATATATTTGAACATGTCATGTTTAAATATAAAAGTGAAATAGACTAAAGATTTAATTAACAAATTAATTAACGAATTGAGTTAAAACGATCAGGTATAGTTAAAATAGATTGGGCAGGTATAAATATACATGAGATAGGTATGAATAAGGTATGAAGGTATATAAGCAGAATGCTCGACGAAAAGGTATGTATTTAATTCATATATGAGATTTTATGCGGCATATCGGCTAGCCACTTGGCTTTTTCTTTTTCTTTTGGATTGGTAAGGGCCATGGGAGGCTATTTGAAATATCCTGATGCTCCTGATACAAAGGAGGTTATGGCGAATTTTTCCGGGAATTTAAGGAGTTAGAATATTTTTAAGATAATTTGATAGTTAGAAATCAACGTATCGATATATATATAGAAGTCGATAAGGAAACGAACTTAGAAATAGAATAGTAAAAATCAAAAAGGAAGACTAAGAATAAAATCTAGTAAGAATAGAAAGAGGAAGCGTATACGTGTTTAAAAGTGAATAAGTAGTTGTATGGTATTGATTATTCGAGTAAGTAGTCATATCTGTTTTGATGTTATAAATGTTATTCAGTCAAGGTCTGAGAGGTAGTTATACCCCAACTTGATTGATTTCATTATTAACAAATAAATAGTAAGATTTCAGGCTCGAAGATCAAGGTTGAATAAGAGTTAGTTGAATATAGTATTTGGGTTGTCGCAACGATGTTTTACACAACATCTGTTTTAACCCAAATAAGTGTAAGCTTAGAAATATAATAAATAATATTTCCTAAGTATAGAAATAAATGAGATCGGAAAAGAGATAAGTAATTGGAATATTTTCCAATTATAAATAGCATATATTTTCTAAAGTTTAGAAAATAAAGGAAGGCGATATTCAGAAACGTTTTCCAAATAACGTAAAAGGTCAATATGGTTATTGAAAATATTTGGTTAACAAATATTGATAAAGAAATAGAGAAGTGATTTAACTAATGGAATATTAATTAAGGGCTCAGTGACATGTTCAAAAGGAAAATTTGATTTTTGAAAAGAGTAAACTGTTTAAAAACTCCCAGGGAAAGACTGTTTGAATTAAAAACAAATTTAACAGAAATTTGTGAAAGCAAAATTGAATTAAAGTAAAGCCAGTAAAGTGGTAATTGAGGTTGAATTAGAAAGATATCAAGACAAATTGGATTATGAGATTCAAATTTGAAGTGTAATGTGACAATCAAGTTAAGAGTTGGGAATCGAGAAGAAACTCGAGTTGAAATGATATTTGGCTCGGATATAAACGAATGGTAGTGTTGTGGATAAAAGCAGATTGGAATTTGATTGGGATAACGCTGGTATATGCTGAATTGACAGCAGGTGAAAGTGATAGAGTTGATATGCCCGACAAAAAGGTACAAGTTTATATTCGATATAAGCATGAGATTTATGAGCAGAATTGGCAAGCTGCTTGGCTGTTTGATTTTCTTTTGGGATGGAGATGGCCCAGAGAGGCGAGTAGGAGTTTGACCTATTGACCAGTACAAAGGAGGTGCTGGCAAAATTTTCGAAAAGTTAAGGTGTTAGAAAAATTTCAAGATTTTTGAAAATTTTCATTCATAAGAATTGGTTAATATTTTAACTGAAGTTAAATGGGTTCAGTTGAGACTGAAAATTTAGAAGTGAACAAATATGTTCTAACCAGTCGATAGGGTTGTCCTCTCCCATAGCAATTTCGAGGACAAAATTATTTTAAGTGGGGAAGAATGTAATGACCCGCATTTCCGGCGGTATAATAATTAATTTATTTAATTATTTATATAGTGAATTAGAGAATTTAATGGTCGTGGAATTAAATAATGGTGAATATTTAATTAAAATAATAATTAAATAATATATTTAATTCTGAAATAATCAGAATTGGCTGAAATGGCGATATGGTGTGAACCGGATCATCTGTGATATTTAATTCAGTTTAGAATTGAATTAGAATAACGAATACATTATATAAACGATAGTTTGAACGTAGAGTTATAATATAATTAAAAATCGAGCTTGAAATGGCGCTGCAGTTCGCTATTTGGCGATTTGAACTTCAACTGAATGTACATGATTTGTTTTAAGTCGGATTTCTGTGAGACAAGAAACGTATGGAGCTGGTGGAGTACATCTTTCTAGTGGAAGAGAAAAATCGGGATTTCGTCGTGTAGATTTTGATTTATGTCCAAATCAAATTTTAGAAAAGTCGCTATTGAATTCCTTTATAATTTATAAAGGAATTATTTATATTTTAAAAAGGAATTTCAATATAAATAGAATATCGGGTTGACCCAGAAGTGAATATCAAGTTAGAAATTCATATAGGAATATTCTAGAGCTGTATGGTATTCCCCTGTGAATATATACGATAATATATATTTATAAATATTTAATTTAATTATATTTAAATATATTTATATATTTATATATTTAAATGGGTTATTTAGGACTTTAAAAATAGCCACTTTTGCATACGAATTCGAAATTCGACGAAACTAAATTTGTTGGATCCACAATGTCAAATATTCGTTAGATTTCCAGTTTCGTGATTTTTAGAGTCATTGTGTGGTCATACGGATTTTTAGAGTGAGAAACAGTCAGTATTTCGACGTTTAAAAATACATTGTGTGAGCATACGAAGTCGAAATTTGATGAAACCAGTTTCGTTGGGTCCGTGATGTCAAACTCTAGTTGGATGTCAATTTTCGTGATTTTTGGGTATCGTGGGTGACCATAAGAATTTTTAAGGACGAGAGGAGGAGAGGATAAGTAGAAAATAAATATAAAAACCAAATAAAAAATATCCTAACCATTTTCCTTGGCCAAATAAGAAGCCACGCATCATTCCTCCTTAACCACAAATGCTACCAACCCAAACAGGCATATAAATACCGCATAAAATCAAATTAGAAAACTTAGAAAAAATCCAAATAAATACATAAAAATTCCTAAAATACTGAAACCATCTGTGTTGATCTTCAATGGAGAAGTGCTTCAAGTCTATGTCGGTTTTGTTAAGCTCGATCAACGCTGAGAGGGTTCAGCGATTTCTAGGGTTTTCGGTGGTAGCTTCCGTGGTGGTTATCGGAGAAAATGGAGTTTAGTTTGGGGTTCAGGGGGTCGAGCGACAGCTCGAGGCAGATTTTGGGTGGTATCGGTAGGAAAAAGGGTCGGTGGCTGTAGCAACGGCAGTTCGACGGATTTCGATTGACGAGCTCGAGTTGACGGTCGTTGGCATGGGAGGAGGGAGATTCGGACTAGGAGTTCAACTGAGCAGACGGTTGTGGATTTCGTGGAGATGTGGAGGTGTGGTGGGGCTCCAAAGTTCCGCGATTGCTTGGTGTTTTTCCTGGAGTTGTCGTTCGTTTTGGGGGAGATGAAGTAACGAAGCGGGTCGGGTTTTAAACGGTGTGGGATGGGCTTGGGCCAGGGTTGTGAGGGTGAGGCCCAAATGGGAATTTTAATTTCTACGTTTTATTTTTAAATGAATGTATTAACTTCTGAATACCATAAATTGTACATACTGCATCAGAATTTCGAACAGTTGGATCCGTTGGGATCGTATGGATGGGAGCAACACAATGAAACTGACCGCGAGTCAAATGGAGCATGTTACAATTTATAGCAAAATAATTTGTCCGTCTGAATCAAAGACAGTTAATCGTTTTTAATGATAACAATCCAATGTGAGTAAATCTCACTAACTTTGAACAGTTTATAATTTCATGTTGTATTTTAGAACTGTTAAATATTGGCCGATTGACTGTGTATTGACTGTTTGATTGAACTGCTAGTCAGTTAGTTGAATTTCTATATTGATTCTGTTTAACAGAATATATCATATGGACCTGAAAGTGATGTTATCTATATTGTTTAACATCTGTGATGCAGGGAAACAGGTTGGAGGAATCCATCCCACTGGATTCCTCAACATTTATTTTACTGTGATCCATATATGGTGATATATGATGTGATATATAATCTGTTGTTGATTATGTGTGTTTGGACGATATTTATCATTGTTATATGGTATGTTAAATACCATAAGAAATACTGGATGTGGGAAAGGGGATTTTCAAAGTGTATTTTGAAAATGAATTATTTATATAAAATCGATGATTTTATATAGAAAAGGAAAAGAATTTTTATAAAAGAAAATAATTATAAAATCGAAGAAATAGAATAGATATAAAAGGAAATATTATTGGTTAGAATAAATAGAATAGATTATAAAGGAAATATCTATCTTTGGATAAATAGATATATATATAAGTCGGAACTTATATATGAAGAAGTAAACAGATAAAAGAAGCAGATTGATTTATAAATGATATTTATAAATTAAGTTAAATATTTATCATTTGGATAAATAGAATATATAAGTCAGGACTTATATAAAGAAGTAAGAATCGATTTCAACATCGATGTTTGCAACTGAATAAGGATAAAGAGTTAATCAGTTAGGATTAACCAGTTAGGTTAAACCAGTTAGAGTTAAACCAGTTAGAGTTAATCAGTTAGAGTTAACCCAGTTAGGTTAAACCAGTTAGAGTTAAACCGGTTAGAGTTAATCGATAGAGTTAAATCGAACTAGAGTTATTTAAATAGAGTTATCGAATATTAGTTTATTCGAATAGAGTTAAAGGGAAGGAGTTATCGATTATTAGTTAATCGAAGGAGTTATCGATTATTAGTATATTTAAAGGTTGTCGACTATGATGCTTATTAATTATCCCTTTGTAAAATTAATAAATTCTACTCATGTTCCCTTTATGGAGCAGAAAGTATTGACAACGTTTATTCAGCAAGTATATGCCCATAGATCAATAGTCTAAAATGATGTTATGTGGTTCACTTCTAGATATTGGTTGTCTAAATGCGTTTTATACATTATTTGATATTTTAGTCAATAATTTGTAACTAAAACAATGAAGTCATATAAATAAAATCTACATTTGACTAATTGTTGCAAAATAAGACAAAATACATTAATCATGTTGACATAAAACTATACTCAAATCTGATTGTTGCACAACATAATTCCTACCATACAACATCACATTCTTACCTCGCCAACCCATACTACATCAATTGAACTTTCTGTTACTCCCTACCATACATTACTGTTACCTAAATGCTTTTTATTCTCCTGCGTGACCATCACAACATAATTTCCTAATTTATTCGTGTGTGTAGCACGGGTTCCAACCTTTTTGTGTGTGTGTGTATGTATATATATGAGGCGCGCTCCAGGCGACCTCATTTTTTTAACTTCCCACTAGTACCTCAATTTGATTCACATTTTTATAGTAAAATAAGTTAGCGGGGAGAGAGAAAATTAATGGGAGGAAAGAGAATCAGGAATATATGGTAAAAATCAGGAGTCGGAGATATTAAAAACAAAATATAAAAAGAAATATAAACACAGAAAAATGGACGGTGGAAAAGGAGAGTTTCAGGAGTCGGAGATACTATGGCCGAAGACTGCAAAAACGAAGGTAAACTTAAAAATGTAAATGCAGGAGAAAGGAAGGACCAAAGTGAAAAGGTTCTAGAACAGAAAGTGGAAGGATGGTGGAAGGGAGAGCCAAAGAGAGGTTAAATGTGGTGTCTTAAGGATGACCGACTTTATTGAGAGATGACATTGTTTGCATGATGTTAGACCAAAAAATGGCTGTAACACCCAATATACTAGAATCTGCAGAGACTAATGAAGAAATATAAAGTAAAAATGAAAAACAACAAGAAAACACACAAAATTTATAATAATTCGCCGTTAACAATCCTACGTCCATGTTATAATTCTTATTTTCAGCAAAGAATTAAAATTACACTGCTTGAATCTCTCAACACTCATGATACAATCCGTATCCTCTCAATATTGTTGAAATTCACTCCAAAATGGCTAAAACTGCTCTTAGGTCGAACGGTAATGGTGGAAAGAATTGAGAGCTTCAATGATTCTAGTGGCCATAAAAAGTCCTTGCTTCTGTCTTCGGGTCGAGTTTATATAGGGTCGGGTAGAGCAGTTCGAGCGGAAAAAGTTTTTCATGCGTCGCACCCAGTCCGGGTTTATAGCTAGTTAGTGGCAACAGTTTTTTACAGGGGAGCATCTTAAGTTGTGGAACACATGTCAGAGACCCCGCGCATTCAGAAGGTAATGGATAGAAACGTGGGCAACAATTCTTCATGGGTTGAAACTAAGATTAGGTCGAGTTGAGTTGTTCGACGTGAAGCCATCGACTTAGGGGTTTCTCTTCTGTTTGGCCTGAGAGTTACCTAACTGGTGCTCTTTCTTCTGTTCGACCCGAGGAGATGACAAACTATCGGGTTTGACATGTCTTCGACTCTAATCTTTTTAGTAGGCATGACTCCTGGTATCTGACGTACGTGATCACGATCACATGAATTTTGAATGGCCTTGTCACAAGACAGACTATCATTTTAGCCCAAGGTACATCTTGTCGTAGATAAGATGTGCTTTGAACTCGGTAAGTTGTCCATTCCTCAATAAACAATACTCAATAGTCGTATCGCTCGGTGGAGTTGTGACTCTTGACGTTGTGTACCACGTATAAATAAGAGATTATGCCCACAACAGTCTTAGTTGCAATCAGCAATTCAATATCTTTAACTGGAGCATAGACAGATTTGCAGATAAGTCCTTCAACCCTTGTCAAATCAAAAGGTTAAACTTATTCATTTAAATCACATTAATTTGTCAGTTCTAGTATATGATCATACATACACAAGTCATTTTGAATAATCTCTTCAGTTTGTTGAGACGTAATTATGTCACATGGAGATATTCCATGTAAGAGGCATGAAATAATTGTCGAGGCAGTTTTGTTTTCGTCGATTTTATTAGTTTTCACTTCCCATCGGCTCAGCTCGGAGAGTATATTATGTTCCGAGTTGAATTCGACCGAGTGATTGTCTAACCCGAACCAAACCCATACCTTTTACACCTACTTCAAAGGGGAAACGTGGTCGACCTATTTAATAGGGAATATGAATGGTCTCTCTTGTGTAGTATATTGAAGCCACTTTAACACTTTTCATTTCTCCCTTTACTTTACCTTTCCACCGCCGAATCACTTCGAGCCTGAAACCCTAATTTTCCCCAACATTAAAATTTGTTGTCATTCTGAAATCGATTCAAAGGTGGGTTGCGAACTCGTTTAATTCGTACCTTAATTCAAGCTTTTCAATGAATTTGGTTCCAAAGCCATGTCAATCACCCTCGAGCTTGTCGTGACGTCGACGTTTCGAGCCATGAAGTTACCGCATCACCAGTGACATTAGAATCGCTACTGGTGACAATCGCGGCGTCTCTGGTCTACTGGCGATGTCAAAGGAGTCGGATCAGGGGTTCGTTCTTTTCCTTTAGTGAGTTAGTTATGTTAAGAGAAAACGATGGGACTCTGAACTCTGAAGGAGGAAGAGAGGGAAGATAGTCAGGCTTGACTCGAGTGGGTGGCTTGAGCTGAAAATCTGAATAGCTATGAATGCCAGAAGCTTCACGGGGCCGAGTCCAATTTTTTCGACCCCGAACTGTTTCACTTAAGCCATTCGACCTAAATGTGATTGATCCGGAGCACTCGACCCAAAAACTTTGACCCGAGTCGATTTTCTAAGACGATCAATATAACTCTCATATATATGTAGACATGTACCCCAAGTGGATGAGCATGAAACTACAACAACCCCAATTCATAATATAAATATACAGACTGAGTAGCACCAACATATCAAACATTCCCGTAGATAGGTAGGATAGAGCTTTCAGAATTTGGACTTTTAAAATAGCACAACATACTTACTTGGGAATTCTAGACATAAGGACATAACTTTCCACAACATTGTGATGCATATCAAACAATTTCATGCTTCCATCAGTTCTTTTATGCTTCGCTACACCTACACTGAACACACTAGCGCGCGCGCACACACACACACAAAAGGGGGTACTAGTTACTTTAATCTAATCTTCAACTTTTCTTGGATAGTACAACAAGCATGTGTAGAAGGTACCTAACAAGATAGTCTGAGTCTGAGAAAGGCAAAGCTCCAGAAACGTCAACTAATCCTAATATTCCTCCATCTGATTCTAATTCAGATGATATTAATCCAGAATTTTAAGTCGATATCCACGAGGATGTCGTATCCTCGGATGAAGGAATTTCTATGGATGAGAAGGTAGGAGGAGTAGGAGACAACAGAGCTCTGACACATTTGGAGAACAGTTTTTTGGAAGCATCCAATGACTCCTGGGTATCCACTACCAATGGAACAAGACTTCGAAGATTATGTCTGAGGCATCAGATATCTTCGGATGAGGTTCGAGTTATCGATGTCTTAAGCAGACAACACAATCATCCATGCTGCTTCACCTGACAGTATACCCATACTCGTTCACCTTGTACATTGCATGCATGGATGTTCTGGGTATGGAGCCCACCTACGGGGCTGTAATCTTTTTCTATCACTTCAAGCACCGGAAAGTCGAGACTCCTTTTCTCTATTCCGAATCTGCACCCAAAATAAAAAGTACCGTCAATGGGTTTTGGTAGCGTGGGCGACATAAGGCCCAACTGGTTCTATATTCAACATCTAGCCGAATGTGCCAGGAGGTGACTTCAGTTTAGAGAGCTTGAAATCATGGCTTCCTTACTTTAACTTTGCTTATGGAATTTTTGACTTTCTTTCTTATTTTCAGTCCTAAATCCAAAGAAACCGCAAGGCCTAGATCGCCTGAACATTTTATTGAATGCTCAACTAGCTTTATTAAGCATCAAAAGCTTCTTAGTGGATCAGTATCTTCATTGGTATCATTTTCTCAGTCCGCCGCGAAGCATAGAAGTTGGTGAAGGTCGTGCTCTTGCATACGCACCCCTATTTCAGATTCCTCGGGCGTCGGCGGGGGCGGGAAGCATGCCCCCGATCGGGTGGCAGATAGTAGTGTTATCTGAGGCTAGGGCGGCCTTGAAAAGAAAAGATCATACGAGCTCTAATCATGAACTCCAACCAGCAGAGGAAGAGAAAATTCTTGAAGAAGAGCCTACCGAATTACCCAAAAGTTCTTCTCCATTAAACGTATTCACCAACAAACTTTTGGAAATGACAACTAAGGAGTGGTATTTCACTAAAAGATACATCTACCTCCGAGAAGCATCCTTCTCCCAAGACCTCACCTCCAGCCAAGTGACTAGCCCATGATTCCTGCCAAGTGGAGTCAATGTCTATATATAAAGGCTTGGGTGATCTCCCTTTACCAGATACTATATATTCCTCGCAAGACATCGGCGCAGGCTCTTTATTTCCTATTTCCGAGGAAAAATTTACACCTACTAAGATGGGGAAGACAACATCCATTAGCCAAACTCTAGACTCCGGTCCGTCGCGGGGATCACTTAGGATACACATGACACAATCACTGCACATCACAACACTTGTCCGCTATACTATTTCCCGATTTTAATACTGGTTCATGTTAACTTGTAGGGACTATATCTCATCGATGTTATAACCCCAGAAAGATCCGCCACAGTCACCTAAAATCATTTTTTGACACCGTACATGATTATGGAGATGACCGCGGGAGAGATGACAGAAAGCGTTATCAATCGAAGTGTCATCAATCCTAGCGCTCCTACTCTCTGGCTTGCTAATATTCTAATAAGTACTAAACTTACCAAGGCCACTGTAAAAGGGAAAAGAAAATTCCCAGTGCTCCAATTCCTCCAAAAGACCCGTAGCCCCAGGAAAAGCACTCCAAGTAGAAATCTGACTCTAAGGATAGGTCAAAAGATAAGGAAAAGGACAAAGGTAGTGCAACTATCATCCCTGCCAAACGAAAATCCATCAATATGTCTACGTCGAAACCTGTAGTGCTTGACCCCTCTATTGCTGAAAGAGTAAAAATCTTAAAGGAGCAGTTCCCTGAACATTACTTTGGGAATATGCACTTCGTGCCCAATCTTGAAGCGGTCCTTGCCAACTGGTCCGATAGCGTCAAGGACCAAATAGACTTTGTGGATCGACAGTACCAAGAAACTTGCAAATTCTCCCGCGAGCTATCTAAAATTATAAAGGACCTTCTGTTGGACTTAGACAACTAGAAACAAATACATGAACATGACATGTCTGCTAGGAGGCTGCTGAGAAGGAGTGTGAGGATGCCTTGGCTAAGCTTGCACTTGCAAAGCGCAAAGCGAGTAAATATAAGAAACTGCACGACGAGTTGTAAACAACGCTTCCATAACGAGCTTGATTCAAATAGCAAAGAGCAAGCAACTCTTAAGAAGTAACGTTAGAGCATTACTGCTGAGAACACCTAACTGAAATTATCATGCACTCTCCTTGAGCATGAGAAGACAGAATTTGATAAAGAAGTTGCCAACCTAAAAAGAAAGCTAGCCGAAGCCGAGCAGAGGGAAAGAACAACTGAGGAAAATGCCAATACCGCTCTCAAATCTGCTTCTAATTCTAAGGCATAGTTCGAGGTTGAGGAGGCCGTAATAAAGAAGCAGCTCACCGAGGTCATATAAGAGTTGGATGGTTTTGGACATCTCCTAATATCTTTATTTGCACAAGTTGTTCGAACTCGTGACATATCCTAGGTGCAGGAATATTCCTCGGTTGATGCATGGGATGAACTTATTGACGAGGGGAAGCGCAGCCTAAAAGTTGAAACTGTGGATGAATAGAAGACGATGAAGACATTCCTGAGGGGAAACGAGCCTGAGCATTTAGCTGAGGGGAGAAGGTCGTTAAAGGAAGCAATAGAAGTTTCCAAGCGCCAGGTTAAGGGTAAAGACACCATCAACGGTGGCTTTAGTTCCTCCTCTGCAGTGCCTGAGGCTGGGGAAACAGAGAAATATGACCTTGAATGTCCAAGACTTGCCATACACACATTCCTCTCTCCTATAATCAAAGCTACAGCTCACGCCACTCCTGGAGACTAGTCGGTTGAAGGTATTTCCTCATTTTCTCCACAGTTTTCCAAAGCTATTCTTGCATGTCGCCATGCTATGAGGCTTCCAAGTAAGAGGCCTGTTATTTCTTCAGAGCTAATAACCATTATTCTCCCTGCCTTAGGTATGAAACCTGCTGACATTGTCGTGGATCCGGAGATTAAATCCACCGATAAGTCTACGCTGTCTACTCGCGACAACGCTCCAAAAGAAGGTGATATGAACGCAACTTTAAAGGACCTCGATGGCAAAGAGGGTGAAGTGGATGATGACGTTGTGTATGCCGGAGAGTCCGGTAAAACTGAGGAGCTAACCCTTGCAGAGATGAAAGTAAGGAAAGAGGGAATGTTCATGACGGTCAAAGTTGAAGTCTCAAAATTTCCTATCTTCGTTGAACCTATGCAAATGATTCCTCCTCCTAGCACAAAGGTTTCTACCAAGTCTTTTGGATCAATCTTAACGGATATGACTTCCCAGTCTGTTGCTGATCTGGAAGATCCTTTGTTCAGAAAAACTAAGAGGAAGAAATGCATTCTCACGGAGACCAAGAAAGAGGAGCATAAGAAGATTAAAGAGACCAAGAAGTACAAGACATCTAAGTCTTAGATGTTGTCAGGTTTATTTCTTTTTGTTTTCCACTTGCCTTCCATGGTTGTTGCGTGTGCTGCCCTCGCTTTTTTGCTTTATTGTTTTGTATAAACCTACATCTTGTAAGTAAATCAAAGTTTCTAAAATATCATATATCCGCAAGTTTATTTATCGCTTTTCCATTCAATGTATTTTCAATTTAATTTTCATGCACGTAATCAAATATCTTAAAGGTATAGTGTATATATTCCCCCAATTGACCTAGAATTATAAGCCAAGTCCATGGAAAATTCGAGGTTAATTTACAAGATCACTCCCTTACCCCCAACATTAGTGGGGATTTCAGGCTCGGTTTATACTTGTGCCCTCCAAGCCTTTCATGGGGTAAGAGCCAAGTCCCTCGTACATTTCGGTCGAAGTGCTTTTATACTCTCCTGTTGTAAGTGTAGGTTAGAGTTATGGGCTAAGGCTGTCTTAAGTCATGGTGCTCCATTTCACGCTTGCTCTTGTTTTATACTCACTTTCGAGTCTTAAGAGTTAGAGTCGGTAGTGCAAATGGTCATGTCATTCGCTTCGGCATCCAGTATACACTTTAAGTCTTAAAGTGGCATTTGCTGATTCGAGTTTCAATATCGAACTCGTTTAAATCAAATTTTCCATTCCGAATTCTAAGGAATAGAATCAGTTAGATAAGTGGTCAGACCACACTTGTTCTGATCATCCCCTTTTTTCCCCTATGGAGGGAAAAAGTTGCTTTTAGCGTCATCCCTCTACTTTGGTTCCCAAAGTGAGGATAACTATATTGAGCGTCGATATCATGCTCAAATTTGGTTAACTCAAGTTCGATCAATCACGGAATGATTTAGCTCACTAAGATATGAGCGAGCGAACGACGTTAGGGAGATTACTACTCCTTTCATTCATATTTAACACAAACCAGTCAGTGTGTAATACTTGGAAAAACCAATAGAAACAATTACAGGGAATGGAAAGAGCTTTTATTTATAAAAAAATGGCTTTGGGCAGACTATGGCTCATTACATAATCTAAGAAAGGATGAAAGCTTAACTTAGATAGTTCCACAGATGTTCGACATTCCATGCTCTTAAGAGATGATCGCCATCAATGATCTTTAGTCTGAAAGCTCCATTATCAAGCCTGATGTTTGTAATATCGGGTGACATGATGTTTGTTTCCGAAGCACAGAAGTCGCCTCATCTCTCTTCTCGTCGATCATATCCTATGGCTCAAGGAGAAGAGCGTTATTAGTCAAAGGGTCGTAATAGGTTTTCGGTGAGAGGGGACCGTAAGCTCTACCGGGATGACTGATTTTGAGCTGTATGAGAGTAATAAAGAAGTATAGTTAGTCGCTAATTTGTAGATTGTTCGATATGCCCATGAGGCCAAAAATAATTCATCAACCCACTTAGCCTTCGCCTGCTCTAATTGCTTTTTCGGAATGGACTTTGATGATCTTATTCACGGCTTCTACTTGTTCATTCGAGTGCGAGTGTGCAACGACTGTGTATCTTTTCTGAATATGATGTCATCGACACAAATCTTTGAACTCCGTGCTGTCAATTTGGGTTCCATTGCCAGTTATGATAGTTTTGGGAACTCCCAACTGACATATGATACCGCTTCGTCGTGATTACGGTTAGCTACTCAGCTTCTGCCCACTTCGTAAAGCAGTCCTGTGACGGCCCGCCCCGCACCAGCCGGCATTTCCTCCGAAAGTGCGCTGTACACATGCCCGACTAGCACAGAACGGTCGTCAAGAAAAGGAAAGAAGGGAATCAGCTGACGAGGAACCTGTAGAATGTCTCACAGCGCATGGAGTAAAATATAATAATAATAACATACTTGACATAAAACAGGTGAGACAGTGCATAAGCTGATAACTAAAATCAACATCAACATCAGAGCAGCGGAAATCCAAGTACAGCTTATTACAACTTTCCAAATTTACTGTCTCTAAAACAAAAGAAAGCTTAAATTAGAAGATGCACTACTAATGCCCAAGCAGCGATCTTCAACAACAAAGGGAGAATACTATATATATATATATATATATATATATATATTACGTGGAAGCCTCCTGCTCGTCTCCGGATCATCTACATGTGCATCACCAGCTAACCTGTCTCTAGTCTGCTCGTGTGAGCACCCAGAGTAATAAGAAGAGATATAAAACTCTGGGTCAGACATAAAGCCTGGTATGAGCGATAAACATCTAAATAGAACAATAACAGGTATACTAAACCATACCTGAACCTGGACCTGCAACCAAAGAGTTAGTACCACATACCGTACAGTACTCTAAGGTGCCATAATAAATAGTGTAAAGAATATGGGGGTGGGGTGTGCATGTCATAATGATAGCAAACAAATCAACCATAGAAACCATCCTCACATCTCTCACTTAGTGCGTAAAGCATACGATGTCCACCACTGTCAATCACTAGACCCATCGAAGTAGTGACGGAGTTCAACTTGTACAACTACTGCTACTACCAAGCTTACCACATGGAGTCATGACCAAATCTTTACAAATGAACCCACTTCATTGGTTTATAGCCCTTTAGTCGTACCTAGGCCATTGAAACCCTGAATCCGTTCACGTACTTCCCATGCATAGTGACCCAAAGTCATAAACATCGACTGCCCCTTGGCACACGTCCCGCAGCAAAGCCCAATCATGAAGTGAACTCATCGGTTCCCAACTTGATCCTGAGCTCTAACTTCCCATATTGGACTACCTTTGCATCTCGGGTTATTGTTCAATACTGGGTCGGGTCGGGTCCCCCCCCCCCCCCCTAGCCAACGGTTCGGGTCGGGTCCTCTACTTTGAATTGACTCTATTCGTAGTCTTCCCTTGTAACGGTTCGGTACGGGTCCACAGCGTTGCATCGGGTCGGGTCGGGCGTCCCACTTCGGGTCGGGTCGGGTCGGGTGCCATCTCCCTTCCAGTTCGTGCTTCCGCTCCGATCTGCTCCCTCGTTCTTCACGTGCTCCGATCCGATCCCTCCTTCTTCATCTGATCCGATCCTAGTTCAATTAGCGTGGCCTTCCCTCTTGCCAGTTCTCCCAAGTGTCAAGTTCCGATCCAAGCCCTTCGTCCCTAAGTCGATCCAATCCCCAGCTTAACCAACATGGCCTTCCTTTTTGCCAAGCCTCTTTTGTGCCAGACTCCAGTTCGGGTCGGGTTCCTTGCCCAGGTCTCCTATCCGATCCGAGCCCATATCCGATCCGATCCGAAACCCTGCACAATTTTCTGTAACTTTTTCCAGCAACTTGTTTATGTCATTCGACGACGTTTTTGACAAATCTAACTATACTAATCAATCACAAATCATGTCAAACAGTCATAGCAACATAGCAAACTAACCACAAACACCAAAACAATGAATTCATATGTTAAAATGGATCAAATATACCCAAAACCCCATAATTTCCCTTAAACATGTTTAAGCAAAACTAATCATAGGGTTAACAAAACTTAATCAAATTAAACCAAATTTCTACCAGAGGCATAAAATATTATTTTCGAATTTATAGATATTTTTCCAGAATTTATTAGTGTGTAAATTCGCTAAGCTTCACTAATTACCCTTAATTAATTGTAATCAGTGTCAAAACGATGCTAATCACTCACCTTGGCCACAAACGAAATTCTCAGAACTGAAACCTTGCTGATTTGGGCGAATACTGATGTCTAACAGCAGCTCTAGCCTTGCTTTCGTGTTTCCTCTCCTTAATTTGATGTAGATTAAGCCAAAACTTGATTAGAAAGTGGTTAGAAGGTTATTTGGGTGTTGGAGGCCATTGCTAGGGTTGCAAGAAAGAAAGTGGCGGCTGGGAAATGAGGTTAAAATCGTTCTCTAACTGATTTCAGCCTCCTCCTTACCCTAATCCCGAAATACCCCATTGGGCCTAGCTGTTAATCACCCGGTTAAGCCCAATTAAGCTATTTTTCACCATCTGAAACTTGTTTCAGCCATATCTCCCAAACGGTGAGTCCGTTTGGCTAATGTGACCACTCTACGGAATTATAAACCATCATCCGGAGCCAATGGAAGTGGTTTCAGGTCAAAATTCCTTTCCAGTCAAAAGTTATGGCCAAAACAGTACCAACTAAGGGTAAAATGGTCATTTAAAAATCGACAAAAATCATGAACATGGGAAATGACCCCAATAGTCGTCTCCCAAAGTCACATGACCATACGACTTCGTATGTGAAAGAAATAAATATTCTACAATCCTATGATGCGTAGAATACGGGTCGTTACACTCTCCCCCCCCCCCCCCCCTAAGAAATTTCGTCCCCGAAATTCCTTAACCCAAATCATACAAAGGATCCCGCATGCCTAACAACCACATACAAAAATCAAACATGCAAACAAGCAAACAGGCCTATCCTAGCTTGCGGAAAACTAAATCGAAGTTAAAATCTTACCAGGCGAAGAGTTCTGGATACATCTTTCTAATACTCTCCTCTGTCTCCCAAGTACAGTCATTCTCGTTCTCGCCCCACTGAAACTTGACTAGCTTCACCGCCTTCCTTCGAAGTTGCTTCATATCGTGCTCGACAATACGGATCGGCTCGCAGTTCCCAACCGCCTCGGGTTCTACTTCGAAGTCCTCTAACTGATCAGGTGAAATAGTCGTATTTGGGTCGTGAACGAACTTCCTTAGTTGGGAAACATGAAATACGTTGTGAACTCTTGCCATCTTCTCTGGTAAGTCAACTTTATACGCCAAATTCCCGACTAGTTCAAGAACAGGGAATGGGCCAACAAATCTTGGTGCCAACTTGCCTCTCCTGCCAAATCGTATTACGCTCTTCAACGGAGAAATCTTGACAAACACCAAGTCACCAACGGAGAATTTCAAGTATCTTCTCCTCTTATCAGCATAACTCTTCTGCCTATCTTGGGCAGCTTTCATTCGTTGTTGAATAGTCTTGATCTTATCTGAAGTTCCCCTCACCACATCTGGTCCAAGCATAAACTTCTCGCCAGTCTCTATCCAACATGATGGTGAGTTGCACGGTCTTTCGTACAAAGCTTCATATGGAGCCATACCAATACTGGATTGGTAGCTATTATTATATGCAAACTCTACTAGATGCAGATGGTCATCCCACGATCCACCAAAATCCAATATACATGCTCTGAAGAGATCTTCCAAAATACGATTCACCATCTTCGTCTGACCGTCGGTCTGAGGATGATATGCGGTACTGAGATGTAACTCTGACCCTAGAGCTTCTTGTAAGCTCTTCCAAAACCCACTAGTGAACAACGGGTCTCGGTCACTCACAATGCTTTTAGGTACTCCATGAAATCTCACTACCCACTTCATATACAATTATGCTAACTTAGCTGCCGTTCTGGTCGATTTGACTGGTATGAATCTTGCACTCTTAGTCAATCGATCCACGATTACCCAAATGCTATCATGTCCCGATCTACTCCTTGGTAAACCATTGATGAAATCCATCAAGACTTTCTCCCATTTCCATTCGGGAATTTCTAATGGTTGCAACAACCCACTAGGCTTCTTTTGCTCGGCTTTAACTAGCTGGCAATTCATGCATTTGGATATAAATTTCCCAACGTCTCTTTTCATCCCTTCCCAGTAGTAATTCTATCTCATGTCTCGATACATCTTATTACCACCAGGGTGTATAGTCAGTTTTGAGTGATGACATTCTCTAAGCACTTCATCTCTCAATCCATTGACATTGGGTACAACAAGCTTTCCATTCTTTCTAAGCCATCCATCTCGATCAAGGCCATACTTGTTCATCTCCTCATCGATACCCGTCTCTAACTTGGAGATGATTTCCAATAGGTTAGGATCGTCCCTCTGACTAGAGCCGATCCGCTCAATCAAAGTGGGTCTGACCGTCAAACTTGCTAACATTTCCGGATTCAATTCGCACTTTGGTCTGAAATCAAACCCCGCGATATACTCCAGTTGCTTCCATTCCAGAAACATAGCCCCTAAAATGGCATGTCTCCTACTCAATGCATCAGCCACCGCATTGCCCTTTCCCGGTGTATATGCGATGTCAAAATCATAGGAAGCCAAGAATTCTAACCACCTTTGTTGCCGGAGATTTAAATCCTTCTGGGAGAAGAGATACTTCAACGACTTATGATCCATAAACAACTCAAATCTTTCTCCCAAGAGATAGTGTCTCCACATCTTCAACGCGAATACGATCGCTGCCAATTCCAAACCATGGTTAGGGTATCTTTTCTCGTGCGGTTTCAATTGCCGATTTGCATAGGCTACAACCCTACCGCCTTGCATCAATACAGCACCCAGTCCGGTACCACAGGCATCCGTGTATACCGTCATCTCTTCATTCCCCTTAGGAATGACTAACACTGGTGCGCATGTCAACTTGTCCTTTAGACTCTTGAATGCATTCTCGCACCTTTCATCCCAGACAAAAGCTTGATTCTTCTTGGTCAACTGGGTCAATGGTGCTGCTATCTTGGAGAAACCTTGGATAAACTTACGATAATATCCAGCTAACCCCAAGAAACTTCTTACATCTGTTGCATTCTTGGGTGTAGGCCAATCCTGTATCGTAGCCACCTTCGCCGGGTCCACGACAATACCATTCTCTGATACAACATGACCCAAGAACCTCACTTCCCTCTTCCAGAAGTGACACTTAGAAAACTTTGCTTTCAATTGGTGTTTTCTCAACATCTCCATCACTATTCTTACATGTTCCTTGTGTTCTTCCTCTGTCTTCGAATAGACCAAAATATCATCAACGAACACATGGACAAACTTGTTCAACTGATCTCTGAATACCCTATTCATAAGATCCACAAAATATGCTGGGGCATTGGTCAGCCCGAATGGCATGACCAACCACTCATAAAATCCAGACGGCGTCCGAAATGCCATTTTAGCTATACTCTCAGCTTCCACTCTAAGCTGATGAAAACCTGTCGCGAGATCCAACTGAGAAAATACTCTCGCACCACTCAACTGATCGAACAAATCATCTATCCATGGTAGAGGATACTTATTCTTCCGCATCACTTTATTCAACTCGCGGTAGTCTACACACAAACGAAGGGAACCATCTGCCTTGGTAACAAACACAACTGGTGCTCCCCATTCAAAAAAACTCCTTCTGATAAATCCCTTCTTCAAAAGATCGCTGACTTGCACCTCGAGCTCTCGCTGCTCCCTTGGTGCCATATGACGAAGTGGCATCACTATAGGTCTGGCATCTTTTACCAAATCAATACGGAACTCAATCTCTCGATGTGGTGGAAGCCTGGTCACTTCCTCGAAAATATCCGGATACTAACCAACCACGGGCAAACCTGACAACTCAATATGCGGAATATCGAGGGAGTTTAGAAAACTAGCCAATACCCACTTACTGGGTAGACCACCAAACACTATCCTCCGTCCATCATCCGCTCAAGCTGTCACCAAAAATCCCTCACAGCCTACCACCACCCCGTATCTTCGGAGCCAATCTACTCCCAAAATAATGCCAAAACCAGTAAAGCCCAAAACAAAGCAATCACAAACAAACATGCATCCATTACTCGATAAGACCACATTACGACAAATCATGCTAAGGCTAGTCGAACCACCAATCGGGTTCGTCACTACTAAAGGTCCATCGACAATCTCGGGCTCCAATCCTAACCTATCTACCAGGTCACTAGATATGAAAGAACTGGAAGCTCCGGTATCAAACAAAACTCTAACAGGAACATCATAAACAGAAAGCATACCTTAAAGACGACATTCTTTCCCTTCTCCGCCGCTGTTGGGGCATTCGACGAAGAAGGAATAGCATTAAGGGCGTAGGCTTTCACCATTTGCTTTTCTTTAGGGGGGTGCATACACTTGTCCTTGTGATGTCCTATTTGGCCATAGTTGAAGCACTTCCTGTCCGCTGGCTTGGCCCGGCAATTACTAGCATAATGGCCCTTCTTACCACAGCTGAAGAACTCAACATCTTGCTTATTCTTTTTCTTCTGGCCATCCTTAGTCTGATTCTGCTTCCTCTTATTCTGGGAACCACCCTTGCCTCCACCACTTGCTTGTGGCTTTGGCTCATCTGCGGATGCAACCTCAGTCTTCGGCTTAGGGTAGAGACTTCCTGATCTTAATGCTTTCCCCACAATCGATTCAAACGTCTCATCGATGTGGTTAATAAGCCTTTCCCCCAAGTACTGATCCAAACCAGTTATGAATTTCTCATTCTTCTTCTCGGTAGTATCAATAAGAGATAACCCATACTTCGACAAAGTGTCGAATTCAGCAATATACTCCGAGACAGCTCTGCCATTCTGCTTGAGCTCCAAGAATTTCTTAAACAGCACTGACTTCTGAGCAGCTGGAATGAACTTCTCGCTAAAGCGAGCCTTAAACTGCTCCCAAGTAATCTGATCTTCGGGAGTAGCTGCCTTTATAGCATTCCACCAATTCATTGCCCGCCCTTGCAGCTGACAGGACGCTAGCTTTCTCTTCATCGCATCCTCGATGCCCAAATCCTCGAAGATACGTTCGCAACTACCCAACCAATCCTGAACATCCGTAGCCGACTCCGATCCATGGAACGACTTCCCACCAAGGCTAGTATAATCCTTATTCAGCTTGGCGAAGTCGACTCTCGGCGCCTGCACTATTGGACCACCACCATTTCCACCATTGGGAGCTGCCCCCTGCACATCCCTAAGCATCTCCCTCATGAGGTCAGTAAACATCGTCCTCATGTCAGCAGCATTCCCATTATTAGCCCCTCTACCGGTACCTCTAACATATCGGCTCATCGTCAATCTGAAAAAGGAAACGATTAACGACCCCATAGTGGTGCTAGTGCAGCACGACTTCATACTTATACTACTAATAGTATATATATATATATAGCTTTAAAAACCAAAATAATCACAAATACGCTCTCTCGTATACGTATATTATCTCTCCCTGATAACTTCCCTAGGTTAACTACGCAACCTGGAGCTCTGATACCAAGTGTGATGGCCCGCCCCGCACCAGCCGGCATTTCCTCCGAAAGTGCGCTGTACACATGCCCGACTAGCACAGAACGGTCGTCAAGAAAAGGAAAGAAGGGAATTAACTGATGAGGAACCTGTAGAATGTCTCACAGCGCATGGAGTAAAATATAATAATAATAACATACTTGACGTAAAACAGGTGAGACAGTGCATAAGCTGATAACTAAAATCAACATCAGAGCAGCGGAAATCCAAGTACAGCTTATTACAACTTTCCAAATTTACTGTCTCTGAAACAAAAGAAAGCTTAAAGTAGAAGATGCACTACTAATGCCCAAGCAACGATCTTCAACAACAAAGGGAGAATACTATATATATTACGTGGAAGCCTCCTGCTCGTCTCCGGATCATCTACCCGTGCATCACCAGCTAACCTGTCTCTAGTCTGCTCGTGTGAGCATCCAGAGTAATAAGAAGAGTAATAAAACTCTGGGTCAGACATAAAGCCTGGTATGAGCGATAAGCATCTAAATAGAACAATAACAGGTATACTAAACCATACCCGAACCTGGACCTGCAACCAAAGAGTTAGTACCACATACCGTACAGTACTCTAAGGTGCCATAATAAATAGTGTAAAGAATATGGGGTGGGGTGTGCATGTCATAATGATAGCAAACAAATCAACCATAGCAACCATCCTCACATCTCTCACTCAGTGCGTAAAGCATACGATGTCCACCACTGTCAATCATTAGACCCATCGAAGTAGTGACGGAGTTCAACTTGTACAACTACTGCTACTACCAAGCTTATCACATGAAGTCATGACCAAATCTTTACAAATGACCCCACTTCATTGGTTTATAGCCCTTTAGTCGTACCTAGGCCATTGCAACCCTGAATCCGTTCACGTACTTCCCATACATAGTGATCCAAAGTCATAAACATCGACTGCCCTTTGGCACACGTCCCGCATCAAAGCCCAATCATGAAGTGAACTCATCGGTTCCCAACTGGATCATGAGCTCTAACTTCCCATATTGGACTACCTTTGCATCTCGGGTTATTGGTCAATACTGGCTCGGGTCGGGTTCCCCCCCCCCTAGCCATCAGTTCGGATCGGGTCCTCTACTTTGAATTGGCTCTGTTCGTAGTCTTCCCCTGTAACGGTTCGGTTCTGGTCCACGGCGTTGCATCGGTTCGGGTCGGGCGTCCCACTTCGGGTCGGGTCGGGTGTCCTCCTCCGGGTCGGGTCGGGTGCTATCTCCCTTCCAGTTCGTGCTTCCGCTACGATCCGCTCTCTCGTTCTTCACGTGCTCCGATCCGATCCCTCCTTCTTCATATGAACCGATCCTAGTTCAATTAGCGTGGCCTTCCCTCTTGCCAGTTCTCCCAAGTTTCAAGTTCCGATCCGAGCCCTTCGTCCCTAAGTCGATCCGATCCCTAGCTTAACCAACATGGCCTTCCTTTTTGCCAAGCTTCTTTTGTGCCAGACTCCAGTTCGGGTTGGGTTCCTTGCCCAGGTCTCCTATCCGATCCGAGCCCATATCCGATCCGATCCGAAACCCTGCACAACTTTCTGCAACTTTTTCCAGCAACTTGTTTACGCCATTCGACGACGTTTTCGAAAAATCTAACTATACTAATCAATCACAAATCATGTCAAACATTCATAGCAACATAGCAAACTAACCACAAACACCAAAACAATGAATTCATATGTTAAAATGGATCAAATATACCCAAAACCCCATAATTTCCCTTAAACATGTTTAAGAAAAACTAATCATAGGGTTAACAAAACTTAATCAAATTAAACCAAATTTCTACCAGAGGCATAAAATATTATTTTCGAATTTATAGATATTTTTCTAGAATTTATTAGTGTGTAAATTCGCTAATCTTCACTAATTACCCTTAATTAACTGTAATTAGTGTCAAAACGATGCTAATCACTCACCTTGGCCACAAACGAAATTCTCAGAACTAAAACCTTGCTGATTTGGGCGAATACTGATGTCTAACAGTAGCTCTAGCCTTGCTTTCGTGTTTCCTCTCCTTAATTTCATGTAGATTAAGCCAAAACTTGATTAGAAAGTGGTTAGAAGGTGATTTGGGTGTTGGAGGCCATTGCTAGGGTTGCAAGAAAGAAAGTGGCGGCTGGGAAATGAGGATAAAATCGTTCTCTAACTGATTTGGGCGTCCTCCTTACCCTAATCCCGAAATACCCCATTGGGCCTAGCTGTTAATCACCCGGTTAAGCCCAATTAAGCTATTTTTCACCATCTGAAACTTGTTTCAGCCATATCTCCCAAACGGTGAGTCCGTTTGGCTAATGTGACCACTCTACGGAATTGTAAACCATCATCCGGAGCCAATGGAAGTGGTTTCAGGTCAAAATTCCTTTCCAGTCAAAAGTTATGTCCAAAACAGTACCAACTAGGGGTAAAATGGTCATTTAAAAATCGACAAAAATCATGAAGATGGGAAATGACCCCAATAGTCGTCTCCCAAAGTTACGTGACCATACGACTTCGTATGTGAAAGAAATAAATACTCTACAATCCTATGATGCGTAGAATACGGGTCGTTACAAGTCCACAACACGATTGCATACTTCGCTCTGCCTTTGGCAATTGGAAGGCTTCCAATGATGTCTATTCCCCACATGGCAAATGTCCACGAACTAAACATCGAGGTGAGTTGGCTGGGAGGAGCTCTGGGAATCTTAGCAAACTTTTGGCACTTGTCGCAGCGTTGTGATTAATCAACCGCATCTTGGTAGGCCATAAGTAGCCATACCACAGTATATTTTTTTTGCCAAAGTCTTCCCTCCAGTGTGGTCACCACAATCGCCTTTATGTACTTTCTTCAAAACACGCTTGACGTCGTCATGGGCTATGAACTAGAGTAAGGGAACTGAGAACCTTCTTCTGTAAAGCATGTTGGGCTGCATAACATATCTTAATGCTTTGCAAATAATGGTGCGCCTTTCATTGTTCCTCACTGAAAGGGTTCCATGCTGTAGGAAGTTCTTTATAGAGGTCATCTAGGACTCTCTCTCAGGTTCAGCTTCCATTGTTTGATCAACTTCCATCTGATCAATGCTCAGAGCATCCAGTGTTTCAATTGGAGCCATTTCCATCCCTTCCGAGTAGTCAGAGCTTGCCAGTTTGGCTAGATTGCCATCCTTTTGCGTTCTGGTCGCGGAATATGGGAAATTCTATAATATTCCATGTTGTCTAATAGTTCATCGACCCTCTCTAGGTTGGCTGAAAGTCGTGATCCCTTCATATGAAACTCCTTCCAAACCAAAATAACTCTGGTGCTGGAATTTTGATCATTGCAAGCAACATCTATAAATAATATCCAAATCCCAGATTTTGTTTTAGGCTCTGGAGGGCCAGCATCATCATCTGACACATCTTCCTTGGGAATTGTGAATTCAGCTATGAAGTCCGCTATTGCTTGCCCTCGAATGGATTTCCTCGAAAAGAAAGTGAGATCGAACTAACTTACGTCAATATTCCACTTGCGCAATCTCCCAAACGCCTTAGGTCGCTGAAGGACCTATCGTAGCGGCTGGTCAGTGAATACCATGATTGGATGAGCCTGGAAGTAGTGGTGAAGCTTCCTCGAAGCAATTAATAGGCTATAAGCAAGCTTTTAAATCTTCGGGTAATTCGGTTCTGCCTTGCCAGCTTCTTACTTACATAATACACTAGTCTTTGGACTTTATCCTCCTTGCAGATGAGAGATGAACTAATTGCAAGTGACGATACCACGAACAAGTCTTCATGATAGATTGGCTTGGACAATATAGGGGGTTTCTCCAAATGACTTTGCAAATTCTAAAATGCTTTAATACAATCCAGGGTCCATTTAAAGTTTTATTTCCCTTGCTTTATTAAGTCAAAAGAGGGAATGCATTTATCAATGACCCTAGAAATGAATCTTCTTAAAGCTTCAACCTTTCCCGCCAGGCTCTACACATCCTTGATTCTACGCGAATCTCGAAAATTCCTGATTACTGCAATCTGGTATGGGTTGATTTCAATCCTACGAGAACTCACCATGAAACATAAAAATTTCCCTGACACAATGCCAAAGGAGCATTTCAAAGGGTTGAGTTTCATCCGTGATACCGAACGATATTGAACATTTCTGCCAAATCTAAAACATGATCAGCCAACTGCTTGGACTTCACAAGCATGTCATCCACATACCCTTCCAAAGATTTCCCAGTCTGGTTATGAAACATATGATTCACCATACGTTACTATGTTTCCCCGACATTCTTCAGTCCAAATGACATTACTACGTAGCAATATAACCCAAGGTCCATAATAAATATCGTATGTTCCTAGTCTGGCACATGCATTGGAATTTGGTTGTACCCCGAATGCGCATCCATAAACAGAAGAAGTTCATGTCCAGCTGTTGAATCTACTAGCTGATCAATCCTTGTAAGCTGAAAGCCATCTTTTAGGAAGGCCTTGTTCAAATCTGAGAAGTTGACGCACGTTCGCCATTTTCCATTAGCTTTCTTAACAAGGACTGAATTAGATTTCCAGTCAGGGTACATTGCATCTCGATTGAGACCATTTCCTTTCAGCTGTTCAACTTCTTCCTTTATAGCTGCAGACCTCCCCAGGCCAAGCAAACGTCTCTTCTGCTTGATTGGGACGTACTTCGAGTTTATGTTCAATGAGTGGCTCACGATTGATTAGGGCCTCTCCAGGCCAAGCAAACGCATTGGCATGAGCATAGGTTCTGCTAAGATAGGGTAATTAGGGCCAAGCCAAGTCGCTGCATCTTCTTGGTAACTTAGTGAACCGAATCGATGTTATCCCATTATCCTCGAATGAAGACGAACCCTCTACTGCCTGGCGATGGGTAGGAGATGGTGTTCTCTATCTTCGGAATTCCTCCCAGTGCGTAGCCACAACATCCATGTCATACGTCATCATAGCATTATCTCGTCTCTGAGGTTTTAAGTCTGCATTGGTTTCTTACAATCTGGAGAACAATCGTGCAAAGTCATCCCGCATAATAGGTGCTGAAGAAGGAGGTGGATTGGTGGTAGCAGGAAGAGTTTAGCTGTCAACAGTTCGGGTCGAGTCGAATTCGATCCGGATATGCTCAACCCAGGAGACCCTGACACCAGTTCGACCTGCGCTACGTTCCATTGCTCTTCGTTCTCGCTTTTTTTTGCGAAGTTTGCTGGTTCTTATCTCTTTTCAAAACCATACCGGTCAAACTTGTTGAAATCATTGAAAATGTCAATAGTGATGAAGATATAGACTATTCCTTCGGACTTGGTGAACAGTAAACTAATATTCCGAAAAGCTGAGAATTCAATTCTTAGTGAAAGCACCAAAATGTTTGACCAAAAAATGTATCTTACACCCAATAAACTAAAATTTGTATAGATTAATAAAGAAATGTAAACTAAAAACAAAAAACAACAAGCAAACACACAAGATTTATAGTGGATCGGCATTAACGAGCCTACATCTACTTTATAATTCTTATTTTCAGCAAATAATAACAATTACACTGCTTGGAATCTCTCAACACTCAAGATACAATTGATTTCCTCTCAAGAATGTTGAAATTCACTCGAAAATGGCTAAAACTGCTCTCGGGTCGAATGGTAATGGTGGACAGAATTGTGAGCTTCAATGATTCCGGTGCCTAGAAAATGTCCTTGCTTCTGTCTTCGAGTTAAGTTTATATAGGGTCGGTAGAGCAGTTCGAGCGAGAACAATTATGCATGCATGGTACCCTGTCTGGGTTTATAGCTAGTTAGCGGCAATGGTTTTGTACATGGCAGCAGGCCAGGTCGTGGGACACGTGTCAGAGACCCCGTGCATTCAGAACGTAATGGATAAAAATGTAGGCAGCAGTTCTTCATGGGTTGGATCTAAGGTCGGGTCGAGTCGAATTGTTCGACCCGAAGCTATCGACCTAGGGCTTTCTTTTCTGTTAGACCCGAGAGTTACCTAACTAGTGCTGTTTTACCTATTCGACCAAAAGAGATGGCAAACTATCGGGTTTGACCTGTCTTCGACTCTAATATTTTGAGTAGGCACGACTCCTAGTATCTAACATATGTGATCAAGATCTCTTGAACTTTGGACGACCTTGTCACAAGGCAGGCTAACATATAACTTATTTGTGTTTTGATTTTCTCTTTTCTTTTGTTGTTGATTGAAAGCATCAATAATATTGGCAAAATATATGCTTTTAATAATGGCGGTAAGAGGACCCCTTAAAATTCGTTTATTATTTATCGATAGGAATGTATCATTTATGCTTTTAGATAAGAAGTCTTGAACTTAACAATAGTGGAAATCCTCTCAAAACCCGAGGTTGCAGATCCGCGTTATTCAGATTCATTGTCGTATCGCGATATTTGCGTATTTCTCTGATCATGCAATAGAGAGTGTTTAACTCGCGATTTATATATTTTTTTACTAAGTAAAATTATCGAATTCACGATGGATATTTTGCTATGCTAGTAAGTTAGGGTTGATCCTATTAGTTTTGGTATCCAAAACAAAAGGCAAAAAAATAACCTTATATACAAGCTAATGTATTACTGCTAATTAAATCAAAAATGTAATTTTTATTGTTTAAAAGTAACAAAAACGTTATTATGAACTCAACTTGTTTTTTCAAGAAATATAAATGTTCCATTTCCAGTTCAATAATGAATTAATATCTAAAAATTATTTCCAAGTTCCGAATTTAACACATAATAAAGGACTGTTAGTTTTAACAATCTATAAATCTCAATAATAAAACTGAAAGGGAAATCTCCATAGGATTTTAACAGTTTGACATTTACTCGAATAACTTTTATTTGGGAAAGTGCTTCAGTATTTCATCACTTGGCCAGTGACATTTTCCTTAAATTTCTCTCTGCAAAGTTCAAAACGTTTCAAGTTTTCTTCTTATTTCTATTTGTTTTTTACTCTACAATTTAATTCAATAAAATTGTTTGCTTGAAAACTAAACTATAAACCAAATATATGCATACATTAGTGTTGGAAACATTCATGTAAATTGCAGAGTAATAGAGTACATACCTACTTTATGAAACATGTCTTGTTCTTCAGATTCTTCTTCTTTCTGTTTTATTTTTATTTTCTATCGATAGCAAGAATTATATTACATTTTTAATTATAGCCATAAGACATACTATAGAAAAATGAAAATTACAATGTCAGTCAACTAATTAACAACTTTTGATATTTCAGAAATGGGAATCAACGACAAATTCTAATAGTGCCCTAACTGATTTTGTGTCATGTATCCTTTCAATGTCGTGTTGATTGATTTTGAATAGTCAATTTATTTTGTGCCCTGAAGACTGGGAAGAGATGATGCTGAGAGGAAATAGTCGCTGCTGCCTTGCCTTGTTAATCCTCAGTGCCTATGTCTCATTTGAGAATTAATTTTTTCCTATCTGCATCCGTGTATTTATTTATGTTTCCTTTCCTTTTGTTGCATTAATGTAGAAGATGGTGCCCTGATTTTCTTTGGGCCCTAAGAGATCATTTCTCTTGCTTTAGGGAAGGGTCAGGCCGTAGTTAGTTTATTAAACTACCAACTGGTAATTTAAATATACATGGACAATTCAAATTATTGCAAGTTGAAATTGGACATTAGAATTAAATTGAATCGATTGATTGCTAGTTTATATGTTGTTGATTTATATTTGATAGTTAAATTAAATTATTATCGTATTGAATTTAAAATGAATTAAATGAACAGTTTAGTCATTTTAATTGAATGTAGAAATTAGCTTCGAATTGAATTTATTGACATACAATATTGAATTATAATATATTGAATTTCACGAATTTGAGATTCACTAAGTTAATTTTTTTTGGAAAAGTCGATCGGTTTTTATAGTGCTCCGTAACACTTTTATTATATTAAAATAATAAAAATACAAGTAAAGGAGATATATTGTACATATATCTGGTACAATTAGTTTCCACGTAGGGAAACTAGTTAAAGCAAAAAGGAAACATTACATCTTAGTTCATATCATAAAAGAAACATATCAGCGCCATTGACTTCCATTGCGCATGGCATATTAATTTCCTTAAGTTACCTTCATCACATGACAACCTACATCACATTATCCATTATCAAATTGGTACTTCAACATTACCTTTTTCATGCTTCTAGTGATAGGAGTTTTAGGTGTCTTCTTTCCAAGAACAGGCGCTGCACATGATGGACCAATCACAAGACCAGGAGGCCTAGCCTTATGCCCTGAAGGAGGAGCAATGTGCTCATAAGGGGAAGAAGATGTCGTTGTAGACTTGTTCCTATTGACTACATGAGTAGGGTTACTTGGTGGAGACTTAGCCAGAGACGATACATTCATAAAACCAGGTTTGCTCGAGGAGATATGTTTACGGTTGGAAGAGCTAGATGGAGCAGAGCTAGAGACCACATGCTTTCCTTTTTCAATGCTTCAGAGTACATTTTAGTGCAGAACGCATTGAAATCTTTAAGCATTTTCTCAAGTCTCTCATGCTTTGCATTGTTTTCTTCTCCACTATATTTGATGCTGGCTAGATCAGCGGTGATGCAATCGGTAATGACGCTAAGTTCTCCAAAATTTCCATCACAAGTCAAAGTTTTCTCATGCTACACAATTTTTTCATGGTCCGCTGCATTAACTTCTGGGTTATCCCCAAAGATGAAGTTATGTAGAAGAAAATCATCGGGAGTTTCATGATGTGAGCCTCTGTCATCATCAGTAATAATCATAAGGTCAATGTAACAACCCTGAATTTTGGGGTAAATTTAAAATTTTATTTTAAGTAATTTTAATGAGTTTTTGATATTTAGAATAATTTATTTAAAATAATAATGATTAAAAATTGATTTAAATTGAAGTTAGAATGAATAATTAAATTAAATTATAAAAGGAGTTAAAAATAGCGCGGTAGTTTGAAAAGTCAAACTTGAACTTTGACTGACCATACATGATGCAAAAATTTAACGGATTTTAGTGAAACCAAAAATATTGGAATCTATTTAAAAATATCTTTCTAACGAATCTGAAAAATTGAAATTTCATAGCGGGAATCAAAAGTTATGTCCAAATTAAAATTTAGAAAGGTCGCTATGAAATTTATAAAGGTCAAAAATGATACTTTTTGCATACGAAGGAATTTGAACTCGAAACTACTTCCATTGAGTTCAGAATGACGTTTCTGCATTGAAAAACAGTAAACACTTACATATTTCGAGTTTTGAAAATTATTTGTTTAAAAATGTATTTTTAATATATACGCCTTGAAAATAGCCATTTTTCAAACGACCTCGGTTTTCGACGAAACCACTTTTGTTGGATCTAGAATATTAAAATATAGCTAAGTTTAATTTTTCATAATTTTTAGAATTAATTCGTGGCCGTGGCAAAAAGATTTCAGTTTTGTCAATTTCGGTCAATTTTAATCGACTTGAAAATAGTCATTTTTCAAACAAGCTCAGAATTGAACGAAATTAGTTTTCTTAGGTCCACAGCATCAAAACATAGCTAAATATATTTTTTGGGAATTTTTGAAATTAATTTGTGACCCCGGTGAATTTTTCTGTACGATTGAACTGAAAATAAAAGAAAATATTTTAAATTAAAGAAAACTGGGTAAAGACAGTCGTTTGGGCATGCGGTACATAGCTAGATGAGTCTAGATTGGGGGCTAATGGGTAAGAACGACAGTCGTTGGGCTGAAATTGGATAAAGTTGCAAAACGGGCCTTTTAAGGGATTAAAATATTATTTAAATGCACACATATCGAGACAAACTCACGCTCCTTCTTCCCAAATCACTCACGCAAGCTGAACCCATCAGCCGCCTCCCCTTTCTCACATTCTCTCCTCTCTTTCTCCTAATCCGCACACAATTAGACCTAGCCATAGTTAAACTTTTTGAAGCTCTTGATCTCCCCTTCGATTCTAGACAAGTTTCAAACCCTCTCGTGCACCGGAGCTCCTGAATCGCCTCTCCAAACCCGTTGCCTTAGTTATTTTATTTCCGCTGCAATGTATTAAAATATTGTAATTTATCTTCCGCTGTAATTTTATTCGATGTACTCTGATATTTTGTACTCTGATGTAACATTGTTACGATGTTTATAAAAGTCTGTTGTTGTTGTTCTGATGTTGTTATAGCCCAAAGTAAGCGTATCCGACGATCTCCCACAAGGGCGATTTTCGGGTCGTTTCATTTTGGTATCAAAGCTTTGGTTAGCTCAAATCTTTGGGATACAACTCATTAGAACTGAACAAAAGACTCATCTTAGATTGGATTAGTAATATCCAGTAAGAATACTCATTAGAGATAGGATCAGCAGTATCCTAGAATGAGAAAACTCATTAGAGATGGGGTTAGTAATGCCCTAGAATGAGTTGAGAGTGCCCAGTTTATAATTAACGTATTTGTGATTATATATAATTAATTTTAGATTTTTGAATATATAAAAGTTATATATTTTAAAAGTTAATCAACAAATTATTTAAGGTAGGATAATTAAACAACTTTAGCTTCGTTCCTTTTCGAGGACGAAAAGTTCTTAAGTGGAGGAGACTGTAACAACCCTGAATTTTGGGGTAAATTTAAAAATTTATTTTAAGTAATTTTAATGAGTTTTTGATATTCAGAATAATTTATTTAAAATAATAATGATTAAAAATTGATTTAAATCGAAGTTAGAATGAATAATTTAATTTTAATTATAAAAGGAGTTAGAAATAGCGCGGTAGTTTGAAAAGTCAAACTTGAACATTGACTGACCATACAGGATGCAAAAATTTAACGGATTTTAGTGAAACCAAAAATATTGGAATCTATTTAAAAATATCTTTCTAATGAATCTGAAAAATTGAAATTTCATAGCGGGAATCAAAAGTTATGTCCAAATTAAAATTTAGAAAGGTCGCTATGAAATTTATAAAGGTCAAAAATGCTACTTTTTTCATACGAAGGAATTTGAACTCGAAACCACTTCCATTGAGTTCAGAATGACGTTTCTGCATTGAAAAACAGTAAACACTTATATATTTCGAGTTTCGAAAATTATTTGTTTAAAAATGTATTTTTAATATTTAATATATACGCCTTGAAAATAGCCATTTTTCAAACGACCTCGATTTTCGACGAAACCACTTTTGTTGGATCCGGAGTGTCAAAATATAGCTAAGGTTAATTTTTCATAGTTTTTAGAATTAATTTGTGGCCGTGGCAAAAAGATTTCAGTTTTGTCAATTTCGGTCAATTTTAATCGACTTGAAAATAGTTATTTTTCAAACAAGCTCAGAATTGAACGAAATTAATTTTCCTAGGTCCGCAGCGTCAAAACATAGCTAAATATATTTTTTGGGGAATTTTTGAAGTTAATTTGTGACCCCGGTGAATTTTTCCGTACGATTGAATTGAAAATAAAAGAAAATATTTTAAATTAAAGAAAACTGGGTCAAGACAGTCGTTTGGGCCTGCGGTACATAGCTAGATGAGTCCGGAATGGGGGCTAATGGGTATGAACGACAATCGTTGGGCTGAAATTGGATAAAGTTGCAAAACGGACCTTTTAAGGGGTTAAAATATTATTTAAATGCACACATATCGAGACAAACTCACGCTCCTTCTTCCCAAATCACTCACGCACGTTGAACCCATCAGCCGCCTCCCCTTTCTCACATTCTCTCCTCTCTTTCTCCTATTCCGCACACAATTAGACCTAGCCATAGTTAAACTTTTTGAAGCTCTTGATCTCCTCTTCGATTCTAGACAAGTTTCAAACCTTCTCGTGCACCGGAGCTCCCGAATCACCTCTCCAAACCCGCAGCCTTAGTTATTTTATTTCCGCTGCAATGTATTAAAATATTGTAATTTATCTTCCGCTGTAATTTTATTCGATGTACTCTGATATTCTGTACTCTGATGTAACATTGTTATGATGTTTATAAAAGTCTGTTGTTGTTGTTCTGATGTTGTTGTAGCCCAAAGTAAGCGTATCCGGCGATCTCCCGCAAGGGCGATTTTCGGGTCGTTTCAGTCAACTACTCATCACTATCAGCTTCACACTTCTCCAATTCACCAACATTCTTCATAGCATGCCTTCCATCATTTCCTGTAATGCATCCAACTACTTTCCCAACAACATCATTATAAGTGAAAGCCTTGGTCAGCAAGGCATCAATACGAGTAGTTTCCCCTTCCTCAAGTTGAGGGTCACACTGTGTTTTATTACCTTCTACATACTTAGGGACACCGATACACATAACATTGTTATCAAGTGCCACAAAACCCTCACTCGCCTCATCTATTTGTTCTAGAATCCCAAATCTATTTGGACCATCATAGTCATGCAAGCTATCACATGATCTTACTCGAACCATTCCCACATTACTGCGAGTGCAATTGCCACTAGTAACCACATGCCTATTTTCAAGAGTACTTTAATTTTGAACTATTTTTATCCTATAGTATTTACTACTGAACCTAGCATCATGCACACTTCTCTTCCTATTCAAGACCCTTCCTTATACATCACTCTTCATGGTACCCTATCCTGGTTTGTCAATTATGGGATTTAGCAGATTCTTATGCATAACTTCTTTTTCAACACAACCTTTAGCTATAACCTACTTCTTTGCGGTATTAAAAGTAATAGAGGTTGTTTCCAAGTTCATGTTGCCACAAGTATCACCTTCACTAGATTTACAACTCATACAGTTCACCGTCAAACGACCAAACACTTTGCAAATGTCACAAACATCTGGTTGCTATAAGTAGTGCACTGTTACGTATTGCTCAGAACTGTCTGGCAACTTCACAGGAAATTCAGATGGAAGTGGTGAATCAGGCGACACCTCTACCATGTAATTTTTATATTCCAAGCGATCAAATCTTTCTGTGGTTGTGTCCATACACAAGAATTTTCTAACCCTAGTCGCCAACCAAGTATTCCTATATTCGTCTACGCAAAAAAGGGGATATTTCTCATTTTGATCCAGATCGGTACACTTATTATATACTTTGCATCACTGCCTAAATCAACTTCCAAGGATTTATAATAAATGTTTTATTCTGAATTAACATAAGATTGGCTCTAGCAATGTTTAACCTATCTTCAACTCCAGATAGGTGAAAGAAAAAGATTGTAACATTCGATTTAGCTTCAATCCCTACAAATGGTCTCCAAATCTTCTTCAAGTGAAAGATAACTACAGTGTAGCTCTAGGGTTTGTCCAAGAAGAAACCCACTAGATATTCATTCCATTGGTCTTTTGCAGCTTGCATATCTTGTTTGAAGGTTCAATTTCTTTTCCAGGGTATTTGAGAGTAATAGATCACTACTAGAAAACTGGTCATTTGCATCAGTCGTTATCCCCCTGTTGCTTCGATTTTTTGACCGACGCAAATGAAGACAACGCAACAGGGCAATTTCTCTTGCTTCGGTTGTACGACCGACACAAATAAGCATTATTTGCGTCGGTTCTTTGTCAACGATCGACGTATATGATCGTGTACATCGAACTAAATGATGCTCATTCACGTGTTAGAAAACGGCAGATGCAAATAATCATCATTTGTGTCGGTCATTTAACAACAACCGACGCAAATGCTACCTGAAGGAAAAAAGATTAATACCGTTTCAGATTTCAAAACCTGAAACGATATCAAATCGCAAGTAAGAAATTTATAAATGTATTGAAACAATTATGTCTACGTATGCTAAGCCATTTACTCATAGACCATAACAACGTTCAAATTTCACAAAAACTTCACTTTCCTGGTGTATATATAGATTGAAACGCGGTGCAAATTATACAATCAAAACGAAACCTATATACACACAATTATACAACAAGAAACCCTAAAACACTCAAATTTCTTCACCGGGTACGGCAACTCAACAAGCACCATCAACACAATTATACAACAAGAGAACCTGACACGTTCAAATTTCTTCACCGGTACGGCAATTCAACAAGCACCATCAACACAATTATACAATCAACACAATTATACAATTATACATATACATACATACATATATATATATATATATGTATATATACACATACTACAAAAGGTTTTCTGAGCTAGAAGCTTTTTATTCATCTCCGACCTGAGCAAGAAAAAGTTGCTTTAGCTAATTCAAAGATTTTGAATACATGACAAGTACATTTCAGTTATCATAACATTTACTATTATTATTATTAATTACCTTCTTTACTCGTCTAACAATGTGACATGCACTAAACTGAAGTACCTACTGATATGCATCATGTGCAGCTCACACACATGCTGCTGACATAAGATGAAAGTATATATATACAAAAACTTTTATGTGTAAATCTACAATAACTCAATATAGAATATTTGAGAGAAAGGAATATATAAACAAACCATATTACATCATCTGAAATGACATCTATGTTGCAACCCATTCTGAAGTGTCCAAGGAATTCATAATGCCTTGTAAATAGTAATACATGCAATGTCAACAAAAAAAAGCTATACTTCATAAGCACATTTTTTTTACATAACATAATATACCAAGAAATCAGAAAAATATCACAAAGCACGACAAATGGAAACCCAAAGCAATTTTCCAATGAGAAAATATTATAAACATTATTAAAGGGGCTAAAACAATATCGGTTAGGAAATTTTAAACCGTACCTTAATGAGAAAATCTTTGAAAACTTGATCATCATTATTTGAGGCAAGGCTGATCACATGAAAAGTAGTAAATAAAGCTGGAATAATGTGTTAGGTTTTCCACAAGGTCACTACACAATTAGATTTTGAAAGAGCGAAGAAGATAACAATAACAAGTAAATTCCACCAAATAAACCTTTATTATTCCACCAATTAATTACAAAGAAAGGCCTAAAGTTGAGAAGATATCTCAATCCCTAAAAACAAAACTAAGTTTTTCTCCCTCAAAAGTACAAATAAATATATCCCTAATGACATGCTTATAAAAACAAATGGAAAGAATAGATCTATACCCAATTGGACCCTAAAATATCTCAGAAATAAATACTCCTTAAAACTTGTTCAAAATAAAACTTTCCTTAAAATATCTTAACAAATCCATAAAACTCGGTCAACAGATCCTAAAATCCCGCAACATCCAATATCTCCACTTTAATATCCATGTGATAAATATCACAAACCATAACACTCCACCTTGATATGAAATCACTTCAACACTCAACAAATCTAAAAACCACCCCCAAACTATGCATTTCCATAATGAGATACACAACATAAAAGATCTCAAAATTGCTTGTAATACCACAATGACCTCCATGTAGACTTTGTGGCTTTACGTTGATGGCTCCACCTCGATTCAGATGAACTCGCCTCTCCTAATCCAATTTGAGAACTCATAACATTCTCCACCGTTTTTCCAAGCAATTTATATATGTTATCATTTCCCGTTTTGCGCGCAGAAGCTCCTTATTACCCCTCCAAACCCTTGTAACTCCACATCTAGTCGAGAAATTGCAACCTTTTTGTTCCAACTGTCCAATTGAAGCAAGATTCTTCTTAATTTCTGGGATGTACCTAACTCCCATTTACTTCACCGCATTTCCATCATTCATCTTCAATCGAACCGAACTTATGCCTTTAACATGCAAATCTCGACCGTCAGCGGATACCACTAATTAATAAATGCTTCCTTTTGATGGCACACGTGGAAATAAGCTCCTGAATCAAGTATCAAATCTTTGTTTTCGCCTTTATTAGCACATAAAACATTTTCTTCAATCTCCTCGCCAAAATTCACCTCATTACCGTTGTTATTTTGTTCATCAATCTTTTCTTCCAATGCCTTCATCTTCTCCTTATCCCTTTTAAGTTTGTGACAAAATCTCAATTGATGACCGGGTTTGTCACAGTAAAAACAAACATGTTCCTTTTTCATGTCCGATCTATTCGATTGCCTTTCCATTCTATCCCTCCTTGCAATAAAAGCTTATTCAATTAGTTTCAATTTCTGTTTCCTCCTTATCTTTTCCTTCCTTAAGGCTCATCCTCTGCATTTCTTCATTAAGCAAGCTACTAATCACGGACCCTATTAAACAACACCATCCAAATTTGAGTTTCATCATCAACCTTGAAATTCACGGCAGCCAACTGATTCAAAATTTCCTAAAAATCATTAAGATGCTCCCTAATTGATCCACCTTCCTTAAGCTTCAGATTCACCAACCTTCACATAAGAAGAGCCTTATTTGTTGTAGAGTTTTTCGCATAAACCTCTTCCAATTTCTTCCATATAGCATAAGCCAATGTTTCATTGGCAATAATATAAAACACTGAATTACCCAAGAAACATCGAATAGACGCAGCAGCCTTCCTATCCAAAGTCTCTCATTTTGCTTCGGATAGATTGCAAGGTTTTTCCCCATTATTCTCCAGTGGTTGATGAAGATCATTAAGATAAAGGAAATTGTGACGATCCCAAAATCCGTGGGGGTTTCAAATCAACTCCACAAATGTCGGATCTTCCGCACTAGTCGATTCAAATTACGATTTCAAAACACGAACCTTGGGTTCGCTTTGAGAATATCTTCCCAGTGATATAGACTTTGTAGAAATCCAACGGTTAGATTTTTCGATGTGTAAAACAAATTAGGGGAAAAACAGCGCCAGTGCCACGGCACGACCTGAACGTCGTTTAATTAAATATGGCCATTTTTAAATAAATAAAAATGGCGAAAAATCGTTATAAAATATTATAAGCAACATGAAATGAAAAGAATTCGAATTGAAATTTAATTGAAAAGAATTTGAATTGAAATTGAATAGAATTAAATTCGAATTGAAATTGAATTGAAAACGAATTAGAATTGAATTGAAATCGATTTGAATTTAAATCAATTTGAAATGAATTTAAAACGAATTTATGATGGAAAATTCATTTTTGATTTGAAATTGAATATGAAGTTGAAACTGTTTTGAAAACGAATGTAAAACTATTTTTAAAATTTGTTTTAAATAGAAATCGACGAAACATATATTATATATATTATATAATGGCCTGAATAGAACGCGCCGCTCCGCGGCAGTTCACGAATTTCGACCATTAACTTCAAACGGATATTGCGGGAGATCCGACCGTCGGATTCTCCTGAAATCAGAACCGTTGGGTTCGTATCGAAAAGAGCTTTCCAATGAATATTAGAAATTTGAAATCTAACGATTGGATTTGGAGATGCGTCCAAATCAAATTTAAAAAAGGTCGCTGTAAGTGCAGTTTGACGACCGTTATTGGAAATCGACTGTACGGACCTTGATAAAATTACTAAAAATATCTATAATTTGTGTAAAATCAAAATATATGAATTGGAAAGAACTGAGATGAAAAATTCCCTATTTGAAAGGATAAAAATATATTTTTATCGAAATGAACTAGTTATGAACTAGAATTAAAATCCAATATTTTTAATTAAATAAATTGGGTTTGAAGTGGTTTTAATAATAATCAAAATTTGATATTGAATATAAGCCGATACATTTTCTATTCAGAGCCTTGTATTTGATATCAAATGAAATTTTGGGTTTATCGTGAACGGTGTTTTAAATGACATTAGTTCTTTAACCCAGTTAAAGATTAAAATTAAGTGGAGTTTTTAATGAATCTTTAATTAGATTGAAATGAGAATTGATAATTTAAATCTCTGATATTTTTCTGTGTAATATTTATTCATGCTCTGTGATATTCTTGTATTCTGATGGAATTGTTGTAATAAGCAATGAAATGTTCTTCTGTTTGCGTTTCGATGTGTGTTGTTCTCAAAGTATCCGCTCTTTCCTTCACGAGGAAGTTACGGGTCTTCACAGAAATCTTCCATCTTTGCCTTCTATAATCCGCAATTTCTTCCATTAAGCTTTTCAATAATTATTTTATCCATATTCAAATCCTCTCCAAAAATTTTGTGTAGAAGGCTCCGATACCAACTGTTAGGATTTCCACAAGATCACAACACAATTAGATTTTGAAAGAGCGAAGAAGATAACAATAACAAGCGAATTCCACCAAATAAACTTTTATTATTCCACCAATTAATTATAAAGAAAAACCTAAAATTGAGAAGATATCTCAATCCCTAAAAACAAAAACAAGTTTTTCTTCTTTAAAAGTACAAATAAATCTATCCCTAATGACATGCTTATATTGACAAATGGAAAGACTAGATCTATACCCAATTGGTCCCTAAAATATCTCAGAAATAAATACTCCTTAAATTTTGTTCAAAATAAAACTTTCTCTGAAATATCTCAACAAATCCATAAAACTCAGTTAACAGATCCTAAAATCCCGCAACTTCCAATATCTCCACTTTAATTACCATGTGATAAATATCACAAACCATAACATAATGTATTAAATTTGTAAGACATCCAATACTAGAGCCTCCGCCATCGCCATCACCTAGAGGCCTTACCGCACCTCCATCCTAGCCTATCCCGGTCATGCAAGCTTCGGTTCATGGTATATTTTCTATTTTTCGGGGTTCATTGTTGCATGGCTTGTGCTCCCCATTTCCCTGTCTTATGTACGCGTAATTAACTTCTCTTCTACTTGTTTGAGTTTGTAAAGCCTCACACTTATTTCACCTTGCTGTTGTGCTGATGTACAATGTATCTTATCAATTTGCCAAACTTTTGGCCTTGTTGCTTCAAAAAAAAAACACTCATTTATTAATCCACTTGAATGAAAAGAATAGCTCACTTTGTAGGACTGCTCTGCATATTGTGGACCTATAGTTAAAGCTATAAAAAAGTTATAAATCTACGAGAAATGTTTACACAAAAATATCGTGGATGTATTGATTTCAATATTTGAGAGCCGGAAAGGTCGGCTGTTCCCCTTTTGAAATACAAAGATAATAATTAAGTGAACAAACAACAGTTGGTAATGGTCTTAGGTGTAAAACTTTTAATTTTATTGAGATGAAGTTGGGCATGATTTTCGAGAAAAAATGAAAAATGAAAAGTAAGATGAAGAGAACCATTGACTGGTCGGATATAAATTACCGGTTTGATCTTTGTAACATAACGAGAATATATATATTTAGGCTGTAAAGAAAACATTGATTAGTTTAAATATTGGGATTGACTTATTTCTTTGGCTTTAAACTTTTCTTCCAACCTGACCATAGAAATTTCAACTAAAAGGACGAAAAGAAACTGCTTTAAACGCACAACACAATGTATGACAGCATCACATTCATATCATTTATTTTGTTGCAGCTAACAATCAATTAGATTTAGGTATACTTACAAAACCACTATTAGCTAAACATTTTGTCAGATTCAAACATGAGCATAAAGTTAATGATATACCTAAGCAAAATCAAAATAAAGCACAAAGGTCAACACCTGCTCAAATGATCAATCGAAGGACACGTAGGATTTCAGAGCGGAAAACACATCAGATCCAGAAAGCTCAACTCAAGCCAGACCCAAAAGCATATATCATCAAATCTGAAGATTCATGTCCAATCTAACCTTCAATAACTCAAAGGTGCCGAATTAAGTATATTTCCTGCTCATATTTGGTTGATTGAAGGTGACTGAAGACGAAAGCCTCTCAAAAACACGCAACCGCCAAAATCTCTCAAACACTATTAGATTCGAAGATATTCAAGCTTGTTTTAAATCGATTACCTCCTGATCTCAACTGGAAGATGTTTAATCCCTCTCAAAAAAGAAATCGAAGAGAGAAATCGAGAAATCGGAAAGGGTTTTCTCAAGCCTCCGTGTAAAGAGAGGGGGAGTGATGAAAATAATATTGCAATTGTAGCCGAACGAAGTGTCTTTTGTATAATGAGTCGGGCCAGGTCTGTAAAATCGAAATCCAACCGTAAACGATTTGGCAGTTAAACAAAAATTTGGCCGTGAAGCAAAAATTTGGCGGCAAAACCAAAATATCAGGCAGCGAACTAGAACTGGGAATATAAACCGTGCGCGGGCCGTTGGCGATGAAACAAGTTTTAATTAGTTGTTTTAATTAACCGCTTCCGCTTACCGCAAAAACACCCTTAGTTTGGAAAGTTATGTGTTGCCGCGTGGGGACTAAAACCTATCATACATTAAAACCATGGACAGTATCGTTTCCAGTGCCCCTGTATTCTGGACAAAAAAACCGCTGTTATGGTACTTCTAGAGACTGAGAAACCAACATAAGACGTAACATGGCCTTGCTACGAAATAACATAAGAAATCAAGTGATTGCTATAAGATTACATAAAATGATTGTATTTGTTCATTATTTTATATTTTTAATTTTCGATTTTGTATCTACTCAGTACTTTTGATTATGTTGAATTGTTTTTGTCAATTTTGTATCTATTATATATTTTCTGTTCTGCGTCTCTTTTACATTTTCAATTTTGTATACGTTCTGCATTTTTCATTCAATATTTTCAATGTATTTTCAATTTTGTATATACAATTCCACATTCAAAGCACAAATTTTTAAAAAATAACATAACACAACTATAATACGTTTTAAAATTTATTAGTTATTAAAAGTAATTATACATAGGAATTATTAACATTTTATCATATAGTTATTAAAAATATAATATTAATTTTTAATTATTATATAAGTATTAATAGTTGATTATTTAATAATAATTATTAATTAATAACTAGTTATTAATTATTATCAAATATTACTTATTAATTAAATGTTAAACTTTATTTATTAAATCAAGGACAATTTTTATTAGTTATTTATTGATTATAATTCTATATTAAATAGTAAATATTAAATTTTAGTCTTAAGGTTTTTACAATGAACTATTAATTAATTAGTGTACTTGATTATTTATTAGCATTTATTGAAAATTAATACTCAACTATTGGTTAGTTAATGATAATAATTTAACAGTATTTAAAAATTAATTATTAAATATTAAGTATCAAATATTGATTATTAATAGTTTAGTTATTTAGTAGTATGAGTTGTTGGTTGGTGTTTAATGATAGTAACAATTACTGCATATGACTAAACACAAAAATCCTAATGATTTTGTGTTAAGTTGTTGGATGGTGTTTAATGAGCCTCATTACTAGATAACTTAATGATTATGTGATGAATTTAATATAATTTCTATTGTTGCCGCCTTTTGTTTCCGTGTATTTTGTTGTGTAGGGTAGGTCTAGTTGCTTTTAGTTTTTCTACGATTACTCTTTTCCTTGAGGCATTCCTCTTTGCGTTTACATATGGTAGTTATACTTGTAAAAGCATAATTGGATGTTTGGAAACTCTTTGAATTATACCACTAATATTTCTGCTCCATGATCTATTCTCAGAAGCAAGCCAAGTGACGATTATCGCTACTAAATTTAGTAGTGTATACACTCATGCTCATGATTATCGCTTCAACTTTTCTCAAATAACAGGTCCCTTCATACATCTGGATTCTTTTTTATGTAATTACCTTGTCATAACTCTTAAAGCTTAACATGCACTACACCAAATTCATCAATATGCAACGGTTTTAAGTCGTTGCAAATTCGTTTGGCAACGACTTTAAGCCATTGCAACGACCTGGGCTGCAAACATTTAGCAACGGCTCAAAGCCGTTGCTAAATATGTTTTTAGCAACGGCTTAGAGCCATTGTGAAATTAAATTCTGCAAGGGTTATTAGCCGTTACAGAATCTTATTTAGCAACGGCTTCTGTCCGTTGCTACATGTTATAATACAATCAATAATTTTTGTTTAGCAGTGGCTATTGCCCGTTGCCAAATTTATTTAGCAATGGTTTTGGGCTGTTGCTGTGTCAAAAAATTTCAAAATAAAATAAAATTGTTTTAATTTCTTTCCCTGCATTTCATATTCCGCAAAAATCTATTAATATTTGATATAAATACCACAACTGGTCATAATATTATGATAATTTCAATACATATGTTGCTTCACAAAGTACAAATAACAAAATACTATTCGGATCTTACATTCCGAGTTCACCAAAACAATATTACACCACATGAAACACCCCACCTCCGTTAGGGTCACTCTCAAAGGGAATGCCCTAATTTTGGTGGAGGTTTATAAGTATAAGTCACAGATATACAAGACAGATGTAAGAACACATATTTTTGAACAGCGGAAAATAACAACTTTTATTTCAACAAGATACGTGTTACACAAACCATGTCATAATTTGTTTTACAATACTTCCAAAAACATAACATCTTCATAATTGTCTTGATTACATTATTTAAAGAAGCATAAAGAAAACATAAATAAACTGCATAAGTCCCATAGTTGCTGTCCAAAGCCATAGTCCAAAACGAAAAAGATCCAAGCAATACATTCTTTTTCTTCAAGCTGGATGTGAAAGCTGGTCAAGCTGCGGTATTCCCTCCCTATGGACCTGGGGGGGAAACGAAAGAAAAGAAGGCGAAAGAAAAGTAGAGTCAGACATAAAGCCTGAGTAAGTCTAGGACTATTCAGTCTATGAATAAAGAACTGGGTATGATAAGTATAAACTGGAAATGAGAAAGCACCATAAACTAAGTCGAATACACTATCGTACCCCATATTAATCTCTGTACCCATATAAACTAGTTCCCAACAGGCACCCCATAATCAGGGTGAAGTGATCCATTTCTGATGATCGGCTCCTATTCGCATAGTTACATGTGTCTTACGACCCCCGTTGTTGTAGTTACCTATGCTGGTCCCACCATGGGGTGTATCAAGTCCCATGGTGGCGGCCCGACACAATCCTAGAATGCACAGGTATGCTACTGGTGCCCAGTGCCTTATTTTTCTGCGTCGGAGTGTGTGCACGCCCGCACCCCGTTAGAACCTACACTGCTGCACCACCGTCGTCGATTTGACCTCTTACAGTCAGCCCAGTAATCGTGCCCCACCCTGCCTAGTTCAGGGTATCCTGATACACCTTGTAGGGTTACTTGTAACCATCATCCATAGCATGTTTCAATTACATGTTTTCATCCAAAGGGTTTCTACCTAAAAGATAAGGTCGAGGAGATATACAAAGATATATTAAAGCGCAACTTAAGGAAAAAGGAAGATCAAAGATGTACCCTCGAAAAGAAAAGGGTAGGCTGCGCGTATTCTAGCTTCAGTTTCCCAAGTTGCGTCTCCCTCGGCGTCGCTCCACTAAACTTTGACGAGCTTAACTTCGCGGTTGCGTAGCTTTTTCACTTCCGTTCCTAATATGCGGATTGGAACTTTCCTCACGGTTGCTTCGCGTTCCACTTCAGCTTCTTCTAGAATACTTGGCTCTACCACTTCAGCAGATTCATGTAGACATTTTCGGAGGTGCGAAACATGGAAAACGTTGTGAACTCCGGCCAGTTTTTCGGGTAGCTCTAATCTATAGGCCATTTTCCCAATTTTCTCAATGATAGGAAATGGCCCTACGAACCTTGGTGCTAGCTTTCCTGTGGTTCCAAAACGAACAATGTTCCTTAGTGGAGATACCTTAAGAAAAACTCTGTCCCTAACCTCAAATTCAAGGTCGGTCCTCCTCTTGTCGGCGTAGGATTTTTGTCTGTCTTGGGCTGTCTTCATTCTTCTTCGTATTTAGTATACTTTTTCTGAAGTCTCTCGGATCATATATGGTCCAAGTATGAGCTTATCAGTAGACTCCCACCAACAAGTGGGCGATCGGCACGGTCTTCCATATAAAGCTTCGAAGGGAGCCATTCCGATGGTTGCTTGGTAGCTGTTGTTGTAGGCGAATTCCACCAAAGGAAGATGGTCTTCCCACGTCCCTCCGAAGTCAAGGACGCACAGTCTTAAAAGGTCCTCCAAAACTCTGTTCACCCTTTCTGTTTGGCCGTCAGTTTGGGGATGATAGGCTGTGCTCAAGCATAGCTGTATGCCTACCGCTTCTTGCAGACTCCGCCAAAACTCACTTGTGAAGATAGGGTCTCGGTCACTAACAATGCTGGATGGTATTCCATGGAGTCGAACAATTTCCTTGAGGTAAAGAGATGCTAGGGATGAGGCATTTCTTTTACTTTTGACAGGTAAAAAGTGGGCGCTTTTAGTAAGCCTATCCACTATTACCCAAATACTAGTGTTGCCTCTCCTAGACCTAGGCAGCCCATCAATGAAGTCCATTGAGATGCCATCCCACTTCCACTGCGGGACCTCTAGAGGATGGAGCAGACCGCCAGGCTTTTTTTGTTCCGCCTTAACCTGTTGGCACACCATACACTTAGAAACGAAATCTGCCACGTCCTTCTTCATGTTGTTCCAAAAGAAAGTTCTCTTTATGTCCTTGTACATTTTATCTCCGCCTGGGTATATCGTCATCTTGGAGTGGTGTGCTTCCTCGAGAACCTTCTTTACTAAATCCCTTATCTGTGGGACGCATAGTCTTCCGCTTCGCCTTAGCCAACCCTTATCGTCGATGGAGTATCTGTTGAGGTGACTTGAAGTCTCACCCCTAATTAGCCTATCAATCGTCTCCACAAGCTGAGGGTCTTCGCGTTGTGCTGTCCCTATTGAGTCCACTAAAGTCGGGCGTACTTCGAGAGATGCTAGCAAGCCTGGTACAAAATCGGAGGAGAGCCTAAAGTCAAAGCTGGCTATAAACTCTAGGCTTTGTCTTTCAACAAACAACGGGCTTAGGGTTAGTTTCTTTCGGCTCAACGCGTCTGCCACTACGTTGCCTTTGCCCGGAGTGTAGGAGATCTCGAAATCGTACGAGGCAAGAAACTCCATCCATCTCTGTTGCCTCAAGTTAAGATCTTTCTGTGAGAAAAGATATTTCAACGATTTATGGTCAGTGTAAAGTTCGAACTTCTCACCTAGGAGATAGTGTCGCCAAGACTTGAGTGCAAAGACAATGGCGGCTAACTCAAGATCGTGGGTCGGGTAGTTCTTTTCATGCACTTTCAATTGTCTCCGCCATAAGCTACTACCCTTCCTTCTTGCATTAAGACGGCGCCTAGCCCTGTCCCACATGCATCTGTATAAACTGCGAACATCTTGCTTCCATCTGGCAACGTTAAAACTGGGGCTGTTGTAAGAGCCCTTTTCAGTCGTTGGAAAGCAAACTCGCAATTCAAGTCCCAATTGAACACTAGATTCTTCTTGGTCAACTTTGTGAGCGGAGCTGATATCTTTGCAAAGTCTCTGATGAATTTCCGATAGAAGCCTGCTAGCCCGAGAAAGCTTCGGACTTCTGTTGCGTTCTTTGGTGTCTTCCAGTCCTGCACCGCTACTACCTTAGCCGGGTCTACTGCTAACCCTTCTTTGGATACTATGTGCCCAAGAAATCTTACTTCCTCTCTCCAAAAGTGGCATTTGGAGAATTTGGCTTTTAGTTGATGGACTCGCAGAGTTTCCATGATTGCCCTTAGGTGATGAGCATGCTCTTCCTCATTCTTCGAGAAGATCAAGATATCGTCTACGAAGACCACTACGAACTTGTTGAGGAATTCTCTGAACACCCTACTCATCAAGTCCACGAAGTAAGCGGGTGCGTTTGTCAAGCCAAAAGGCATGACAAGCCATTCAAAGAAGCCGTCTAGGGTTCTGAATGTTGTCTTATCGATACTATCTTCAGCCACCCTTAGTTGATGAAAACCAGTTGCTAAATCGAGTTGGGAGAAAACAGACGCTCCTACAAGCTGATCAAACAGATCGTCAATTCTGGGGAGAGGGTGCCTATTCTTTTTCGTTAGCTTGTTGAGCTCCCTATAGTCAACACATAGACGGAGTGAACCATCCTCCTTTGTAGCAAACACCACTGGAGCACCCCATTCTGAAATGCTCCTTCTAATGAACCCCTTCTCTAGAAATTCTTTAATCTGTTTACTGAGCTCCTTCCTTTCCCGTGGAGCCATGTGTCTAATGGGCAACGCAACGGGCTTTGCATTATCTACAAGATATATGCGGAAGTCTATCTCCCGCTTTGGAGGCAAGCCCTTCACCTCTTCGAAGACATCCGGATATTCCTGGACCACTCTAACCGATTGCAAACTTTCAACAGAGGCATCTAGCGATTCAAGATAACTAAGCATAACTGCATAGAGGGATTACAAGTAATTTCCAGAGTGTTACCGAGCTGGGTCAGGAGCCTAACAACCCTTTTCTCACAATCAAGGATGGCCCCATTACTGGATAGCCAATCCATGCCCAAAATCAAACCATATCCCGAAAAGCCCAAAACAAAGGCACTACATCTAAATTCTACGCTTAGAATAGAAATTTTCAATCCCACACAGATCATAGACAAATGAGCCGGGCCCCCGATTGGATTTGAAACAATTAAGGGGTCCTCTACCATACTAGTTTCTAGGTGTAGAGATTCTACTAAAGCAGATGAGATAAAGGAGTGTGATGCGCCAGAATCAAATAAAGTGCGAACTGGGTGATCGTAAAGATAAACTACACTTTCTGCAGAAGTATTTATACCTCGCTGTTGCAGAGGTGGCGCTTCTAGCACATGAACCTGTGCCCCCGAGGTAGATCCAGCCCTCTGCCCCTGTCCTCGTTTCTTCGTGCAATCCTTAGCCATGTGGCCTGTCTCACCACAAGAAAAGCACCCACCATTCATCTTGGCCTTCTTTTTCCGGCAATCTTTCGCTAAGTGCCCCACTTTGCCACAGAAATTACACTTCCTCTTCTCTTTGTTGTCTTTCCTGTCCTTCTTAAAGTCTGTCTTCTTAGGCTGCAAACCTTCTTTCTTCCCCTGAGAGCTTTCTGCCTTTGTCTCCTTCTTGCCCTTATCCTCTTCGTTCAGCAATGCCATCTGTACCAACCTTTCATACGTAGCTCCCATGGGTATATGGGTCATGGCCAAACTGTGTAATGGTTCATTCAACCCCTTGACAAAGCGGAGAGCCTTCTTGTGCGGGTTGTTGACTAGGTCCAGTCCGAACCTAGCCAGCTGATCAAACTGGTTAACATACTCTTTGACTGTCATATTCCCTTGCTTAAGAAATAAGAATTTTTCCAACTGAAGACTCCTTTCAGCTTCTGAGAGAAATTTAGCTTCGAACCTTGCCCTAAAGTCCTCCCATGTTTCCACTGGTCTCTCTGCATTAGTGACTTCCCACCAGTAGGAAGCCTCACCTTTTAGTAGCCACACTGCTAGTTGTACCTTCTGCCTATCTCTACCTCAAAGATGACAAATAAGTCCTCGGTTTCTTTCAGCCAATTCCTGGCTACTACGAAGGACTCGGTTCCATGAAAGTCCTTTCCTCCCATAGCTTTAAAATCCTTACATATCTTAGCAAAAGTATTTCCCCGCGGAGGAGGTGGAGGAAGAGGTGCTGCTGCAGCTGGATGATTTCCTGCAACTGGGGGAGGAGGAACGGTAGGACCTGGCTGAGTGGCCCTTTCTTCTAAGAATCGTCTAAACCAACCAGGTATTGGTATACCCTCTGGCAAGTTAAGTTCTTCGGACATGCTGAAACAAAAAGGATAGATTCAAAACGAAGGATAAAAGATAGTACCTATGGCTTTGGGGGACTTTGCATTTTTACAATATACTATTTTATCTTTAAAAATGCTTCTTTAAATTTTCCTTTGAAAATAAATTTTCATAACTTTTATCTTATCTAGTAAACCTGTGCTCTGATACCAAGTGAAACACCCCACCTCCGTTAGGGTCACTCTCAAAGTGAATGCCCTAATTTTGGTGGAGGTTTATAAGTATAAGTCACAGATATACATGACAGATGTAAGAATACATATTTTTGAATAGCGGAAAATAACAACAACTTTTATTTGAACAAGATACGTGTTACACAAACCATGTCATAATTTGTTTTACAATACTTCCAAAAACATAACATCTTCGTAACTGTCTTGATTACATTATTTAAAGAAGCATAAAGAAAACATAAATAAACTGCATAAGTCCCATAATTGCTGTCCAAAGCCATAGTCCAAAACGAAAAAGATCCAAGCAATACATTCTTTTTCTTCAAGCTGGATGTGAAAGCTGGTCAAGCTGCGGTATTCCCTCCCTGATTCCCTCCCTGTGGACCTTGGGGGGGGGGGAACGAAAGAAAAGTAGAGTCAAACATAAAGCCTGAGTAAGTCTAGGACTATTCAGTCTATGAATAAAGAACTGGGTATGATAAGTATAAACTGGAAATGAGAAAGCACCATAAACTAAGTCGAATACACTATCGTACCCCATATTAATCTCTGTACCCATATAAACTAGTTCCCAACAGGCACCCCATAATCAGGGTGAAGTGATCCATTTCTGATGATCGGCTCCTATTCGCATAGTTACATGTGTCTTACGGCCCCCGTTGTTGTAGTTACCTATGCTGGTCCCACCATGGGGTGTATCAAGTCCCATGGTGGCGGCCCGACATAATCCTAGAATGCACAGGTATGCTACTGGTGCCTAATGCCTTATTTTTCTGCGCCGGAGTGTATGTACGCCCGCACCCCGTTAGAACCTACACTGCTGCACCACCGCCGTCGATTTGACCTCTTACAGTCAGCCCAGTAATCATGCCCCACCCTGCCTAGTTCAGGGTATCCTGATACACCTTGTAGGGTTACTGCTGAAAAGGGTCCCGCGCTACTAGGTTTTCTATTTCTAGCCAACATGCTAAGTTGGTTAAGTGTTTCGTAAACCTAACCCCAAGTCAGTCTGTATGGTTTAGCATGTTCCATTTTGATTAAGTATTAATTCAATTTACTTAATCCTATCAATCCTTACTCAGCCTTAATTGTCTTATTAAAGCCTTGCCCTCTCACATTAGACAGGTATTGTTGTGGCTGCCTGTTGTCGGTTGGGTCCGGGCAGTCTTACGCCACAACTCAGTCTAACCTCGGGTCCTTATTGGGCTCCGTGTTTAACCATCCATATTGGATGGGTATTGTTGTGACTACTGGATAGCCGGGCGGTTCCGGGCAGGTTTACATCACAACTCAATCCAACCTCGGGTTAAACACATCGTATTTTCTACATTTACATATTTTGTCTCTTTCCTTTTTATATGTAAATATTTACGGCCCATTATTCAAATTCATCTTTATTGGTTAAAATTTATTTATGCCACTTAATTGTTTTTCATGGTTGTTGGCATGCGTCAAACATGCCACACATATGTTCTATGTTTTAACCCCATCGCCATTACCCCCATTTTATACGTTCACTAAAATATAACATATGTTGGGTTTAACATTTAAACCCAACTTAGCCACATGAAAAAGGAGAGGCTTATAACATGGTGTTTATATATTCTAAGTGACATAAAAAGGGGAGTGTGAACGCATGAACTTGCAACATAACGATCTAATTAACATGAATTAGGCATATGTGAACTTGCATGGTAACAACATATAATCATGGCGTAAACATACTTAAACATGAATCATTCTATTCATATGATCATAGCATAAACATACCTAAACATGAATCATGGTTTTTAATCTATTCATGTAAACTTGCAATTGGAATGTAAATCTAACTTAATTTATGTGCTACCTATATCACCATATGATTTTTATAACAACATAGGCCTCAACATTGTTTCAACTAGGCATAACACCAAACATAGTTTAGTCATGTTCATAAAAATGCTTACTTTTGTTTCTAATACAAAAGTATGATTTGCCAATTCCAACATAGATTCATATAAACCATAGTACTTAGTCGAGTCCAATTACACACTAAAAGTGATCATAAAAGTATGTACATCATATTGGCATAATAGTGAATCATATACTTGAATGAATCCCAAATAAAATACCACAACATATGGTTGTTAACATGAATCATATACTTGTATGAATCCCTAAATAAAATACCACAACATATGGTTGTTAACACGAATCATGTACTTGTATGAATCCCAAATAAAATACCACAACATATGGTTGTTATCTTCCAACATAAATCACATACTTGCAAATATTCAATCGTTATACCACAACATATGGTTGTTAACTTTCAACATAAATCACATACTTGCAAATATTCAATCGTTATACCACAACATTTCCAAATCGTTAGAATCAACGCAACATACAAATATAGACCATAAATCGAATACAATTCTATTTCTCATTTTACACAAATCAAACGCAATTATTTATTCATATCGGAATAGCACTCTACTTACAACGTATGACGAATCTTCAATTCAGGAATCTGAATTCTGAATTTGGAGATGCTATCCTTTGTTGTAGGCGTTGTTTTGATTTAATTGACGTTGCTTTAAGCTTTCGAATTATCTCCTAATTGCCTCTCAATTCCTGATGGTTATTCCTAGTCTTTCCTCAGCAGCATGACGGTCTCATCTCCATTTTTGTTTATGTGAATTAGGGTGAGTCTTAGGTCCTTTTTATAGAGTTTGTGAGTTGATTAGGACCGTCGATGGAGCTTGGTGTAATAATAGTCGTTCGTTTGAAGGAGAGACCAACCAGGAGCTGACACCTAGCCCTAGTGACAAGGCAAGGCTCAGAAAATCGACCAAACACAGACCAGGCCATCCAGGGGGGGCTGGGTTCCACCTGGCTCAGGGGCCAGGTCGACACGTCAGTCGACACCGTGTCGACTTGGCAGTCGACACGGGTGACCCAGGTCGACTACCCAGTCGACCTGGGTAGCCCCAGGTCGACTACCCAGTAGACCTGGGTGCCTTGGGCGGGAAAATTCCCGCCCTGGCCAATTCGGACCGATTTTGAATTTTGAATTGATTTTTCTGAGCTGTTTTGGTCTGTTTGAATTTTAAACTGAATTCTGAAACTTCCGGAGGCCATATCTTCTTCATACGGAGTCCGTTTTACGCAAACTCGGACTCTATCTCAAGCAGAATTCCGAGACGAACGCAATGGTGTATCCCATTTCCCTTAATTCTTTAATTTGAAATTAGTTATACTTTAATTTGTGAATTTCACTGTTATAGAATACACGGGGTGTTACACCACACATACCATCATAAAGTACTAATACTACACACATACCATCATAAAGTACTAAGACTACAAGCATAAACCATAATTGACAGTTTCAAACATTCGTCATAATTAAAATATCATACTACAAGCCATAAGCGCTGCCCCAGAAAAGTAGACTGCATCTCCCTTCATACCATGAACCTGCCAAGAAAAGCAGCTACATTAAGTAAGAAATCCAGACAATATATCCTAAAATAACACGAATTAAGAGCATAATTTAAGCTCAAAAAACTGCAAGATGAAAGTATGAGCTTCAGAAATCGAACTGCAATGTAATCTGACAGGAACTACAGTCTAAGTAAATTTTTATATCAATCCTATAGCTTTAGACAAAATCTATATCCCCTTACATGTGTATTTTCTTAACCCTTTAAATTGCTGTATCTATATGCTCTCTCTTATCATATAGAGCACCAACAAAAAATCAAAGTCCACACTGAGAGGATAGGCAAAATATTTGTTTATTTTCGGTCAATATTATGAACCTGTTAACACGCATAAGTGGATACTGGTTACATTGGAATATCTTCACAAAAGAACATATTTTGTTTCACCGGGTTACTCTGGAATATCTTCAAAAAAGAACATATTTTGTTTCACCATGAGCAATTTATTTCTGTTTTGGTATACTATACATATGTGTTACAAGATAGCACATTCTAGTTCATTGCCCATGCACTGTCAGTTTATACGATTTATAAGTACTTGGATTGAACGCACCAAATGAATAATCCTATCTTTCTGATGCATATGTTTCACGTATTATGTTTTTTTCCTCTATTTTTTGGGTGGTTTGAGGAGAGGGAGGAAGGATATCATTGTATATCGTATGCATACTTTCAACAAGGATCGCCTTATATTTACCCTCTTTATGCTCATAAGACACAACATTTCATGTTCTAGATTTATTTACTAATCTTACTAAATTGACAGACCTCCTTTTTTAACCAACTGCACTTCATTTTAAAGAGATATTGTTAGACTTGGTTAAAAACACATAGGACACACCTGCATGTTTATGTATTATTTAATCCCCACTTTCCTATTAACCACCATTTATTGTTCAGATTGTGAACTAAGTCACTTTTGTGTATAATTTCATTCATTGTCTCATATCTACGGTCAACTTATACATTATTATTAACTTGCTCCACTAATTAGGCTTTCTTCCTACTGCGGTATAACTTTTTTTCTTCTACTTATCTCCAATTCAAATTATTTTAATATGTACATTTTCATAGTCTTCTCTAAATCAGATTGCAAGGTTTATTTTCTGTTCAAGCTGATCATTTCAAAATCTTATGGCAGTGGGGATCCATGTATTCTTTTTGGTTTATAGGATCATTAAAAAAATGTTACATGCTTTATAAATTGATATTTACGTAAGTTTGTATCAAATGACTTCGATGATAATAAACAAACTATAAGAATTTTGTTAGCTAAAATTTTAACACTGACACCTATGCTATAAAAAAATAATGTAATATATCCAACAATAACTAAAAAATTATCAATCAAATAAAAAATATGTTGAATAAAACTGAAGTTACAAGTAAAATACCAAATAATATACACATCTAATAGAAAGTAATCAAACATTAGAAACTTGCGGTATGTTTAAAATTTGAGTTATCGTGGCTTCCGTATTGATTTCAGGTATGTCAATTTGTTGAACATTATCATTAGCCTAAATTTTAAATTTTGAGATATCGCCGCTTCCGTATCTGGAACTACCCTCCCTACACCCTTGTTGACAAGTATATCTTAATGTATATATCTCTTTTATTAGTTTCATCCCCATGTTAGACATGGAAAACCTTTAAAGTTAGACATGAAGGAAAAATACACACATACTAAACAACATTCTTCTACGTGGAAGGTAATTAATATTTTATGAATTTAATCTATGCTTTTTTCACCATTGGCATCAACAAATAATGAAAAAAAAAAGAATAAGAACTAATATACATATACGTTATCAACAATTACATCTAAGTATGAATTAAACTGAAATCGAAAGAAACAATAATGCAGTTGCACTAAATAATATTAATCCTAAGTAAATTGATTCATAATATCGCAATAATGCAATTTCATAAAATGATCCATAGTATCTCTAATGACAGGAACCGCAATCTAAGTAAATTGCACACTCAATTGGCGTTCTAAGTAAATTGTGCGTTCTTTTGCGTTCCTTTCAATATTATCTTGAAGGAGAATGCATTTAGCAGGAAAAGGAGCTTCAGGAACAGACTGAAGAAAAGATGCATGCTCTTGCTCAAATTATCTAAAGGGCAGAAGCTTTGGTGTCAAATTATCTTAAAAAAAGTCCACTTCTTGTTCTAATTTCATTTATTGGCACAATGTGATGTAATGTGTTCATTGTTTTATCACAAAACATGTTCTATTAGTTGTTTAGAACCATTAGGAAATTGAGGTTTGGTGCACAATTCCAACAAACAAAACTCATTTTACTGATTATTTATTTTCTAAATCATGTTTTTTAAAATTTTACTTCAAAATTATATAATTTGTTCATTTTTTAAGCATAAGAAAATGCATCAACAAATATTATTAGGAAAATCAATCTGAGCAATTTCATAATACAGTTTCGCTTTCTACATCTCCATACCGTAATTTAACCCCTATTTTAAAACATAAAAACCCTTGTGCATTTTTCACTCTACAAATGCAATTCATTCTGTGAGACTTTCACAACACAATTTTTAAACATGATTCTCTATCCAAACAAGGCTTGTAATAAAACTCCATCTTTCCAACGAGTTATTGTATAAATCCGACAATAAAATAATGTTGTAATATGATATGATAAAAAGTGTATGTACTTCTAGTACCCATATCACGATACCTTTAAGAACACACAAAGGTCCGTCAGCCTTTGATTAACACGTTGAAAATTCATCACTACGTATGTATGTGTAAACATACATGTGTATTCATGCACACAAAGTATAGATACATGTACACACCATTATAATAAAGGTGCCCCCAGTGAATGAAGATTTTTAACTTCAAGTCGGTTTGGTTATTTAAGAACGTTATTTTTCTTTCTCCGTTCTAATTTTACAAACGAGATAGATGCTTCATGCAAGGTGAAGTACTAGAATTTCAATTGTTCTCAGTAATTGATGGTTGAAAAACAATTTTATCTCTTCAATGAAAAAATATTATCTAATCAATGAAATGAAATCTTTGATATATTTTAATTTTATTAACCGTATAAAGACAATGTAGCATCTACAAGCACATTTGAAGCGAACGTGAATAGCTTTCTAAGTAAGATTTTGAGCGGTGTGTTAAATATGGTAAGTTGGTGAACCAGGTGCGAATTTGCGGCTATGAAGGGTGTGTTTAGTTAGATATTTAATATGTGATTTTTAATCTAATTATAATTTGCATATGATAATTGCAAATATTAATATCGATAGATTCGCCATTACGCTGTGCATATAATAGATTTTCACATATATCAAATAGATTAATAACTCATGTATCCCAATATTTACTCATCAGTTAGTATCTTCGTCATATCCTAAATAAAAGTATCACAACAAAAAATATACATATTCACCCACCCTTGATTGAGAATAGCCAAAGATTGAATACAAAAAATCTACTTTTTGCTTATTTTATTCAAGGTTTCAATTTATTCAAAGTATTGATTCTAAATTTAGTTTGCCCTTCACTTAACTTTAGTTCAGCGTTAATTAAACCATCTAGTATATAATGCTAAGGCAAAGGCCAATTTACAAAAGAATCAATGTTTTATGAAATTGCTTCCCTATTTCTTTTCTCTTTTTGCTGTTTGGAGGGGGGAGAGGGAAGGGGGCCGGGTGTACTGGGGGACCATAATTCATTAGTTTATGAACCAAATGATCACACAAAATAAAAATAGTTACTAAATGATCACCACACAAAAACAGGAAACTGAGAATAAGCACTGAATCGGTGTCTACAGGTATCGAATAAGATTCTTTGGATGGCATACAAAACCGCCAACTCCAACTTCTTCAAAGGTCGTAGCAAGAGGATGGTTTTGCTTGGCTGTGCTTTCATCTGGTAGCAGTATGCTACCCACAACTAACTTCTCATACATTAGCGGTATGACTTTTCCATGAATAATTGAATACTGTACCTGTCCCAATGACCTCCAAATTAAAGTTTAAGATTTCACACTTCAAACTTACCGAATCGGAAGAATTATGTGGATTGCCATTGTCTTTGTCCGGCTATCTTTCATTCGAAGCATCGTGACATGCATTACTTCCTCCTTCATTCGAAGCATTGTCTAGCATTTGCTTCTCATATTTTCCCTTAATCAAGTCCACTAAAGACAACAACGCACCATGTACATTGGTTATCCGTTCTTCCATGTTTTGAGCAGTTTTAATTTGTTTGTGTGCAATATTGGCGGCCTTAACTTGGGTCCTTGATATCTTGGTTCCAATACTACGAGTCCGGCCTCCTTTATCCTTTTCAAAAACTTGTGAAAGTATGTCTTCTTCCAACGGCAACTCCTCTTCCGCACCGTCTTTGATTGCTTCCTTTGCCTTCGCAATTTTATCTTAATCATGAAGCTTAAATATATAAATTTAAATAGTGAATAATTCAAATAAGCAATTATTTGGCTAACTTACAAAGTATGAAGAAGTGGAATCGGATATGCTTCCATCCTTTTTTGTATGAGTTTTCTCCCATACTTCACGACGTGTTATTTCTGTTTCTGGATTTTCAATAGCCTGCAATAAAACCTGAAACAAAATCACAGCAGTGATCCAAGAATATGGTTCCGAACTTGTTTGGATATATAGGTATACATGCATATAAAATGTGTGTATATTTATATTCATTATCTTAATGCTTATATAAAATTCCCTGACCCTATTTGTATGTGATGGCTGATATGAAGATAAGTTTCGTTGTGCACTATAATTGGATTAAATTTATGTATTTGGTTATTAAACTGTATATACCTAAATGTCACCTAATGTGTATATTTACTTGTTAAGCATATTAGTTAATATACTGTGATCAGATGCATATCACCTCCTAAAAGTTAACTGAATCTAACTTACACCCTGATTGGTAATACACAAACTGCTATATATATATATATATATATATATATATATATATATATATATATATATAGGTATTGCATAAAGGAGTACAATTGGTTGTCATGTGTGTGCTTATTGATATGATGTGATATTTTTGAGCTAGCAAAAAGGTTCACCCAATATGATAATAGTCTGCCATGTAAGCCTAAACACTACTATAACATTATTGGACAGTTTAGTATATATGCAAATTGCTTAGTGAAAACATGACCTGTAATCCATTTGTTTAAACTGTTTAATGATTTGCATATATGAAAATTCCATTTATCGAACTTCACTCTACCAGCATGGCAGTTACTTATTTAAACTATCAAATATCATATTTAAATAGTTGTGACTAATTGGTTCTGCAGACCTGGTTATTGTGAAGCTTTGAATTTCCATCGTATTTTGGTTGTGTATGTGTGCATTATTTAAATATGAATGAAATTTCAAGGGTGTGCCTGTATCTAAGAGAACTGTATATGTAAGACCTATATCTAAGAGAACTCACGAACCAAGTTAAGGTGCAAACAATGAATTCAATGGACTAGATTAAGATGCTAATGTGTTAGGCATAGCACCTAGCAGATATATAAAAACACACACATGAATATACATACATACATCTATGTGTGTGTATATGTATATGTATGTATGTATGTTTATGTGTACACGTACGCATGCATGTGCACATTTATAAATGAGCGAATACGTAAAGGAGTTGTGTTTGAAATATATTTTAATTGTATTGGGTTTAGAATGTAATGTTTGCCTTGTTATGATTTTACAGGGAAAGTATTGTTCCATTCACAATTGCTGCATCTCCGAGCTTTGGATCACTTTGTCATTCACCTAGTTTTATATCTAGATTGAATCTCAATTTCTGCAATCAAAGTGCAGAAGATCTAGACTTGAAATCTTTTACTATGTTCAAGAACTCGATGAAAATCACCGCTTTCCCAAATCTCAAATTTTGAATAAAAATTTAAATCAAAATAAAAGAAAGCTCAGTTTCTGAATTAGACAAGGCATGACAAACACGAAAGTAACTACAAATGGTACTGTTAAAAAAGGTTTAGCTGCCACTAATCAGATGAAAAAGTTTACCGCTGGTGATATTTTATGGACAAGGATTCGTGGAGGGAAGCATTAAAGAACATTAAAGAATGGATACAAGCATATAACACAAAAATGCAGACTATAACAGCAATAATGTTCATGGACATGCAGACAAAATCAGTAATCAAAATTTTATATAAATGCACAAGAGAAGTACTGAAATTGAAAAACATACCATATCATGTTGTACGACAGCATGACTAGTTCGACCGGTGTGGTGGCCACAGCTATATCCTGATCTATTTTTTTTGCCTAGTTCTCTTTGCTCACTCACACCGGGTTTCTCTTCGTTCTTCAAAAATCCCTCCTAGTTGTTTTGACTAATAGTGGGTGGACAGTTTTTCAACTTTTCATTGGAATTGTTGAATTTGTCATGGTATTTTGTCCTCAACTCACTCTTATGTCTCCTAAAAGACTCACACATTTTTTGAAATAAAATTCTTTTGTATTTGCATCAAGTTCAAAACGTTTCTGCAAAAATTATAAATTATTTACCAAAAAGGGCATTGTAATAAAAAAATACTTACATCGTGATAAATATACTTACCAACAATGCAACCCACACGTCATTTTTAATTTTTGGTGGTATATTATCCCAGCTTTCGTAGGAGATCGGCACATGCATCCGCACAAGTTTACCAATGCGGCTGCCTATTTTTCCCGCATTTTTTGAAACGGGAGCTCCATATGCATTTATGTCAACCTTACCAGGTTGTGTTGTTGATGATGCGTAGGCTGGGTTGGAGATTCTCGGGATTCTGACATTCTTTATTCGAACAATTGGTAATCTATACATATATAAATAATAAGTTAGCACAACAGTTAACTTAAATGCATAAATTTATAAATTATAAATAAGTGTTTACTGATTTAGTGTTTACTCATTTTAATAATAGAGTTCGCAGTATCATTCAATCAAGGATACACATTACTACCGATCGAATTTGCATGTACTATAGATTGCCCAAATGGTGTTTTCAAGTAGTAATGTTTGCATATAGTCAATAGCGTACTAAATAATGGGAGAAAGTTGATCTCATTCAAAAGACTCAAGCATTTATAGTTGAGCCAACTATAGTAACTGCAGGTATTCAAACATTATTTACAATGAAAAATAGTCACTGCATTTTGTTTATCACTTCAGTCAAAAGACTCAAGCATATATTTGTAGTTTAATACGTTGCTTTATAAACTACATTACTTAGCATGTGTTCGTAAGTTTTACATAGGCTGTGGATGTAATTCCAACTAGATTTAATATTCATATTCTACATTATTATTTTGCAGAACATCGACGGCCTCAGTACCGAGGCGTGCAAGTCTGAATTAAAGCAAGCAAAAGGAAAAATAGATGTACAGTCTACTGATGATCTGATGGATAATCGTTCTTCAATGGAGTTGGACTCGGACTCTGAAGTTTGAAGTACAAAAACGAGAAGAATTTTCTACAATATAATTTGAGTGCTCCGACTCTTCCACTACTGGTATCATTAAAAGTGAAGAATGGACAAGATTTATCAATCTTGCGAGACTTCAAATTTCATATAGCCAACAATGTTTAGGCTAATAAATCTATAAGTAAGTGCTTATTTGAATTCCATAATCTTATTTTAGTTCCATGATGATAGCCTTTAATGTTCCATAAACAAAATAGAAGTCATTTTTCTTGAAGAATTAATATGGAAAAAAGAAATAGTTCAAAAATAGTTACTTTGTTATGACAAAAGAAATAAACAAAAGTGATGCACTATTATATGAAAGATTTCTGTTTGCTAGTATGATATGAAAGATTTCTTTACTGCTGTTGATACTTTGATTAAATACAAAAAGCAATTAAGAAAAATGAATTTAATAATGTGTTTACACACACCGTTCAAATGTATTCATATCACAAAGCAATGCAACGACTGAAATAAAGATATGTTGGAATTGTATATGTAATGTAAAAAATGAACAAGATAGGTTCAAAGAAATTGAATTGTAGAAAAGAAACCAAAATGTGAATGAAAAAGAAAGTTAAAAATTAATGTAATTTAATAACAAGTGTGCAAATAAAAATTAAATATCAGAATTGCACATAACTGAAATATCAATGAAAAATTAGAAAAATAAACCAAAACTGCAATTGTGTTATGACAGAACAAAAACATACACAAATAACATTTAGAAATAGTTCAAAACTTACCGCACAAGAAATTTCAGTTATCTTTCTGAGCACAATGCTTTCACCCAAAATTTCTGCATAATAATCAAAAGTTTTAAACTGTAAATAAGTATGTGATAATTCAACATTTAGAATTCAGCATGCAACTAATGCTCAGAACTCAGAAAATAACATTCAAAACACTTTGAAGAAATATTAGTATCATGAATGCAAATCGACATTAGTTATGAAATGTTGTTCAAACAACTGCTCCAGCTTTAATAAAGTAGCTTCTGGTAAACTAATCAAATTATGAAATTAGCTTGCAAGCATACTCCTGCTGAATCATATTAACCAATCCTGGACTGGTACAACAATTTAAACTTCCATCAGTTATTAAAGAGCTCAAGTTACTTCCGTTTATGTTAATTTACACAGAAAAGGAAAATAAACTTAAGACTTAAAGGAATAAAAATTACAAAGTTTAGCACAGTTGGCTCAATCAAACCAAAAAACCCAACCAACACGGATTTATGAACAAAGAAACAAGACATAAAGCAAAAGTAACTAACAAGATGAAGGAAATAACACACACTTGGATAATCCATGTTCAGAAGGTATGAAACGTTATCATATTGCATTTCTTAACATTGAAAAATGGGGGAAGGTAACAATTCATGCTTCTTAATCCTAGAACAAAAGAAATTGCCTTCATGTGTATTTTTCAGAAGATTTGAACAAAGAATCTTTGACCTGGTACAGAGCACCAGAAACTAGACAATGCATTTCAAAATCGATAGTGCTATTTCAACCAGGTCTTCATGGGTCAGATAACATGGAAACAACAACAGCCATGGGATTTTTCTGCCTGCTGAATTACACTCGTACATTCCGAGATCTGATAGTTTTAACCGTAAACTCATCGGCCATTCTAGCATTATCCTTTCAAAATATTTGTACACAACAGCTAATGAACCACACTTTATTAACATAGGTGTAACCCTACCTATGAAGTCCAGTACCACTACGCAAAAAAACAATTAAATTTACTTTCTTTTAACTCTCGGGGTAGTGAAGGAGCGGAATTCCATAACTGCTCATGCTATGTTATCAAGTCGACTTGCACTCTGTTTCATTTTTACATGCCAAAGTTTCATATTTATAAATATCAATACTGCAGCAAAACCAAATACGCCTATTTTAAAGACAAATTTTTTTTTTGCACTGACAAAAGGAGTACACTTGCATTCACAAAACAGTTTTTTCCATACAAAAGTACATGTAAAATGAAGGAACGTTCGTTTAAACTTGCACTCAAAAGTGCATGTAAATTAGAATAAATGTACGTAAATTTTATTTATGCAGATTTAGTAAAACTTGCACTCCATCAATTTGCAGCATTCAAGTATAATTTACAACTACAACAAAATGATGGCTTTTAAAAATAGTTAAATTACTATTCATGTTGTATGCAACAAAGAATAACCTAAAGCAGCCTTTTCTAATTCTTCCAATGTGTGATCGTACTGCAGACTATTGCTGCTTCCACTGATCAAGTTATCTTTTTGGTAATATCAAATCCATAAATTCATGTCAACAATGTCGGGCTGTTATTACCATGCTAAAAATACTAACAAAAAGCTGTTAAAAAATATATACTGCTTACTCAATTCATTGTAACTACAATGTTAGATAACACAATTACGTTCATTTATTTAATGGATCTCCTCTATCTCTAATTACTGCCTCATGTATAAACATTTTATGCTTTTTCTTATTATCATAGCCTACTACATTAAATGGTGAATATTAGGTTGTAGCTCAAAATTTAACCCTTCGGTAAGATGTACAATTATATTTTCCCTACTAAATATTAGTCAACCTTAACCACATGATGATGGTACCCTTTTTCCGCCAGGAATATTTTAATGGTAAAAAGAATTAATTAGTCCTCTCTTTAATATCAAACTGAAATAGTGCTCTCTTAGCTTATTTCAAAAAAAAAAAAAAAAAAAAAAAAAAAAAAAAAAAGGGAAAGAGCAACTACAAACTTAGCTAAATAATTGTAAATCTCTTTAACATCCAAGGAATGATGTCGTTTGCTTATAACCTGGCAGTGCAACGCTTTTTGGACCAAAAAGCATTACTTGATCAGTTTGTCAAAGTCAAAGACAATGATGCAAATACCATGTAGCAATTGCCGATGATATATTTGTTACTATTATAATATAATATATACTGATGGTGCATGATGTTTAAGGCTTGCTATATCGAGTGTGTGGTCTCGATATTATGATATTATTTCTTCACTTTCATGTTGTTACACATTATTTAAACTTTAAACATTACTATTAGCAAAACTACATTATTTTTTGTAATAACCGTATGCGAAGGACGAGTTCACACTCGTATTCATTATAATTACATCAAATTTGATGGTTGTCTATGAGATAAATGATTAGTTATAAACAAGTACAAAGACATAACGCAAAGGACTCTGTTATGTGCTTAAACTGTAATATGAAGAGCTGATATGGCATTATTTTTATAACTTATATGAAAATTTAACCATTTTAATTGAAACCGACATAAATGAATAAACAATCACCCTTTCATTACTTCATGAATTATTACATCCATGGAGTTAGAAATGTAAAAGGATCAGTGTGCAAAAAATATTCACACGCTAGCATACAAAATGATGAGTAGTTGTCTGGATAGATTTCTATAATTAACAGGCCTAAGATCATTGGAAGGTTGTTTAAATTTATACCAGTTAAGTATCTTTGAGTGCCTTTATCATCAGATTATTGCAAGCAGTTGATTATGAAGGTCAATGCTTCCACTACGGTTAATTCAAGAAACTTATCAATTACTAATGCCCCTATTACGCATAAGTGAAAAATAGCAAATGAAATTAACAATTGAAGTGAAAAATAACAAGTAGAATTCAACATTTTTTACACACAGTTTCTAGTTACTTCATACATCAAAGAAATGCTTCCACTCAAATCCCGTAACAAATTCATTTAATATCAACAAACACATTTTGTAAGGTCTTCTAACTTCTCATTATCTTCAAAAGCTGATTGGTAAATAGTAGGAAACTCGATGTCATCCACATTACCAGTCAACCGTTTCGGTGTGTGTAAAACCACAAACCATCCGTCATGTTTTAATTCTTTCGAGTAGAACACTTGAGTCACTTCCGATGCAAGAATAAATGGCTCATCGTTCACTCTGTCTTTACTCTTCAATTTTCCAAAGTTAATCGTGATCAAGTTTGAAATGGGATCAATCTTGCAACCATTGACCATGTCTTCAACCTTTATCCAATCACAATAGAAAACTGTTTGTTCAAAGTCGATGTAATCCAACTCAATTATTTGTTGCATAACTCCGTAATACTTGGTTTCTGCTTCTTTGTAATTTTTGTCCTTCCCGCTCATTCTAAATTTGGTAATTGCTCTCATACATACACCATTGTCTTGTGTTAACAACCGCTCTTCATAACATTTCGGGGGAAATCTAAATCCGTTTACTTGGTACTTCACATAAATGTATGCCTTGAACATCGGCCCATTCACCAACCGCCAAAGTGTTGGAACAACATCGTCGATCCTCGCTAACTAAAAAAAATTAATATGTGGGAAGTATGGTCATGAAGGAGTAAGATCAGTTAAATGCACATGAAATATTAAATACGATGTTATATTTACCTCATCACATAACCATAGAGTAAAACTTTGACAAGTTTCTGTAGGAATAACTCCACCACGATATTGTAATTTAGTATTTTTCACATAGATTTCATGCCGCCTACAACACATAAATTTAAAACGTATAAGTAAATTGATTAATGCTAATGGAAATTCAAGACAAATTCTTAAACTTACTTCTCCCATTCTTCCAACCCATTGTGCTTATTAAGGACCCATCTACAAACTTGTTCATACTACACTTGGGTTAAAATTATATCTTTACCATTATCTATAGGCATCTCACTAGCAAACTCGTCATCATCGTCTAAAAACAACTCATGGATATGTTTATGAGTGTTGTCGCCTCCTTTCATCATATACTCCATGCAATAAAGACTAGATTCTTGAACAATATATCCTTCCGCAATACACCCTTCAATATATCTTTTGTTACGAACATATCCTTTGTATATTTTCATCAACCTATGAAAATATAAATTATAAATAATCAATAGTTGTAACACCCCTCTTGAAAAGTTAACACAAAGATCTTTTAGTAGGGCTGTATATCGGACATGACAGTCCGTTGTCCGGCTCGGTCCGAAGCTATAAGGTGTCCGGTCCGTGTCCGTCCGATTCTCTTATAGGACAGAGCTTGGACACACTAGTTTTCTGTCCGATGATGTTTTTCTATTATATCGGACAGGACAATCCGTTGTCCGGCTCGGTCCGAGACTATATGATGTCCTGTCCGGTCCGTGTCCGTCCGAATTCTTATAGGACAGAGCTTGGACACACCTCCGTCCGGTCCGGTCCGACCCGTTTACACCCCTATCTTTTAGCACAGTGGTTAGTGCGTGGTGTTGCTTTACGGGAGGTCGGGAGTTTGATACCTGTGGTTGTCACAGTTGGTATCAGAGCCTATACCCAGTCGGAATTGTGTGTGTAATGCTGCGGATGTCAGTCGGTGTGGTACTGATGCAGGTTACATGCACAACGCTTGGGTGGTGAGTGATATGAGCCAACGAGGACGTTGGGCTCTTTAAGGGGGATAGTCTGTAACACCCCTCTTGAAAAGTTAACACAAAGATCTTTTAGCACAGTGATTAGTGCGTGGTGTTGCTTTACGGGAGGTCGGGGATTCGATACCCGCGGTTGTCACAATAGTTGTTTAAATCGAACGATGGTGAATAAAAGTGAAACTATTAATTTACCGTTCAAAAGGATACATCTACCTTTATCTAACAGGACCGCAAGTCAATACTTCATCAGCTAAATGGATCATAAGATGGATGTTGATATCCAAAAATGCAGGTGGAAATTTTTTCTCAAGCACACAAATGGCTTCCACCAAACTAGCCTTTGCTTTTAATAGATGTTCCCTATTTATCACCTTTGAGCATAAAATGTAAAAGAATAGATTAATGCGATGTATAGCATTATGTAGATCCTTATGTTGTGGATAACAATGATGAAGCAGTACAGGAAGTAATAGTTGCATTATGACATGATAATCATGCGATTTCATATTTATCAGTTCAACAGGATTGATGCTCACATTATCATGGAAGTTCGACGAGAATTTGCTCGGTACTTTCAAGTTTCTCAAAACGGTGCAAAATCTTAACTTTTCTTCCATGTTTAAGGTGAAAGTAGCTTTTGGCATAGTTGTTTTATTTGTTTCAGGATCTTCCATCAACCACAATTTCTGTTTTATACCCATGTTTTTCAAATCCTTTCGTGCATTGATGCCATCTTTTGATTTGTCTTTATGACCTAAAATTGTGCTAATGATATGTTCGGTGACATTCTTTTCTGTATGCATAACATCAATATTATGTCGGACCAAATTTGCTTTCCAATACGGCAAATCAAAGAGGATGGACCTCCTGTACTATGCAGGAAAATTTTCATATTCTTCTTCTTTAACTTTCTTTTTTCGTTTTCGACCAATTTCAGGTTTATCTGTACCAACTTTCATCTTGATATTCGCTACCTTCTCTTCAACTTAATAACAATTCAGTGCCCTTGGAGGATGACGATGCTCTAGTTTATTATTAAAATTTGATTTTTCATCATGAAACTTGTGTTTGGAAGGAAGGAACATTCGATGATCCATGTAACACATCTTCTTACTAGAACAAAGATAATAAGAACATGTTTCTTCTCCACATGTAGGACATGCAAAATAGCCATGAGTTGTACACCCCGATAATGTCCCAAATGCAGGATGATTGTGAATTTCCCACAACACCCTATCTCTCATTGTGAACTCATTTTTGTTAAACGAGTCAAAAACCATTACTCCTTCCCATAGCTCACTAGTGCAGAACTTGTCTTTTGCGTCTCTTTATTTGTGTCTGCTGTATAAACAACAGATGAAACTAGTATAATTTGTGTCTATTTCTAACGCTCAATAGATGCTAATAAGGAAAAGCAAATATTACCTCCCTCTTTGCATCCATTATTGTTACTGAACTGACGTGGTTAGGTGTATGTGAAAATTAATTACTAATATGTGCGTCTGTTCATTGGAAAGTTAGACGCAAATCGATAGTCAAATAAAGTAGTTTGCATCTACCTCGCTGAAAACGGACGTAGCAAAGTACTTTTTTCAATGTCCAGCGGGAACAAAATAAAAAGAGTGTCACGTACGGAGGGAAAACAAAAAACTTTCGCGCACTCTCCCAAAATAATTGGCGCAAATTTTAAACCCTAAATTCAATCAATTTCTGTTTCCATTAAGGTCGGTGGTAAACAATCAATTTCGTGCAACAAAGTACTACTCTACGCCATGAAATCCTTCTCCAAGGCATGCCTGTTCTCGTCCCCTTCGCCCGTGGCCCCGTCTATGCAGTCAAACATCGCGCTGAAGTAGAACAACGCTTTCGTGAACCTGTTCACGAAGAAAGGCGAGTTGTGATTGCCTCAGAATCTGTTACTGTCATAACGTGAGGTTTCACCTTCCATATCACTCGCATCACGTTTTCCAGGGTTCCAGGCTTCACTATCATGCTGTTCATGTCGAAGGCCGCATGTAAGGCCACCCTTTCTCCTTCTTTTACCTCGAACATGTCCTCCTTCAATTCCATCATGTCTGGCACTATCACCGTCTTGAACTCAAATGGTAACCCTAATCCTTGGCAAAGCTTGTTAACCTGGTAAAATATGTAGAAGCGTGAATGTTTTTTCGATTTATTTCACCCTTTCAAAAAAAATCACATAAACTTACAAGATGCATAACAAATATGTGTATTAAGAGTCCATTTACCAGCAACTTATTTTGAATCTAGCTGCTTGAGAAAAAGAAAAAAAGGTTCAATCGCAATTTATAAGAAGGTTTGGAAATCAAGTCCTATGTGAAACCGTTTGGACTTAATTTGACCTTTTAGGCAGAATTAGTTAATCTTAAAGCTTGATGGTCTTAAAGTAATGGATATATATAACAAATTACATCATTACATTTGTTTATGTTGATGAAACTTAAGCAACAGCACGAGCAAAGACTTTCCCCCTTTTTTTTTAGTATAAAAGCTTAATTCAAAATCTTCATGAGCCGATGTAACTTTACACAATACAGAGGATGAAAGAGGAAACAAAAAGAGAAGACATGGTGAGCTGCAATGCCGAGGAACGTGAGCCAGGAACCACTCATTTTACAGTGTTTTCCCAACAAGCAACCTAGTTATTGTTGGAAAACAATGGCTGAGTCGCGGACTAGGTCGCTTTCTTGAAGACGATTCGGCGATTTGGTCAGAGGTGCAAACCAATTCGTTCCTTCGCCGCCGCCTCTAGGATAAAACAGCCTCTAAAATAGTAACTGATTCGCTTGCACAAACAAATCAGTGCAGATTTGCACTTTCGGGAAAAATACTGCTCGAAATTTCTTAGAAGTTTTAATGGCGGCTGAGAAGAAGAGAATATAAAATTCGGTGTTTTTCTCGTCTCTGATAAAATAGTATATATAGAACGAGAATTAGGTTTTGGGAGAAAATATCGGATCTGCTAAAATTTCGGGGGGGGATTAATTATTTTACCGTTGCAAAACTTTTCCGTTGCAGAATAAATATCGGTGCACAAAATAATTTTTCCATAAAAAAAACGGTTCGAAAACAACTAAGTTTTATGGTCCAAAAATATAAGTGCCTACACCCCCAAGCCCAAGCCCAAGCCCGAACCGAACCGAACCGAACCGGGCCGGGTCGGGTCGAGTCGAGTCGAGTCGGTCGGTCGCGCGCGCGTGTGTGGTGGTCATGATGCATGGTCTCCCTCCTCACAACAATGCATGTATTGGGAGCCCAAGGCCCCAACATGACTTCTTAGAAACAAGTATAAATCCTTGCCTCTTCCCTATAATCCCATGATGTGGGACTACTCAAACATAGGAGCCATTCATACACTTATTCAATCATTTTTAATAATTCACATAATGTTTGTAAACATTTCCAACAATCCCCCACTTGAATTTTTAAAAATATTTTAGAGCAGTTTCTTAAAAAACATAAGATTGTGCATAAACAAAGGTGTCCAAGGACTTGAACCTTTGCATAGTGAGTAAGATTCAGTTTTTACTAGAGTGACACGTAGTCTTGAACTCTATTCCTGACATCAAACCACACACAACCTTTTCTATAGTGCAATCAGATAAGCCCGTGCATTTATGGCCCTGCACGTCTATCCCAGTTTAGTGAATGCTCTAGAAGTTTTGCCCAAACTCCATAGGAAACGGCCACATTTCCACATTCACAAAGGTGAGTCTATCAAGAGCACTCCTGAAGGTAGGTACTCCACTCCAAATAGAGTATAGATCTCATTAAGAGTTTCTATTAACTCATCCTCTAATCACTTCAGGAATACATGCTTCTTGGTTTATTAAATAGCATGTTCAACTCATATCACTACACAACTTGTTATTACCCATTGAACCTAGTTCTTGGGATCTCCAGTCATTTAGGTCGGGTTACCATTGTGCGTGACTCAACAATCTAAGGGCAATAGTCCCATTCTTTTAGAAGAGTTATGGACTTTCTCTCTGGACAGTCCTTTCGTCAAAGGATCTGCCAAATTTTCCTCACTACGTACGTAATCCACTCTAACGGTACCTGTGGAAAGTAGTTCTCTAACAGTGCTGTGCTTACGACGTATTTGTCGTCTCTTACCGTTATAGTAACGGTTCTGAACTTTTGCAATAGCCGCGGTACTATCGCAATGTATCAACACTGCTGGTATCGGTTTTTCCCATAAGGGAATCTCAGCTAGCAGATTTCTCAAATATTCTGCCTCTTCACTAGCTGTAGCTAGTGCTATCATCTCAGACTCCATAGTAGACTGAGCCAAAATAGTCTGTTTCTTGGATTTCCACGAAACAGCTCCTCCAGCGATGCTAAATATGTAGCCACTGGTCGCTTTAGAATCATCAGATAAGGTATTCCAGTCTGCATCAGAATACCCTTCAAGTACAGCTGGAAACCTTTCATAATGTAATCCAAGGTTCATGGTTCGTTTAAGGTATCTCATTACCCTTTCAATAGCTTGCCAGTGCTCTATACTAGGTCTACTGGTAAACCTGCACAATAATCCCACGACATAGGCAATGTCGGGTCTAGTACAATCAGTGGCATACCGAAGGCTGCCAATGATGCTCGCATAATCAGACTGTCTTACACCTTCACCAGTGTTCTTAAATAACTTTACACTGTGATCATATGGCGTACTTGCAGGTTTACAGTCAAAGTAATTATATTTCTTTAGTATCTTCTCAATGTAATGAGATTGGTCCAAAGAAATTCCCTTTTCTGATCTAGTAATCTTAATACCAAGGATTACACTCGCTTCACCTAGATCTTTCATATCAAAATTGACACTTAATAAGGATTTGACTGAGTTTATGGCATGAATATTTGACCCAAAAATGAGTAGGTCATCTACATAAAGGCATATAATAGTGCAAATGTCATTCTCAGATTTGTAATAAATGCATTTGTCACTTTCATTAACTTTAAAACCATTTGAAATGATTAAGTTATCAAATTTTTCATGCCATTGTTTAGGTGCTTGTTTTAAACCATATAATGATTTATCCAATTTACATACTTTATGTTCTTGACCATGTACTACAAATCCTTCAGGCTGGTCCATATAAATTTCTTCGTCTAATTCACCGTTCAAAAAAGCAGTTTTAACATCCATTTGGTGTATAAGTAAATTATGAATGGAAGCAAGTGAGATTAATACCCGAATGGATGTTATTCTAGTTACAGGTGAAAAAGTGTCAAAGAAGTCTATATTTTCCTTTTGTTTAAAACCTTTAGCTACTAGTCGTGCTTTATATTTATCTATAGTGCCATCAGGTTTTAATTTCTTTTTAAGTACCCATTTACAGCCTATAGACTTACAACCAGGGGGTAAATCTACCAAGTGCCAAGTCTTATTGGATTCTAAAGAATCCATCTCATCGTTTATAGCCTCTTGCCAGAAATCGGCATCTAAAGAAGATAAGGCTTCTTGGAGGTTTATAGGATCCTCCTCAATAGTAAAGGCACAAAAATCTGAACCAAAGTCTTTTATGGTTCTTGCTCTTTTACTTCTTCTAGGTTCAGCTTCAGAATTTTCATTAAGTTCTGTTCTAATAGGCATATTTGAAGTGCCCCCACTATTCCTTAATTTGAAAGGAAATTTAGTTTCATAAAAGTCGGCATCATTTGATTCAATTATATTATGTGCATTAAGGTCATAAAATCTATATGCTTTGCTATTAATAGCATAGCCTATAAATGCACATTCATATGCTCTACTTGTCAATTTTATTCTCTTAGGGTCTGGAATGCGAACATATGCTAAACAACCTCAAGTTCTAAAGTATGAGACATTGGGTTTATGATTCTTTAAAATTTCATAAGGTGAAATTTTATTCTTAGATTTAGGGATTCTATTCAGAACGTAGCATACAGTCAATAAAATATCCCCCACCAATGTTTTGCTGCACCAGAATTTAATAATATGGCAACTACTAGCTCGGTAAAGGTCCTATTTTTCCTTTCTGCTTTACCGTTCATTTCAGGTGAGTAGGGTGCAGTTCTCTCATGTACTATACCATGTTGTTTATAGAAATCCAGAATAGAATTAGATTCATATTCTGTTCCTCTATCACTACGAAATCTCTTAATTTTTCTATTTGCTTGATTCTCAATCTCAGTTTTGAATGTTTTAAACATGTCAAAAGCATCACTTTTATTTTTCATAAGATATACATATGTGAAATCAGAGCAGTCATCAATAAAAGTGATAAAATAACGATGTCCCTGTCTAGTTAAAGTGCCATCAAGTTCACATATGTCAGAATGAATCAAGTCTAAGGGTTCAGAAACTCTATCAACAGATTTGTGAGGTTTCTTTGTGATTTTAGCTTGTGTACAGAATTCACATTTATCAGGTTCAGATTCTGTCATTTTAGGTATCATATCTAGGGTGCTCATGTTTTGAATTATTCGTTTATTAACATGACACAATCTAGAATGCCAAATATTAAAATCACAAAGCATATAAGCAGAAGAAGTCACTTTATTAGATTCAACATTCAGTTTAAACATACCCTCACAAGCATAACCCTTTCCCACAAAAGTTCCCTTATAAGTAAGAGTGTACAAATCAGCCCCAATAACTTGAGTGAAACCAGCCTTATTAAGGAGGAAGCCAGAGACCAGATTCTTTCTTATCTCTGGAGTGTGCATAACATCTTTCAGAATTACAGTTTTTCCAGAGGTGAACTTGAGTTCCACGTTTCCAATCCCCGCAACTGTAGTGGTGTGAGAGTCTCCCAACAGCACTTTCTGATTTTCAGCAGCCGTGTATGTAGAGAACATGCCACGATCATAGCAGACATGGCGAGAAGCACCAGTGTCTACCCACCAACCCTCTGATCCACCAACAAGGTGAATCTCAGTAATCATAGCCGTAAGAGGCTCCTCAGTCAGGTTAGCCTGCGGTGCAGAGCTTGGCCTGTTCCGGCACTTTCGTGCCATATGCCCTGGTTTTCCACAGTTGTAACAAAGAAACAACTGTCCAGAGTCATTCTTTTGGGCTGGTTTCTGCTGTCCTTTTGGGTTTCCTTGCGGATTCCCATTCTGTTTGTTGCGCCTGTTCTGATTCTTAAAAGATTTCTGATTTGGTTTCAGAACAGCGGGAGTGGTCTTCTTAGTACTGCTGTTATTCACAATCAGCACCTCTTCTTTCTGGTCTTGCTTTCGTGCTTCCTCCTCAATACGGAGGCGTGTAATCAAACTCTCTAAGGAAAATTCCTTAGTCTTATGTCGCAAAGTGTTCTTAAAATCTTTCCAGCTAGGGGGTAATTTGTCAATGATAACAACAATTTGAAATTGTTCGTCCAAGACCATACCTTCGGAGATGATCTCATGAGCTATTTTCTGAAGCTCATGAGACTGCATCTCTACCGATCTATCATCAGTCATCTGGTACTTTAGGTAGCGACTTACAGCGTATTTCTTTGCCCCTGCCTCCTCTGTGTCATATTTCTTCTTTAGTGCTTTCCAGATCTCCTTTGCCGTCTTTTCATCTGAGTTATAATAATCATACAGATCATCGCTCAGTCCATTCAGTATGAAATTCTTGCATAAGTAATCCTGTTCAGTCCAGGTCTGCAGTTGCTTTGACTGTTCAGTCCATGATGCCATCTTTGCTGCATCAGTCTCGTCAGGCTTGTCTGGTAGCTGCGGTTTTTCAGCAGTCAGAGCAGCCACCACCTTCCTGATCGTGAGGAAGAACTCCATCTTCTGACGCCAGCGCTTGAAATGCAGACCTTCGAACTTGAAAGGAGCAGCAGTCACCAGAGGGCCGTGAAAAGCAGAGGGAGGAGCAGAATCGTCCATGGTTGAGTTGGAGGCCATTGTTTCAGTTCGTCTTCAAATTGTTGGAAAACAATGGCTGAGTCGCGGACTAGGTCGCTTTCTTGAAGACGATTCGGCGATTTGGTTAGAGGTGCAAACCAATTCGTTCCTTCGCCGCCGCCTCTAGGATAAAACAGCCTCTAAAATAGTAACTGATTCGCTTGCACAAACAAATCAGTGCAGATTTGCACTTTCGGGAAAAATACTGCTCGAAATTTCTTAGAAGTTTTGATGGCGGCTGAGAAGAAGAGAATATAAAATTCGGTGTTTTTCTCGTCTCTGATAAAATAGTATATATAGAACGAGAATTAGGTTTTGGGAGAAAATATCGGATCTGCTAAAATTTCGGGGGGGGATTAATTATTTTACCGTTGCAAAACTTTTCCGTTGCAGAATAAATATCGGTGCGCAAAATAATTTTTCCATAAAAAAAACGGTTCGAAAACAACTAAGTTTTATGGTCCAAAAATATAAGTGCCTACACCCCCAAGCCCAAGCCCGAACCGAACCGGGCCGGGTCGAATCGGTCGGTCGCGCGTGTGTGGTGGTCATGATATGGTCTCCCTCCTCACAACAATGCATGTATTGGGAGCCCAAGGCCCCAACATGACTTCTTAGAAACAAGTATAAATCCTTGCCTCTTCCCTATAATCCCATGATGTGGGACTACTCAAACATAGGAGCCATTCATACACTTATTCAATCATTTTTAATAATTCACATAATGTTTGTAAACATTTCCAACAGTTATGATTCTTCTTTCTTTCAGGCAGACAAGGAGCAAGTAAATCCTAATAATAGTATTAAATGCAGAACAAAAGAGCCCTAAATATTAACTCATGAGCCTATCTTCACTCTTAGACTCGAGCTATTACACCCAGGCAGCTTCATTAAATCCATGTTAAAACAATGGTTTTCTTTTTCCACTGCTTAATTATATATTAACTTCTTGGATATTATTTGTTGTTTTACAGTGACTATGTCCCAGGTGAAGGGAAGAGATTGAGACCAAATTGTTGTTTCAAATGATCTGGAATCAACCAGTTGATGAGATCCGGTGATGCTCCAGTTAACTCTTATTTGAAGTTGAAAAGTGGAGGCAATGGCCTACCAGTTGGTAGTTTGGCGTTGGGTTGACGCAACTCATCAAAAAATGGGCGTGCACGAGTAAAGACTTTGGTTCTGGTTTGACCTATTTAAATGGTGCTATATTGCTTAGTCTCATAGATATAAATGGTGATTCCATGCTTCAGAGAATATCACCAATTTTATTACAGAATTCAAATCATGGGGACAATAATACTTAAACTATACACGTTCAAAGAGGTTCAGTGGATATAGTCTTATTCAAGGTCCCAGACTTGCTGCAATTGAGTCAATTTGGATTGGCCTTGAATCAGGTGAACATTTTGAAGTATTGCCTGAGCTATGCATCATGCTTAATTTGTATTGTTCATGCTGTCTGTCCCTTTTTTGGACTCTTTTTATTTGGTTTGAGGATATGATGGACTACTTTAAAGTACCAATCAAATGAATTAGTGTAGTGCTCAGTAGTATAGTTTGGAGTATTGATTAGGATGGGTTGTGATTCAAAATTCAAGTTAAGTGAACTCTTATTATCATGTTGCATTCAAGGTTAGGTTCATGGAGGTTGGATGGTGTGCATCTAACGGTTATCAACTAGCCAGATTTTTTTATCTAAATCCACTGCAGATTCAAAACAAGAAAAAAAAAATCCTTATTATGCAATACAAATTCGGAGCAAATAACATAATTCTTGGGGAAGGAGGAGAATCTGTAGCTGAACTAAGGCCATTGTTTGTCACTGAATCTTCTAACAAAAATTAGCTATTGAAGAATGGTAGTCCCAGTCCATCGACTTCAAGTATTTCGAACGAGGAAAGCATGAAAGAGTATTCCAATCTCAAATTTTCATTGTTACTTTATGCTTTCATGATATTTTCCTTTGGATCTTCAATCATATTACATTTTTCTCATGATGAGAGATATGACTACTACTTCTTTGGCGGAGGAGTCGCTGGTTTCTTTTATTTACTACTGATTCATAGATCGATTGGTGGATTATCTAGATACAACTTTTCAGCACAAGGTTCTGTTAATATGAAAGGGTCATTGTTAGGGTTCTCACTGATTATAGCTACCAGTATTGTGGCTACGAAATATGGAATTGGTGGCTATTCTATTACACTGACACCAGCTGAATTATTTATTGGTGCTGTAGGATTCCTTTCATGCAAGATATCGATCCTGCTTGCTGCTTTCAAGCCAATTGGTAAAATTTGAATATAGGAAAGTGATCCAAACTTGTTTGTACAAATTTTTAATATTACACGTATATATTATACATGTACACAGATATATGTTTACCGTTTCATTTTACAAATAATAATAATAATTTTGTTGATAACAAAATGTGATTATTAGTACACGTAGCCATCTTCAAATGATTCCTCCAATAGCCACCAAATTGTTGGATCAAGTGCAAGAAAATGCCTAAAATAACGAAACTTGGGCCAGATCATTTGTGTTATTGCAAATGCACTTGTAAGTACGTGTAATATCATATCTAATGTAATTTTGTTTTGTTTTTGAAATTTGAATCAATATTTTAGAGAGGGACATGTTTTCAAACATTCTTGAGAAGTTTCAATATTCATTTCGGCATGGTCAAAAATAGGATTCATGTAAATTTAATCCAAATTTTTCAGCAAAAATGAACGCTTTAGACCGTTTTAAAGTATATATATTTTTAGTTAGAACTGCAAACCTGCATATGTAGACGTCAAGAATGCTCATTCTACACTTTTTAAGCATATGCAGTAAACGTTTCTTAATTCCATATATTTGTTATAACCATAAATATGTGCATTTTGTAATTTACATTTTAATCAAAAACATTGCCAGAGGTGGCTCATGAAAGTATGAACTGAAAATTGGTATCTACGTTTTAAGTTGAAATCAGTTTAAGCTATTAGAACAACTATTTTGTTTGTATAATACCGAACCGACGGCTTGAATAAAAAAGATTGATCCTTGACAGATAAGAGATTAGTATTAATTTAGGTGAAGGAAGATGGTTAGAAAACTGGTTACCGAGGTATGGAACATTAATTTCTTCTTTTGTTCGCTGTTGTCTTTGTCTACACGGATAGCTAACTTTTCTAATTTATATACTTATCTTATATTGTTAGCATGCTTTCCATTTTCAGCAACAAAGCGGTTTTCACTAATTCAGTGACTTGAATGTATACATAGTGTGATACTATGCCCTTTCATACTCTTCAGTAGATGTTGAAGCTACACAAAGAGCATTTGATTTCAATATAGGATGGTAAGTGCAACAATTCATCAAATTTTTCTTCTTGTCATTATAACTGTTTAGATCACTGAGATAATGGAAAAATTATGCTGTATAACTCAGGATTCTTTGTGTTACAACATGGATTCATATAGGTGTAATATTATTTCTTCTCCAATAATTGACATAATATAATTTTTTTTTTTTGGTGTGTGCATGAATTGGTTGCCACCTGCAATGATTATGATAATGATTATTTATTGGGAAGAGGCCGATTTATCCCATTTATAATGGAGTCTTAAAGCACACGTTTTTGATTGGCACATGAACTTTCTACAAGCTAGTGCAATTTTTAGAATGATAATTGCCACTACTCAAAATTGCTAACATTTGAAGCCAGGAAATTTTGGAATTTGGGTAAATGAACTTTTTAAAGAGTCAATTCAAATTATTGGTTATTAGCTTCAATAATCCTGGATTATTATAGTTCCTGGCTTCATTTGTTGTTTTAATTATGGGCAAACAGGATTAATAGGGAATAAGGGACGATCTTAATCTACGTTTTCAGTGAATTTCAGTTTCAACATGGAAGTGTGCCATAATTTTACATGTATACTTGAATAGGAGACTTATGCCATGATTTTATGTGTCCCTGGTACGTACATGGTGTGGCTGCTCATGGAGTTTATTATTTACATCAGCCTGGACCGACTCTCCAAGATTTTGGATTCTATATCCTTCATGTAAGTTTAATACAAAACACTTCCAGTTCTCTATTTAGAATAGTTTTCAGGGAGCGACTGCGCACGTCTTGGCTTTGAATTGTAGCATCGCGACAATTGGAATCGAAGGAGGCAATGTGATTGGGCTAGCACGCGATTGTTGGAGTTGCGTGGGAGAATGCAGTTTAGGGTAATGACCCGTTGGTTCGAATCTTGCTTCGAAATTAAGGTGAGTTAAACCTAATAATACATATCTCTAAGCTTCTTGTTGGGATTTTGTGTGCAGCGGAAGTTTTGACAAAACACCCAAAAACAAAATGAATCTTTTTCACCCAATCACTTGAAAATGAATGTGATTGAATAATAAACAACACAAAAAAAATATCGGAAATATAAACGCACGATATTCCACCCAACCACCCTCTTTATTGATTCACCAAAATATTGTTTACAACCGATCTCAACTATCGTTAAACAAACACAACTTGAATTAATAACCTTATTGAGAAATAGGTAGAGAATATCTAATGGCTAAACAATTTGAGGAGAAAGATAATGAAGAACAATGACAAATTTTTCCACCACATAATGAAGATATCATGTAGGTCTTTTATAAAGTAACTTGTCACCCAAATTATCCTCATATATCTCAAATATATCTCAAATATATCTATTTGGATAAGCACCAAACAATCCTTGCCTTCATTTTCAAATATCCCACAAAAGTAGCAACAAATATCTCCACCAAAAATGGATCCATATAGAAAATTTGTTGCCTACAATTTTGTGATTTGCATATCACAAATCTCAACACTCCACCTTGATACCAAATCACAACATCTCCTCCACTCAACACTAGCCAACTTAGCTCTCACTTTCAACCTTCTTTTCTCAATTAACATCATTACAAACCTTCACCATCGCCCACTAATGGTGCACCTCCCTCATCCGTGCACCACACCAATAGCGATCTTCAAAAGCGTTTGTAATACCACAAAGACATCCATCTTGTCTTTGTGGATTTCACAACTCGACATCCGTCTTCCGCTTGACATGATCTCTTCATCTCCGGGATCACTCGAGCATCATCAACATCTAGAACCTTGTCGATATCATGATCCTCCACCTTAGGACCATCAGCAGTGACCATATTAACCTCTCCACCTTGCTGTGGACTAGGTTCTTCAACCGTCACCCGCCTTCCACTGTTGACCACTGAACCGACCAAACTATATAGGTTCCCCTCCTCCAAAACTCCTCGCATCATCACACGACCACCCTTCTTCACTCTCAAAACTCCACCCCGAGTCTCATAAGTGCAACCGCGGCGATCTAACTGACCGAGAGATATGAGGTTATGCGAACAAGTGGGTATGTGCCTCACACCGGCAACTTCTCTCTCCACTCCATCATGCATCCGAAATCTAACAGCTCCAACTCCACAAATTGGTAGCTCTACTCCATTGGTAGTCTTTATCATGCCAACACTCTTCTCATACGAAGAAAAACTTTTCACATCTCGACATATGTGAAAACTGACTCCTAAATCCATCTTCCAAGGCTCCACAACACTAAATAGGACATCACATGAAGAATTGCCTTCGGTACCTTCAGCAAAGCCAGCCTGTGCTTCATCACCATTATTATCACCTTGCGCCTTCTTCTTCTTCATATCTCGTATATATGAATAGCAATAATTGCGCTTGTGGCCTTTCTTACCACAATAATGACAAAAGATAGCACCTTTCTTCTTCCTTGTATCTTTACCTGAGTCTCTTGCTACCATCGCCTTAGTTTGAACCGATTTCAACTCCGACCCTTTTCTCCATAGCTCCTCATTCAAAAGACTGCTTCGAATCGTTTCCAAAGAGATAGTTCCATTAGCATTGGATTTACTCAATGAAACAACCAAAGTCTCCCAGCTTTCCGAAAGAGAACTCATCAACAAAAGAGCCTGCAACTCATCATCAAAATTGACCTTCATGTTTGCCAATTGATTGATGACATCTTGAAACTCGTTCAAATGCTCTGCAACAGACTTCTCCTCATCCAATCGAAGTTGCACCAACTTTCGAACCAGAAAAGCCTTGCTTGTAGCACTCTTTGACTCATACAGCGATACTAATTTGTCCCACAACGCTTTTGCGGATTCACAAGTAACCACATGGTGGAACGCAGAATCATCCAAATATTGGCGAATCAACGCAATCGCCTTTTTGTCCATTTTCTTCCTCTTTCCCTCATCCATATTCGAGGGCTTCTCCCCATTTCCATCAATGGGATCATGGAAATCATTGAGATATAGAACGTCCTCCATCTTCGGCTTTCATATACCTCAATTCCTCCCATTCAAAATAGCCATCTTCGACAACGTCATTATCTCCGACATCAAAAAAATCAATTTTTTTTTCAAACAAAAAATCATTTTTTTTCAATCCAACAAACACTCCAAGCTATGCGGTGATCTGAGCTCTGATACCAACTGTTGGGATTTTGTGCGCAGCGGAAGTTTTGACAAAACACCCAAAAACAAAATGAATCTTTTTCACCCAATCACTTGAAGATGAATGTGATTGAATAACAAACAACAACACAAAAAAATATCGGAAATATGAACACACGATATTCCACCCAACCACCCTCTTTATTGATTCACCAAAATATTGTTTACAACCGATCTCAACTATCGTTAAACAAACACAACTTGAATCAATAACCTTATTGAGAAATAGGTAGAGAATATCTAATGGCTAATCAATTTGAGGAGAAAGATAATGAAGAACAATGACAAAATTTTCCACTACATAATGAAGATATCATGTAGGCCTTTTATAGAGTAACTTGTCACCCAAATTATCCTCATATATCTCAAATATATCTATTTGGATAAGCACCAAATAATCCTTGCCTTCATTTTCAAATATCCCACAAAAGTAGCAACAAATATCTCCACCAAAAATGGATCCACATAGAAAATTTGTTGCCTACAATTTTGTGATTTGCGTATCACAAATCTCAACACTCCACCTTGATACCAAATCATAACATCTCCTCCACTCAACACTAGCCAACTTAGCTCTCACTTTCAACCTTCTTTTCTCAATTAACATCATTACAAACCTCCACCGTCGCCCACTAATGGTGCACCTCCCTCATCCGTGCACCACACCAATAGCGATCTTCAAAAGCGTTTGTAATACCACAAAGACCTCCATCTTGTCTTTGTGGATTTCACAACTCGACATCCGTCTTCCGCTTGACATGATCTCTTCATCTCCGGGATCCCTCGAGCATCATCAACATCTGGACCCTTGTCGATATCATGATCCTCCACCTTAGGACCATCAGCAGTGACCATATTAACCTCTCCACCTTGCTGTGGACAAGGTTCTTCAACCGTCACCCGCTTTCCACTGTTGACCACTGAATCGACCAAACTATATAGGTTCCCCTCCTCCAAAACTCCTCGCATCATCACACGACCACCCTTCTTCACTCTCTGTTATCCATCTGATCGATCAAGTGAATATGGGTCGGTTTTAAGCGTTTTGAAGAAGGGATCGGTCCTGTCGTTATTAAAAGGGAGCGGTCGTAGCGCAAGATTCCTGGTCGTCCTAAAGCTGGTCGCTCCAGAAGCCAAAGAAATCTGGTCGCTCCAAAAGCCAAAAAAATCTGGTCGCTCCAGAGACAAAAGGCACCCGGTCGCTCCAAAGAGTAGAAGAACCTTGATCGTCCTAAGGATTCTGATTGTTCCTGAGGATAGAGACTCCTGGTCGTCCTTCTCTGGAGACTGACCCCATGTTTGAGGGAACCAATTCCGATGTGTTCTCGATCCTGATCGCACATTTCTAGAAGGTAGCGCCATATCTGGTCGGACCGTTTTTTGGGTCGAGCCTCTTGGTCATTCTTTGGTCGGTCCGCTCCGCATTCTAGCCTCCTGGTCGTCCTTCTTCTGGCGGAAACTCCTGATCGGCCAAAGCGCTAGAAACAACCTGTGATGGCGTGACAGCTGGAAACAACTGGTGACAACAGGCAGTGGCATTTCCGTAAATATCGAAAATACCGACCAGACCCCTGAATACAAGATTTCATCCATTTCTCCGCCTATAAATAGGATCCTACCTCCATCATTTGAAGAGGACTTTTTCCTGGAACGACGAGGAGGTGCTGCCTAATTGCTTTCGGGATTTCTCTAAGCATTCTTACATCTCTTCTCTATCATCGATCATAAGTCTATGAAACATTGGAGCATGTGGAGCATAGCTTGCATGGAGGAATAAGCATAAGTATTTCACGCACTTCTTCATTTCTTCTTGATCATTCACCCAAAGATCTAAGGAGCATTCATCCATGGCTTCCATGGAGGGATTGGCATAAAATACTTCAAGCTTTCTTCCATTCCTTCAATTGGTTGTAAGGACAAATGCATGTCAAAGGAGCTTGTATGAATGTATAATGGAGCAAATGTTGTAATCTTTTGGCGATTAATGTAATCCAACCTTCAAAGTGGACATAGACTCGATTAAGAGTCGAACCACTATAAAATTCTTGTCTTCTTTCCTTATTTTGGTATTTTGATGCTTTTGAATGTTAGATATGGCCTCACATAACTCTAAAGGTTTTCTAACGCCCCGCCTCTGAAAAGGTGATGTGCTTTCTAAGCATCTCGCCTCTAATTAGGTAACGTGTTTAGAAATACCATTTTGGTTGTTATACCAATTTTCGGTATCAACAATTAGGCACCCACCGTGGGGCCAGATCTACTTTCTGGCATCAAATATACTACGAAGATCTTGAGATCTTGAAGCTAAGCCTTATAATAGCTCGCTCCAGCTTGCGATTTGGACCTTCCGACGAACTCTCCTCAAAGTTCAAGTTGCTTTCTGAAATAATGCCGCCAAAAGTGAGCAAGGAAGCAAGAACTATGACATCTAATGAAAGAAATCGGGACGAAACCCCCATGATCAACCAATTTGAATTAGGCGAAACATCAAATGGAGGCATGAATGTTACAAGGGGCGAGCTTGATCGAGCTGTCGCTGGATTAACGCAACAGCTAGAGATTGCTAACAAAGCCATGTTGACAAAACTTTATTCGCTCTTTGCTCTTCAGACCGCTACGGCAATGGTGGCCTCTAAGCCCATTCGTGCAGAGGATGCTGGTTCTTCTTCTTCTAGTCCAAATCGAGAAAAATCTTTTCAAGAAATCTCTAATCCTGGTAAAGGAAAACCCGATAATCCAAAGCAAGCCGCTTGGAACCATAATGGAGAAGCTACTTCTTGTCGAGTTGCCGATGCTGCCAAAGGGGCACTTTCCAATCGAGAAAGGCCAGGGCCCCTAAGTCGCAACCGTGAAGGTTTGCAAAGGCAAGCCTCCGACCAAGACATAGGCGTCCGCCCCGCAGAAAGCCTCGACGAGAAGGATCGCCTTCTGAAGATGGTCCGACAGATCATGAAGGAGGACAAGCACCGAAACGACAATGAAGCAAAATGAGAATTCGCGCCATCTAAAACCCTCCTTACCGAAAGAATCAAGAAAACAACCTTCCCGTGAAAGTTCAAACCGCCTACCATCCAAGCTTATAATGGGACAGGTGACCCTAATGTGTTCTTGTTCCGATACGATCAACACATGGATGGGGCACAAGCAACCGACGAGCTTAAGTGCCTGTACTTCCCGGTGTATTTGGAGGGGGTTGCGTCATTATGGTTCACAAAGTTGCCTCCCAGATCTATTGATAACTTTGCCACATTGGCAAGATGCTTCCGAGACCAGTTCCGCCTCCAAACAACAAAGGTCAGAGATATCATGTCCCTCAATGAACTAGAACAAGCTCCTGGTGAAACGATAAGGTCTTTCTTGAATCGTTTTAATGCTGCTGCTGCAGAAGTAGGGACCGACGAGCCAAGGCTAATTCTAATGGCCTTAAAGGGGGGCATTGATAAGCTGTCTGAGTTCGGAAGGTGGCTAAAAAGGAAAAAACCTGAGACGCTAGAGAAATTTTATGACAAAGCCGAGGAATACATGTGTCTTGAAGATGATCCTATCTATTCCGTTGGCAATGTCAAAGCTAAGGTGGTCCCGGAAAGGAAGGAAGCTCCCAAAAAGAATAGTCAAGAAAATTTTGGGGAAGGTCAAAAGAGAGGAAGCAGTAATGATGCTAGAAATGATAAGGATTCCAAGAAACGGCGTTTCTTCAAGCCAACGGATTTTACTCCGTTGAATGATACAATCGAGCACATATATATGGCAACGAAGGATGCGGAGGGCTATCCGAGCCCAAAGCCAGTAAGGGTGTCCAAAGAAGCTGTGAACTCTGGAAGGTTTTGTCGATTTCATAATGGACCAGGCCATGACACGAATGAGTGTCGACACTTGAGGAATCTGGTTGAAGAATTAATAAGGAAGAATCGCCTCCAAGAGTACGTAAAGCGGTCAACAGATGCCGAGCCTACTCAGGGACAACAAACTCGTCCGACTCAAGATGGAAGAGCACCTGCAAGTGACTCCCGACCAATAATCAATACGATTAGTGGTGGTCCTCATCCTGCAGGGGATACTTGGGAGGATATGATCAGGTATACTAATGAACCAAGAAGCGTTCTAAAAGGAGACGGTTTTGAGGTTTGCAATAATTCTCTTCATCGAAAAATGCCTAAAACATCCTGCGAAGATGTTATCTTCCGGGATCGGGATTCCGACGGAATGTTGGTTCCAACTGTTGACCCAATGGTGATCACTATTGGCTTGGGTCCAGCAATAGTAAAGAAGGTGTTGATTGATAACGGAGCATCCGTGAACGTTCTGTTTTACAGTACTTTCTCTAAAATGGGTCTATCCATGGATAATGTGCGAGCTAGCAAAGACAAAATACACGGGTTCACTGACATACCAACTCAGCCAATAGGTGTGATTGATCTCCTTGTAGAACTAGGAGAGGGAGAGAAGCAAGTCTCCATGATACAATCTTTCGTTATAATTGACTCACCTTCGGGGTATAATGCATTCTTGGGAAGGCCAGCACTTGCCGACTTCAGGATAGCCATTGCTCCTTGGTGTTTGATGATGAAGTTCCCGACCGCAAATGGGGTGGGAGTTATCAAAGGGGATCCTCAGGAATCGACAGAATGCTATATGGCAGAACTGATTGAAGCTCGGAAATACGAAATTCAGAAGGATGCGGAGACTCCTCTCTGCATCCATGAAGCTCCTTTATAGCAATTAATGACCTCCCCCTGCGCTGGAGCATATAACGACATGCAGGAAGATATGGACCCACGAAAAATCAGTGCAGGGGATGAAAAGGTAGCACCAGCTGAAGCTACCATTTCCATAGAAATCCATGATAGTGATACATATAAGCTAATAAAGATAGGCTCCCAATTGGACCCTATACTGCAAAAGGTATTGATTAGTTTTTTGAAAACAAATTTGGATGTCTTCGCTTGGAGTCACTCCGATATGTGCGGGATACCTCCAGACGTAATAGTGCATAAACTGAATATTGACCCCAACGTGCGCCCGGTGAGGCAGAAAAGACGGATGCAGGGCCCAGAAAGGTCTGAAGCTTTGAAAGATGAAGTGGATAGTCTATTGAAGAATAATTTCATTCGAGAATCCACCTATCCTAATTGGGTGTCCAATCCGGTCCTTGTGAAAAAATCAAACGGCAAATGGCGAGTGTGTGTTGATTATTCTGACTTGAATAAGGCTTGCCCAAAAGATAGTTTCCCCCTACCTCGAATTGATCAACTTGTTGATTCAACGGCGGGGCATGAACTATTGTCTTTCATGGATGCATATTCTGGATACAATCAGATTATGATGCACGAGCCAGACCAGAATAGTACCAGTTTCATAACTGATCGTGGTTTATATTGTTATAAGGTAATGCCGTTTGGTTTGAAAAATGCAGGTGCCACCTACCAACGCTTGGTGAACGCGATGTTCAAAACTCAAATTGGAAAGACTATGGAGGTTTATGTTGACGACATGCTGGTAAAATCCAAAGAGGCAAAGAATCATATAGAAGATCTTGATGAAATGTTCCAAATTCTGAGGAGATACGGCATGAAGCTCAATCCACTTAAGTGCTCGTTCGGCGTAGCATCAGGGAAATTTCTTGGTTTCATGGTAAATGCTCGGGGCATTGAAGCAAACTCAGCGCAAGTGATTGCTTTACGAGAAATGCAAGCTCCATGGACTAAGAAAGAACTCCAATGCTTAAATGGCAAGGTAGCAGCATTAAGCCGCTTCATCTCAAGGGCAACGGACAGGTGCATTCCCCTATTTGATGCATTAAAAAGGAAAAAGAAAAGCTTCCAGTGGACTCCCGAATGCCAACAAGCATTTGAAGATCTCATCAAGCACATGGAATCCCCTCCGATGCTATCAATGCCTAGGGATGGAGAAAGCTTGCTCTTATACCTTGCAGTGTCATCCCATGCGTTGAGCGCAGCACTCGTTAGGGAGGAAGACAAAGTGCAGTGGCCAGTATACTACATTAGCAAAAGGTTTACCGGGGCAGAGATGAATTATCCAAGGATAGAAAAGCTTGCATATGCCTTGCTCATCGCATCATAAAAGCTCATACCCTATTTCCAATCCCACTCTATTAAAGTCCTTACCGACCAACCCTTGAAACAGGTATTGTTCCGTCCAGAAACTTCGGGGAGACTCCTGAAATGGAACATTGAACTTAGCCAATATGATATCACTTACTACCCAAGAAAAGCAATAAATGGGCAAGCTTTGGCCGACTTTATCGCTGAGTTCACTGACAGGGGAGAGGAAATGGAGGAAACTAACGAATTGGCCGTTAGGTGGAAACTTTTTGTTGATGGCGCTAAGAATGAATATTGTGCTGGGGCAGGGATAGTACGAGACCCCAGAAGGACGACATGTATGCTGTGCTCTGCGATTCGAATTCCCCATCACCAACAACGAGGCCGAATATGAAGCGTTACTTGGAGGATTGCGGGTTACAAAAGAATTAAGCTTGAAAAGTCTACTAATATTCAGCGATTCACAGCTAATGGTTTCTCAAATCAAAGGTGAATTCAAGACTAAGATGGGAAGGCTTCCGACATATCTGCTTAAAGCCAAAGAACTTCTCGACAACTTGGAATATTATTCTATCTCTCATATTCCTCGCAGAGAAAATTGGAAGGCAGATTCCTTATCAAAACTAGCTAGCACCGGAGATCCTCAAATCTTCGATCTAGTTCCTATGGAAGTATTATCTAGTTCCAGCATTGAGGAATCTGATATAGACTGGGTTATGGAAGCAACCAACGAGCCCGACTCGTGGATGACCCCTATAAAAAACTATATACTTCACGGAACACTTCCTGAGAAACCAAAGGATCGCAGGAAACTGCTCCGAAAGTCTCGCCTATATCTTGTCCAAGATGGTCATTTATACAGGAGAGGATATTCAATGCCATTACTACGGTGTGTAACAAAGAAGGAATCTAAAGCAATTTTGGCGGAGCTACATGAAGGAGATTGTGGAGGTCATGTTGGTGGACAAACTCTTGCCAAAAAGGTCCTTCGATATGGTTATTTTTGGCCCGATGTGAACTTCGACCCAATGACATTCACTAAGAAATGCGACCGGTGCCAGAAATTTGCAAAAATTCCAAGAGCTCCGTCAATTGAGTTGACACAGATGTTGAGTCCTTGGCCATTCGCTGTCTGGGGCATAGACTTGATTGGAGCACTACCTACCGCAAAATCGAGCTTCAAATATGCTATAGTGGCCGTGGATTACTTTACCAAATGGGCTGAAACCGAACAATTGGCAACTATCACATCGAAGAAGTGATGAATTTAGGGATTTCTGCAACAAATATCAAATTCAGAAGAGCTTTGCAGCAGTCGCCCATCCACAGGCAAACGGGCAAGTTGAGGCAGTCAACAAAATCCTGAAATCTACCATCAAAAAGCGCCTTGAGAAAGCTAAGGGTAATTGGATAGAGGAGCTGCCACTTGCGCTATGGGCTTACCGCACAACACATGAAACTACGACAGGGCATACGCCATTCTCTTTGGCGTTCGGTTCAGAAGCGATGATTCCTGTAGAGCTGGAGGTTCCTACTCATCGCCGAATTCACTACGACCCAAGAGAGAATGAAAGACTGCAATTTGAAGCTTTGGATTTGCTTGAAGGAAAAAGGACTGAAGCAGAACTCAGAATAATCGCCCACTAAAGAAGAATTGCCCGGCATTTCAATCAGAAGGTCAGGCACAGAACATTCGAGGAAGGAGATTTAGTCCTAAAGAAAATCATGACCGCGACAGGAGTTTTTGGCCCCAACTGGGAGGGACCATTTGTCATTTGCCAGAAACTTCTCGACGGTACTTTTAAGCTCAAGACTACGGACGGAGAGGAGCTCCCAAGGGCATGGAACAGCGATCACCTCCGCCGTTATTTCAAATAGCTTTGTGACTTGTAATTCTTCGGCAAATGTTGTACATATAGGATTACATGAATGCAAATAAAGCAGCACAAATTTGGTTACGGGACACGATAAATCTGCTGGCCGGCTTTCCTACGAAGAACTTGCTATAAATTCACCAAAGGGAAAGTCCAAAAACATGCGCTAGCTTAACCCAAATACTCTCCGAAGGTTCTCAGTCAAATAACTCGAAGTCGGACAAAACTTGACCTTGTTATTGCCAAACTGAGATACTTTCCAGGGGTACTCGGTCAGCAAACCGGGTCTTTTAACCCAAATCCTCCCCGAGGGTTCTTAGTCGAATAATAAACTAAGTTCTCTCCAGGGGTACTCGGTCAGCAAACCGGGTCTTTTAACCCAAATCCTCCCCGAGGGTTCTTAGTCGAATAATAAACTAAGTTCTCTCCAGGGGTACTCGGTCAGCAAACCGGGTCTTTTAACCCAAATCCTCCCCGAGGGTTCTTAGTCGAATAATAAACTAAGTTCTCTCCAGGGGTACTCGGTCAGCAAATCGGGTCTTTTAACCCAAATCCTCCCCGAGGGTTCTTAGTCGAATAATAAACTAAGTTCTCTCCAGGGGTACTCGGTCAGCAAACCGGGTCTTTTAACCCAAATCCTCCCCGAGGGTTCTTAGTCGAATAATAAACTAAGTTCTCTCCAGGGGTACTCGGTCAGCAAACCGGGTCTTTTAACCCAAACCCTCTCCGAGGATTCTCAGTCGAATAATAAATTGAGTCTTCTACAGAGGTGCTCGGTCAAATAACCCAAAGTCGGACAAAATCTGATTGCGTTATAACCGAGTTTTTTAACCCAAACCCTCTTCGAGGATTCTCAGTCGAATAATAAACTGAGTCTTCTCCAGGGGTGCTCGGTCAAATAACCCAAAGTCGGACAAAGTCTGATTGCGTTATAACCGAGTTTCTTAACCCAAATCCTCCCCGAGGGTTCTTAGTCGAATAATAAACTAAGTCTTCTCCAGGGGTGCTCAGTCAATAAATCAAAGTCAGATAAAACTTGACTACGATATTACTGAGTCTTTGACAAGGAAAACCTTCAAAAGGCATTCAAACATTTCTCGAATATCTAACGCATTAGGACGCAAAGGATGGAGAATACCAAACAAAGCATGCGAAGGACGTATGAAGAATGAAAAAGCTCCAAATGTCACAATGCAATGACAGACGCTTCCTAAATTCTGATCACAACTTAAAAACATCCAAATCTCAAATCTATTTTCAATATATTAAAGTTGAAATATCCCATTGGTACGGGGGCATATAGCAAAAGTGACTACTTGATTCTTTACATGCCAAAGGATCACTGCAAACAAGCCATGTGTGTAAAGTGAAATGTGCAAGTGTGGTATGCAAACCAGGACAAGCGGAAGAAAGTAACGACAAGGTTACAAATGCTGAAACACAAAGCATCACCACGTCACATTCAAACACAGAAAGTCAACCTACATCACAATCATAGAGATCATAGTGTATCAACACAAGATAAACATAGAAGTTAAATGCGAGGACCGGGACTCGCTTAATACAACCGGTCTAGACATAAAATCCACCAAGCCAAAAGTCATCAAGAGAGAACAAGCTATGCCTTTGGGTTCTTCCTGGGCCGTCCTACCTTCCTTTTCACCGGGGCAGACCCAGATGTGGAAGCTTCACCAACCGATCCCCTTTTGGAAGGTCCCACCAATTCAATGTTCCCCATTGGAAGGGCAGCAACAAGAGCATCTCGGTTCCTCAAAGCACGGATCAGCTTGACCTTATCAGTCTCCAGAGCAACAATACGATCAAGACTTTCCCGGTGAAGTCTTTGAAGATCTTCAGCCAAACCATGCCAGTCATGAATTTTCCTCGCAGTATGGTCTCTGAGCAATCCATTTGCTTCTCAAACTGGCACAAGGCGTCGTCCATGCGCTCCATCAGCCTGGTTTTTGACACCATGATGTCACAGGATGTCATCTGCCGAACACTATGAGATATCTCATAGTCGGAAGAAACCCCATATAAATCCCAATCAGGGAGCCGTTTAGCCAGCTTGGAATTACAAGCCCTCAGTGCATAAGAAGGCCAGTTTATAACTGATTGAATTTCTGAATAGGTGAGGCCAACGAGCACAGGAGAAGTCACTGAGGGCTGGCCAATATTCTCTTCGTCCAGATCAAAACGTCTTTTCATCCTGTCAGGTGTTAAATCCATCCTGTGGAAAAAGAAAACGTTGTTCGTATATTTAAAGTTAATAAATGAACATCAAACAAGTACATTGGGGAAACGAAGTGCAGGCAGGGTCGGTCATGGCAGGCTAGAGATTGATCGGTCCAAGACTAGTAAGGCCCTGATCGCTTAAAACGGGTAAAGCATCTGGTCCCTCAAAGCTGGTCAGGCCCTGGTCGCTCAAAATTAGCGAAATTCTGATCGTCTAAAGCTAACCCCAATCCTAGTCGGTCTAGTAACGATCAATTCCTGATCGACCAAAGAACCAATTCAGCTTTGGATGATTCTAAGTCATTCAAGACTTGGTCGTTGTTAAATTGGTCATAACTTGGGTCGGTAATAAAGCTGATTGGTCCGCACACAATGGTTGGCTGAACCGGAAATTGACCAATAGGGTCATGAAAAATCATCCAAGATTGACACGGCACAAGATCAACCAGGTTGGTTGTATCTTAGAAATTAGATATGATACAAAGGCATTATATCGCAGAATGATGGATTAAACAAGAAATCAAGCATGCACGAGCCATTCAAGCAATTACATTGTGATTATCATCATAATAAGAAAGAACTGCAAAGATTGGCTTCTATCTTACTGTTAAGCATTCCAATATGCAAAGAGTGTCGAATTCAAGGATTTTACAATCAAGTTGCAATCATACATCAAAACTAATCCAAATATGGTTTAACCCCGAAAAATCCAGCCAAATTCAAAGGACGGCGTCGATCATTCTCGAATTAACAAAGAGATGATTCTAGAAGGAAAATCAAAGCATGCATCACAAAACGATTTCATACGCATCAGTCAGTCAAGCGTTTGCACAAACAAGTCGTGATCGCTGCGAAAATGACATAGAGATTGCTCCAAACTCAAAGTCAACGTTAGAATGCATACAATGTACCTGGGATTTGGAAGAATAGTTCAGGTTGGTAAAGCAGCAGCTTGAATCGGCAAGGAAGTAAGCTAAAGATTGAGCACTTTGTTTTTTAAAGAAGGGAAAGCCACCATTGGTGAAGATTTTGACCGAGAAGAAATGGAGAAGGAAATGACGGGTTGAATTAATTATATAAGTTTAATTTGGTCTCTCCGGATTTTGAGGAATTGTCTCTTCACCTTCCAGAATTTGGCTTTTTCGTGCGTTCCAAAACTGGAGAAAAGACCGACCTCTATTAGCCACGTTTAAAACCGATCCACTAATGTTTCGAAGCCCACAGTTTTTATAAAAACTATGAAACTTCGAGGGACAAAATGTTATCCATCTGATCGATCCAAGTGAATATGGGTCGGTTTTAAGCGTTTTGAAGAAGGGATCGGTCCTGTCGTTATTAAAAGGGAGCGGTTGTAGCGCAAGATTCCTGGTCGTCCTAAAGCTGGTCGCTCCAGAAGCCAAAGAAATCTGGTCGCTCCAGAAGTCAAAAAAATCTGGTCGCTCCAGAGACAAAAGGCACCCGGTCGCTCCAAAGAGTAGAAGAACCTTGATCGTCCTAAGGATTCTGATTGTTCATGAGGATAGAGACTCCTGGTCGTCCTTCTCTGGAGACCGACCCCATGTTTGAGGGAACCAATTCCGATGTGTTCTCGATCCTGATTGCACATTTCTAGAAGGTAGCGCCATCTCTGGTCGGACCGTTTTTTGGGTCGAGCCTCTTGGTCATTCTTTGGTCGGTCCGCTCCGCATTCTAGCCTCCTGGTCGTCCTTCTTCTGGCGGAAACTCCTGATCGGCCAAAGCGCTAGAAACAACCTGTGATGGCGTGACAGCTGGAAACAACTGGTGACAACAGGCAGTGGCATTTCCGTAAATATCGAAAATACCGACCAGACCCCTGAATACAAGATTTCAGCCATTTCTTCGCCTATAAATAGGACCCTACCTCCATCATTTGAAGAGGACTTTTTCCTGGAACGACGAGGAGGTGCTGCCTAATCGCTTTCGGGATTTCTCCAAACATTCTTACATCTCTTCTCTATCATCGATCATAAGTCTATGAAACCTTGGAGCATGTGGAGCATAGCTTGCATGGAGGAACAAGCATAAGCATTTCACGCACTTCTTCATTTCTTCTTGATCATTCACCCAAAGATCTAAGGAGCTTTCATCCATGGCTTCCATGGAGGGATTGGCATAAAATACTTCAAGCTTTCATCCATTCCTTCAATTGGTTGTAAGGACAAATGCATGTCAAAGGAGCTTGTATGAATGTATAATGGTGCAAATGTTGTAATCTTTTGGTGATTAATGAAATCCAACCTTCAAAGTGGACGTAGACTCGATTAAGAGTCGAACCACTATAAACTTCTTGTCTTCTTTCCTTATTTTGGTATTTTGATGCTTTTGAATGTTAGATATGGCCTCACATAACTCTAAAGGTTTTCTAACGCCCCGCCTCTGAAAAGGTGACGTGCTTTCTAAGCATCTCGCCTCTAATTAGGTAACGTGTTCAGAAATACCATTTTGGTTGTTATACCAATTTTTGGTATCAACACTCTCAAAACTCCACCTCGAGTCTCATAAGTGCAACCGCGGCGATCTAACTGACCGAGAGATATGAGGTTATGCGAACAAGTGGGTATGTGCCTCACACCGGTAACTTCTCTCTCCACTCCATCATGCATCCGAAATCTAACAGCTCCAACTCCACAAATTGGTAGCTCTACTCCATTGGCCGTCTTTATCATGCCAACACTCTTCTCATACGAAGAAAAACTTTTCACATCTTGACATATGTGAAAACTGACTCCTGAATCCATCTTCCAAGGCTCCACAACACTAAATAGGACATCACATGAAGAATTGCCTTCGGTACCTTCAGCAAAGCCAGCCTGTGCCTCATCACTATTATTATCACCTTGCGCCTTCTTCTTCTTCATATCTCGTATATATGAATAGCAATAATTGCGCTTGTGGCCTTTCTTACCACAATAATGACAAAAGATAGCACCTTTCTTCTTTCTTGTATCTTTACCCGAGTCCCTTGCTACCATCGCCTCAGTTTGAACCGATTTCAACTCCGACCCTTTTCTCCTTAGCTCCTCATTCAAAAGACTGCTTCGAACCGTTTCCAAAGAGATAGTTCCATTAGCATTGGAATTACTCAATGAAACAACTAAAGTCTCCCAGCTTTCCGAAAGAGAACTCATCAACAAAAGAGCCTGCAACTCATCATCAAAATTGACCTTCATGTTTGCCAATTGATTGATGACATCTTGAAACTCGTTCAAATGCTCTGCAACAGACTTCTCCTCATCCAATCGAAGTTGCACCAACTTTCGAACCAGAAAAGCCTTGCTTGTAGCACTCTTTGACTCATACAGCGATACTAATTTGTCCCACAACGCCTTTGTGGATTCACAAGTAGCCACATGGTGGAACACAAAATCATCCAAATATTGGCGAATCAACGCAATCGCCTTTTTGTCCATTTTCTTCCACTTTCCCTCATCCATATTCGAGGGCTTCTCCCCATTTCCATCAATGGGATCATGCAAATCATTGAGATATAGAACGTCCTCCATCTTCGGCTTCCATATACCCCAATTCCTCCCATTCAAAATAGCCATCTTCGACAACGTCATCATCTCCGACATCAAAAAAATCAATTTTTTTTTTCAAACAAAAAATCATTTTTTTTTTCAATTCAACAAACACTCCAAGCTATGCGGTGATCTGAACTCTGATACCAACTGTTGGGATTTTGTGCGCAGCGGAAGTTTTGACAAAACACTAAAAAACAAAATGAATCTTTTTCACCCAATCACTTGAAGATGAATGTGATTGAATAACAAACAACAACACAAAAAAATATCGGAAATATGAACACACGATTCCACCCAACCACCCTCTTTATTGATTCACCAAAATATTGTTTATAACCGATCTCAACTATCGTTAAACAAACACAACTTGAATCAATAACCTTATTGAGAAATACGTAGAGAATATCTAATGGCTAAACAATTTGAGGAGAAAGATAATGAAGAACAATGACAAATTTTTCCACTATATAATGAAGATATCATGTAGGCCTTTTATAGAGTAACTTGTCACCCAAATTATCCTCATATATCTCAAATATATCTATTTGGATAAGCACCAAATAATCCTTGCCTTCATTTTCAAATATCCCACAAAAGTAGCAACAAATATCTCCACCAAAAATGTATTCACATAGAAAATTTGTTGTCTATAATTTTGTGATTTGCGTATCACAAATCTCAACACTTCTCGCTGGCTGTGTTGATTTTGCTGTGATCAGTTATGAATTAAACTGATGACTTTTGTCTCTTGTTTCATTCTTGTTGCACCAAACAATTTTCATGTTAGGCCTTACCAAGGTTTCACATGCTTTAACAAAATTACCCTGTAGCTTGTGTTGCATGTAGTTGGGAAGTTTGGTAATCCTGCATTTATTGTTTTGAATTCATTTCCATGTCCATCAATTTGTCAGATACTTTGACTTTGCCGTGTTATATAGTCCTGTACCATCTAAAAGTGGACATGGACTCTTACAACTACAATAATTTCGTACGTCCCTGCCATTGCATTGCTTGAGTTGCCTGTAGCATGAACTCATTTAATCCATTACCTGGTTACCTTGAAATATAATAAGGACACACACCCATATTTAATTAGCATTTTGTCTTGGAAAACATTCATGCACCCAGGATACTTTCTTTTAGATTGTTATATCCTTGCCTTTGGATTGTTTGTTTTTTGCTTTTAATACTTCATTGGTACCTTATGTAAATTCAAATGGTTTATGTTTTTGAGTGGATTTACTTATATAAATATAAATAGGTTTAAACAAGAAAGTTATCAAAGTATTTTTACTGTAAATTAGAGATTTAAAACTTGTTTTGAAATCAATCTATTTTCCTGGTAAATGATTCTAAATAAATAATTATATGTATTAAGTATTGTGTATAAATAATTGCGGAAATATAAAAGAAAGTATGTTCATCTTAAGACTGGAGGTATAAATTAATTTAGCTAAGGATCATAGATGATTCATACATTAGTACTTCTAGTAGAAGCTTGTATAACGTAGGAACATCACCTTGTTCACTTTATATTTTTACTTGTCCTTGGGTGTTGAAACAAGAGGTAGCATTGTTTAATTTGAGGAAGCAAGTGGACATGCAGGTAGTCCTATTGTTTAGAACAACATTGTTGACTTCGAACTGTTGCTTCACGTTATTTATGCACCTTCACTTTTATTTAATTGTATTTTGTATGTACTACACCTTGAAGTGGTCACACATCTTTGACTTTGCATTAATTGCCTGCATCCTTGTGTTCATATATCAACTTGTTCTTAGTCCTATTACTTTGTGATGTACGTATAAGTTTAATTTTAGGTGTAATATGTAACTCATGTTTTTAATCATTTTAATTTGATTCTAGCAAAGGTAATTGCTGCTTAACAACCAACAAAATATAAAATACCATTTTCGGATGTACTTTTTTCTTCTTAAGATAAAAATGTAGTGCTAATTCTTGAGTTAATGTGATCATGAAAAAACCTCGTTATTCTGCCTATCAAAATTTATAGATGGAAATGATCAGTTACATCTGATGTCCATGTGATTTTGGTTTAGCGTGATATTCAACAAAAAATGCTTTAAGTAAACTGTTGTTTGCTTTCGTATATGCATTTATCGTGAATATATGGCTCTATCGTGAACATTGTAATATAACTGACAATTAGAATGACCCTCAAAACCTATGAGCAATATCATATAGCAATTTGTAATTTTTTTAATAAAGAAAGATTGTGGGTTTAGGGCTAGCTTTCCTTCTTACATCTACTATTACTACTGCTCTGTAATGATGCATGACAACGTTTTTGTATATTGAAGTTGAAAGATGTTTTATGCAAGTCTGAAACCTTTGTTTTTGTCAAAAATAAATTAAAAAATTATGCTGTAATGGGAAAGGAAAATTCCCTTAATACTATCTGCTAATTTATCTAACTTTATTTCTGACATGAGTCTCTAAAACTATATAATCTGAGTTGATATAAACTAATGTGTTTGATTCATAAATGTTCTGATCAGTATGAATAGATATAGGATTTTATTTTTACAGTTATCAATGTTAACCATAAGATACAGAATAATACATGGTTAATAAGCAAGTACAAATATGTTTCGCAGTAACAAATTTGCTTTAACGGATATAGATCATACTGTAGGAAGTGCTTAAGAGTGGGCATTGGAGAAATGTCAGAAGGAAGAAAATTCCTTGACCGTTTAGGAAGAAGATTCAGCCCGAGGTATCTGCTAATTTTGTCATTGATTTTGTTTACCTTTAGCTTTGTATAATATCTCTATTATCCTGAAAATGTTATGTGTGTTATGAAAATTGCGTCTTTGCGGAAGAACAATAAACATGATCTAGATTTACCAATTGTACATCAATCTAATCTGATAGCAATTATTCTATTACATCAATAAATAGTAAATAACTATAACAGAGAAATAAAGAGGCACAATATTTATACTGGTTCCACTATCATCATAGTATGTCCAGTCCAACAGAGAAAGATTTTATTTCACATGAGAGAATTACAAGAGATTACAAAATAAAAGTTTACATATCCAAACCTCAATCAGGTTTAACAAAAAGAGACACCATTGGGGATCACTGGCTCCAAGCCAGGATGAGTTTACACTAAAGTGTACCTCTCAATATATAGCCAGTGCAAGTCTACGTGAGTCATCAATTACATTACCAACATATGGTAATAATATAATGAAGGCAAATTACCATAACAACAAATGTGCAAACATAGGAAGTAAATCAATCTGTTTCTTTAGCATAGATGGAAGAAATTAATCCCTTCATATATTTCTCTACCACCTCATCAAATGCAATCAATGCATTCCCATTATAAAAATATTTACTTTCCATTCTTTGCAAATTTGTTCCAATCAATTTGTGATTTTGTATCACCAAATTTAACAATGTGGAGTGAGTTGGTTCCTTTATCCATTTTACTATTCTTTTTTGTTGAAAGCTTCAATGCTAGTTTACATGTCTGGAACTGGTCAGATGTGATTTTTAATACTGGTCTTCACAAAACACAAAAAAATATGTGAAAAGCCAACGATGTTAAGGATGTATTGGTTTGAACACGTGCGCTATATGAATGGTATTCGTGTCCATTTTGTTCTCATTGTCGAGCCACATTTTTGAAAATTGATGTTTGATGATTAGAAGACATTTTAACCTATGATATCTAAATCTAAATTCTGGGGTCCTACATATTGATCTACTCACATCTTCTAAACTAATTGAAAATAAATGATATATTTACTTTCAAGGATATTCAAAACTGGATTACAGTAAATGAAAACAATCTGAAGTGGTCCTGTTTCACTGAACTTAGCTGCAATACCTACCTCTGGTATTTCTTAAAATTTAAAGCAGTGCCAATCCATGTGTCACTCTATTTGATGTTTTACTTCAAATTTCACAACTATAATCTGACATACCACTTATCAGTATCATAGTTCTCCTATATATGTCCTTGCATGTTTATAATGCTATTAATGATTTTACCAATATATTGTACAGGGAATACAATATTTATAGCCCAGATTGTACAGAGAACTTCAATGATGAATAAAGGAAGGTTTTCTGTGTTTTTGATGAAAAGGAAAAACATATATGAAAGACTGTTATTTTAAAATAATTGTATTTACTGGTGCTAGGTATGTAAATTCATTTAACGTTCTCTTTTTAAGGCATTAAATAAACCATAACTCAGCTTAAAAAAACAATAAATTTGATCATAAACTTTTGTTTTTCGGTAAGTATAATGACATTTTATGAATTCACCTATTTATTATCTTATTTGATATGTTGTCGTTTTTATGTTATTTCAGCTTATTTTGGAAGAGCCATATTGTTTGAATGGTAGCTTGTAGACGGAAGTTGGGAAGATTTTTGTATTTGCAGCTAGCAGTTCTATGGCATTGATTTCTGGTCTGTATATCTCTTATTACAATCTCTTATTACAGCAACTATCTGTTGACATGAATATAACTCCAAAAATGTATGGACTATGTTAATATGTGGATATCAATCAGGATATAAGGGAAGTAAATTTATTTGAGTCTATGTTCCCATTTTAGTACTATATTTCCCTTTGAGTTCCTTTTTGTGAAGAGAGTGAGTCTTCGTATATGTGTATTACTATCTGATAATGCATGGATATTTAGTTTTGAAGATAGTAGTAGTTTGGGTTCTTTGTTTGTGTTCCCATTTTAGTCTTCATGTATGTGTATTACTAATGCAGATGCTCAGCTTAGTCTGTGGTTCCATTTTAGTCTGTTTTACTATCTGATAACGCATCTGTTGTGGCAAGCCTAAAAGGCTCATTTTTTTTAATTAAAAACAAAAACAAAAACAAATTTGCATCTGTTGTAGTAGTTAAATAGATGCAAATGCATTGAAAAGCAAAACCCAGACACAACAATTTGCGTCTGCTGTAATAGGAAGGCAGGCGTAAATGGATTGGTAATTCCGTCCAGTGTTCGCTATTACAGATGCAAATATGTCAAATTTGCATCTACTGTAATAGTAAGGAAGACGCAAATACATTGCTATTTGCATCCAATGTATGCTAGAACATATGCAAATATGTCTAATTTGCATCTGCCCAACAATAGATGCAAAAAAAAAAAAAAAAAAAAAAAAAAAAAAAAAAAAACATTTGCGTCCATTGCATTTGCATTCACACGGGGGAAGAAGCAAATAATGCGAAATATTGGATGCAAATACCCTGTTTGTACTAGTGGCTGTTTTAACTCGTCTATCAACGTTGCAAATAAACATCAATATCCTTCCCTGATTGTTTTGGTCCAGCGATCAACAGTGATAACATTGAAAACTCTCTTTTCATGCACATTGATGGAGGAAGATTATACGGTACTACAATTAATGGCCAACAACTATAGCGGGTATCTAGAGATGCATGTGGACTGGAACCATCCATTGAGATTCCTAACGTAACATTTCGTGGTTCAACGCCAAATGTTTTATCAAAAGAATCTAAAGTTCGCCACTGCAAAGTGTCGCATGGGTGATGCATTACAGCTGGATCTGATTTTGCACGACTATGTCAAGTCATAGCTTCTGCTATCCATGGTATTGTATAAAGTCTCCTCAATTTGGGAATTAAAGGGAAATGTCTCAAAATCCTTTGTGCTACCTTGGTGGCCTTTTTTTCTTCGCTAAATGTTGTCTTATATCTTGGTTCATTGCAAATTCTACATGAAACTCTTTTTGCATCATCTTTCCAATATAGCATGCAGTCATTAATGCAAGCATCATAAGATTTATAATCCATCCCAACTAGTTTAATTATCTTCTTCACGTCCGAATATTTTGCTGGTAGTTTGTTACCTTCAGGAACTAACTCCTTTACAAATTCGAGGAGCGCGGTCACACCGTTGTCGGAAAAACTATATTTTGTTTTCAAACCAATCAGCTTCACAATGGCGTATAATTTTGTTATCCATTTTGGACAAGGGTACAATGGCTCTTTTGCACTATCAAAAAGTGATTTATACTTCTTACTTTGATCAATCCGCCAGTCAACATCAATGCTAGGCGGTTCGTCAACATTATCGTGGAATTGACTTGTCGATTGAAAATTATGAAATCTATCGGCATCATTGATTAGATCTTCCATTCTGGGATATTCGCCATCATTGACATGCATGGCTTGACAGATGGGTTGTTTTTCCTTTCCCGTCAGTTCTTCTCAATGAAAATTCCAAATGGTATATGTTTGATCAATTCTCCATCTAAGCAAATGAAAATGAATATCCTTTAAGTTAATCTTTTTCGTCATATTCTGACATTTAGCGCAAGAAAAAGAATAGATTTCCTTATTACCACCATTTACTTCAACGAAATTAATAAACTCCTGCACTCCTTCCAAATATCGCGAAGTTTTACGATTGGATTCTTTCATCCACTGTTTGTCAACGCTAGAAGACATACCGACCTGTGTATCAAATATAACAAATCATGAATTATTTTTCTTCGACCAAGCATTTAAATAGAACTAGTTTGTTACTTTCTGTTAGCCTTCCCTACTTAAAGCTAATATTTAATAAATTAAAAATATAATTTGTGGTTACCAAGTTCATGTCTTTTCGGTAATATGCCATGGTTTTCCGCTATATTTTAGAGCTTTGGATATATTCAAACTTTTATACCAACACTACAAGAGGAACAGTGGATTCCAAAGATTCTGCTGGTATATGGATAATTGGGTTATTTGGTGTATGGGGTGTTTGCTTGTGGACTACTTGGATGACTTTGAAATGTATTCTAGTGAAGGGCTGAGAATAGTACAATTTTAATTTGAACTCTTTTGAGTAAGTATGTACATTTTGGAATGGTTATCATAGCCATGAAATCTAAAATTTTCTTTCTGTTTTGAATTTATAAATGTCTAAAGATGAAGTTTGATAGGTTGTTTTATAATGGATCAATGTACATAATAGTATACACTATAGATCTACCAGTTATATTCGTTCATACTTATTTCATTCTATAACAAAGAAATTTGCAATTTCATGTCTATACGTAGATGTCAAATTTTAAACACATATCATGTGTTTATATTAGCATATATTATTATTATTTAATGCACATATATTTAAATGTATATGTATTTGACAAACACAAATTATGCATATATGTATATACTTTCAACTAAAATATATAAACAAAAATAATTCTAAATTTCTTATATATGCACACATATATTTGCGTATGCGCGTGTGTGGATGTGAATATTTTTATTTATCGATCAATCTCAGTTTATTACATTAATATCTTTGTTTAGAGTATCTAATTAACTAAGATTATGAAATTTAAGTTTCATATTAGTAATTGGAAACTTTGTTGCTTTATAAGCTCATAAGTTTACAAATTTGTATGCATGTAAATGAATAAGTAATCTAATATTTATAAACCTTACTCTATTTTATTTTTCTTATAGGGGCAATAAAGTGTAATTATTATGGTCGGTTATTATGGTCGGTCGGAAGCATGTACGACTTATATATCACCATGGTTAGTGTGGAAATTATTTATCGGGCATTTAACAGTTATCTGCACCATCTAGATTTTATACAACGGAACAGACCGTTCATGTAACGGTAAATTGAATAGACTATTTATGTACAAGTCTTAAACAGATTCTTTTTTTTTCATTTTTTTCTTTTCAATCGGGTATAGATCTTTATCTACTAGACAAAACTAACTGGTATTGTAATTTAAGCTTCTTGACTTAAATAGATTAGTCTGTAAATGAAGTCATTCAAAAATCTGATTATAAACCTTTAAATTCTCAGTCTATCAATCCGAGGGAAAGTTATACTTCCTCTTCTTCAAAAATACGAGATTACAACTTGCTGCATTATGTTTGTGTAAGATGTACTTGTTACATTATTTATATACTATTATTTTATTTAGTGCTCTATTCGTTTTATCCACACATGATAAAAATTTAAATGGATCTGCTGTGAAATTTGAGATTCTGTTGCATTTAAAACAAATGAATGGGAAGAAAGGAAAACCCTTCCAATCCCAAAAGATAGGTGAACTCCAAGATTAATTCTATACATCTAGATGGTACGACTTTTAGGAACACCATCTTTTAGAACCATTTATCACTAGTATACTTTTCTTCCCAAAAAAGAATCGGTTCACTTACCACTTATCAAATACACATGGAATAAATATGTAAGAGCAGCTCTTTCAACAATTCAATCGGCATGGATAAGATGTCCACACTCAAACAACAACTGAAAACACTGCAAAAAAGAAGCTCCTCCCCAAAAAAAAGACAATGAGCTTTCGTCACCTCACATAATGTTCGTATACACTATCGCATATGCTAATGCCCCCACCTTACATCGCCATCTGTGATACAATATCCAGCAATAATTCATTTCCAAAATATAGTGATCGCATTTTGTCCCCAAAATAGTAAAATACCTCTTGTATGCCATTTTTTTTGAATTTCATTCATTAAAAGACACTATTTTATTTATTGCATTATAGTAAAAATATTATAGTTATAAATACTTTCAATAATCAACAATTTTTATAAGAAAAGAACATGAAAACAATGTTATATTTATTAAAATAAAATACTATTATTTCAAAAGCTCCATTGACCTAAAAATGCTTGTCTAACATGAGTATCTTATGAATAAATAAGATAAATGTATTATATAAATATATACATATATATATATCACTTTCAAATATATATATACATATATATATATATACATATATATATATATACATATATATATATACATATATATATATATATATATATACTCAGACGACCCCGAACCCCGTACTGACGGTGGCAAGGGTAATCTTTGGAATATAACACATAAACAGATAATAGCCGAACAGAATTAAATAAATACACCAGATAATGAACAATAGAATATACTGGATAAACGTAATCATCAGAGTTACACAGTATACAGGATCATACTTAGTACAAATACAGTTCAGCTATACATAAATGTCTACAGCGGAAAACAAATATAATATGTACAATAGGAGCTGAACAACATAAAAAGAGATAAATGATAGGATCCATCTTCAGCTCCGGCTATCCAGAGAAAGCCAGCTAAACATGAGTACAAGGCTGCCCCTGTAGAAAAGGGCACCCGAGTTTGAAAGTGAAACAAACTACGAGTCAGTCATGGGACTGGTATGAGAAATCTACTCAACACATTATACAATTGGCTAATCACAAGACCATGCCACTTTTGCGAAACAGGTTTACTTTATCGGATTGCCAGTGCTTTTAAAACAAGTAATTCTTTTAAACATCGTAATGCTTTTTATAAAAATGAAGCCATTATAAGACTCAGTTCCCATCACACAATGCAACGCAAACCGGAGGATAGAGTTTTACCTTATAATGGCCAAAATATGCTTGATACGAATAAAACAAAAGCATTTGATACTATTACTAGTGTTTACATGTTTCAAAAACAATTTCGAATCATAACTATCAATCATAGACGGCATGGGTACCATATATCATGTCGCCATATATATATATATATATATATATACTATATATATACAATCAAAACCGCACAATCACATATTTGGAAATTGGATTTCCGCCATGAACCAAGGCAAAAGATAGTACTTACGGACTTCGAGACAATCTAGCCCATGTCTCAGGCAAGTACTTAGTCAAGCCTTTGGAGTGACAGGGCCGGTCCACCGATGTGGATTAAAATTCCTGAACACTACGTTTCCCCGCCCTATGGGGCGTAAATGAGCCAACGAATGACTCCATCGGTCCCGGATCGACCGATATATCCGAGGCGCCTCGCTATCCATCATCCACATAAGTAAAATGTCAGGCCGTGTAAAAACACTGACACAACTCCTAGCTAGAAAGAAACGCATGCCCTCCATGGGGTCCTTCTCCCGTTTCTGGTTCATACCGGGGTGTGAGGCTCACGAATTCACGTTATACACAATGCTACGCTACACAGGCGGTGCTTTGATCATCAATCACAAGACTTTGCTTTTCAACAGAAGCCCTGATCACTGCATCTTAGCATGTCACACAGGCAATTCACACTATGCAACTGAAGGCTATCAATCACATAGGATAAATTCCAATGTCAGACACACAATCCATTTACAAGTCCGTTCTGGGTCGGGACGAAACCGGAGACACTATATACCTTGCAAACCCATCGATCTCCACGTACGTCTGGACGATCACCACTCATTATCCATATTTCGGGATGCCTCCCAATCAGGACATCAGTTACCATCCAAACGAGGTGAAGATTTCCGGTCTTTAACCTCCGTCTTCATCTTCGATTTCTTATCGTCGATTCAGTTATTCAGAATGGGATAAAACCGGTCTTTCTGAGCAACTCGTGTATATAATAAACAAGTGCTACACAAACACTACATACGTATCATTTCAATTCATTAGTCACTAACCGTCAATCAGTAAGAGAACGATTTCCCAAATATTAACCCGAAGGCGGAAACCAATATCAGATCAAAATCCAGGAAACCATTCGACTTAGCTAACCTTTAGTTAATTTCTAAATTTCACAACCATATCGTTTATAATATTTTATAACGATTTATCACTATTTTTATTTATTTTAAAATAGCCAATTTATTCAAACGACGCTTCGGGCCATAACGCGGCCGTAGCGCTGTTTTTCTTCAGATTTGATTTACACATACCTGAAAATCTAACCGTTGGATCTTCACAAAATTTACATCATTAGAAAGATCTTTTCAAAACGAATCCAACGGTTCCAGTTTCGGGAAAATCCGACGGTCGGATCACCCGGTATAATCGTTTGAAGTTTTGATTTCAAAATGCGAACTACAACGTCGTTATTCGATTAAATATAATTATATATATATATATATAATCGATTCTGGCGCTATTTTTCTTCAGATTTGAATTTAACATTCCAGACAATCCAACCGTTGGATCTTTACAAAGTTGGTGTCGTTGGAAAGATATTTCCAAAGCGAACCCAACGGTTTTGGTTTCGGGAAAATTCGATGGTCGGATCTCCCGCACTAATCGTTCGAAATCACGGTTTCAAAACACGAACTGCAGCTTCGCTATTCGATATATTTCAATTCTATTTATATGTATATATATATATATCGATTCTTCGATTTCAAAACTATATTCTTTTCATACATTTGATAAAAATGATATTTTTATCCAACCGGCAATTATTTCAACACTTCGCTATTTTCAACTATTCGTGTATATAGTAAAAATGTGATTTTTATTGTAAGACAATTTATTTCAAAACACGATTATTTTATATAGTTCATATTGGTGATAAAAAATAGGAATTTTATTATAAAACAATTTCTTTCAAAATACGAATACCATTCAACACATGAATTTCAATTCAACGAATGAGTTTCGATTCCATACATGAAGGTTTTCTATAGTTTGTATATATAGAGTAAAAATGTGATTTTTATTGTTAAAACAATTTATTCAAAACACAAATACCATTCAACACATGAATTTCAATTCAACGAATGAATTTCGATTCAACACATGAAGGTTTTCTATAGTTTGTATATATAGAGTTAAAATGTGATTTTTATTGTTAAAACAATTTATTCAAAACACGAATACCATTCAACACATGAATTTCAATTCAACGAATGAATTTCAATTCAACACATGCAGGTTTTCTATAGTTTGTATGTATAGAGTAAAAATGTGATTTTTATTGTTAAAACAATTTATTCAAAACACGAATATCATTCAACACATGAATTTCAATTCAACGAATGAATTCGATTCAACACATGAAGGTTTTCTATAGTTTGTATATATAGAGTAAAAATGTGATTTTTATTGTTAAAACAATTTATTCAACACACGAATACCATTCAACACATGAATTTCAATTCAACGAATGAATATCGATTCAACACATGAAGGTTTTCTATAGTTTGTATATATAGAATAAAAATGTGATTTTTATTGTTAAAACAATTTATTTAAAACAAGAATAACATTCAACACATGAATTTCAATTCAACAAATGAATATCAATTCAACACATGAAGGTTTTCTATAGTTTGTATATATAGAGTGAAAATGTGATTTTTATTGTTAAAGCAATTTATTTAAAACACGAATACCATTCAAGACATGAATATGATTCAACGAATGAATTTTAATTCAACACATGAAGGTTTTCTATTCAACAGAACGAATATAGTTTCAGCACAGGAAAATAATTCTAACACATGAATATTATTCAAAATTTCGGTAGCATAACTGCAGGGTAGTTAAAACCGGGACCGTCCCTAGTACGACTCCTCGCTCTACCTTAAAGCCTCGCAACTTTTAACAATGGGGAATCATGTATCAAGTTCGCACGCAGGCGGCATATATATTTTATTTCATTTCCACAAACTAATTCTATGTGGTTTCAACCAAATAATTCTCAATCACAAACGGGTATCTTTCAACCACAATCAATCAATTTCAACCACAAACAATTCTAATCAACCATTCGTAATCAACCAATTTTCACACCAATCACAACCAATAAATATCGTCCATGGTTTGTGGACGAGGGAGTGTATATATATATATATATATATTTATATAAGCATTTCACTTCTATTTCAACACATATATAATTTTTACAACGTATATACAACTTATACATCGAACGTACAACTTATACAACACTTATACAAGAGGTGTACAACGCTTATATAACTCATACATCGACTATATAATTTATACATCGTCGTTTTCTCTATCGTTTATAAATTAGAAATCTCACATTGGGTTCCACTCCACCAAAAATAGCAGAAGGCTCAGAAAAATATGCGGTCTTTTCTAGAATGTAGAAGACGTCCTTACGGTTCCGGCATCTCTTGTTTCACTGAATTTCGACCACACATGAAAAAGTTATGATTTTTATTCGATAATCATGGTTTGCGACAGTTTTAAATGTGGAAATCAATTGATTAAAACTAAAACAGTATACCTTAGGTTTTTATTCAAAACTAGGTTTCGAATTCTTGCGAAAACGTTGAAGCTTGAAGCCGATCTGAGTATGTCACGTTGTCGAGCTTGGAGGGAGCTTCCCGGCGCCACCCAAGATGGTCGGCTCGAACGCAGATCGGAGCTCCGGCAGAGGTCGAAACGTGGCAACTTTCGAGCAGCAGATCTCCCCAAATACACAGCGATAATTTCCACAGCAGGTATAGATTTGAAGCTCTCGAAAATCTACACAAAATCCCTCTTGAATCGATGGATTTCATTGAGTATTTTGGAAGAAAAGTAGGGGAGAAGGGAGGAAGAACGGTCGTCGTCGATTGCTATATTATCAGGGAGAGAGAAACACTTCTGGCCAATGATTTTTTTATATTAATTTATATATTTTTAAATCTCTAAAATACCCTCTTTCACACACGAATGCCAATCCAAACCCAACGACTGTCGTCCCTAGCGTTTTACCCCCATTCCGAACACAATGTGATATGTTTTGAAGGCCCATTCGACTGTTTCAGTCAGTTTTCATTCAATTTAAAATATATAACATTCAATATTCGATTTGAACGTACATTTCAATTTTCCAGGGCCACAAACTGATTCGAAAAATTCCCGGAAAATAAATCTAGCTATGTTTTGACGATACGGTCCCAACAAAACTAGTTTCGTCGAATTCTGAGACCGTTTGCAAAATGGCCATTTTCACGGGCTATATAAATTCCATAGCGACCTTTCTGAAAATTCATTTGGCCATAACTTTTGCTTTCCGCTATGAAACTTCGATTTTTCAGATTCGTTAGAAAGGTATTCACTAACAGATTTAAATATTTTAAGTTTCACTCAAATCCGTTTTGTTTTGCACTCGGTACAGTCAGTAAAAGTTTGAAATGAAAATTTGAAACTGCCGCGCCATTTCAGGCCCTGTTTATAATTAGAATTAATTATATTCCTTTTCAATTGTCGATTCAAACTTACTTTTCATCTTGATTATTTAAAATATTTATTTTAAATATTTAAAATCCACTAAAATAGCCAATTTAAAATTTTTAAATTGGTTCAGATTTTCCGGGTCGTTACAATCTCCCCCACTTAAAACTTTTCATCCCCGAAAAGGAACAAAGTCGAAAGTGGTTTGATTAATCAACTCTACGTTCGATCTGGCTTCCATTCTCCAACCTTCCAATTTCTGAGAATTTTCAAATTCTTCAAAAATTTGGCTAACACCCGGAATTTTCTAAAAATTTCGCCATAACCTCCTTTGTACGGGGAGGGGTTTGGAAATTTATTGGGCCGTATTAACTACCCAATAAATCCTATAAAGCATACACATATTTATAGTGATATATTCTGGTGTTTACAGGGGAGCGTGTATAGATAATAACTCCAGAGAATAAATTCTCGTCATCCTGTCAAAGCCTGAGGGAGTGTGTATTTTAATTGCTCTAGAGAATAAATTCTTGTCTCCTCGTCCCGTATGGGAAATAAATAATCCATGTGCCGTATCTAATGACTAGAGAGACGTGATTATTGTCAACTCCAGAACTATGTGGGGTTTTTATTAATTTGGCAATTTTATCATTACAATTTTATATGTCCATATTAGTCATCAGTTCAACCTATAAAATATAGTCATCGTAATACAAGTCTCTCGCTCGTATGGTAAATCTTCCACCTCGTCACACAAGCTCTAAATGCTTATGTGGTATATGATGAAGTATGCCTATCTTCAAGAAGTATGCCATGTAGTGTAGTTCAAAATTAATCGTTACTATCCTATGGCGATGTTTATTATTACACACAGAACAACTAGCACTCCGCATCCAATGGCATTCACAGGAGTTGATATAATAATATTTCGCATCCAACTCATTAAGGTTTACCTATTTGTCGGGCACACAAATAAAATCTTTACTCAACAGCTATCCATTTACCTGTTCAAACATATATAATGCACAAGTATATATTTCTATCTATTTTCTAATCAGTTCAATGTGTGAGTCAATCAAATAAATCCTACCATTCATTCTCTTATTAATTAAATTAACTATCGTTTCAATAATTTAATTAATCAAATCTACTATCACACAACACAAACAACAATCGATTGTTTTTAACTTTTCAAATATATATCTTTTATATATTCAAAAATCATATTTCTAAAACCAGACTATATATAAATCACAAATACGCTATTTAAAAACATATAACTCTCAACTCGTTCTAGGGTACTTCTGACCCCATCTCTAACGAATTGTTCTGATTCTGATGTACTCATACTAGGATATTGCTGATCCTATCTGTACTGAGTTACTCGTCCTAGAACACTACTGGTTCTATCTCCGACGAGTTCGCTAATGTGTTATATACCAGAGCTAAGCTTAACCAAAGCTCTGATACCGAATGAGACGACCCCGAACCCCGTACTGACGGTGGCAAGGGTAATCTTTGGAATATAACACATAAATAGATAATAGCAGAACATAATTAAATAAATACACCAGATAATGAACAATAGAATATACTGGATAAACGTAATCATCAGAGTTACACAGTATACAGGATCATACTTAGTACAAATACAGTTCAGTTATACATAAATGTCTGCAGCGGAAAACAAACATAATATGTACAATAGGAGCTGAACAGCATAAAAAGAGATAAATGATAGGATCCATCTTCAGCTCCAGCTATCCAGAGAAAACCAGCTAAACCTGAGTACAAGGCTGCCCGTGTAGAAAAGGGGCACCGGAGTTTGAAAGTGAAACAAACTACGAGTCAGTCATGGGACTGGTATGAGAAATCTACTTAACACATTATACAATTGGCTAATCACAGGACCACGCCACTTTCGCGGAACGGGTTTACTCCATTGGATTGCCAGTGCTTTTAAAACAAGTAATTCTTTTAAACATCGCAATGCTTTTTATAAAAATGAAGCCATTCTCAGTTCCTATCACACAATGCAACGCAAACCGAAGGATAGAGTTTTACCTTATAATGGCCAAAATATGCTTGATACGAATAAAACAAAAGCATTTGATACTATTACTAGTGTTTACATGTTTCAAAAACAATTTCGAAACATAACTATCAATCATAGACGGCATGAGTACCATATATCATGTCGCCATATATATATATATATATATATATATATATATATATATATATATATATATATATATATATACAATCAAAACCGCACAATCACGTATTTGGAAATTGGATTTCCACCATGAACCAAGGCAAATGATAGTCCTTACCGACTTCGAGACAATCTAGCCCATGTCTCAGGCAAGTACTCAGTCAAGCCTTTGGAGCGACTGGGCCGGTCCACTGATGTAGATTAAAATTCGTAAACACTACGTTTCCCGGCCCTATGGGGCGTAAATGAGCCAACGAATGACTCCATCGATCCCGGATCGACCGATATATCCGAGGTGCCTTGCTATCCATCATCCACATAAGTAAAATGTCAGGCCATGTAAAAACACTGACACAACTCCTAGCTAGAAAGAAACGCATGCCCTCCCTGAGGTCCTTCTCCCGTTTCTGGTTCATACCGGGGTGTGAGGCTCACAAATTCACGTTATACACAAAGCTACGCCACACAGGCGGTGCTTTGATCATCAATCACAAGACTTTGCTTTTCAACAGAGGCCCTGATCACAGCATCTTAGCATGTCACACAGGCAATTCACACCATGCAACTGATGGCTATCAATCACATAGGATAAATTCCAATGTCAGACACACAATCCATTTACAAGTCCGTTCTGGGTCGGAACGAAACCGGAGACACTATATACCTCGCAAACCCATTGATCTCCACGTACGTCTGGACGATCACCACTCATTATCCATATTTCGGGATGCCTCCCAATTAGGACATCAGTTACCATCCAAACGAGGTGAAGATTTCCAGTCTTTATCTTCGATTTCTTATCGTCGATTCAGTTATTCAGAATGGGATAAACCTGGTCTTTCTGAGCAACTCGCGTATATAATAAATAAGTGCTACACAAACACTACATACGCATCATTTCAATTCATTAGTCACTAACCGTCAATCAGTAAGAGAACGATTTCCCAAATATTAACCCCGAAGGCCGAAAACAACATCAGATCAATATCCAGGAAACCATTCGACTTAGCTAACCTTCAGTTAATTTCTAAATTTCACAACCATATCGTTTATAATATTTTATAACGATTTATCGCTATTTTTATTTATTTTAAAATAGCCAATTTATTCAAACGACGCTTCGGGCCATAACGCGGCCGTGGCGCTGTTTTTCTTCAGATTTGATTTACACATATATGAAAATCTAACCGTTGGATCTTCACAAAATTTACATCATTAGAAAGTTCTTTTCAAAACGAATCCAACGGTTCCAGTTTCGGGAAAATCCGACGGTCGGATCTCTCGGTATAATCGTTTGATGTTTCGATTTCAAAATACGAACTGCAGCGTCGTTATTCGATTAAATATAATTATATATATTTATATATAAATAAATAATCGATTCTGGCGCTGTTTTTCTTCAGATTTGAATTAAACATTCCAGACAATCCAACCGTTGGATCTTTACAAAGTTGGTGTCGTTGGAAAGATATTTCCAAAGCGAACCCAACGGTTTCGGTTTCGGGAAAATCCGATGGTCGGATCTCCCGCACTAATCGTTTGAAATCACGGTTTCAAAACACGAACTGCAGCTTCGCTATTCAATATATTTCAATTCTATTTATATATATATATATAACGATTCTTCGGTTTCAAAACTATATTCTTTTCATACATTTGATAAAAATGATATTTTTATCCAACCGACAATTATTTCAACACTTCGCTATTTTCAACTATTCGTGTATATAGTAAAAATGTGATTTTTATTGTAAGACCATTTATTTCAAAACATGATTATTTTTTATAGTTCATATTGATGATAAAAAATAGGATTTTTATTATAAAACAATTTCTTTCAAAATACGAATACCATTCAAACATGAATTTCAATTCAACGAATGAATTTCGATTCAACACATGAAGGTTTTCTATAGTTTGTATATATAGAGTAAAAATGTGATTTTTATTGTTAAAACAATTTATTCAAAACACGAATACCATTCAACTCATGAATTTCAATTCAACGAATGAATTTCGATTCAACACATGAAGGTTTTCTATAGTTTGTATATATAGAGTAAAAATGTGATTTTTATTGTTAAAACAATTTATTCAAAACACAAATACCATTCAACACATGAATTTCAATCCAACGAATGAATTTCGATTCAACACATGAAGGTTTTCTATAGTTTGTATATATAGAGTAAAAATGTTATTTTTATCGTTAAATTTTTTTATTCAAAACACGAATACCATTCAACACATGAATTTCAATTCAACGAATGAATTTCGATTCAACACATGAAGGTTTTCTATAGTTTGTATATATAGAGTAAAAATGTGATTTTTATTGTTAAAACAATTTATTTAAAACACGAATACCATTCAACACATGAATTTCAATTCAACAAATGAATATCGATTCAACACATGAAGGTTTTCTATAGTTTGTATATATAGAGTAAAAATGTGATTTTTATTGTTAAAACAATTTATTCAAAACACGAATACCATTCAACACATGAATTTCAATTCAACGAATGAATATCGATTCAACACATGAAGGTTTTCTATAGTTTGTATATATAGAGTAAAAATGTGATTTTTATTGTTAAAACAATTTATTTAAAACACGAATACCATTCAACACATGAATATGATTCAACGAATGAATTTTTATTCAACACATGAAGGTTTTCTATTCAACAGACGAATATTGTTTCAACACAGGAAAATAATTCTAACACATGAATATTATTCAAAATTTCGGCAGCATAACGGCAGGGTAATTAAAACCGGGACCGTCCCTAGTACGACTCCTCGCTCTACCTTAAAGGCTCGCAGCTTTTGACAATGGGGAATCATGCATCTAGTTTGCACGCAGGCGGCATGTATATTTTTTTTCATTTCCACAAACTAATCCTTTGTGGTTTCAACCAAATAATTCTCAACTATAAACGGGTATCTTTCAACCACAATCAATCAATTTCAACCACAAACAATTCTAATCAACCATTCGTAATCAACCAATTTTCACACCAATCACAACCAATAAATATCATCCATGGTTTGTGGACGAGGGGCGTATATATATATATATATATATATATATATATATATAAGCATTTCACTTCTATTTCAACACATATATAATTTTGACAACGTATATACAACTTATACATCGAACGTACAACTTATACAACGCTTATACAAGAGGTGTACAATGCTTATATAACTCATACATCGACTATAAAATTTATACATCGTCGGTTTCTCTATCGTTTATAAATTAGAAATCTCACATTGGGTTCCACTCCACCAAAATAGCAGAAGGCTCAGAAAAAATGTGGCCCGTGGTAGCAGAGCTTGATGTTGCCATGTTTCGTTTTACTGGGCTTGCATGCTGTTTCTTTGTTGTAGTTTCATAAAATTTTTGGGCTCTATGTAAACATGCCTGCGTGCATGTATTTTGATTGTACATATTTATGTAAATATATGTAACTATTGTAACTAGTAGATAGCTCTATGTATGCTGAACACGTTGTACTAGTCTTATGCTTAATGAATGAATGAAGGCGTGAATCTAGCGATTCACTACCGTTTTGCATCAAAAAAAAAATGTGGTCTCTTCTAGAATGTAGAAGACGTCCTTACGGTCCCGCCATCTCTTGTTTCACTGAATTTCGACCACACATGAAAAAGTTATGATTTTTATTCGATAATCATGGTTTGCGACGGTTTTAAATGTGGAAATCAATTGATTAAAACTAAAACCGTATGCCTTATGTTTTTATTCAAAACTAGGTTTCGAATTCTTGCGAAAACGTTGAAGCTTGAAGCCGATCTGAGTATGTCACGTCGTCGAGCTTGGAGGGAGCTTCCCGGCGCCACCCACGATGGTCGGCTCGAACGCAGATCGGAGCTACGGCAGAGGTCGAAACGTGGCGACTTTCGAGCAGTAGATCTCCCCAAATACACAACGATTATTTCCATAGCAGGTATAGATTTGAAGCTCTCGAAAATCTACACAAAATCCCCTCTTGAATCGATGGATTTCATTGAGTATTTTGGAAGAAAAGTAGGAGAGAAGGGAGGAAGAATGGTCGTCGTCGATTGCGATATTATTGGGGAGAGAGAAACACTTCTGGCCAATGAATTTTTTAATTAATTTATATATTTTTAAATCTCTAAAATACCCTCTTTCACACACGAACACCAATCCAAACCCAACGACTATCGTCCCTAGCGTTTTACCCCCATTCCAAACACAATGGGATATGTTTCGAAGGTCCATTCGACTGTTTCGGTCAGTTTTCATTCAATTTAAAATATATAACATTCAATATTCGATTTGAACGTACATTTCAATTTGCCAGGGCCACAAACTGATTCGAAAAATTCCCAAAAAATAAATCTAGCTATGTTTTGACGATACGGTCCCAACAAAACTAGTTTCGTCGAATTCTGAGACCGTTTGCAAAATGACCATTTTCACGGGCTATATAAATTCCATAGCGACCTTTCTGAAAATTCATTTGGCCATAACTTTTTCTTTCCACTATGAAACTTCGATTTTTCAGATTCGTTAGAAAGGTATTCACTAACAGATTTAAATATTTTTGGTTTCACTCAAATCTGTTTTGTTTTGCACCCGGTACAGTCAGTCAAAGTTTGAAATGAAAATTTGAAACTGCCGCGCCATTTCAGGCCCTGTTTATAATTAGAATCAATTATATTCCTTTTCAATTGTCGATTCAAACTTACTTTTCATCTTGATTATTTAAAATATTTATTTTAAATATTTAAAATCCACTAAAATAGCCAATTTAAAATTTTTAAATTAGTTCAGATTTTCCGGGTCGTTACATATACATAATTGATCATGATAATAACGTACGAATAAGTAATCCATACACTTGAATAAATATTTCTTCATAATAAAAACTTATTTTCTTGATATTTTACATGTGACTGATGCAAAACTAAATTGTGTTTGTTTTTAAAATTTAATAAGCTTTATTACTATGGTATTCCAAATGACCATGGATTCAAAAAATATATCCTTGTCGAAAAATTCAAAACAATAATCCAATAAGGCTATATTTCCATTTGAGAAAAGAATTAACCCAGTTCTGATATTGATCCAGGGAAACTAATCGAGTTGGAAAGATAGTTAGGTTTCTCACTTGAAATATGTTCATTTATCATCATATTCTGTTCCTTGTGTATTCGAAACATAACCCAACCCACTACTTGAAATTTAGTCCATAACAAGTTAAAGTGGCCAACATTCTTAGGAAAAAAACAAAGATGATATAGTGGGTAACTGCTAGTGTTACTTTAAACATCAATATTGTAAAACAACATGTGTTATATGAATGATGAGGCTTAAGTGAATAACCAACTCTATTTTTGTAGCAGCAAATCACAATGATGCAAGACATGTCTATTATGGTCAACAGGGAAATGTGTTGCTAACTAATTTTTCAAAATACTCTTGCTGTTCCAAACGAGCAACAAATGACTTTTCAAGCAGCCTCAAGATTGTTTTATTCAATAAAAGGTTTCATTTGTTTTAGTGCTTGACATAATTCACCATTGGCAGCCACGAAATTTAATATGATACGGTGGAGCCTTGAAGGGAAGAGATGCTTTTAAACATATATTCAGATTGCCAAATGCAGAATATATGAACACAATAACAGGTTTAATTATAGAATTAAGTGAAAAATTAATAGAGGGCGAAAATATATACCATATTTACCACATATAGAAGCAACGGGGGCAAACATTTGGAGAAAAATCAACGGATCTTCAGATTCCCCTTTAGATCAGTAGAAAACAAATCGAAATACTGAGTTAGTCGAGATTGTTAGAAAATAAAACGGATCGACGATAAATGATTGGAACGAAGAACAATTCCATACGTTGACTTTTTTGAAATCGCAATCTTCACTTTGGAATCAGACACTAAATCAGCTTCGATTTGGGATCGACATTTGATTTTAGGGTTTTGCTCCCGTTTCTTTTTTGAATTTTTATTGGATTGTTTTGGGAAAGAAAGCGTACTGAATTTGATACGGTGTATTTTGGAGAAAAGGGGAGCACACTGGTTTGACCGGGGGTAGGGATGTACAACTCCCAGTTAGAAAGGCCTAAAGCCGTTGCAAAATATGAAACGATGGGGACCAATTCTCTAAAGAGCTTTGCAACGGCTTTAACCCATTGCCAATTAGAAACGACTCGTAGCCGTTGCGAAGCTGCCGCATTAAGGGGTTGCGAAATTCCCAATATGGTGTGGTGATGTTTGGTTTACCAAATGTCATCACACTCAAGCTTGAAAATGAGATATCGAGCGAGATATCGGGTGGGGTAAACGAGAATTGAAATAATACAAATATTGTAATGTTTTAAATTTTGTATGTTTTTGGATGTAGTGTATTGTAATGTTTGTAGCAGTTTGGTATTCTTTATTAAGACAAAGATTCGATATTATAATCATGAAATTAGACAATTGTGATATACTTATTCAAACTACTTGCAACCTTTATGCAATTCCTTCAAACAAATGATTAAAAAAAACTTATTTTTGTTTTGCTTTACACGGAGAGGGAGATATTCTTCCAGATTCGTTTTACACAAAGGGGTTGAAAAGCATTTGAATAACCATGTGCAGATGCTTTCTTAGATGACTTTGCAAAGTCATGCGAAATTGTTGTATTCTCAAACGCACGGCTGGATAGACCATCATTAAGATATATAAGCGGAAAGTATTGCAGGAATAGTAGTTTTTTTTCCCTTTTATCACATTTTTTATATTCTTTAAATACATAGTTTCTAAGCCATGATATTTTGGGATTTTCATGCTTGATTCATTTTGACAAGCAATTAAGCTTTATACTAGATTCATTTTGACATTTTCATGCTTGATTTAAAATATGTTTTCTCATTGTTTGTATTCTTCCTTTTCTTTATCTACACATGAATTCGAATCTTTTGTTGGTTGCTTTCCCCCCTTCGTTTGGAAAACAACTAAGTTTTATACCTGATTCATTTTTATATTTTCTCGATTGATTTTAAATTTGTTGTTGTACATTACTACAAAAGTTTAGTGCTGTAATAATCTGGTCTCTTTTCCACTACTTCTCAGTTGCACTAGATTCATTTAAATAATTCCTTGAGCATTTTCATTTTATATATGGAATATTTAGTTAAGACTTGTGACATGGTTTCTTTATCATGACTTTTATGTGATGAGTGGTCAACTTTTCAAATCTTTTTGGTTTACCAGTGTTTGGTTCAAACGATTAATCAAACCAATTTGATTTAACTATGGTTAACCGTGGTTATATCTGGTTCGGTCGGTATGGTCAACCAATTTTAACCAATGTTAGGTTAATCGAACCGTTCATTTTCAGAGGTAAGCTGCTCAAATTAACCGATCGGTTCGGTTAACCGACCACGCCCACCCCTAGCTCAAACAAGTAAGCGGTAGTAGAGCAATCACATATCAGCAAGAAACCCTGTAATAGGAAACAGTGCAAACTGGAAAGAACAACAACCTATTCAAAAAATAGCGTGACACAACAAATGACCATAAGAAAATTCCTTCAAAAGTAACCTATAAAATTTCTTCATCGGCACTGCCAAACCCAAAAGAAGAAACTACCAGAAAAAATAGCACCTTGCAATCACCACCACAGAGGCAATACCGCCCAACACTTCTATCACCCGAATATCAAACTCAAGACAAAACACTCACAACCCAATACCATAGATACATAGATCAGCAAGAACTCACAGATCTCTCATCATACAACAAACAGGTCCAACCCAGACGCTAAGAAGCTGAAGAGGTATAGCCATTTACCACCACGATGCATACGCGTTCCATAGCTATATAATAGCCTGCCTTTTAGAAACGACGAAGGCTACCACTATAGATGATAGATCTGGGAAGAGTAGTTTGGGAAACGCGTAAAAGACAACAAGTTGCGATGGTTTCAGAGGATTAGAGACAGAAGGGTAACCCCACAAGAAGAATCGGAGGAGTGAAAAGTTGGATATAAAAAGGAGCGAGAACCGTAAAAGAACTGAAGGGAGACACGTGAAAAAGAGGGCGACAACAGCGAAATCGAAGCCGAAGTAACTTAAAAAGGAAAAGCTAGGTATTAGATAGATGAGGGAGAAAGTGATTGGGGAAGTGCATGAGATAGTTATAAGGGAAAGCGACGGAGAGAAAATAATAGGGGTGACTTAGTCCCCATTAGAGAAGGAACAAGCTTTCTGTGCGTCGATTTATGAACATCTGGTAATTATTAATAGCTAAATATAACAAAATGTTAAATACAAAAAATAATTAGTAATTATAAATTATTCATTGATAATCATTAATTATAGTAAATTATTTATCATAACATAAGTAAGCTATTGTTTATTACTATTGATATGTGCATTTGCTTTTATTATAATAGTTTCTAGTTGCTTCGGTGTATTTGCTTTAGTTCCTAAGGAACCGATGCAAGTAAAGCTATTTACTTCAACACATTTGCTTTGGTTCCTAAGGAACTGATGCAAAAAATAGTATTTGCATCGGTTTTAAAAATATCTGAAGCAAATAACGCTATTTACTTTGATACAATTGCTTCGGTTGTTTATACAACCGAAGCAGTTGATATTATTTGCTTCGGTTGTGTGCACAATCGAAGCAAATATGCCGAAGCAACTACAAATTACAGTACTTGCTTCAATGCACTTACTTCATTTGTGTACACAATCGAAGCAAATGATACTATTTGCTTCATCTATTAGCATAATCGACGCAAATGAGTCGAAACAACAAGCCATTTTTGTACTAGTGAGAGGGACAAACTCTCCAGCGTTCTTTGGTTTAGCAAAGAAAAGGGTTGACCATTTGGATTACTGGTGGGGTTGACATTGGGAAGAGGAGGTAGATGGTTGGGAGACGCTGCGTTAGTGGAATAGGGTTTAGGAATCATAAGGTCTGGTGCTACTGGAGGAGGAGGGATCGGAGAGGGTAGAAGCGGTGGGTCAGTCTGTAGGAGGTTGATTGAAAAGTTCGGTGGTATGGTTGATTTTGTGGAACTTGAGGAAATAGTCAGTGAAGAGGACATTGATATTTGATAGTTGTGTCATATGTTAGTTCATATCTTGACTATATGCTTGAAATGACTAATTGTTATAGTATAGGTTATTATGGTTGTTATTAGGTCAAAACTCCAAATTCTTTTAAGTGTGATACGGTTGGTTGTTATTCGGTAAAGACAAGTTGGCTCATATCTTGACAGTATGCTTTATTTGATGTTTTATCTTCCAATATCATACGGGGACACGATTTTGCAGATACACAGCACATTATACTGCTTCTGCCAAAATTCTTTCTGCATGTCTTTGTTCCTTAACATTGATCCAACCATTTGAAGAATATTCTAGTTTTTTTCTTTTGACCATACCATTTTGCTGAGGTGAGTTGGGTGCGTTGAGAATCTTATAATCCCTTGTTCCTCGCAATAGCTCTCCACCATTATTTGATCATAAAGCCTTGATATAAAGACCAAGTCATCTTCTCCGCTAATACTTTGAATTTCTTGAATACACCAAGTACCTCTGATTTTTCTTTCAGAAAATAAACCTAAGTCTTTCATGTGTAATCCTCTATTAATGTGATAAAATTCCTCCTTTGGTAGAATGGCTAACACGTGATCGGGGGATATATATCGGTATGTGTCAACTCTAGTGGCTCCTTGCATGATATTCAGCCTTCTTTTGAAAACATTTTCCGGCATATTTTCCAAACACACATCCCTTGCAAAATTTCTCTGTGTAATCCATGTCTGATAAACCATCAACCATACCCTTATTTACTAACTCTTTCGGACCGCGACAACGTAAGTGTCCAAACTGTAAGTTCCATAGTGATGCCTTATCTCCCATGTTGACTTGCAAACACCTTTCTTGCACATTTTTCATATTGAGTTTGAACATTCGATCCTTAATCATCTCTATATGTGCAAGTGAATAGACCTTTTATCTTTCAAAAGTAACATCCGATCTTTAATGAAAACTAAATACCCTTTCTCTAATAGTTGCCCATGCTAAGTTCGTCACTCTTCAATTCAAGCATATAATAGATATCTTTAATTGACCATTCTTTACCATCCTTTTAAGAAAACATATTTTTCGTTGGTCTTTAACTTGAACTTTTGGTGCATCTTCAAATGACACGTGTCCCTTCTTTACTTCTTGTATTTTCACAAAAAGATGTTTATGTTCGCGCATATGATTACTAACACCGAGAAACCATACTAAATTGTTGTCAAGAGCAATTTTCTTATAGGCCATCAAGAGAACACCGTCATCTCTTGTTTCTTTTTCTGCGTCCAGAATTGCGTTTTCTTCCATCTTTTTCTTGGAATAACAGTCTTTTGCATAATGCCCATACTTACCATAGTTGCAGCTCTCAACCATTGGACGATTTGACCAGTTGCCTCTTCTGCGACAATGTCTTTTGCCATACCAATTCTTTTTGTTCGACTAGCATTATTCTTGGATATTATTTATAAATCCACGGCCTCCACTGTGACCAAAACCACGACCTCCATGGCCGCGTCCTATAACGACCTGTATGCTACGTATCAAAGGAATGTCAGATATTTATATTAGTCTCAAATGGGGTTGTATGACTGTATAACTTTGGCAAATGACTAATAGGGCCATTTCCCACCTTCATCATTTTCATCGAATTTTAGTGCGATAATTTTACCCCTGACGAATCTTGGTTTGCCTATAATTTTTGATTGGTAAGGAATTTAGACCAGAGACCATAGACCATTTCCATTGGATTCAGATGATGGTTTCCCATTCCGCAGAGTGGTCATATTAAGTAAATGGACTTACCATTTGAGGAATAACTAAAATAAGATTGGAGAGGATTAAATGAGTTATTTAGGTCATTGGCAGGTAGGCCTATTACCCATTTCGGGTGGAATAAAGTAGTGGGGACTAAAGCGGTAGGAGAATCTCCCTTATTCACTTTCCCAACTCTCCAAAAGCCTCTAAATACCTACTAGTGGCCTTTACCAACCTTTAATCCTCCATTTAAACATCCATCAACCTAACTTAGAGCAAGTCAAGTTAAATCAACACCAAAAAAGAAAAGATAAAAGGCTGCTAAACAACATAGAAATATGAGCCAAAGATTCTCTATTTTCGGATCCAACGTATTTGGCATGATTAATGCGAGTAGTGGTATTGTTACTCGCTAATTAGGGTAGATTTGCTCATTGGATGCTCATAAAACACGTAAAAATGTTTATAATTCATTATTAATCATGTTATGACACATATATAAGTTTGGGTTGATTTGTACTTGAATTGTGAATACTGGAATTTGAGGGATTAAGGGGAAACATGCTTCTTTGGCCATTTTATTCTTGTTTGTTTGATCTGTATGTTGTTTCAATTATTTGTGTCGATCTAGATTAACCTTAGAGGGAAGGGAGGGGGTGAATAGGGTTTATTAAAATCAATTCGAGATATTACAAAATATCACAGCACATATTATAACAGAGAATATAAATGCAAAAGTAAACAACACAGTTTTTATCCATCTTCAGCAAACCCTGCCTACTGCTGCATTCCCAAGATTTTTACTAGGTATTAAAAAAGATCGTGCTTACAAAAACCTGTAAACTCGCAAACTCTGCTCCTTTTCTAATCCTACGCTTAAAACCTTAGACTGATCTTTATCCCCAAGACCAGATTTTCCCCAAGCTACGAACCCGTAGCTAGTAAACCCTAGTGTCAGTAACAAACTAGTAAACCCCTAGTATTAGTGACAAACTAGTAAACACCTATCTTTTACAGAAAAACTAGAAAACACTGAAGGTCATGTACAAAAGAAATTACCAAACAATACAAAGTGAAATAAAATTAAAACAAAAACCCTATGCCCTTAATTAAATAAGCCGGCCCCTTGTTCCCTTTTATGTTCTTTATCTTTACAAAAATGTCGGCCGACCCCAAACCAATTTAGGGTTTTTTTCGTTTCCCCAAAATCACAATCGATTTGTCGTTTGCTCCTCTTTGTCAATCACTTCGAGGATTTCTCTCGATCGAAACCAAAAAATGTGAGCTCTTTGATTTTTTTCTTTGCTTTTGTTTCTTGTGGTTTCGATAATCGCCTATGATGAAATATGGTGTTTATATAGGGCTTTAGAAAACTCTATACTCTGATTTCATTGAATGACTTTGCCATTGCTTACGTGATTGATTTCGTAAATAACCGTGAATCCACTTGATGATTTTCTGCATTCCTGGAAAATAATCTGATCAAAAGTATTTACGTGATTGAAAATGTGTGAATCTTTTGACTGATTTTGGAAGCAAAATATTTGTTTTCCATAGACCCTTGCATGATTGTTGAATGACTCACTACAGCATAAAAGACTTTTTATGGTGTTTAATAAACGCCATAAAAAGAATCCACCGTGTTTTTAATGATGCTTTTATCGACATGCAGTTAAAAGTCAGTACCAAACCATGGCTCTGTATAAACGCCATGAAAAGTATAGTTCAATAGTGTTTTAACTGTGCTGTTACTTCATTTCATGGCATTTAGGCTAATTTTCTATAACTTTTTCTTAGCAGTTTTCGAAAGCTGTTAAAAGAAGCTATAGCGTTTATTTTTTGTTGTTATATGTTTTTACAGCATTTATACATTGTTATAAGTGTTTTCATGTCAAATTTTTAAAAAACTTTTTACGGGGTTTCATAAATGCCGTAGAAAAAAACGCCATGAAAATTTTCAATGTTGTTGAAAAAACACCATAAAAAGTTACAAAATCAATCTACATGCTGGCACCAATTTAAAATCTACATATTATATAGATACCTCAATTCAAAATAACAGTGTCATATTAATAACATATTTTATTTTGATAACATAGTTCATAACCAACAAGTAAAATTTTATAACTAAAACATGCAATATTCTTGCATCAATAATACACAATTGGTCTATAATAGTTCATAAAAATAGGAGTGTTATACCAAACATACACAAGCGACCAAAATATAGTACTATATTTGTGATTAACTTTGACCAAAATATATGTGATTGCAACAATGCTTCCCATCGGCGTCTTCGTCTATGTACCTATAAAGCAAAAATCTTCAATATTGTTAGTGCATTCAAAATCTTCAATATTGTCACAACGCTTCATAATTTTAAAGTATGAGAACACAACAAGGACACGTAAGAAATTGGTGCTTCTTCTTTTTAGTGTAAGTAATAAACGGACTGTAGTTATTTCATAAAAACCATCAAAATTTGCCTATTTATTGAACAAAGTGTTTTTGAAAATGATCAAAATAGGCAAAATGCAAAAGACGTGGGAGTGAAAACAAATATAAGTTTCAGATGATAGCAAATAAAACGCACAAGCTCGGGATGAGTGTCACAATGCCTCTGATAATAATCAAAAATATATGTCAATAATCATATTCATAGTTCATCTGACGCATTAACTGAACAAACGTTAAGCAACTGGATATCAAACTGTTTGTTGTTACTTGCAAATTTCCCAATTGTAACAGTCTTTCCCAATATAATAACCATTCAACCGTCAGCTCCAATGACATGCTACATTGTCTACAGATAACTTTGCAACTAGGAAAAAAAGAATAGCATTAACTAATTTCCACTAAACCATAATAAATGAACAAGGTGGAGCTCTGTAAGGTGTCCCAAAAATCAGGTGGCGAAAAAAAATGATTGGCAGCTAGGTTATTTCACATTCAAGATCTATTATGGAGTTCACTATGGCTTTCACTTTCAAGATAGAATCAGTGTATTGTTTTAGTATTAGTTTCATATTAGATATTTACTCAAGGAAAGTAGCATTATTATTTAGGACTCACTTTGAACAAAATAAAAAAATAAATATTTTTCATTATGCAAGTGCATCAACTAGGTTGATGAATTGGCAGCCAACCCAAGATAAGGCTCTTGGTAAAAACAACAAGCATTAATAACATGTTCTCAATTCTCAGGACACGTTTATTATCTACCTTAGGTTCATAGACACTGTTTGCTATTAGTTAACAATTGTTACTTCTAACGGTGCAAAATATAGAATATACAAAATAGAAAGGAGGAAGAAACTCACTTTCGGGCATGAGTGAACATTGAGAAACTCCAACATTTTACAATGAGATTTAGTAGTGGCTACTTCTTCCTCTCGTAGAATCATGCATGTCTGTAAAAAGCAATAATGCACATATTAATGAATTGTCATCGCTGAATCAAAATTAGTTTAATTGTTTAGCTTAAAGAGTAACAGGATAATAAAGGGACACCACCAAGACTGACTATGGGTCCAACAAAGGTAACTAGTTCAATATTAGATTAGTGGATATAATTCAATTGATTAGTATATTTCTTGTGAATCGAAATTAATTTCTTGTATCGAGGAATGATTATTTTGGCTGTATGTATTTTTTTTCTTTTCTTTACCTGTAATTAAAATTCATGGCTCACGTAGGTATTCATATAAGCTTTTGTGTGTAACAAAGTACCCTTTTCAGTTTTCATTAAAAAGAAAAAGAAAAGAAGAGAGACCATCTTCTGTAGACTAACACAAAAAACAAATGCAATGTAGCTTTTCCTTTTCATCAACCTACTAATGGCACAAGAATTTATGTTGATGTAACTGCATTTGACATTAAGAGCTGATATCTGGAACTGGAGACTTTATTTGGATAAAATTGTAAGCAATTCGTTCTGATAGCAGACTATATCTACAAAGAAAATGACTTGTTCAGGTGAAAAACTAGCCATCGAACAATTCAGAGTTCTGATAGCAGATTATATCTATATATGAAGAAAATGAAAACGTTTTCATGGCTTATTCAGAGTGATCTTGTGACGAGTGAATTGAATAGATGAACAAATGACTGGTTCTTATAATGACAAAGGTCTCTCCGTTTATATATTTGAGTGGAGAGCTCCTCCGCTGAGTACAAAAACATGAGACAAAGTGAACTGAACAGGTCCGATTGTTGATAATGGTCCAACCAAGCCAGTTATCACACAATGATCAAAGTACGACACTTCTCTTTTTTTCACTATGAAAATGAGTTCCAGATTTTGATGTAATTTTGTGTATGTATTCAACAATAACAATGAGAAATTCAATTGATTAGTCCATTTCTTGTCAGTAGATATATCTTGCATTGTATATATATACATATTAAGGTCAGCCTCATTAAAGCTTTTTTTGTACTCACAATTTCATAACACAAACATTTAGTTCTCTTTGGATTTGTATACTCGCAAATCAGCATTATTTGACCCAACAAAATAAAAGGGCAATCCGCGTTCAAGTTGATTGAGGCACCAAAGATCAGAGTAGTGATGTACAGATCGGTGAGGCTGAAGTTAGTGAGCAGAAAAATGAAGATAAATAAGAAATAGTTTAGCAAAATTTATATTTCTTCCGGAAACCAGGTTCTAACAGGCCGTATTAGCAAGCAAATTAGTATACCTATCGTCTAATATTTTCTTTCAGCTAAAATAAAGCATAACCAAATATGCATCTCAACATTTATAAAGAAAATATGAGCAAACGTTTTTCTTATCAAAATATTAATGTTAGGTTGCACTTACCGGAACTTGCATCTAGTATAACTTTCTCAGCAGGCCAAGCAATTGCAGTGCCGATGGCGTCTTCAATGTTTTGTAAATCGGATGTTGGTCTCCATAGACGTGCGTTTGGAGCATTTATAGCATCAACCCAAACTTTAACTGCATTTATCCCTAGAGGAACAAAATGAACCAATGTGCTTGGATCAATTGAAGCGACACGTTCTTCAACTACAATTTCTCCCCTTCGATCCAAATCAATCAGCTTGCACTTGTTATTTACTATCAAATTTGCACTCTATCAATTAAGAAAGAACAATTTTATCATATGATCAAATACTGGTAAGTCAAAAGAATTAATTAATTATAAGTAAGTTAACCTTTCTAACAGTAGCGGTATTAATCGTATGAGTAGAAGATGACACAATATTAACCTCCTCAATAACTACCCTTGATTTGGGGCATGCCACTTTCATACCAATAGCTTTCCCAACTCGTGCCAAACAGTAAGTCGGTCTCCATAAATAAGCATGCTCAATTTTTGGATTTTTTTATCCAAACGGCCATTGCAGATGGTCTAAGAGGAAGATCGTTCACAATTTCTATTGGATTACCTGAGTGCAGTCGTCCTTCAACAACTATTTCTTCGGTCCCATGCCAATCATACAACTTGCATTTATGATCTGTGCTGCTAGTTTTACTCTAAGAAAAAAATATTAACGAGGCAAATTTTTTATGTATTCAGGATAAATATTTGTTGCTAAATAATTTAAAATTTACCCCATTTTCTCCTTTCTTAGTATGGTTTATGTTGTGCAAAACAACTCTGCTAGTTGGCCATGCTACTGTCTCGCCTTCAACTTCTCCAATGCTTGTCAAAGGAAATGAGTGCCTCCATAAAAAAACATCTGGTCTCCTCGAAATGTCAACAATAATTTTCATGGCATCTGACCCTGAAGGGCTTAACTGAACAAGCTCCTTTAGATCAGCCGATAAACTCTTCCTTTTGCAACAATTTCATCTGTCCCGCACCAGTTCAATAAATCACACGTGTCAGGCATCTTGTTCTGATCGCCTTGCGACTGACCAAAAGCAAAATATAGTGGTTATGGAATTCATACTGCTGTATATGTTGAATTATATATACTGGTAAGTACTACGATATTAGATTACATAATTGATTTTATAATTAAAATCATTTTAGGCCATATAATGATGCATGCTCTATTTTTACAAAATAACCCTAATTGAAATTTCTACTGCATACATATTAAATTCAGGTAGTAAGTTACAGAATGTGGTTGGCCTTGATGTTGAGACACCAAATCAAGATGGTGCGCAGGTTCAGGATTATAAGATCGGTGCGAACAACGAGAGGTTTCGTAGGTGCTAGAGTCTGTCACCAATGCTCCAGATGAAGTAATAGGCAAGCTGATAGCTCAAAAGAAGCAGGTAAGGATGCAGATGTAGCTTCCATTTTTGTTTGTTATTTTTGTTTTTGGACATAGCTTGTTCTCTTAGTGCAATACAGTAAAGCATAGTTGGATGCAAATGTTGAGACACCAAATCAAGACGTTTCGAAACAGTGTAAAAGAAGAAATATATATTGTGGATTAACTAATCAATTTTAAATGATTATAACCACCATAAAAATAGGTAGAAATCCTACAATTTAGAGTGGATTAACTAATAGGAATAGTGGATACAAATAAAATTTCCCTATAATTTATTTTTACCTTTTGATGTGTGCTTGCTTCTCCACAACTTTTCTTACTCTGTCAAACCAATAATATTGCGACGACATTAGTAACCTTTTATATTAATTACATCAATACCCAACATCAAATCTGAAGATAGTTGATAACTATATTAAAATAAATAATATTTTTTTAATCATGGTCACCAGTATAGTTTATCTTTGGTGGACCTCTATAAATGGCAGTTTTATTTACCAAAAAAAAGTTGAACTTTATACTCTTTCATAAGGGGATGCCAAATGTAATTTAATACGTATTGATAGATAACGCAACATACATTATATTTTGTAGGGTTAGAATGATCCAATAAGAACGCCTAAAGGCGGACAAGCTAACATGAAAGAAGATTCTATTTCATACTTGTTTGTCTGGCAAATTTTTATATTATTGATTCATGAACTAGCATCTATTGATCGTCAATGGATAAGATAAATATCTAACGTTCCTCTGTATCTGCGGATGCAAATATCTGATTTTCAAAAATGATTTTGATGTAATTGCATATTGGCATTGTTTTCATATGAAGTATCCATTGACATATCTAATTTGAATTGCTTATAGTAAAATTATTTCCCAACCATATTATATTTTGACATAGTGGAGGTACATAGGAAAATAGGTGTGACATGATTTTATTGCTTGTAGACTATGATTAAGAATGCATCCAAAATTATTCCTTGACCCCTAATTTGAGTTGTTTAAGGTAAAATTTGCTTCTTCACCAAATGCAGATTATGATTAAGGATTTCGTTTGTGTTGATAATGACCTTATTACCCCTAGAAACACAAAAAATTAATAAAATGATTTCAGAGCTGGGTTTATTAACCTGCGGTTATCGATCTGCATGGTTCCGCTGTGCCATCAAGTATTTATAATAAGCAAGAGTATGTTATTTGGAATAATACAAGCATCACCTGAATTCTATCCCAAACTGTTATCATGTGTAGACTGTATGTTACTATGTTTATAGAATGTTACTAAGAAACATGGATTGTAATTTTGGAACTTAGTATTTTTAGACTTTTCGCATCATAACAATATTTTGGATGGTGACTACTGCTATCTACTGATGATTTTATTTGTTTTCTTTTTGAGTCATCAGCAAGTTTACTGCTATTTAGACTTGCATGCTTCATTTTGTGGTGCATGTAGCCATTTTGATCTGTTACTTTTGGCAAATTTCTACATCACAATTGTTGTCTTGTTTCTTATTGGATCATTCTATTTGATACTCTGTCAGTAGATACTAGCACATAGGGACTCTATCACATACTTCATATGAATCAATAATATAAAAAAAATATGGTATGCTAGTGTTCTTGGCAGCAATGCAGAATATAAAAAACATGGTATGCTAGTGTTTTTGGCAGCAATGCAAAATATGAACTCCAAATAATAACCAAATCAAGAAATGAAAGAGGAATTGGTGCATTTACCTGATTTTTCATTAACGCTTGAACCATGGCCTTTAATTATGAAATTTGGTTTTGCATTTGGATTGTCTGTATATCCCTAGCATGTAACCAAGTTACCTTGGTGGCGGTCATGCCTCTTCCCATTCCTCTTAATCGTCCGGGTCTATCTGGTCCTAGTTATTGAGATAGCGCATCGCCTTTGTAACGATTGTTGAGCCCGAATGTGATCCATCAACAATGCTTTTAACTTTTTCCTATAGAGGTTAACATTGATATTATACACTAACATCAAACTATCACATTATTATATAAAAAAGTGCTTACAATTTTATCAGCAACAACTACGTTCACTGGTTTGCCATCTTTTCTAATGTGAGATTTGACCCACACATCAACCCTATCTGTGGGAGAACCGTTACTCTCCTCTTTCTACATTCAAATGGTCACTAAAAAAACAAATCATATTAGCTACTTGCTTAATAAATATTATGGTAAATTAATTAATTCTTGTTACCAAATCTTCGTCAATCGAGCCATATCTCTACTATTGCTTGTATGTGGCATCTGATTTTGTTGTAGGGCTTTGAACTTATCACTTATCATCTGAAATACTCAAAAACACATAAAAGATTATACAGAGAATTAACATCACTATTCATAGATAATTATAAGCCAATATTTTATAACTGTGAACGTTTGCATTTCATTAATAGCTAAAACTTAATTGAAAGTGGATCACGTTAAATTCTGGATTTGTTTTCATCTTAATAAACTTCTTCCACTCCGTCATGGTTTTGATGTTATCTGGTGTCAGCAGAAGTCTCTCCTCTTCATTTTCTGTATTAACTATTTTGTGAACTAATATGCTTTTTGAAGATCGAAAAATGCATCCTATTTGCTAAAATATAGGCACTTTTTGTCATTCCTCATCTAATTTAAATCTCGCCAGCGAATTAAAAAAGTTATGTAAAAAGAGTGAAGTTATAAATTTTCTCATATTCTAAATAGCAGTTAAGTCAGCATGGACTGTGACGACTATGAACTCAATGTCCGTAGAAGTCAGCATGGACTATGATGGCTGTGAACAAAAAAAGTGGAATACACGGTCCTGCATATAGTGCAGCAGTGTATCAGAGCGTATATGTGTGGTGAGTGGATTAACAGTTAAATGGATTAACAGTTAAATGGATTAACAGTTAATTAAAAAATGATTCAACTACAGCTACAAAAGTGATTTAACTGTTAATCCATTCAACTAAAAAAATGATTTAACTATTAATCCATTCAGCTATAGATAAAAGCAGAATGATTCAACTAAGAACTAGTCAATTAAAGCCAACACCAGTTCCGCCTCAATTCTACTGTATCGTAGAAATAATTTAAATTTTGCAATAAAACTTCACACAATATTATATTTCAAAATAAATAATAATAAACAATATTAACTAAAGAGGGTTAGTAGATAGAACTTATTAATCAAATAAATAAATAATATTTATTCATCAATGATATTTACTGCATATACTACAACGGTATTTACTACATTGCACATTAACATAAACCTAGCTACTAATAATATTCGATACTGCAGTGAAAATACACCATTTAAGAAAATTAAATTTTTAGAGAAAGCTAAAGTATGGAAGTTCATAACTTAGAGTGGTATTTTCAAGAATAAAGGTTAAAAGAGACAAATAAAGTAAAGGAACTAACAAGGATGAACTAAGTCAATAAATAAAGTAGAAAAAAATGAATGATTAGTCAATAAAAATCCGCCGGCTGCCTATTTTTTTTATTTTTTTGAAAAACAAAGCAAATATCTCAAAAAATATTTTTGGACGAGATATTGCAAAGATTGTATTGGTCAATATTTACATATCTCAATTGATATATTCAATATGAGATTTTCTCGTATTTTTGTTGTTTCGGCCACAAAGAGAGTAAACCGAAATCTCGGCCAAAATTTCGAAGATGTGTATCTCTGTTTGTACACTTTACTCATCGCAAAATTTAATAAATGCTTTTGTTTATGTTTTTAGTAAAGCAGATAGGTTTTATCCAACTAATTATCATTATATGAAAAATTGCAATACTTTTTAGTGACATTGTCTTGTTACCTTTTAACAAGAAAGGTTCAATGTCACCTCTCTTTTTAGCATCCCATGCTGCAAAAAGTATATTCTGACATTTGCATCTTTAGAAGCTAGCATGACGCAAGTGAATAAATCGAATCCCGTGCCCCAGTTAAACTGAAATTATTTTACAATGAAAGAAAGAAAGTTAAGTTGAAAAAGTGTTCTTTCTACACTTAAAAGTAGAAGGATATTATGAGAACATCAAATCCATTTAGGTCCCGAACTCCCAAAACAAATATTTTTGCTGGTTGAAATATGCAGAATAAAGCAATCACTTTTAATTTTTTTTTTTTTTTTTGCTAAGAACAGTTTTCAATTCACCAAGAACATAGAATCAAAAATTTCATTTAAGACAATAGTACAAACAATATACGAGAAAAATGGATAATATTGTATTTGGACTTGCTTTCGTGTACTGCGGAAAACCTATCTATATGCACACTGTAAGAAGGTAATCGTTGCTAACTGTTTTTGGTTTTCAAATTTGTTTCATATAGTGGCAAACACTTTATCAAATAATGAGGGATGCTAGGAGGCCCGAAATAATATGGCCCTACAGTAAAATTTCGGCTGTAGCTGAATGGATTAACAGTTAAAAAAATGATTAACAGTTAAAAAAAAGTTTCATCAATTCTCGGCCCTACATATAATTTCTGCTGTAGCTGATTAACAGTTAAAAAAATGATGTAATACAGCAGCTATATACAATTATATTACCTGAATGGATTCCCAAAGATTGACTTTTAATTCGTTGCTTAGATGCTTCCAATTATCTAGCGTAACAGGGACATGCTCGCGTACAAGCGGACCTAAGTAAGAAGATAACTTAACCGATCCATCTCCTATTGGTTCACCTTGCCCATTGAACTCAACTTCAACTCGACTAAAAATATCTATAGGAAGCCTTTTGACTTTAGTTCGTCCTCTAGTTTTTTTTCACAATTAGATTTTCATCGGTAATGTCATTTCTCTCACTTTCTTGAACAACTTCAATATTTTCTTCTTGTCGCATTGTATTGTTGTTGACCACTTGTTGGTTTTCTTGGACTTGAGCATCATTATTTTCTGAATTATCTTTATTTTGGTCATTGTTGTTTAAAGCTATCTTCTTTCTTTTCATGCTTCTACCCATTTTCTGTAATTAAAACAAAATATTAGATCATTACGCTGATTTTGTTATAATTAATATAAGAGCTACATGCTAATTATAGCTAGCTATTGTGTAAAAAGGTGCACAAATATGGTAGCAGATCCACGTTCCAGATCAGCTTTGCATACACATCTCGCAAAAAATAACATTTAGAAATTATTTGTACACAAACTGTACCAATTTTCATACCAAAGATCAAATACATGATTATGCGTACAGTTCCAACAGTGAAGTAATTTACAAGATAGTATATTACTTTATTAGGCTATGATGAGTTTCGTAGCGAGAAATAAAATTTGATTTTTATCAACTAAGATGATATATGAATTTGTTAATCTATGATGAGTTTCAGAGCTAAAAACACTTATATTTAGGATGATGTATCTCTGAAATATTAATTACGAAATGAAGTGAGATGTATATTAACAATGCACACTAGACTTCGATTATTTAAGTGCAGTTATATTATCTAACAACTGCTTTTTATACCCCCAATTTTGTTACAGTACATGTATGAATGGTCATTGTTGTATATGTTTTGTGGTTGTTTGGACACATGCAGACAAACCTACAGAACTAATGGCCAAACAATATGTTCAATTTAGTTAGATAATCTAAAATGATAAGATGAGTAAAAACCAACTACTTAAGTTTTCGTATCCCATCAAACAATTCATGTGCTACATTTAAATAATCTATGCAAACATATCCTGAGTTTGTGTACAAACATAGTGATTTAGATGTGATTCAGAAAATGTAATACATAAAAGAAACACAAACCTTGTCTTCGTTATTTATGTCGGATTCTTTAAATAACAAAATATGAAACTACTCAAGTATGCCTTCACAATCCTCTATAACATAGCTAGCATCATCCATGGAATCAACATCCTCATCGTTGTCTTCGCATTCTTCTCTAAATAAACTTACATCCTCAACAAGCTCATTTGTCCTTAAATCATGAAAACCCTGAGGTGGTGCCTTCAATACAACATACCAATTAGACGAATCGTTTTCTCTTAAATAATTAATTTGTTTCGCTTGAGATGCAAGAATATATGGGTCTCTTGGAAATGAAGCTTGACTTTGATGTAAATTAACAAGAGTAAACCCATCTTCAATTTTCACTCCGTTTCCTATGTTTGCCCAATTGCATTTAAAAACGGGAATATAAAAGACATGATAGTCTAATAAAATTATGTCAGTTAAAATCCCGTAGTACGTGACCACATCAACCACTTGAGAGGTATATTTTGCGCTTGCTCTACACATAGTAGTCGCATCATAAGTCATACCACAATTTTGAGTTTCTCTCTCGACATCTGATGTATGAAAACGTTGTTCGTTTATAATATATCCTTTGCATGATAAGGCATTACTACTGGGACCAAAGGCAATCCATTATAACATCGTATCAAGATCCCTTGACTCAATAGGTATTTGGAAAAATATTAGTGTATTTACCAAAAATTTCAAAAATAATATTATGAAGCCAATTAAAGAGTTTTTAAAATAACCTTTTTCTTAATCCGATCAGCGAAGTTTTTTGTATGACTTTTCCAAAGCAATGTCGCATTTTTTTCATACGTTAGTTCAAATTTTCCAACTCCTCCATATGCAAACTAGGATAAAATAAATGATGATATTATATATACAGGTATACACACCAAAATAGAAAAAAATAAAAATCAATCACTATAAGAAAAACCACATTTAGCAGCGGCAGAATCCGCTGCTAATCCGTCGCTACATTGGCTTTAACGACGGATTTCCTGCATAATATGGTGGTCGGTAAAAACCATGATGGTAATTGTGTTAGATTTTGCGATGGACTTTAGCATGAATTTTCTGACAGTTTTGCATCATTTCACTAATTATATAATAAAAATAAAATTTTATTTATTAATTTAATTTTAATTTATATACCGACTATTTATCGATGGATAATTAATTTACAATAAAATGGTTTTTAAAAATGGAGTGGGTAAACCCTCACTAATTGCCAAGGGATTAGCGACGAAAATTAAAAAAAAGAAAATTTATCGTCACTTTTTTGTTGGTAATCCATCGGTATTCCCCTTCTGATTTACCTATATATATATAAACACACATATACATACAACTACTTTTGGCACTGTAAGTATAAACAAGTGATGAAATTAACAATACACTATAAATAAATCAAGAATTACATTATAAGAAAATTATACAACATACCATTACACTATAAATTTCTTCTTCCAACTATAAAAATTCAATCTAAACAATATTCTCTACCACAAAAGTAGGACTCAAAGACACAACTACAAAAGCTAAGCACTAAACTAAGTTCCTTTCAATCAAGTTATGGTCAATATCAAGTTCACTTTTTTTTTTGGCCATCACAGAGTAGTTAGCAACAGGAAGTGCATCATCATCTCCTAGCACTCACACCAATCATTTCATAACTAAAACAAGCACCTCAAAAATCCATACCTTTATAAATCATTCAACATAATAGCCTTGCATGGAGGTAGCAGAATGCAAATCCTGACAATGTTGAGCATCATAGTGCTTGGAATTTGGTACTGCTCCGGTAGGCGATTTGGGTATCTCATTGCACACTACAAGAAAAAGCCAATGTCACTGATAATTCGTACTGTAAAGTGGTAAATAGCAGAATAATTGTTTTTCAAGATGATAATGAATGAATGAAAAAACAAGAAAATGCTTCTTTGTCATTTTTTATGGAACCGAAGGTACCGTTAATCATCTATACTAATTTGCATTTGCATCCTGTATGTGCCAATACGTTCCATTCTATATAAGTTCAAAAATTAGGATAATGTTGTATGTTCAATCCTATATGTGCCATGTATAAAAGTATATGTAAGATACCATTGTAGACAAGATATTCATCATTCTGCTTTCCATGTTAACATTCGAAAACAATAAGTTATAAAAAACTAATTTAGGTTAGGGAGTTCTTATAGCTGAAGGATTCAGTTTTTGCAAATTTAAATTAGAAGATGAAGGAAATTGAAGATATAGGAAGACAGAAATTCATTACCGAGCTAAACACTGATTTTCATCAAAACCAGTCAAGCTTTTCTCACTCACACTATTAACGATTATACTCCACCTACAAAGCAGGGGTGCGGCAACCTCTAGCCGAACTACGCACTGAATACGTAGGGGTGCGGGGGTGCGCGCGGGTGCGGGGGTGCGCGCGGGTGCGGAGAGGTTCGTACGGGGTGCGGCGACGTGGCGTGTCACCGTATTTCAGCGATGTAATGGAAAGGGGGTGCGGGATTTTAGATCTCTTCTGCGACGGATGAAGGTCGGGATCTAGGTCACAAATTAAATTGAAGAAGAAAAAGATGGAGAAGAAGAAGAAGAGAGAGAACGGAAGAGAAAAACCTGTAGCATCTCTGGAGGAGGATCTCGATTTGGGTTCATCGACCGACATTGAAATCCATCTTGAGAAAGATATGCGCGATTCCTTAACTGCGTTGTTTCCTGAAGCTAGAGAAAGGGCCTGGATACTTGAGAAATTGGGTAATCGGCTTAAAGTTCTATAATATAATAATGGGCTTGATGTTTTAAAATCTAATAGTGACCTGTAAAGTTTTATAACTATGATTATTAAATGATTATGGACTGTATAAATTTGAAATAATGGGCTTGATGTTAATATGTTTTCTTGGATATATATATATGTATATATATATATATATGTATATATATATATGTATGTATATATATATATATATGTATATATATATATATATATATATGTATGTATGTATAATATTTTAATATTTGTCGTATCCCTCCGCACCCAAATTCCCATATTTTTGAATATGACGGATTTCCGTATCCCCGTACCGCGCAACCGCATCCACATACCCACACCCATGCTTTCTAGTACTCTACATATTTGCATAGAAATTAGTGATTCACCAATATGTGACAACTTGTTTTCCTAGATTCTTAGTTCTACTGATTAACAAGTATAATATCATTCTTCAAATTAAGGTTCCTGCATTAACAAGGCAGCAAATGATTATATATATGGCAAATTATCTTTCGATCCAATTCAATTGCATTTAAAAAACTACCATGGCTCACATATTCAGTTCTGAATTGGATATACTTAGTTGTTTATGTAAATTATTACCAATATGATATAATAACATGTTTTATTATTGTTAATGTACAGAATAAAAATTATATTAATGTACAGAAATAAAATTGTGATTTGCTCTTTCCTTCTGTCAGCAAACTGCAATATGAATATATCAAACAAACTCTCTAGCTACAAGTATCTTAATAATATCATGAACACCATAGTTCGATTAATGAAGGATGGCGAATCAAAATCAGTCAAAGACAAATCGAACAGGAAAAAGCATTCGAGAAAAGGAATCGACAATACCTGAATTAGAAGCAGCAGAATCGAGTAGCAACCGTTTGTTGACCAAATTAGGCAGATGTACAAGGTATCTCAGAAAATTCACAACTGTTTTGGAGCCTCAAGGCGCAACAGTCAGAATCTCGATATCAACAAAGGCAAGTGTTAAACAACTTGCTCTCTGATCAAGATGATAATGAGTTTAATATATGTATAAAATGTAATGAATTTAATTACAGTCGTAAGTATTTTGCTCACCGAAATACTAAAAAAAAAAGATTGCAAAAGCCTTCTTGTCAAATAACATCGCTGCTAACCGTCATGCCACCATCACCATCTGCTTTAGATTTACTGAAGCATTCTATCTACTAGTATCTGCAAATCAAAATAATATATGATTTCCACATTTAAAAGCATTACATGCGACCAAAATTTTTGCAATTAAGTTTCTAAAAAAATGTATACAAGATCTTTGAGAAAGTTATCCAAGTAGTATCCATAGTATGTCATGCAAGCAGAGATATATTTACAGTAATAATTGAAAAAAGATTCACAGTATACAGGACAAAGCATGCATATGTTATGCATTTAGACAGCATGTAAAAAAAAAATATTCACAGTACGAAGCAATTTTGTTTTAGCTTTGCATTTATACAGCACGTAAAACATAGAGTTGAGCATACATATATTATGCATTTGCAAATGAAAGTTAGGGTATGTTTACTGTAGTCATTTAAACGACTACTAAGGCATACGTATACTATGCACGTAAAACATAGTGACATATTTCAGAACGTTTCTCAAGTTCTAGCAACTGTAAGGGACCATTTTACAAGATCCTTGCTCCAATCATTCCATTTGATTTATTAGTATCCATGCTAAATCAAATGTTTTTACTGTTGCTTTTATGATTGTACTACATGCATCTCCTTACTCTATAATATATGAATAAAAGAAGACATGTTGCTAAATTTGTTGCTGTAAAAAAGGAAAAGAGCGAATAAATGATGAAAATGGTAAAGTCGATACTGTATTCATGCAAAGCAAAAGATTGGTAAATATAAAGCAATAAAGATTGCAATTCATGTAAAGTAGAAGTATAAGAGCAAGCAAGAAGGTACCGGCAAAATCTTTCTTTTGAGAAATAAGGTTCTGTGCATTGTCATAAGTTTTTTTTGCTAAGCATGGCATGGATATGATAGAAATGTGAAGAGTACATGGATGCTTGTACTATTTATGGTCAAAACCATTATTGTGCTTGAATTCAAGAGTGTTTTCTTTGTAGTTTCGCTCTTACGACGTGTTTTGAATGGGCATTTAAAGAGCCTTGAAAGCTTTGTATATGGTTGTGTACATGTATATGAGTGAATAAATGTGTAGTGAGGAGTCAATGCGTACAAGTGAAATGCAGTGAGGAAGTGTATGTACAAGTGATTGTGTAAATCGAGAGAAAACACTATGTATACTATTTGAAATTGTAATTAATATTTATTTGAATAAATATTTGTTTAAAAATAATTTTTGAATTAAATATTCAATTCTTGTAAATATTATTAATATTATATGTAATATTCAAATCCATTGCAACTTTCAGCATTTTACAATGGGCATTAATTGTTGTTATAGAAGATATTACAACGGTCAGTACATGTTGCAAAAAATAATACAATAGGCTGCTATTCTATTGAAGGAACATACAGCAACAACATAAGACCATTGTAAAAAGTCTACTACAACTTCCTGTTACCACGTTCATTGCCCGTTATAAAAGAGGACATATTACAACATAGCCTAATACATCGGGCGGGATGACCGTTGTAAAACCCCTATTACAATAGGTATTGCCCGTTGTAATAGATCTATTTTGTTATAGTAGTGAACTGAATGCCATTTTAACTTGAAATTGAAACATAAAGTATAAAGTTGTATTTTGTTTATTTCTGAAGTTGTATATATTCTGTTTGGATATATATACGATAAAAATATTTTATTATTATTAAATTGAATAATTTTAAGCGATGTATATTATACCGATTAAATATGGGATTTGTAACGACCTGCGGATTCGCGATCCTGGTTATCGACATAAACACAATGTCGACTATCCAAGCATCGGAAATACTGAATTGTTAATGAAAGAAGTTAGAGGGTGAGAATAGATAAGATAGAAAATTAGAATAGAAGAAGGTGAAAAAGATCATCAGAGTAAACACGAATCTCACAGCGGAACGAATAAATATATTTCATAACATAACTTTGAAATAAAACAGTATATGTGCAATACCATTATTAGAGTATAACACCAACATCACAACGAAAATAAACAATAGCTATAAAAACGCTGCTGAAGCCTCCTGCTCCAGCTCCTTCTAGTGCATCTGTAAATCACGGCTACTTGACTGCTCGTACAAATTTGAGCACCCAAGAGTTTAGGGAAAACAAAACAAACTCCTGGTCAGTCATGGGATTGGTATGTGTAAACAATTTAAAATAGTTTGAACAATTAAATGATACCTCATAAGACCACACCATATAACGGAGCGGGTTTTTCCCTTATGAGAATCCAAATCAATTTGATTTAACTTTCAAATCATTTTGAAAGAAAAGATAATCTTTATATCAAAACCTTTTGATATTATATTAGCGTCTATCAATCACAATATAATAATCATCTAGCAGAAACGCTTTCATCTCATGTTCTACATATATAGTATACAATCAAAACCGCGAGCACTTATTGGATAATAGATTACCAACTATGACAAGGTATGGAACCACCTTCCGATAGTGTACCTCTAGAGAGGAATACACTGGGTTCAACAAGAACATCCTGCAACCCGACCACACATGACCGACCACTCATTTTGCTTGAGTGTATCGAATGTATATCACCAACGGTTGGGATCAGCAACTGTTTCCCGAATGGGACAACATCAAATAGATTAAAGAATGAAATGAATATCTCTAGATAGGTGATAATACAACCTAATGAAAGCAACCCACATAGCCATGCTGCCTGCCTGATTTTTGCCATTTCCCGGTTGTGAGGCTAGAGGCCATGCTTATCTCTGATAGATCACACAATTATTCACTTCGAATGTCACATCGTCATACCCGCCAAATCACAAATTGATTTCCCCAAAAATACAACGGGTATACAGCTAAGAGAAACGAATTCCTCCGCCACCAAACGTACATACGTTTGAAGAGATCAACTTACATGATCCATTAAATATACTCTGTTAGACATTCTTTCATACAGGTCGCCCTGGGACTGGATAGACCGAAGGCACTATTCTGTAAACATGACAGCCCTTATATAACTCCGTCTTCAATTATCTTCATCATATTTGATTCGCAACGTCAATTCCATACGGAGTGGTTTTCAGATAATATATCTGATCCCGGTCTTTCAGTACTGACGACGGAAAAATGGTCAAAATCTTCGATGGTCAGTGATTTTGCTATCAAAGAAAAGCATGTGTGCAAACAACGATATTATTTTCAGATGGAAATTCTATCGATCAATCATCAATCATCATTTATCACTTAAATTAATTTATTCAGTTACCCATTTCTATATCTCCGTAAATTCTTATTTTCTAAATTTAGAAAATATACCTTATTAACATTGGAAAATGTTTCCATTTCTGATTCACGCATCACTATCTTCTCATATATATCCATCCCTAACTGTAAACTAGCAAGAGAACAACCCCCTACGTATTAACCCCGAAGGCCGAAACCAACATCAGATCAATACCCAGACAGCTGTTCAACTTAACTAATCCGCAGTCAGTTTCTAATTCCTTTAATTCCATTTTAATTCCTATTTCAAACCCTATTTCCTTTATAAATATTTTATTAGCAAAATATTTACTTTAATCTAATTTTATATTTTTTTTAATTCAAAACAATTTGATTTCCTATTTAAAAACAATATCTCAAACCCAAATTCTATTTATATTTGCAAAATTATTCATATAAATCTTATTTCATTTCCAACGACATTTATAATCTCATTTAAATTTTCCTTTATATAACTCTATTCATTTTATATACATCCTTTTATATAATTCTATTCATTTTATATAAATCCTTTTATATAAATCTATTAATTTTATATAAATTCTTTTGTATAATTCTATTCATTTTATATAAATCCTTTTATATGATTCTATATTTGTTTTCCAAATATTACCTTTTATCATATCCTATTTATTTCATATATAAATATTTCATTTTCAATATTCACTTTGAAAATTTCCTTTTTACATTCTAGTATTTCATATGGTATTTAAAATACCAAATAACATGACCAGTGTCATCATAATCAATCATAGGTATTATATCACATCATATATCACAATATATGAAAACAAACAGAACTATAATATTGAGGAATGCAGTTGGATCCCTCCAACCTGTTTCCCTGCATTCACATATGTTAAACATTATAAATAACATCGATTTCATTTCAATATGAAATATTCTGATAAACATAATCAATATTTGATTAACGATTTATGTATATATCATTAACTATATTTTCAACCAATAAATCAACAATTCAACCAAATAAACAACACACAACAATCAATCATCATTTATCAATACTAGATTATATTTATAAAAATATAAACTGTACAAAGTTAGTGAGATTTATTCACATTGGACGATCATCGTTAAATAACGATAATTGTCGGTTAATTCAGACAGACAATTTATTTTTCTATAAATTGTAACGAGCTCCAATTCACTTCCAGTCAGTTCCATGGTGTAGCCCTCGTCCATACGATCCCAACGGACCTGACTTCGAAATTCTGATACAGTATGAACGTGATATTTAATTTACAAGTTTGTGTATATTGTTCGAATTAAAATTAAACTATATATAAATATATTTATTTATCCCTTATATGGGCCTTTACCTTATATATTTCCTGGCCCATTCCATTACGTTAGAACCCACAACCGCAATCTCTTCTTCCTGGAAAAAACACGCCTGCCCTGCTCCTTTTTCTTCGATCCTCCCACACCCTATTCTTCTCTATGATTATTCAAATTCGACATTACCCTTTAATTACCGTATAACCCTTAACAACGTTATAAACCCATGACTTCCTTTATCTTCCACATCCCAGTACGAAGCCGCTCCTCACCCTTTTTCTTCTCGACATCAAAACCTGCTCTTCACGCAAGACAAGCCATAACTGAATCCCTTCATTAACAATCCATCTTCTCTCCTTCACTAAAAATCAAAACAAATATACCATAATTCTCCTTGTCGACCCCTCTTCCATTTCCTACCATTCACGTTCGATCCGCCGCCTCCTCCCAATTTGCGTCAAACAGCTTTTAATGGAGCTGAACAGGGGATCGCGCGCCATCTTTTTCCACCAAAATCCACAATAAAAACACAATCGAAGCTAAACCCTTCCCCGATACCAAAATCAACATTGAAGACACGAATTAATGCTCCATTTCATCAAATCCCCTAACCCTAACCATCATTGAACACGAGGCAGCATAATTAATGAGGTTCGGACACTATGATAAATAGATGAAATTGAAGAGTAGATAAATAGGAGTCGGAATATATAAGGATTTGGATTTATGGAATTTTTTCCCATGTGTTTGTGGATTTAAAAATTTAAAATTTGCTGTAGAAGAAAATTAGAACCAACGGCGTAGTATTGACTACTAAAGAATTAAAGAATAGGGTTTGGATGTTAAGATATATTTATAGGCAAGTTTTAATATTTTTTTATTGATTATTCTATTCAATTTTAGTCAATCGTTATGTGTATTTGTTGTTTAAAAATCCGTACAATCACATAACATATCCAAATTCGACAAAAATGGACATACAACTAGAATTTGACATTACGGACCCAACGAGACTTGTTTCGTCGAATTCCGACTTTGATTGCTTACACAACGTATTTTTAAAGTTCAAATTATCAATTGTTTTTCACATTTAAATTCCGCACAGCCACATATGGATTCCAAAAATCATGGAAATTGAAATCTAACAATAATTTAATATTGCGAATCCAACAAAATTAGTTTCATTGGAAACGAAGGTCATTTGCAAAAATGGCTATTTTTAAAGCTCTAAATAAACCAATTTAAATATTAATTATATTTAAAAATAATTAAATTAAATATTTAAAAATAAATATTATCGTATATATTCAAACAGAATATAATACGGCTCCAAAATATTCCTATCTGAATTAATAACTCGATATTTCAAATCCGGGTTAAATCGATATTCCATTTATATTGAAAATCTGTTTATAATATAAATAAATCAGTATAAATTATAAAGGAATTCCATAGCGACTTTTAGAAAATTTTATTTGGACATAACTCAAAATCTACACGACGAAATCTCGATTTTTCTCTTCCATTAGAAAAACATACTTCACCAGCTCCGAATGTTTCTTGTTTCACAGAAATCCGACTTAAAACGGATTTTGTCTATTCGTTTAAAGTTCGAATCACCAAATTACAAACTGCAGCGCGATATCGAGCTCGATTTTAGTTATAATATAATTATACGTTCAACTGTCGTTTATATAATATATTCATTAATATAATTCAACTCTAAACAGAATTATATATTATATATGATCAAATTCACACTATATTGTGAATTCCACTATTTTCGACTATTTCGGAATTTAAGTATATTATTCTATTATCTATATTAATTAAATATTCAATATTATTTAATTCTTTTAATTATAAATTACCAAACCAATATTTAAATAATTAAATAAATTATTTATTATCCATTAAAAATACGGGTCGTTACATTCTACCCCCTTAAAATAATTTTGTCCTCGAAATTGCTAGGGTAGAAAACAAACCCTATTAACTGGGTAAAATTTATTTATTCATTTCTTAACTTCAGTTTCAACTGACAGAACCAATTTAATTTTAAATAAATTATTAATTCATTTCTATTAACAAAAATTTTCAAAAATTCTGAAAATTTTCTAACACCGAAAATTTCGAAAATTTCGCCAGCACCTCCTTTGTACGGCTCAATCGGTACAACTACAACTCGCCTCTTAGGGCCATCTTCAACCCAAAAGAAAATCAAAAAGCCAAGCGGCATGCCAAATTGGTTCATAAAAAAAATCTCATACCATATGAAATATAAACTTGTACCTTTTTGTCGGGCATATCATTTATAGCGACCCGAACTTCCCCGGTAAGGAAAACACAGATTGCTTTGAGGACAAGACGAATCAGAACGCAAACAGAAGAATATTTCATTATTTATTACAATAATTCCATCAGAATACAAGAATATACAGAGTATGAATAAATATTACACATTTGATAAATATCAGAGATTTAAATTACATTTAAATACATAGCAGCGGAAAAATAATACAACACACAACTAAAAGGAGATACACGGATATAAAGCTTTCCGAGTATCATTCCAGCTGTATACCAGGATCCTGTGAATATAAATCTGCAAAACCAAAACTACCAGCTGCCCATGTCGAAAATAAGGGCATCCAGAGTTTAGGTTAAAACAATAAACTCTAGGTCGGTCATGTGACTGGTGTGAGAACTAAAACAGTTTTAATCTTTATTTTTAAAGTTAGGTAAATCAAGGGACCACGCCATATAACACGGAATGGGTTTCCTTCCAAGAATACCGGTGCATATAACAAAATAGCACAATGCTTTTTGGAAAAACGAATCTATTATAAGACCCAGGTCCCATCACACAATGCAACGCAAGCCGAAGGATAGGGTTTTCCCTTATAATAGCCAAACATGCTTGGTACGTTTAAAACAAATCATTTGATACTATTGTAAGTGTATAGTGTCAAAACAATTTCAATCATAAATATCAATCATAGACGGCATGGGTACCATACATCATGTTGCCATGCTAGTCTCTACAAATAAAACTGCAATGTCACGTATTGGAAATTGGATTCCATCATGAGTCGAGGCAAGGGGCAAGCTCCTCTCCGTTCGAGACACTCTAGCAAATGTCTCAGGGCCACACACATCGATCCTTAGATCTTCAGGGCCGGTCCTCTCTTACTTTTGAGGATTAATTATTCCTGAACACACGTTTCTCGGTCCTATAGGACTTGTATAATGGTCTGTACGTCGGCTCACATAGTGCCAGTTATCGACCATATATTCGAGGCGCCTCACATCCAACAACCACACAGGTAAAAAGTATATAAATGTCAGGGCTGGTAGGTCACTGACATCACCCATAGCTAGAAAGAAACGTCGTGCTCTCCCTGCAGTCACTATCCCGTTTTGGACTCATTCCAAGGTGAGAGGCTCGCGAATAAACGCCATACACAAAGCTATGCCACACAGGCCGTGCTTTGATCATCAACCACAAGACTTTTCTTTTCAACAGAAGCCTTGATCATCTGCCACTTAGGCATGCCACACAGGCAATTCACTCCATGCGACTGATGTCCATCGATATATAACCTCTAAGCTCGTACGTCTCAGAGAAGGGCGTTAAGCAAGAGAATAAATTCTCCACCGCCAAACAGATGATTATTTAATAGAGATCAATCAACACAGAATAAAATCCAATGTCAGACAAACAGTCCATTTACAAGTTCATTCTAGGTCTGAACGATACCGAAGGCACTTTCCTCATATATCCATCGATTTCCAAGTACGTCTGGACGATCACCAACTGATTCCCTCCTCTTAGGTGTACAGCCCAATCAAGATCATCAATAATCATCCAAACGATGTGAAGACTTCCGGTCTTAAACCGCCGTCTTCATCTTCGACTTATCGTCGAATCGGTTATTTAGAATGGGTATAAACTCGGCCTTTCCGAATAACCCGCGTATATAATAAACAAGTGTTACACAAACACAACATACGCCTCATTCCAATTCAGAATATTCTTTTATTCAAATTTTCACTTTCTTAGGGAAAGGTTCCCATTAATTTTATCAAAGATAAATTCTTCTAAATTTATTCTTTAATCTTCCTTTGGATATCATTTCAAACCATGTTAAGGTTTTCCAAACTAGTCAGGATTATCGAACCACACCGAAGTAATCATTTATTTTATTTCCCAATCCCAACCTATTCATCCCATGGAGAAAAAATGGTAGTACTCCATATCTAACACCACTAATTAAAGATCCATTAAAACTCCACTTAGTTTTAATCTTCTAAAAAAAAAATCAATATCCTATCTTTAACTGGGTTAAAGAACCAACATCATCTAAAACACAGTTCACGATAAACCCAAAATCACTTTCCATTGTTGATCGGGTTAAAGAACAGGTGTTATTCAAAACACCGCTCACGATAAACCCCAAAAACCAATTTAAATTCAATTCCAATCAAATACTAATTAACTGGACAATTTCACTAAATTTTAATTAAAAGATTTATTCTTTTCTAAACTGGGTTCAAAGACAGTGTTATTCAAGATACCATTCACGACGAACCCAAAATCTCATTTAATATTAAATACAAGGCCCTGAATAGAAAATATATTGGCTTATATACAATATCAAATTCTGAAACCAACAAGTATTGTATTGGAAATAACGACATAAATATATCTTTAAAATTTCCACAACCATATCTGTACAATCACGAAATCCAACATCGAAATATTCCGAAGATAATTTCGATTCAAATACATTCCAATTCGTATATTGGAAATTCTGATTATTTTTAAAACCACTTCAAATCTAGTTCAAAACTAGTTCATTTCGATAAAAATATATTTTTATCCTTTCAAATGTGGGATTTTTCATCCCAGTCCTTTCCAATTCATATATTATGATTTTACACAAATTATTAATATTTTTAATAATTTTATCAAGGCCCGTACAGTCGATTTCCAATAACGGTCGTCGAACTACACTTACAGCGAACTTTTCCAAATTTGATTTGGACATAATTCCAAATCCAACCTTTAGATTTCAAATTTCTAATATCCATTTGAAAGCTCTTTTCGATACGAACCCAACGGTTCTGGTTACAGGAGAATCCGATGGCCGGATCTCCCGTAATGTCAATTCGAAGTCAATGGTCGAAATTCGTGAACTACCGCGGCGCGTTCTATTCAGGCCATTTAATATATATAATATATATATATATTATATATATTATGTCGATTTCAATTCAAAACGTATTTTATAATTCGTTTTAAATTCGTTTCAAAAAAATTTCAACTTCATATTCAATTTTAAATCAAAATTGAATATTCCATATCATTAACATATAAATGATAATATTTTCAAAACGTTATATTTTGAAATCACTTCTTTTTCTATATTCATTGTAAAAACGAATATAATCGATATAAATATCATTCACGTAAAAATAGCGCAAATCTAATCAACACGGCTTTATATATTTCAATAACTTTGTTATTCTATTCAACAAATGAATATTTATTCTATTCAACACATGAATCTATATTTCTTTTAACACATGAATATTCTCAACACATGACTATTTTTGTTATATAGTATATTTTATAAAATTATGATAAAGATGTGAATTTTATTAATTAAAATATTTTACTCAACATATGAATATTCTTTATTCTATTCAACACATTAATATTTATTTTATTCAACACATGAATATTTCAATACATGAATATTCTTTACTCTATTCAACACATGAATATATATTTTATTCAACACATGAATATTCTTTACTTTCCCAATTGGAATGAGGCCCAATAAATTACCATATAATGTTAATCATATGGATTCCATACAACACGTGTATATAATAGCAACGATAAATAATCAACAATCTTCCAAAGTGCACCACACAACTGCATAAGCATTAAATATAACTAATTAACGCTCATACAGTCTGTCAATCAAACGATTGATGTACCACTAAACAATTGGGATTAGTGTACATCAAATATCATCCCGACACCTGTGTGGGGTTCCAATCCACCAACACTGAATATTATTTGTGCAGTTGGGCGATGTGTAAAATTTATCGTCCCAATCAATGTCCTTCAAATAGGTGTACATAAACAAACCATCCGGTTTATAAATGAATATTTATTTATTCACATTCTGTAATAACCCGGAAAATCTAAGCCAATTTAAAATTTTAATTTTGGCAATTCTAGCAATTTTGATTATTTAAAATGAATTATTTTAAATAATGATGACAAGAAATTTATTTTAATAGAATTAGAACGTATATATTTATTTGAATCGTCGTTATAATATAAATATTTTATTTTAATTATAAAAGGAATTGAAAATGGCGCGGTAGTTCGAAAATTCGATTTCAAAGTTCAAATGAATGTACAGGATTCAAAATAAACAGGATTTTGGCGAAACCAAAAATATTAGAATTTATTGGAGAACATCATTCCAACGAATCCGAAAAATTGAAATTTCATAGCGGGAATCTAAAGATATGCCCAGATGAAAATTCAGAATAGTCGCTAGGGAATTCTGGCCCTTAAAAATGGCAATTTTGCAAACGACCTCGGTTTTCGACGAAACCACTTTTGTTGGATCCGTGATGTCAAGTTATTGCTAAGTTTCAAAATTCATAATTTTCTGAATCAATATGTGAGCGTGGCAAAAGAAAACGCGTTTAACCAGTTTCAGTTGATTTCAATCGACTGGAAAATGACCATTTTTCAAGCGGTCTCGGAATTTGACGAAATTAGTTTTGTTAGGACTGTATCGTCAATACGAAGCTATAAAATGCTTTTCGGGAATTTTCAGAGTTAGTATGTGGCCCCGGTAAATTGAAATGTGCGTTTAAATTCAATATACATTGATTTATGTTTTAATTTGAATGGAAACTGATCGTAACAAGCGAATTGGCTTGCGAAACATATCCCATTGTGTTCAAAATGGGGGTAATTAGCTAGGGACGACAATCGGTGGTTCTCGTTTGGTGTTCGAATTAAAAGTCAACTTTATGGATAATTAATTAATTGAATTATTTAAATAAAGGCCCAAGCCCTTATCCTCTCAACCCGCTCAGTCAAACCCCCCTTCGCCTTTTCTCTTGTTCAAATCCGATTCAGCAAAAAAAGGGAAAAAATCGCGTCGCTCCCCAGGCAGCCCCCCTTCCGCCGTTGCCCTACCGCCACCCCCTCCCCTGGCCGGCGCGCCTCCGACCAACACCGCCGACACCCTCCTCAGCTCCCTCTCCACGTTAAATCCCTAGCACCCCACCGGAACCCACCGCTACCACTTCCTTGGCCCACCACCGCCCAAACCGACCCTCTCCGCTACCTGCAACAGGTGCGCCGCCTCCCCCTTACCGTCAGGCCGACCACAAGCCACCACCAATGCTTAGTCGCCCTCCCCATTCACCAAAGCACTGAAAATTTGTGAGTTTCCTTTTATTCCCTTGTTTCTTTGATTTATAATTTTTAATTACATAAAAATTGCAATCTTTATTTATATATTCATGAGTTTTATTTATTGATAATAAAAAATTAGATTTTTATAATGATAAGGAGATAATAAAAGTTAGATTTTTTATAAATGATTTTTAAAGTTGGAAGGGTCAGATTTTTATGTAGTACAAAGGTTGAATTTTTATTTATTAGAAAGGTTGGATTTTTATTTATTAGAAAGGTTGGATTTTTATTTATAGGAAAGTTTAAATATTTATTATAAAAAAAGAATATATTTTTTTTAATGAAATATATGATTTTTCATAGTTAATCAAAAATATAATTTTTTATATTATAGAAAGGTTAAAAATATAATTTTTATAAGTGTAGTAAGATAAAAATTCAATCTTTATAGAAAGAGTAGAAATATAAAAATATAATTTTTATATAGAGAGTAGCAAAATATAAGCTTTATCATAAAGGTAGCGTTACCAAAATTTTGATTTTTATCTATATAGTAGCAGTATAAAAACATGATTTTTATTTATATAGAGTGATTATAAAAATGTGATTTTTATATACGTAGCAACAATATAAAAATGTGATTTTTATATATGTAGTGGCTACGGACATGAACTTGACAAAAGGCGAACATGACGAAGTTTTCTACATAAGAAGAGCCGTGGCGCTTGGTTTAGCTAGTTGGTGAGAACTTCTCACTTTAAATTTTCTTTTCTAGTTATATATATATACTAAGATGCAGACGATGCTTAGCAACACCCGACACTTGTCGTCCACAGACCATGGACGACTTGTATGCTTGTTTGATGAGTTGTGAAGTTTGTTTGTGATGTTGATGTGAAATGGATAAATAAACATTCATGTGTTGAAATAAATTAATTATCGTTAAAAATATAATTTTTAACTTGATTGTGAATAAATAAATATCCATTTACAAATCGAACGATTTGTTTATGTACACCGATTTGACTGATATTGATTGGGACGATAAATTTTACACATCGCCTAATTGTACTAATAAAATCTGTGTTTGATTGTTTGAAACCCCACACGGGTGTTGGGATGAAATTGGGCATACAGTAATCCCAATAATTAGCTGTATGTCGATCGATTGATTGACAGGCTGTTGTAAGCGTTTAATATTTATATTTGATGCTTATACAGTGTAGAATGCACTATGGATGATGGTTGATTATTTATCGTTGCTATTATATACATGTGTTGTATGGAAACCATATAATTAACATTGTATGGTAATTGATTGGGCCTCATTCCAATCTGGAAAATAAGAAATATATATTCATGTGTTGAATAGAAACATATATTCATGTGTTGAATAGAAACGTATATTCATGTGTTGAATAGAAAATTTATATTCATGTGTTGAATAGAAACATATATTCATGTGTTAAATAGAAAATATATATTCGTGTGTTGAATAGAAATATATATTCATGTGTTGAGTAAAATATAAATTCATGTGTTGAAGAAAATATTCATTTGTTGAATTGAATAACGAAGTTATTGAAATATATAAAGCCGTGTTGATTAGAGATGCACAATTTTGACGCGAACGATATTTACATCGATTATATTCATTTTTAGAATGAATATAGAAAAGGAAATAATTTCAAAATATAACGTTTTGAAAATATTGTCATTTGTATATTGATGAGGTGGAATATTCAATTTTGATTAGAAATTAAATATTAAGTTGAAATCATTTTGAAAACGAATTTAAAACGATTTATAAAATAAGTTTTGAAAGGAAATTGACGAAAGTAAATATTATATATATTATATATATAATATAATGGCCCGAATAGAACGCGCCGCGCCGCGGCAGTTCGCGAATTTCGACCATTGACTTCGAATGGATATTACGGGAGATCCGACCGTCGGATTCTCCTAAAATCAGAACTGTTGGGTTTTATCGAAAAGAGCTTTCTAACGAATATTAGAGATTTGAAATCTAACGGTTGGATTTGGAATTATGTCCAAATCAAATTTTGAAAAGGTCGCTGTAAGTGCAATTCGATGGCCGTTGATGTAATTCGACTGTACGGGCCTTGATAAAATTATTAAAAATAGTAATAATTTGTGTAAAATCATAAGAAATGGTTTGTGAAGAATTTGGATGAAAAACTCCAAATTTGAAAAGATAAAAATAGATTTTTATCGAAATGAACTAGTTTTGAACTAGAATTGTAATTCATTTTTTTTTGAAATAAATAAAGTGGATTTGAAATGGTTTTAAAAGTAACCAGAATTTCCAATAATTGAATTGGAATGGATTTGAATCGAAATTGTCATTTGAATATTTCGATGTTGGATTTCGTAATGATACAGATATTGTTATGGGAATTTGAAAGATATATTTATATCATTGTTTCCAATACGATATTTGTTGTTCGTAGAATTTGATATTGAATATAAGCCGATATATTTTCTATTCAGAGCCTTGTATTTAATATCAAATGTGATTTGGGTTTGTCGTGAATGGTGTCTTCATTAACACTGTTCTTAAACCCAGTTGAGAAAAAGATTAAATCTTTTTATTTAGATTTAATGAAGTGTACCAATTAAATGATATTTAATTGGAATTGAGTTTGAATTTGAATTGATTTTTGGGTTTATCGTGAACGGTGTTTTAAATAACACTTGTTCTTTAACCCGATAATTAATAGAATGTGATTTTGGGTTTTTTCGTGAACCGTGTTTTAGATGACATTGGTTCTTTAACCCATTAAAAGACAGGATATTGATTTCTGTGTAGATTAAAACCAAGTGGAGTTTTAATGAATGTTTAATTAGATTGAAATGATCGAGAATGGAGTATCACCAGTTTTGCTCCAGGCGATAGTTAAATCTTTGATTAGATTTGAACATGAAATGGTAATTGAATTTATCGATAACGCCGTGGTGTTAGATATGAAGTATGGCCTGCTTTACTTCAAGGGATGAATAGGTTGGGTTTGGGAAATAAAATAAATGATTACTTCGGTGTGGTTCGCTGATCCCGACTAGTTTGAATTGATATTCAAAAGAAGATTAAAGAATAAATTTAAAGAATTTATCTTTGATAATATTAATGGGAACCTTTCCCAAAGTATAAGAATATTTGAATAAAAGAATAATCTGAATTGGAATGAGGCGTATGTTGTGTTTGTGTAACACTTGTTTATTATATATGCGAGTTATTCAGAAAGTCCGGGTTTATCCCATTCTGAATAACTGATTCGACGTGGTGTCGAGGATGAAGACGGTGGCCGAAGATCAGAGGTCTTCACATTGTTTGGGTGATTACTGATGATCTTGATTGGGCTATACACCCAAGAGGAGGGAATCAGTTGGCGATCATCCAGACGTACTTGGAGATCGATGGATATGCGAGGTACCTGGTGCCTCCGGTTTCTTTCAGACCCAGAACGAATTTGTAAATGGACTGTGTGTCTAACATTGGATTTTATTCTGTGTGATTGATTTTTATTAAATATATATATCTGTTTGGCGGCAGAGAATTTGTTCTTTTGCTTAACGCCCTTCTTTGAGACGTACGAGATCAGGGATTATATATTGATGGATATCAATCGCATGAAGTGAATTGCCTGTGTGGCATGCCTAAGTGGCAATTGATCAAGGCTTCTGTTGAAAAGAAAAGTCTTGTGGTAGATGATCAAAGCACGACCTGTGTGGCATAGCTTTGTGTAGCATTGATTCGCGAGCCTCACACCCCGGTTGTGAACCAAAAACGGGAGGGGACCTCAGGGAGAGCATGCGTTTCCTTCTAGTTAGGGTGGTGTCAGTGACCTACCAGCCCTGACATTTATATTATTTTCACCTGTGTGGTTGTTGCTGTTGCGAGGAACCTCGGATATATCGGTGACTGTGTGGAGCTGATGGAGTCATTTGGCTCATTTACGCCCCAAAGGGCGGGGAAACGTAGTGTTCAGGCATTTTATTCCACATTGGTGGACCGGCCCTGACGATCCAAGGGTCACTCGAGCTCTGATCCTGAGGCTCGAGCTAGACAGTCCCGAATCGGTGAGGACTATCTTTTGCCTCGCTTCACAGATGGAAATCCAACTTCCAATACGTGACTTTGCGGTTTTATTTGTACAGCCTAGTATGGAGACATAGTGGGATGGGGCACTTATGCCGTCTATGATTGATACTTATGATTGAAATTATTTTATACACTATGCACTTATAATAGTATCAAATGATTTGTTTTTAGCGTATCAAGCATTCTTTGGCTATTATAAGGTAAAAACCCTATCCTCTGACTTACGTTGCATTGTTTGATGGGACCTGGGTCTTATAATAGCTTCATTGTTCTTTATTTAGCATTGCGCTGTTGTTATATGCACCGGTATTCTTGGGAGGAAATCCGTTTCGTGTTATACAGCGTGGTCCCTTGATATATTTGATTTAAAGTAAAGCTTTAAATAATTGTTTTAGTTCTCACACCAGTCACATGACTAACCAGGAGTTTATTGTTTTAACCTAAACTCTGAGTGCCCATATTTTGACACGGGTAGCTAGTAGTTTTGGTTTTGCAGATTTATATTCATAGGATCCTAATTTACAGCGGGAATGATATCCGGAAAGCTCTGTATCCGTATATCTCCTTCTAGTTGTGTTTTGTATTATTTTCCGCTGCGATGTATTTAAATGTAATTTAAATCTCTGATATTTCTCTGATGTATTATATTTATTCATACTTTGTAATATTCTTGTATTCTGATGGAATTGTTGTAATAAGCAATGAAATGTTCTTCTGTTTGCGTTCTTTTGTGTGTTGTTCTCGAAGTATCCGGGCTTTCCTTACCGGGGAAGTTACGGGTTCTTACAGTGGTATCAGAGCTTTGGTTTACAGAGCTCGAAGAACAAGTCACATTAGAACCATACGAAAGAATTCATCAGAGATTGGATTAGTAATATCCAATGAGGATGACTCGTTAGAGATGGGATCAATGGTATCCTAGAACGAGTGTGAAGAGTGTTGTTTTTAAAAATAAAAAAGAAAAACAGTTTTGTTTTGAAATTTAAATCGTTTTATACGTATTTGAATATTTATTTGTATTGAATTTGGATAATCCAATATATAAAGATTTTGCATATACGCCTTGTAAACGTGTATTCGAAGTTTTAATAGTTTTAATGTACTGGATAGTTATAGAATCACACTCTAGTTGCCCGGGGATAATTCTGGTGACGGGGTACCATCGCCAGTATTTATTTTCGAGTTTCGAAAATGAGATTTCTATATATTTCCAATTGACTGGTGTGAGAACCGAAACTAGATAGGGCTTATTGTTATGATTTGGCATCAAACATCTGATTTTTGGACTATGTATCAACGTTATGAATTTGAAAAGATAATCAACTAATTGATTGCTGATTGTATTGTTCGATTATTGTTTGATTAATTGAATGTTGAACCTTTATCCAAATTGAACCAAATAGTGAATTGTATTGAAGATTAGTCACATTTGCATGCATATACATGTACTTACATTGAACAGGTCATAGCAAGGAGGCTAGAGCAGAAGAATAAAATTGTTGGCCCGATAAATAGCTACATGTTTATTGTATTTCTTGGGTTTTTGATGATTTTATGAGCCGATTGGCTGTTTCTTTTTTTTTTGGATTGATGAGGGCCATGGGAGGCTATTTGAAATATCCCGAAGCTCCCGGTGCAGGGGAGGTTATGGCGAAATTTTTCGAAAATTTAGGGTGTCAGGCAAATTTTTGAAAAATTAGAAAAGTTCTTAGAAACTGAAAAGTTGAAGAACTTAAGCCATAATGGAAACAATGAAAGTTGAGTTGATTAGTTAAACAACTTTCAGCTTCATTCCTTTTCGGGGACGAATAGTTTTAAGCGGGGGAGATTGTAATAACCCGGAAATCTGAGCCAATTTAAAATTTTTATTTTGGCAATTTTGATTATTTAAAATGAATTATTTTAAATAATGACGACGAGAAATTTATTTTAATAGAAATAGAACGTATATATTTATTTGAATCGTCGTTAGAATATAAATATTTTATTTTTTCTTATAAAAGGAATTGAAAATGGTGCGGTAGTTTGGAAATTTGATTTCAAAGTTCAAATGAATGTGTAGGATTCAAAATAAATTGGATTTTGGTGAAACCAAAAATATTAGAATCTGTTGGAGAATATCTTGCCAAAGAATCCGAAAAATTGAAATTTCATAGCAGGAATCTAAAGATATGCCCAGTTGAAATTTCAGAATAGTCGCTATGGAATTCTAGCCCTTAAAAATGGGAATTTTGCAAACGACTTCGGTTTTCGACGAAACCACTTTTGTTGGATCCATGATGTCAAGTTATTGCTAAATTTAAAAATTCATAATTTTCTGAATCAATATGTGAGCGTGGCGAAAGAAAACGCATTTGACCAGTTTCAGTTGATTACAATCGACTGGAAAATGGCCGTTCTTCAAACGGTCTCAGAATTTGACGAAATTAGTTTTGTTAGGACTGTATCGTCAATACGAAGCTAGAAAATATTTTTCGGGAATTTTTAGAGTCAGTATGTGGCCCCGGTAAATTGAAACGTGCGTTTAAATTCAATATACATTGATTTATATTTTAATTTGAACGGAAACTGGTCGTAACAAGCGAATTGGCTTGCGAAACATATCACATTGTGTTCAGAATGGGGGTAATTAGCTAGGGACGACAGTCGGTGGGTCTCGTTTGGTGTTCGAATTAAAAGTCAACTTTATGGATAATTAATTAATTGAATTATTTAAATAAAGGCCCAAGCCCTTATTCTCTTAACCTGCTCAGTCAAACCCCCCTTCCCCTTTTCTCTCGTTCAAATCCGATTCAACAAAAAAAAGGGAAAAAAAATCGCGTCGCTCCCCAGGCAGCCTCCCCTTCTGCCGTCGCCCTACCGCCACCCCCTCCCCTGGCCGGCGCGCCTTCGACCAACACCGCCGACGCCCCCCTCAGCTCCCTCTCCACGTTAAAGACCTAGCATCCCACTGGAACCCATCACCGCCACTTCCTTGGCCCACCACCGCTGAACCGACCCTCTCCGCTACCTACAGCAGGTGCGCCGCCTCCCCCTTACCGTCAGGCCGACCACAAGCCACCACCAACGCTTCGTCGCCCTCCCCATTCACCAACACACTAAAAATTTATGAGTTTCCTTTTATTCCCTTGTTTCTTTGATTTATAATTTTTAATTACATAAAAGTTGCAGTCTTTATTTATATTGTCATGAGTTTTATTTATTGATAATAAAAAAAATTAGATTTTTATAATGATAGGGAGATAATAAAAGTTAGATTTTTTATAAATGATTTTTAAAGTAGGAAAGGTCGGATTTTTATGTATTAGAAAGGTCGGATTTTTATTTATTAGAAAGTCCGGATTTTTATTTATTAGAAAGGTTGGCTTTTTATTTATAGGAAAGTTTAAATCTTTATTATAGAAAAAGATTATATTTTTGTTAATGAAATATATGATTTTTCATAGTTAATCAAAAATATATTTTTTATATTATAGAAAGGTTAAAAATATAAATTTTATAAGCGTAGTAAGATAAAAATTCGATCTTTATAGAAGGAGTAGAAATATAAAAATTTAATTTTTATATAGAGAGAAGAAAAATATAAGCTTTATCATAAAGGTAGCATTACCAAAATTGTGATTTTTATCTATATAGTAGCGGTATAAAAATGTGATTTTTATCCATATAGAGTGACTATAAAAATGTGATTTTTATATACATAGCAACAATATAAAAAATGTGATTTTTATATATGTAGTGGCTACGGACAATGAATTTGACAAAAGGCGAGCACGACGAAGATTTCTACATAAGAAGAGTCATGTCGCTTGGTTTAGCTAGTTGGTGAGAACTTCTCACTTTAAATTTTCTTTTCTAGTTATATATATATATATATATATATATATATATATATATATATATATATATATATATATACTAGGATGCAGATGATGCTTAGCAGCACCCGACTCCCATCGTCCACAGACCATGGATGACTTGTATGTTTGTTTGATGTGTTGTGAAGTTTGTTTGTGATGTTGATGTGAAATGGATAAATAAACATTCATGTGTTGAAATAAATTAATTATCATTAAAAATATAATTTTTAATGTGAATGTGAATAAATAAATATCCATTTACAAATCGAACGATTTGTTTATGTACACCGATTTGACTAATATTGATTGGGACGATAAATTTTACACATCGTCCAACTGCACTAATAAAATCTGTGTTTGATTGTTTGAAACCCCACATGGGTGTTGGGATGAAATTAGGCATACACTAATCCCAATAATTAGCTGTATGTCGATCGATTGATTGACAGACTGTTATAAGCGTTGAATATTTATATTTGATGCTTATACAGTGTAGAATGCACTCTGGATGATGGTTGATTATTTATCGTTGCTATTATATACATGTATTGTATGGAAACCATATAACTAACATTGTATGGTAATTGATTGGGCCTCATTCCAATCTGGAAAATAAGAAATATATATTCATGTGTTGAATAGAAACATGTATTCATGTGTTGAAGAGAAAATATATATTCATGTGTTGAATAGAAACATATATTCATGTGTTGAACAGAAAATATATATTCATGTGTTGAATAGAAATATATATTCATGTGTTGAGTAAAATATATATATTCATGTGTTGAAGAAAATGTTCATTTGTTGAATTGAATAACAAAGTTATTGAAATATATAAAGAAGTGTTGATTAGAGATGCGCTATTTTGACGCGAACGATATATATATATATCGATTATATTCGTTTTTAGAATGAATATAGAAAAGGGAATAATTTCAAAAAATAACGTTTTGAAAATATTATCATTTGTATATCGATGATGTGGAATATTCAATTTTGATTAGTAATTGAATATGAAGTTGAAATCTTTTTGAAAACGAATTTAAAACGATTTATAATATACGTTTTGAAAGGAAATCAACGAAAGTATATATTATATATTATATATATATATAATATAATGGCATGAATAGAACGCGCCGCGCCGCGACAGTTAGCGAATTTCGACCATTGACTTCGAATGGATATTAAGGGAGATCCAACCATCGGATTCTCCTAAAACCGGAACCGTTGGGTTCATATCGAAAAGAGCTTTCTAAGAATATTAGAGATTTGAAATCTAACGGTTGGATTTGGAATTATGTCCAAATCAAATTTGGAAAAGGTCGTTGTAAGTGCAGTTCGATGGCCGTCGATGGAATTCGACTGTGCGGGCCTTGGTAAAATTATTAAAAATAGTAATAATTTGTGTAAAATCATAAGAAATGATTTGTGAAGAATTGGGATGAAAAACTCCAAATTTGAAAAGATAAAAATAGATTTTTATCGAAATGAACTAGTTTTGAACTAGAATTATAATTCATTTATTTTTGAAACAAATAAAGTGGATTTGAAAGGATTTTAAAAGTAACCAGAATTTCCAATAATTGAATTGGAATGGAATCGAAATTGTCATTGGAATATTTTGATGTTGGATTTCGTGATGATACAGATATTATTATGGGAATTTGAAAGATTTATTTATATCGTTATTTCCGATACGATATTTGTTGGTCGTAGAATTTGATATTGAATATAAGCCGATATATTTTCTGTTCAGAGCCTTGTATTTAATATCAAATGTGATTTGGGTTTGTCGTGAATGGTGTCTTCATTAACACTGTTCTTAAACCCAGTTAAGAAAAGATTAAATCTTTTTATTTAGATTTAATGAAGTGTACCAATTAAATGATATTTAATTGGAATTGAATTTGAATTGATTTTTAGGTTTATCGTGAACGTTGTTTTAAATAACACTTGTTCTTTAACCCGATAATTAATAGAATGTGATTTTGGGTTTTTCGTGAACCGTGTTTTAGATGACATTGGTTCTTTAACCCGGTAAAAAACAGGATATTGATTTCTGTGAAGACTAAAACTAAGTGGAGTTTTAATGAATCTTTAATTAGATTGAAATGATCGAGAATGGAGTATCACCAGTTTTACTCCTAGCGATGGTTAAATCTTTAATTAGATTTGAATGTGAAATGGTAATTGAATTTACCGATAACACCGTGGTTTTAGATATGAAGTATGACCAGTTTTACTTCATGGGATGAATAGGTTGGGATTGGGAAATAAAATAAATGATTACTTCGGTGTGGTTCGCTAATCCCGACTAGTTTTAATTGATATTCAAAAGAAGATTAAAGAATAAATTAAAAAAAATTATCTTTGATAAAATTAATGGGAACCTTTCCCAAAGTATAAGAATATTTGAATAAAAGAATATTCTGAATTGGAATGAGGCGTATTTTGTGTTTGTGTAACACTTGTTTATTATATACGCGAGTTATTCAGAAAGACCGGGTTTATCCCATTCTGAATAACTAATTCGACGTGGTGTCGAGGATGAAGACGGTGGTCGAAGACCGGAAGTCTTCACATCGTTTGGGTGATTACTGATGATCTTGATTGGGCTGTACACCTAAGAGAAGGGAATCAGTTGGTGATCGTCTAGACGTACTTGGAGATCGATGGATATGCGAGGTACAATGTGCCTCCGGTTTCGTTCAGACCCAGAACGAACTTGTAAATGGACTGTGTGTCTGACATTGGATTTTATTCTGTGTGATTGATTTATATTAAATATATATCTGTTTGGCGGCGGAGAGTTTATTCTCTTGCTTAACGCGCTTCTCCGAGACGTACGAGCTCGGGGGTTATATATTGATGGATATCAATCGCATGAAGTGAATTGCCTGTGTGGCATGCCTAAGTGGCAATTGATCAACGCTTCTGTTGAAAAGCAAAGTCTTGTGGTAGATGATCAAAGCACGGCCTATGTGGCATAGCTTTGTGTAGCGTTGATTCGCGAGCCTCACACCCCGGTTGGGAACCAAAAACGGGAGGGGACCTTAGGGAGGGCATGCGTTTCCTTCTAGCTAGGGTGGTGTCAGTGACCTACCAGCCCTGACATTTATATTATTTTCACATGTGTGGTTGTTGCTGTTGAGAGGCGCCTCGGATATATCGGTGACTGTGTGGAGCCGAGGGAGTCATTTGGCTCGTTTACGCCCCAAAGGGCGGGGAAACGCAGTGTTCAGGCATTTTAATCCACATCGGTGGACCAGCCCTGATGATCCAAGGGTTACTCGAGCTCATGATGGAATCCAATTTACTCGAGCTCATGATGATCCAAGGGTTACTCGAGCTCATGATGATCAAGGGGTTACTCGAGCTCATATGACTGGTGTGAGAACTAAAACAGTTATTAACCTTTATTTTTAAAGTTAGGTAAATCAAGGGACCACGCCGTATAACACGGAACGGGTTTCCTCCCAAGAATACCAGTGCATATAACAAAACAGCGCAATGCTTTTTGGAAAAATGAAGCTATTATAAGATCCAGGTTCCATCACACAATGCAACGCAAGCCGGAGGATAGGGTGTTCCCTTATAATAGCCAAACATGCTTGGTACGTTTAAAACAAATCATTTGATACTATTGTAAGTGTATAGTGTCAAAACAATTTCAATCATAAATATCAATCATAGACGGCATGGGTACCATATATCATGTCGCCATACTAGGCTCTACAAATAAAACCGCAATGTCACATATTGGAAATTGGATTCCATCATGAGTCGAGGCAAGGGGCAAGCTCCTCTCCGTTCGAGACACTCTATCAAATGTCTCAGAGAAGGGCGTTAAGCAAGAGAATAAATTCTCCGCCGCCAAACAGATGTATATTTAATAGAGATCAATCAACACAGAATAAAATCCAATGTCAGACACGCTCCCTAAGAATGTGAAAATTAGAATAAAAGAATATTCTGAATTGGAATGAAGCGTATGTTGTGTCTGTGTAACAGTTGTTTATTATATACGCGGGTTATTCAAAAAGGCCGGGTTTATACCCATTCTGAATAACCAATACGACGATAAGTCGAAGATGAATACGGTGGTCGAAGATCAGAAGTCTTCACATCGTTTGGATGATTATTGATGATCTTGATTGGGATGTACACCCAAGAGGAGGGAATCAGTTGGTGAATGTCCAGATGTACTTGGAGATCGATGGATATGCGAGGAAAGTGCCTCCGGTTTCGTTCAGACCCAGAACAAACTTGTAAATAGACTGTGTGTCTGACATTGGATTTTATTCTGTGTTGATTGATCTCTATTAAATATACATCTATTTGGCGGCGGAGAATTTATTCTCTTGCTTAAGGCCCTTCTCTGAGACGTACGAGCTCAGAGGTTGTATATCGATGGACATCAGTCGCATGGAGTGAATTGCCTGTGTTGCATGCCTAAGTGGCAGAAGATCAAGGGTTCTGTTGAAAAGCAAAGTCTTGTGGTTGATGATCAAAGCACGGCCTGTGTGGCATAGCTTTGTGAATGTCATAAATTCGCGAGCCTCACACCTCGGTATGAGTCAAAAGCGGGATAATGACTGCAGGGAGAGCACGACGTTTCTTTCTAGCTATGGGTGATGTCAGTGACCTACCAACCCTGACATTTATATACTTTTTACCTGTGTGGTTGTTGGATCTGAGGCACCTCAAATATATGATCGATAACTGGCACTAAGTGAGCCGACGTACAGACCATTATATAGGTCCGATAGGACCGGGAAACGTGTATTCAGGAATAACTAATCCTCAAAAGTAAGAGAGGACCGGCCCTGAAGATCCAAGGATCAATGTGTGTGGTCCTGAGACATTTGCTAGAGTGTCTCGAACGGAGAGGAGCTTGCCCCTTGCCTCGACTCATGACAGAAATCCAATTTACAATACGTGACATTGTGGTTTTAATTGTAGAACTATTATGGCGACATGATATATGGTACCCGTGCCGTCTATGATTGATATTTATGATTGAAATTGTTTTGACACTATACATTTATAGTAATATCAAAATAATCTGTTTTTAAATGTATCAAGCATTCTTTGGCTATTATAAGGTAAAACCCTATCCTCCGGCTTCCGTTGCATTGTGTGGTGGGACCTGGGTCTTATAATAGCTTCATTTTTCTTTATTTAGCACTGCGCTGTTTGTTTTATGCACTGGTATTCTTGGGAGGAAACCCATTCCGTGTTATACGGCGTGGTACCTTGAATTACTCTCTTTTAAAGTAAAAGTTTTAAATACTGTTTTAGTTTTCACTCCAGTCAGATGACTGACCTGGAGTTTATTGTTTTAACCTAAACTCTAGGTGCCCTATTTTCCACACGGGCAGCTAGTAGTTTTTGTTTTGCAGATTTATATTCACAGGATCCTGGTTTATAGCTGAAGTGATATTCGGAAAGCTCTGTATCCGCGTATTTCTTCTAGATATGTTTTGTATTATTTTTCCGCTGCTATGTATTTAAATGTTATTTAAATCTCTGATATTTGTCGAATGTAATATTTATTCATACTCTGTATATTCTTGTATTCTGATGGAATTGTTGTAATAAACAATGAAATGTTCTTCTGTTTATGTTCCGATGTGTGTTGTTCTCAAAGCAATTCGTTCTTTAATTTACCGGGGAAGTTACGGGCTACTACAGTGGTATTAGAGCTTTGGTTTACAGATCTCAAGAACAAGGCACATTAGAACCATACGAAAGAATTCATCAGATATTGGATTAGTAATATCCAATTAAAATGACTCGTTAGAGGTAGGGTCAGTAGTATCCTAAAACGAGTGTGAAGAGTATATTTTCAAATGAAAACAATAATGTTTTGAAAATTAAAACCCGTTTATATGTATGTGAATATTTTATTTGTATTAAATTTGGACAATCAAGTATATAAAGATTTTGCATATACGTGTCATGAACGTATATTTGAAGTTTTAATAAACTGGATATGTGATGACCCCAAACCCCGATAAGACGGTGCAAGGGTAATCTTTGGAATAAAACACATAAACAGATAACAAAAGAACAGAAATAAATAAATACACTAGATAATGTATAATAGAATACACTGGATAAATAAAATCATCAGAGTTACACAGTATATAGGATCATACTTAGTACAAAATATAGTTCAGCCATACATAAAATGTCTACAGCAGAAAAGAAAACATAATATGTACAACAGGAGCTGAACAACATAAAATAGATAAATGATAGAATCCGTCATCAGCTCCAGCTATCCAGAAAGAGCCTGCTAAAACCTGAATACAAGGCTGCCCGTGTAGAAAAAGGGGCACCCGAGTTTGCAAATGAAACAAACTACGAGTCAGTCATGGGACTGGTATGAGAAATCTACTTAACACTTCTTACAATAAGGCTAATCACAGGACCACGCCACTTTCACGGAACGGGTTCACTCCATTGGATTGCCAGTGCTTTCAAACAAATAAATCTTTTAAACATCGCAATGCTCTTTATAAAAATGAAGCCATTATAAGACTCGGTTCTCATCACACAATGCAACACAAACCAGAGGATAGAGTTTTACCTTATAATAGCCAAAATATGCTTGATACGAATAAAACAAATCATTTGATATTATTGCTAGTGTTTATATGTTTCAAAAACAATTTCAATCATAACTATCAATCATAGGCGGCATAGGTACCATATATCATGTCGCCATATATATATATATATATATATATATATATATATATATATATATATATAATCAAAACCGCACGGTGTCGTATTCGGAAATTGGATTTCCATCATGAACCAAGGCATAAGATAGTCCTTACCGAGTTCGATACAATCTAGCCCATGTCTCAGGCTACAGCCGCAACTGCACCTATGAGCCACAGGGCTGGTCCACCGATGTGGATTAAAATGCCTGAACACTGCGTTTCCCCGCTCTTTGGGGCGTAAATGAGTCCTATGACTCCATCGGCTTCACATAGTCACCGATATATCCAAGGCACCTCGTAACAGCAACAACCACACGGGTGAAAATAATGTAAATGTTAGGGCTGGAAGGTCACTGACACCACCCTAGATAGAATGAAACGCATGTCCTCCCTGGGTACTTCTCCCGTTTCTGGTCCATACCGGGGTGTGAGGCTCGCGAATTCACGTTATACACAAAGCTATGCCACACAGGCCGTGCTTTGATAATCAACCACAAGACTTTACTTTTCAATAGAAGCCTTGATCATCTGCCACTTAGGCATGCCACACAGGAAATTCACTCCATGCGACTGATTTCTATCGATATATAACCTCTGAGCTCGTACATCTCAGAGAAGGGCGTTAAGCAAGATAATAAATTCTCCGTCGCCAAACAGATATATACTTAATAGAGATCGATCAGCACAGAATAAAATCTAATATCAGACACACAGTCCATTTACATGTTCGTCCTGGGTCTGAACGAAACCGGAGGCACTCAATACCTCGCATATCCGTACAATCAACAAATACGTCCGGGTGGCTACTACCTCAGCCCCGTCAAGGTAGCTACTCCCATCATGAGCATCAGTACCACTCCTCCATTCGACGTGAAGATCATCGGTCTTGCACCGTCTTCATATCTTCGACTTTCACTCGTCGAACAATTATTTGAAATGAGAATCAACTCGGCCTTTTCAAATAATTCACGTATACTTAGAATTTCAAATCAACTCATTTCAATGGTTAAATTATTCGATATCGCTAATTATGTTCTTTAATGTAATTTTCACGCCAAACACATTTAACCATCAAATATCACATAAACCGAGCAAATTCAGTTTATTTCCATTCCATATTGTTTATAATATTTTATCACGATTTATCACTATTTTTATTTATTTAAAAATAGCCAATTCCTTCAAACAACGCTTCAGGCCATAACGCGGCCGTGGCGTTGTTTTTCTTCAGATTTGATTTACATATATCTGAAAATCTAACCATTGGATCTTCACAAATTTTATATCATTAGAAAGATCTTTTCAAAACGAATCCAACAGTTCCTGTTTTGGGAAAATCCGACGGTCGGATCTCCCGCACTAATCGTTTGAAATTACGATTTCCAAATACGAACTACAGCGTCGTTATTCGATTTAATTTAATTATATATATATATATATATATATATAAATATAATCGATTTTGACGCTATTTTTCTTCAGATTTGAATTAAACATTCCAGACAATCCAACCATTGGATCTTCACAAAGTGGGTGTTGTTGGAAAGATATTTCCAAAGCGAACCCAACGGTTTCGGTTGCGGGAAAATCCGACGGTCGGATCTCCCGCACTAATCGTTTGAAATCACGGTTTCAAAACACGAACTGCAGCTTCGTTATTCGATTTATTTTAATTATATATATATATAATCTATTCTTTGATTTCAAAACCATATTCATTTCATACATTTGATAAAAATGATATTTTTATCCAATAGACTTTTATTTCAACACTTCACTATTTCTATCAATTAATGTATATAATAAAAATGTGATTTTTATTGTAAAACAATTTATTTCAAAACATGACTATTTTATATAGTTCATATAAATGATAAAAATATGATTTTTATTATAAAACAATTTATTTCAAAACACGACTATTTTATATAGTTCATATAAATGATAAAAATATGATTTTTATTATAAAACAATTTATTTCAAAACACGACTATTTTATATAGTTCATATAGATGATAAAAATATAATTTTTATTATAAAACAATTTATTTCAAAACACGACTATTTTATATAGTTCATATAGATGATAAAAATATGATTTTTATTGTAAAAGAATTTATTTTAAAACATGAATGTCGTTCAATACATGAATTTCTATTCAACACATGAATTTCTATTCAACACATGAATTTCTATTCAACACACGAATATAGTTTCAACACATGAAAATAATTATAACACATGAATATTATTGAAAATTTCGGCAGCATAACGGCAGAGTAGTTAAATCCGGGACCGTACCGATGTACGGCTCCTCGCTCTACCTTAAAACCTTGCGGTTTTTAACAATGGGGATTTCATGCATCGAATTCGCATGCAGGCGACACGAATATAGTTTCAACACATGAAAATAATTATAACACATGAATATTATTGAAAATTTCGGCAGCATAACGGCAGAGTAGTTAAATCCGGGACCGTACCGATGTACGACTCCTCGCTCTACCTTAAAACCTTGCGGTTTTTAACAATGGGGATTTCATGCATCGAATTCGCATGCAGGCGAGCATGTTTTCTTTCGTTCCCACAACCTATTCTAATTTTGTTTTCAACCACGAATGGGTATTTTTAAACCACAGTCAATCATTCTCAACCATAAACAATTCTATCAACCATTCGCATTATTCACCAAATTTCACATCAACCAAATAATCCAAACAATATCATAACCAATAAATATCGTCCATGGTCTGTGGACGAGGGGGGTATATATATATATATATTCGCATATAAATATATTTTACTTTCATTTCAATATCATTTCAATTCATTTCAATGCATATATTATTTTTACAACGCATATATAACTTATACATCGAACATACAACTTATACAACGCTTGTACATGAGGTGTACAATGCCTATATAACTCATACATCGACTATATAATTTATACATCGTTGTTTTCCATATTGTTTATAAATTAGAAATCTCACATTGGGTTCCACTCCACCAAAAATAGCAGAAGGCTCAGAAAAATATGCAGTCTCTTCTAGAATGTAGAAGACGTCCACACGAGTCCACTGTCTCTTGTTTCACTGGATTTTGACCAAAACGAAAAAATATGATTTTTATTGTGAAATCAAAAACCGTAGCGCTTGAAAGTGTTATTAAACAGTTTATCGTACCTCTATAAAATCTTCAAAACTAGGTCTTGATTTTAAACCAAATCCGTAGCACGATAGGCTGATCGGGTAGAACCACGTCCTAGAGCTTGGAAAACCGCACCCAACGATGGTCAGGGTCCCCACTTCGATCGCAGCACCTGGGCGTGGCGGAGCTTGCAAGTCAACGACTACGTGGACTTCGATCTGGCGAAATACTGAACGAGAGAAGGTGAAATCGATATGGATTTGAAGATCTAGGGGAGAACTATAAAATTCTCCAAAGTGGCACTGGGTTTCGTTGAGCGGTTGGGGAGAAAAAGAGGAGAGAAGGAAGAAAGGGTGGCCGCCGTCGGTTGAAGGTATATCGGGGAGAGAGAAGGAATGAACGGGCCAATAGGATTTTTTTTTTTATATTTATATATATTTTTGAATTCCTAAAGTACCCCTTATCTCCTACGAACTCCAATCCAAAACCAACGACTATCGTCCCTAGCTAAATACCCCCATTCTGAACACAATGAGATATGTTCCGTAGGCCATTCGACTGTTTCAGTCGGTTTTCCTTCAAATTAAAATATAAAACATTCAGTATTTGATTTGAATGTACATTTTAATTTGCCGGGGCCACATACTGATACCAAATATTCCAGAAAAATAAATCTAGCTATGTTTTGATGATACGGTCCCAATGAAACTAGTTTCGTCGAATTCTGAGACCGTTTGAAAAATGGCCATTTTCTGGTCGATCCAATTTAACTGTAATTGACCAAAACACATTTTCCTTTGCCACGCTCACATATTAGCTTCAAAAATTATGAAATTTGAGACCTAGAAATAATTTGACATCCCGGATCCAACAAAAGTGGTTTCGTCAAATTTCGAGGTCATTTGCAAAATGTCTATTTTCACGGGCTATATAAATTCTATAGCGACCTCTCTGAAAATTCATTTGGCCATAACTTTTTACTCCCACTACGAAATTTCGATTTTTCAGATTCCTTGGAAAGATCCTCACTAACAGATTTAAATATTTTTGGTTTCACTAAAATCCGTTTTATTTTGCACCCGATACAGTCAGTTAAAGTTTGAATTTCAATTTTGAAACTGCCGCGCCATTTCAGGCCTTGTTTATAATTCAAAGTAATTATATTTATTTTCAAACGTCGATTCAAACTTACTTTTCGTTGTTATTATTTAAAATATTTTATTTTAAATATTTAAAATCCACTAAAATAGACAATTTAAAATTTTTAAACTGGTTTAGATTTTCTGGGTTATTACAATCTCCCCCACTTAAAACTTTTCGTCCCCGGAAAGGAACAAAGTCGAAAGTTGTTTGATTAATCAACTCTACTTTGCTTCTGGCTTTCATTCTTCGACTTTTTAGTTTCTAAGAATTTTCAAATTCTTCAAAAATTTGGCTAACACCCTAAATTTTCGAAAAATTTCGCCATAACCTCCTTTGTACGGGGAGGGGTTTGGAAATTTATTGGTCCGTATTAGGTACCCAATAAATCCTAATAAGCATGCACATATTTATAGTGATATATTCCAGTGTCCACAGGGGAGTGTGTATAGATCGTAACTCCAGAGAATACATTCTCATCACCCTATAAATGGTTTTGTGCCTTAATGACCAGAGAGACGTGTCTATTGTCATCTCCAGACCCGTATGGTTTTTTTTTTATTAATCTGAAAATTTACCGTTATATTTTATATGGTCCATATCATTCATCAGTTCAACCTGCAAAATATAGTCATCGCCATACAAGCCTCTCGCTCGTATGGTAAATCTTCAACCTCGTCACACAAGCTCCAAATGCTTATGTGGTATATGATGAAGTATGCCTATCTTCAAGAATTATGCCATGTAGTGTAGTTCAAAATTAATTGTTACTATCCTATGGAGACATTTTTTATTACACACAGAACAACCAGCACTCCGCATCTAATGGCATTCATAGGAGTTTATATAATAATAAAATCGCGCAACCAACTCATTAAGATTTACCTATTTGTCGGGCACGCAAATAAATTCTTTACTCAACAACTATTCCATTTACCTATTCAAACATATATAATGCATATGTATATATTCCTATCTGTTTTTAAACCAGTTCAATGTGTAATTTAATTGCATAAATCTATCATTTCTTCGTTGATTAAATTAACTATCATTCTAATAATTCAATTAATCAAATTCACAATCATACAACACAAAAAAAATCAGTTTGTTTTTAACTTTTCAAAAATATACCAATTAATTTATATACTCTTTTAAATTAGTCTAACTATATAATTTAAAGGTTTACATCAATGCAAAGAAAACAACAGCAAAGTAAAGAACAGAATGGAAATGCAAGATATGGTAGATGTAACTTGCACCAGAGTCAATCAGAGACATCCACCCTGCACTTAGGATAGGCTTTCTTAATGCTCTCCTAAGTTTCCCAAGTACAATCTCGCGAATCTCCACTCCATTGCACTTTGACTAAGTGAACCTTCTTGTTCCTCAGCTCTTTGGTTTCTTTGCCAATTATTTTTAGCGGCTCTCTTCTCACTGTCAATTCTGGAGTGATTTCCAAATCCGGTTGTGCGGCTTCTTCTACAACGAGATCTGGATCATGCACATGCTTTCGCAGTTGAGATACGTGAAATACATCATGCACTCCAGGCAACCAATCAGGCAGTTGAACCCTATATGCGAGAGTTCCAACCCGTTCAAGAATAGGAAACGGACCAATGAATTTAGGTGCCAATTTCCCCGTTTTACCGAATCGGATGACTCCTCTCATCGGAGATACCTTCAAATATACATAGTCTCCAACAACAAATGATATATCACTTCTCCTCTTATCTGCATAGCTTTTCTGTCAGCTTTGGGCGACTAGTAATTGTTTCTTAACGAAATCGACTTTATCCGCAGCATCGCGAATCATATCAGGCCCCAATACAAGTCTGTTACCAGGTTCAACCCAACAAGTAGGAGATCAACACGATCTACCATACAATACTTCGAATGGAGACATTTTCAAGCTCGCCTAGTAGCTGTTATTATATGAGAATTCAGCCAAATGCAAATGGTCTTCCCATGATCCGCCAAAATCAATTATACAAGCCTGCAATAGATCTTTAGGAATACGATTCACCCTCTCAGTTTGGCCATCTGTTTGAGGATGATATGCGATGCTCAAGTTCAGTTTCATTCCCAATTCAGCTTGGAATGCTTCCCAGAATTTATTAGCAAAAATCGAGTCACGATCACTAACGATGCTCATGGGAACTTCGTGCAGTCTAACATTCTTTGAAATAAATCTGCGCCAGACTTTGAGCAGTTCTATTCGATTTGACAGGTACGAAATGAGGGTCTTCGTAAATCGATCTACGATCACCCAAATACTATCATTTCCTTTTCTGGTTTTGGGCAAACCATCTATGAAGTCCATAGAAATATGTTCCCACTTGCCACCTGGAAACGGTTGTAATAATCCAGCAAGTTTCTGCTGATCGCTTTTAACTTGTTGACAAGTAGAACACCGACTTACATATAAGGAGATGTCTCGTTTCATAGATCTCCACCATAAAGTGCATTTGATATCATTATACATTTTGCTCACCCCCGGATGGATACTAAGCTTGGCTTTGTGACATTCATCTGATACTTCTCTCCGGAGTTCAGCAATGTTTGGCACAAAAATCCGACCTTTCAACCTCAGAATCCCATCGTTATCGATTTGAAAAATTGCGGGTTCGCCTTTCTGAATTCTTTCTTTGATCCTTTGAATGAAGTGATCATCCTTCTGAAGGTCAGATATTCTATCGATCAATGAAGTCATAATAATAAAACTGGCGATTATTACATTCTTTCTACTCAGCGCATCAGCCACAATATTGGCCTTCCCTGGAGTGTACAAAATCTCAAAAACATACGCTGTAAGAAATTCTAGCCAACCCTGCTGCCTCAAATTCAAGTCTTTCTGGGTAAGCTATTACTTCAATGACTGATGGTCTGTCTACAGTTCGAATTTCTCACCCAAAAGATAGTGCCTCCAGATTTTCAAAGCAAAGATGATGGCTAACAACTCAAGTCATGATTAACGTAATTTTTCTCATGTGGTTTCAGCTGACGGCTTGTGTAAGCAATCACTTGACTTCTTTGCATTAATACTTCACCAAGGCCTTCTCTAGAAGCGTCAGTCCAGACTTTCAAGTCCTCACTGTCGTCTATTATTGTTAACACTGGAGCTGTCGTCAGTTTTAATTTCAGCTTCTGGAAAGCTTCCTCACATTCTGAAGTCCAATTGAATCTCGAATGTTTCTTAGTCAGTTTCGTTAAGGAACTAGATGTCTTTGCGAAATCCTTAATGAATTTCCGATAATAACTGGCTAACCCGAGAAAACTTCTGACTTCTATGGGTGTACGAGGCTATTACCAATTCTGAATAACAGTGATTTTACTAGGATCCACAGAAATTCCTTCTTTTGACATGACGTGGCCAAGAAACATGACTTCTTCTTGCCATAATATACATTTGGAAAACTTTGCTTTCAACACATTCTTTCTCAGAATTTGTAACACCTGTTCCAAATGTTTTTCATGCTCGCTTTCTGATTTAGAGAAGATCAATATATCATTAATGAAAATCAAAACAAATTTATTCAATACTCCTATGAATACCCGGTTCATTAGATCGACAAAATACGCTGGAGTGTTACATAAGTCGAACGACATTACTAACCACTCGTAGAATAAATCTGGCCCTCTGAATGTCGTCAAAGCAACACACTCTTCGGTAATACGAAGCTAATGGAAACCTATAGCTCGGTCCATTTGGGAAAACACTTGTGCTCCATTCAATCAGTCCAACAAATCATCAATTTGCGGCAATGGATTTTTTTTCCAGTGTCTGCTTATTCAAGTCACGATAATCTACACATAGTCTGAGAGTACCGTCTGACTTAGGGACAAATACCACTGCTGCTCCCCAATCAGAAAAACTAGGCCTGATCAGACCTTTCCATACAAGCTGTCGAGTTTGATTATCTAACTCCTCTTTTTCCTTCAAGGTCATTCTTCGAATAGCGTGAACTACTGGCCTTGCATTCAGAACTAAAGAGATTTTGAAATCAATTTCTCTCTACGGAGGCAAGCTATCAACTTCTTCGAACATATCCACATAGTTCTTGACAACTGGGATATTTGCAATGTCGACCGAAATATCCTCCGGAGCGATAGGAACAGGTTCTATTTGAGCAAGAGAAACATCTAATTCTGCCATGAAGTCTTTTCTATCAGAATTCGGACCTTCACAGGGAATTACAATATTGGCAAGCTTCGTTTTAACCTTGACAACCCTTTCTGCACATTTAACTCCCGCTTCATATTTGGTTAACCAATTCAATCCTAAAATAAGATCGAATTCGGTAAAATTCATCACGATCGAGATACAAGGGAACCGATAATGAGAAAAAGAAACAGGTACCCCCATAAACCCACTTGAGATCGAGGGAACCCACCAACCGGATTATGGACAGTGATGGGTTCTTTAAGCTTTTTCAATTTCAAATCCAATTTCTTCACCGCATTCTTTGCAATAAAGCTTCTCGACGCTCCTGTATCAAACAGTACTTTAACTGGGATATCTTTGACAATAAGTGTGCCTTCCAAAACATCTGGCCTTTCTTGACTAGCCGAGGGTTCAGAAGTTTCCACTACTTTATTTAACCGAGCCACCTCATATTTCTGTGATAATCGGCAATCTTGCTTTACGTGACCAACCTGATGGCAAAGATTGCATTTTCTATCTTCTCGACTCTTCTTATTGGATTTTGATCCAACATTTCTTTCCTTCCTCGAGGATTTGCAATTTCCTTGAAAATACCCTGGCTTCTTGCAATTATTTCATATTGCAGTCGTCGTTGGTCCTTTCTCAGATATAAACTTTTTCCTATTGATCCTAAGCCTCTTTCTCGCCCTAGACGTCGTACTAGCCTCACGCTGTGTACTTGTCTCTGGGCTATCAGCTTCAGATTTCCTTTTACTGCTAGTGCTAACTTCCTCTTCATCGACAAAAAGGCCTCGCCTATCAAGATCTTCATACTGATAAGCCATGTATATCATTTCAGAAAAAGGAAGCTTCACATGCCCCATCACACTATTCTGGTACTTTCTTTGGAGACCATTAATAAACCTCAGATTCTTCCTCTTTGGATCTTGAATCAGATGTGGACCAAAATGAAAAAGTTCATTGAATTTCTGATGATATTCTGGGATATTCACATCTCCTTGTATCAAATAGTAGAATTCATCAAATAACCGCTCAGTTGCTTCTGGAGAAATATTTTTTTCACTGAAAATCTCTTTGAATCTATCCCAGGTGATATCACCTCGTGGATTATCTTTAACAATCGAAACCCACCAGAACAAAGCTTCGTCTTTGAGTGCCCAAGATTCCAGTAATCTTTTCTGGTCATCTGTCAGCTTTAAACCTTCAAAGATTTTCTCAGCAGAACGAATCCAAGCTTGTGTTTTAATAATAGATTCTTCGCCCAAGAATGGTACTCCACCCATGTTTCTATATTTCTTAAGTAGAGCTTCAACATCTGGTTCCAACCTACCTCTTCTACTTTTGTAACTCATTTTTTCCAATTTATGCAAATAGCATACAAAGTGTTAGGCCAACAGAAAAGGTAAATTTAAAACATAGAGACATATACTTCAATGTAAATGTGTCTATCTAGGTGTATTTCATTCTGTTATACTCATACTAGGATATTACTGATCCTATCTGTAATGAGTTATTCGTCCTAGAACACTACTGGTTCTATTTTTGACGAGTTCGTTCATATGTTATATTCCAAAACTAAGCTTAACCAAAGCTCTGATACCACGTTTGTGACGACCCCAAACCCCGATAAGACAGTACAAGGGTAATCTTTGGAATATAACACATAAACAGATAACAGCAGAACAGAAATAAATAAATACACCAGATAATGTACAATTGAATACACTGGACAAATAAAATCATCAGAGTTACACAGTATATAGGATCACACTTAGTACAAATACAGTTCAGCCATATATAAAATGTCTACAACGGAAAAGAAAACATAATATGTACAACAGGAGCCGAACAACATAAAAAGAGATAAATGATAAAATCCATCTTCAGCTCCAGCTATCCAGAAAGAGCCTACTAAAACCTGAATACAAGGCTGCCCGTGTAGAAAAAGGGGCGCCCGAGTTTGCAAGTGAAACAAACTACGAGTCAGTCATGGGACTGGTATGAGAAATCTACTTAACACTTCTTACAATATGGCTAATCACAGGACCACGCCACTTTCGCGGAACGGGTTCACTCCATTGGATTGCCAGTGCTTTAAAACAAATAAATCTTTTAAACATCGCAATGCTCTTTATAAAAATAAAGCCATTATAAGACTCAGTTCCCATCACACAATGCAACACAAACCAGAGGATAGAGTTTTACCTTATAATGGCCAAAATATGCTTGATACGAATAAAACAAATCATTTGATATTATTGCTAGTGTTTATATGTTTCAAAAACAATTTCAATCATAACTATCAATCATAGACGGCATGGGTACCATATATCATGTCGCCATATATATATACAATCAAAACCGCACGGTGTCGTATCCAAAAATTGGATTTCCATCATGAACCAAGGCAAAAGATAGTCCTTACCGAATTCGAGACAATCTAGCCCATGTCTCGGGCTACAGCCGCAACTGCACCTAGAAGCCATAGGGCCGGTCCACTGATGTGGATTAAAATGCCTGAACATTGGGTTTCCCCGCCCTTTGGGGTGTAAATGAGTCCTATGACTCCATCGGCTTCACATAGCCACCGATATATCCGAGGCGCCTTGCAACAGCAACAACCACAAAGGTGAAAATAATATAAATGTCAGGGCTGGAAGGTCACGGACACCACCCTAGGTAGAAGGAAACGCATGTCCTCCTTGAATCCTTCTCCCGTTTCTGGTCCATACCGAGGTGCGAGGCTCGCGAATTCACATTATACACAAAGCTATGCCACACAGGTTGTGCTTTGATCATCAACCACAATACTTCGCTTTTCAACAGAAGCCTTGATCATCTGCCACTTAGGCATGCCACACAGGAAATTCACTCCATGCGACTGATTTCTATCGATATATAGCCTCTGAGCTCGTACGTCTCAGAGAAGGGCGTTAAGCAAGAGAATAAATTCTCCGCCGCCAAACAAATATATACTTAATAGAGATCAATCAGCACAGAACAAAATCCAAAGTCAGACACACAGTCCATTTACACGTTCGTTCTGGATCTGAATGAAACCGGAGGCACTCAATACCTCGCATATCTGTACAATCAACAAGTACGTCCGGGTGGCTACTACCTCAGCCCCGTCAAGGTAGCTACTCCCATCATGAGCATCAGTACCACCCCTCCATTCGACGTGAAGATCATCGGTCTTGCACCGTCTTCATATCTTCAACTTTCACTCGTCGAACAATTATTTGAAATGAGAATCAATTCGGCCTTTTCAAATAATTCACGTATATTTAGAATTTCAAATCAATTCATTTCAATGGTTAAATTATTCGATATCACTAATTCTGTTCTTTAATGTAATTTTCACACCAAACACATTCAACCATCAAATATCACATAAACCGAGCAAATTCAGTTTATTTCCATTCCATATCGTTTATAATATTTTATCACGATTTATCGCTATTTTTATTTATTTAAAAATAGCCAATTCCTTCAAGCGACGCTTCTGGCCATAACGCGGCCGTGGCGCTGTTTTTCTTCAAATTTGATTTACACGTATCTAAAAATCTAACCGTTGGATCTTCACAAATTTTATATCATTAGAAAGATCTTTTCAAAACGAATCCAATGGTTCCAGTTTTGGGAAAATCCGACGGTCGGATCTCCTGCACTAATCGTTTGAAGTTACGATTTCCAAATATGAACTGCAGCGTCGTTGTTCGAATTAATTTAATTATATTTATATATACATATAAATATAATCGATTCGGGTGCTGTTTTTCTTCAGATTAGAATTAAACATTCCAGACAATCCAACCATTGGATCTTCACAAAGTGGGTGTCGTTGGAAAGATATTTCCAAAGCGAACCCAACGGTTTCGGTTTCGGGAAAATCTGACGGTCGGATCTCCCGCACTAATCGTTTGAAACCACGGTTTCAAAACACAAACTGCAGCTTCGTTATTCGATTTATTTTAATTATATATATATATATATATATAATCTATTCTTCGATTTCAAAACCATATTCATTTCATACATTTGATAAAAATGATATTTTTATCCAACTGACTATTATTTCAACACTTCACTATTTTTAACAATTCATGTATATAATAAAAATGTGATTTTTATTGTAAAACAATTTATTTCAAAACACGACTATTTTATATAGTTCATATAGATGATAAAAATATGATTTTTATTATAAAACAATTTATTTCAAAACACGACTGTTTTATATAGTTCATATAGATGATAAAAATATGATTTTTATTATAAAACAATTTATTTCAAGACACGACTATTTTATATAGTTCATAAAAATGATAAAAATATGATTTTTATTATAAAACAATTTATTTCAAAAGACGACTATTTTATATAGTTCATATAGATGATAAAAATATGTTTTTTATTATAAAACAATTTATTTCAAAACACAACTATTTTATATAGTTCATATAGATGATAAAAATATTATTTTTATTATAAAACAATTTATTTCAAAACATGAATGTCGTTCAATACATGAATTTCTATTCAATATATGAATTTCTCTTCAACATATGAATTTCTATTCAACACACGAATATAGTTTCAACACATGAAAATAATTCTAACACATGAATATTATTGAAAATTTCGGCAGCATAACGGCAGGGTAGTTAAAACCGGGACCGTATCGATGTACGGCTCCTCGCTCTACCTTAAAACCTAGCGGTTTTTGACATTTGGGATTTCATGCATCTAATTCGCACGCAGGCGAGCAAGTTTTCTTTCGTTCCCACAACCTATTCTAATTTTGTTTTCAACCACAAATAGGTATTTTTCAACCACAGTCAATCATTCTCAACCACAAACAATTCTATCAACCATTCGCATTATTCATCAAATTTCACATCAACCAAATAATCCAAACAATATCACAACCAATAAATATCATCCATGGTCTGTGGACGAGGGGAGTATATATATATATATATATATATTCGTATATAAATATATTTCACTTTCATTTCAATATCATTTCAATTCATTTCAACGCATATATTATTTTTACAATGCATATATAACTTATACATCGAACATACAACTTATACAACGCTTATACATGAGGTATACAACGCTTATATAACTCATACATCGATTATATAATTTATACATCGTTGTTTTCCATATTGTTTATAAATTAGAAATCTCACATTGGGTTCCACTCCACCAAAAATAGCAAATGGCTCAGAAAAATATGCAGTCTCTTCTAGAATGTAGAAGACGTCCACATGAGTCCACTGTCTCTTGTTTCACTGAATTTTGACCAAAACGAAAAAAATATGATTTTTATTGTGAAATAAAAAACCGTAGCGCTTGAAAGTGTTATTAAACAGTTTAAATAATATCAGCCGTACCTCTATAAAATCTTCAAAACTAGGTCTTGATTTTAAACCAAATCCGTAGCACGATACGCCGATCGGGTAGCACCACGGTCTTGAGCCTGGAAAACCGTGCCCAACGATGGTCAGGGGCCCCACTTCGATCGCAGCACCTAGGCGTGGCGAAGCTCGCAAGTCAACGACTTTGTGGACCTCGATCTGGCGAAATACTGAACGAGAGAAGGTGAAATCGATATGGATTTGAAGATCTAGGGGAGATCTATAAAATTCTCCAAAGTGGCACTGGGTTTCGTTGAGCGATTGGGGAGAAAAAGAGGAGAGAAGGAAGAAAGGGGGGCCGCCGTCGGTTGAAGGTATATCGGGGAGAGAGAAGGAATGAACGGGCCAATAGGATTTTTTTTATATTTATATACTTTTAATTTTCTAAAATACCCCTTATCTCATACGAACTCCAATCCAAACCCAATGACTGTCGTCCCTAGCTAAATACCTCCATTCCGAACACAATGAGAAATGTTTCGTAGGCCCATTCGACTGTTTCAGTCGGTTTTCCTTCAAATTAAAATATAAAACATTCAATATTTGATTTGAATGTACATTTCAATTTGTTGGGGCCACATACTGATCCCAAAAATTCCAGCAAAATAAATCTAGCTAAGTTTTGACGATACGGTCCCAACAAAACTAGTTTCGTCGAATTCTGAGACCGTTTGAAAAATGGCCATTTTCTGGTCGATCCAATTTAACTGTAATTGACCAAAACACATTTTCCTTCGCCACGCTCACATATTAGCTTCAAAAATTATGAAATTTGAAACCTAGCAATAATTTGAATCCCGGATCTAACAAAAGTGGTTTCGTCAAATTCCGAGGTCGTTTGCAAAATGTCTATTTTCACGGGCTATATAAATTCTATAACGGCTTTTCTGAAAATTCATTTGGCCATAACTTTTGTCTCCCGCTACGAAACTTCGATTTTTCAGATTTGTTGGAAAGATCCTCACTAACAAATTTAAATATTTTTGGTTTCACTAAAATCCGTTTTATTTTGCACCCGGTACAGTCAGTTACAGTTTGAATTTCAATTTTGAAACTGCCGCGCCATTTCAGGCCTTGTTTATAATTCAAAGTAATTATATTTATTTTCAAATGTCAATTCAAACTTAATTTTCGTCGTTATTATTTAAAATATTTTATTTAAAATATTTAAAATCCACTAAAATAGCCAATTTAATTTTTTTAAACTGGTTTAGATTCTCCGGGTTGTTACAGGATTGATATAGGATCACACTCTAGTCGCTCGGACCTGATTCTGATGATTGACGCGTCATCATCAGCAATTATTTTCATGTTTCGAAAGTGAGATGTCCATATAATTCCTTTAGACTGGTGTGAGAACCAAAACTAGATAGGTTTATTGTTGTGATTTGGCATCAAAAACATGATTTTCAGTATATATATCAAAATTATGAATTTGAAATGATAATTCAACTAATTGATTGATGGTTGTGTTGTATGATTATTGTTTTAATTAATTAAAAATTTGAACCATTTAGCCTAATGGAACCGAATATTGAACTGCATTGAAAAATGATTACAATTGCATGCATATACATGTACTTACATTGAACTGGTCATATCAAGGAGGCTAGAGCAGAAGAATAAAATTGTTTGCCCGACAAATAGTTACATGTTTACAAATTTGTTGGGTTTGGAAGATTTTATGAGCCGATTGGCTGTTTTTTTTTTTTGGATTGATGAGGGCCATGGGAGGCTATTTGAAATATCCGGAAGTCCCCAGTGCAGGGGAAGTTATGGCGAATTTTTTCGAAAATTTAGGGTGTTAGCCAAATTTTTGAAAAATTCGAAAAGTTCTTAGAGACTGAAAAGTTAAAGAACTTAAGCCGTAAAGAAAATAATGGAAGTTGAGTTGGTTTGTAAAACAACTTTCAGCTTCGTTCCTTTTCGAAGACGAAAAGTTTTAAGTGGGGGAGATTGTAATAACCCGGAAATTCCGAGCCAATTTAAAATTTTTGTTTTGGCAATTTTGAATATTTAAAATGTATTATTTTAAATAATAACGATGAGAAATTTATTCTAGATAGGATTAGAAAGTATATATTTATTCGAATCGTCGTTAGAATATAAATATTTTATTTTAAATATAAAAGGAATTGAAAATGACGCGGTGTTCGAAATTTCGATTTCGAATTTCAAATGAATGTACAGGATTCAAAATAAACCAGATTTTAGCGAAACCAAAAATATTAGGATCTAATTGAACATATCTTTCCAACGAATCCGAAAAATTGAAATTTCATTGCGGGAATAAAAAGTTACGCCCAGCTGAAAATTCAGAATAGTCGCTATGGAATTCTGGCCCTTAAAAATGGAAATTTTGCAAACGACCTCGGTTTTCGACGAAACCACTTTTTTTGGATCCGGGATATCAAATGATTACTAGGTTTCAAAATTCATAATTTTCTGAATCAATATGTGAGTGTGGCGAAATTAAACGTGTTTGGACAGTTTCTTTCAATTTGGATCAACCAGAAAATGGCCACTTTTCAAACGGTATTAGGATTTAACGAAATTAGTTTTGTTAAGACCGTATCGTCAATAAGAAAGTAGAAATAATTTTTCTGGAATTTTTAGAGACTGTATGTGGCCCCAGTAAATTGAAATGTGCGTTTAAATTGAATATATAAAGATTTATATTTTGATTTTGATGAAAACTAGTCGAAACTATGGAATTGGCCTACGAAACATATCACATTATGTTCAGAATGGGGGTAATTACCTAGGAGCGACAGTCGTTGGGACTCGTTTGGCGTTCGTATACGAAATCACAGTTATGGAGAAAATAAAATAATAAATTAATTAAAAAAAATATTCCCCCCACCCTCTCCCTTAGTCAACGGTACCCCCCTTTCCTTTTCACGATTCAAATCAGAATAAAAAAAGAGGAGGGAGGAGGAGCCCGTCGCTCCTCCGATCAGGGCGCCACCGCGCCATCTGATGCGCCACCCTCCCTCTCGCTTCCTCCCTCCCTCCTCCATCTCGACCTAGCACAAAAGCCCCTTCCCCCCCATCGACGGAAACCTCCCTGGCCAGGCAAACCCCCTCCGCCTCCGCCCACTTCACCCACCACCAGCGAGCCCCCGACGACCTCCTCGACATGCCGTGTCTCTCCCCTCCTCTCTTGTCTTCCCTCCTCTCCATTTCAATATACAACAAAGAAACCCTCCCCGGTCAAAAAGAAAAATAAACCAATCAATGTAAGTTCTTACTTTCAATTTTAAACAGTTTTCATATGTTAAAAAAAACATTCTTTTAAATTCAGTATGAGAAGTAATAAAAATTTGATTTTTTGATAAAAATTAGATTTTTAATTTACATAAAAATTAGATTTTTAATTTACATAAAAAATAGATTTTTATTTACTTAAAGCTTGAGTTTATGTCATAAAAAGAGTTGATTTTTATCATGAAAGGATGGGATTTTTGATTGTATGAGTAGCATTATAAAGATAGGATTTTTATATGTATATAACTTCAAAAAGATTTGATTTTTAAATATAGTGAATTAATGACTATAAAAATATAATTTTTATATATGTATGATAGTAAAAATATAATATTTATTTAAGTAGAGAAGTAGAAATATGATTTGTACTTCGATAAAAATAGGATCTTTATATGTGAAATGAATTAAAAATGTGAATTTTTATTTATAAACATCGAGATAGAAATGTGATTTTTGTTTTAAAGATAGTGGAATAAAAATATAATTTTTATACATGAAGTGTTATTAAAAAAATGTGATTTTTAACGTGAAATCACGTGTAACAGATCTCGTTGAAAGCACGACAAAGATTTCCTACATAAGAAGAGCCGCGGTATTTGGTTTAGCTCTTGGTGAGAACTTCTCACTTTAAAACTTGTTTTCTAGTTAAAAATATATACTAGGATGCAGACGGTGCTTAGCAGCACCCGACACCCGTCGTCCATAGACCATGGACGACTTGTATGCTTGTTTGATGTGTTGTGAAGTTTGTTCGTGATGTTGATGTGAAATGGATAATAAAACTTTCATGTGTTGAAATAAATTATTTATCGTTAAAATTATAATTTTTAACGTGATTGTGAATAAATAAATATTCATTTACAAACCGGACGGTTTGTTTATGTACATCTATTTGGAGGATATTGATTGGGATGATAAATTTTACACATCGCCCAACTGCACAAATAATATTCAGTGTTTGTGGATTGAAACCCCACACGGGTGTTGGGATGATATTTGATGTACACTAATCCCCATTGTTAAGTGGTATGTCGATCGTTTGATTGACAGACTGTATGAGCGTTAATTAGTTATATTTAATGCTTATGCAGTTGTGTGGTGCACTTTGGATGATGGTTGATTATTTATCGTTCCTATTATATGCATGTGTTGTATGGAATTCATATAATTAACATTATATGGTAATTGATTGGGCTTCATTCCAATTGGGAAAATAAAGAATATTATAAGATATATATTCATGTGTTGAATAGAATAAAGAATATTCATGTGTTGAATAAAATATATATTCAAGTGTTGAAAATATTCATGTGTTGAATAAAATATATATTCATGTGTTGAAAATATTCATGTGTTGAGTAAAATATTTTAAACAATAAAATTTACATCTTTATCATAATTTTATAAAATATATTAAATAACAAAAATAGTCATGTGTTGACGATGCTCATGTGTTGAGAATATTCATGTGTTGAAAGAAATATAGATTCATGTGTTGAATAGAATAAACATTCATTTGTGAATAGAATAACGAAGTTATTGAAATATATAAAGCCGTGTTGATTAGATTTGCGCCATTTTGACGCGAACGATACTTATATCGATTCCATTCGTTTTTATAATGAATATAGAAAAAGAAGTGATTTCAAAATATAACGTTTTGTAAATATTATGATTTATATAGTAATGATATGAAATATTCAATTTTGATTTGAAATTGAATATTAAGTTGAAATAGTTTTGAAAACGAATTTAAAACGATTTATAAAATACGTTTTGAATCGAAATTGACGAAATATATATATATATATATATATATATATATATATATATATATATTAATGTCCTGAATTGAACACGTCGCGCCGCGGCAGTTTGCGAATTTCGACCATTGACTTCAAATTGACGTTACGGGAGATCCATCGCCGGATTCTCCTGAAACCGGAACCATTGGGTTCGTATCGAAAAGAGATTTCCAATGAATATTAGAAATTTGAAATCTAACAGTTGGATTTGTAGTTATGTCCAGATCAAATTTAGAAAAGGTCGCTGTAAGTGCAGTTCGGTGGCTGTTATTGAAAACCGACCGTACGGGCCTTGATAAAATTATTAAAAATATTAATAATTTGTGTAAAATCATAATATATGAATTGGAAAGAACTGGGATGAAAAATTCCATATTTGAAAGGATAAAAATATATTTTTATCGAAATGAACTAGTTTTGAACTAGATTTGAAATGGTTTTGAAAATAATCAGAATTTCCAATACGTGAATCGGAATGGATTTGAATCGAAATTATCTTCGGAATATTTCGATGTTGGATTTCGTGATTATACAGATATGGTTGTGGAGATTTGAAAGATATATTTACATCGTTATTTCCAATACGATATTTGTTGGTTTCAGAATTTGATATTGAATATAAGCCGATATATTTTTTATATTCAGAGCCTTGTATTTAATATCAAATGGGATTTTGGGTTCGTCGTGAATGATGTCTTAAATAACACTGCTCTTGAACCCAGTTTAGAAAAGAATAAATCTTTTAATTTAGATTTAGTGAAATTATCCAGTTAATTAGTATTTAATTGGAATTGAATTTAAATTGGTTTTTGGGTTTATCATGAGCGGTGTTGTGAATAACACCTGTTCTTTAACCCGATTAACAACGGAATGTGATTTTGGGTTTATTGTGAGCGGTGTTGTGAATAACACTTGTTCTTTAACCCGATTAACAGTGGAATGTGATTTTGGGTTTATCGTGAACTGTGTTTTAGATGACATTGGTTCTTTAACCCAGTTAAAGACAGGATATTGATTTTTGGGAAGATTAAAACTAAGTGGAGTCTTAATGAATCTATAATTAGATTAAAGTGATCGAGAATGGAGTATCACCAGTTTTGCTCCAAAGTGATAGTTAAATCTTTAATTAGATTTGAATGTGAAATGGTAATTAATATTTACCGATAACACCATGGTGTTAGATATGGAGTACTACCAGTTTTGCTCCGTGGGATGAATAAGTTGGGATTAGGAAATAAAATAAATAATTACTTCGGTGTGGTTTGCTAATCCCAACTAGTTTGGAAAACCTTAACATGGTTTGAAATGATATCCAAAGGAAGATTAAAGAATAAATTTAGAAGAATTTATCTTTGATAAAATTAATGGGAACCTTTCCCTAAGAATGTGAAAATTTGAATAAAAGAATATTATGAATTGGAATGAGGCGTATGTTGTGTCTGTGTAACACTTGTTTATTATATACGCGGGTTATTCAGAAAGGCCGGGTTTATACCCATTCTGAATAACCGATTTGACGATAAGTCGAAGATGAAGACGGTGGTTGAAGACCGGAAGTCTTCACATCGTTTGGATGATTATTGATGATCTTGATTAGGCTGTATACCCAAGAGGAGGGAATCAGTTGGTGATCGATCATAAAAACTCGACATGGGTATTGCTTTCCTAATTTTCCTATTCTTTTCTGTTTGGACAACATATTATAATGAGTGTTCACAAAATATTGTGTATTTTTCTTGATTATACCTATATACTTTAATCTATATACTATTTTTTTAAAACATACCGATTATTCCCTGTTTTTGACTTATTGTTATAAATCACACGTTAAAATGCTTTCATCTCTTAATTATACTGTAGGCTATGTACTATTTTTTTCTTTGATGTTTACGAGGTCCTTTGCTGGGTCACATTTACAACTACTTACTGCTTGTAGGCCGTAAAAAGTGAAACATCAAGGATGATTGAATTTACTGTTTCTTTTTGTCTGAAGGTTTACCAGGGGTAAAACAGTCATTTAAAATTCGGCAAAAATCGTGAACATGGGAAATGACCCCAGTAGTCGTTTCCCAAAGTTACACCACCATATAGCTTCGTATGAGAATGAAATAAATATTCTACGATCCTCCGATGCATAGAATGCGGGTCGTTACAACACGCATGCCATTGCATCTTCTTAATTCAAATATAAATTTGATCTTATCCATTGAAGCTTCTATTTATCAAAAGGATAAACCCTAGGACTTACGATAGAAAGAAAACCAGTGAACTAAATATTGTTGAGCTGAATAAAGAGCACACGAAATGGAAGAGAGGCTCACTAGGAATTAGGGTATGTTTATTTTGAGATTATAGGTGGAGAAAAGAATTTAGTCTGAAGTTTTCCTCTTCATGCCATTAAAATAACTTACGGCATGACCTACTTTTTTTGACGATAAAAGAAAACATAGAACACGAAGCAACACATTTACAGGATTTCAGTCCCGTACTTTCCAATTAGTAGCTTATAGGTAGGTCTGCAAAATGCTTCTCCATGAAGCTTTAGGGGGAAAGGTCTGAAGATGTGAAAATATAGGGACAGTGGAAAATTTAAGCACTAAGTTTAGGGAAATATAGGTCTGTATTCCTATATAGGTGAGCCTGCGCGAAATATAGTGGGTACCTTACATTGTAGGTCACAGTTTTTAGGATGGGAATTCACCCTTTTGCATGTTAGTATAGGGACTAAGGTCGGCTAGCACCAAGAATTCCCTTAAATACATGTATAGATTTGATTTTTATTACATTTTATTATCGTGAGACTTGCACATGAAGTATCATACAAAAACTACTACATACGGGCTTTGTTCGGGATGAAACTTGTAATCCTATAATAATAAATATTTCAGATACAATGGAACTGGTTTCGTCTAATTCAGAGTTCGTTTGTAAAAATTCCTTTTTAATTGCAAACGGTTCAATAACACATGTTTAAACTGCACATAGTATTTCAATAAAATTCGTTTCATCGAAACCAGAGGTTGTTAGAAAATCTGTTATTCTTTAATTCTGTAACGACCCGTATTTTTAACGGATAATAAATAATTTATTTAATTATTTAAATAATGGTTTGGTAATTTATAATGTGCAAAATTAAATAATATTGAATATTTAATTAATATGGATAATAGATTAATATATTTAAATTCCGAAATAGTTGGAAATAGTGGAATTCACAATGTAGTGTGAATTGGATCATATATAATATATAATTCAGTCTAGAGTTGAATTATATTAACGAATATATTATATAAATGACAGTTGAACTTATAATTATATTATAATTAAAATCGAGATCGAAATGGCGCTGCAGTTTGTAATTTGGCAATTCGAACTTTAAACGAATATACAGAATCCGTTTTAAGTCGGATTTCTGTGAAACAAGAAACGTTCGGAGCAGGTGAAGTATATTTTTCTAATGGAAGAGAAAAATCAAGATTTCTCGTGTAGATTTTGAGTTATGTCCAAATCAAATTTTCGAAAAGTCGCTATGGAATTCCTCTATAATTTATAACGATTTATTTATATTATAAATGGATTTTCAATATAAATGGAAAATTGATTTAACCCGGATTTGAAATATCGAGATATTAATTCAAATAGGAATATTTTGGAGCTGTTTATATTCTAAGTGAATATATACGATAATATTTATTTATAAATATTTAATTTAATTATTTTAAAATATATTTAATATTTAAATTGGTTTATTTAGAGCTTTAAAAATAGTGAATATTAGGCACACATCCCTAAAACGAAACTTAATTAGGCTCACATCCGGTCATAAACTTATTGTAAATTAGGTCCCTATTTTTTGAAAAGTCATAAAAAAATATAAAAAAAATATAAAAAATTCACAATAATTCGTATTTAAATTAAACATGTACTCGCCCAAAAATTCAGATCATAATAAAATCAAAACATGCATCAAAATCGAAAAAATACAGAAAACAACGAAAAATGCAGTAATTTGCATCAAATCATGCACATATTTGGAATACTTGCATTCATCTGTGCAAGTATTTCTCTGTTATATTTTTACATGCAATACTTGCATACATGTGTGCAAGTATTTAAAATAGTTGCATACATGTATGCAAGTTTCTGCACACATTTTATTTTCACATGTAAATACTTGCATACATGTGTGCAAGTATTTCAAATAGTTGCACACATGTATGCAAGTTTCTGCATGCATTTTCAACTAAAACAGCTTCAGAAATACTTGCATACATGTATGCAACTATTGGCAAAAGTTGCATACATGTATGCAACTATTTGCAAGTTTTTAAATTCACAATACATCCCTGTAATTAATGTTTTCTCTGTAAACCCGCCCCCTATTTTAGCTGCCGCCTGGAATCTTACGCATGCCACTTTCCATACCTCCGCCTCTTTCGTTTTCTGTCCAAATTTTCAGGCGCTATCACTTAAAAAAAAAAAAAAAAATTTCTAAAATCTGTAAATATTCCCGGAAGTCCACAGAAATTAAAAAAAAAAATTGCATAAATGTATGCAACTTTTACGAATAGTTGCATACATTTATGCAACTATTCGAATACACATGCATATATTTATGCACGCCTGTTTGAAAAATTGCATACATGTATGCAGTTTTTCTACATAACTGCATACATGTGTGCATATATGTCAAAATACATGCAAACGTGAATAAGTTGCACGTAGGTATGCAGTTTTTAAATAATTGCATCGGCAGATGCATGTTTTAACAATATGTGCATACATGTATGCATTTATACTGCAGTTTTGACGCAGATTTGAAATAAATGCATACATGTATGCAACTAATCGACTTATATGCATGTTTTGATGCAATTTACTGCATTTCGTTGATTTTCTGTATTTCGTGATTTTGACGTTGTTTTTAATGTTTTTTTGATCTGATTTTTTTCACGATTAATTGTTTTAATTAAATACGAATTTACATGGTTTTTTAATATTTTTTTATATTTTTTTTATGAATTTTCGAAAATAGGGACTAAATTTACAATAAGTTTACGACCGGGTTTTTTTTATATTTTGAAACCTAATAGGGACCTCTAAAAAACGCACCCTTAAAAATAACCATTTTGCAAACGACCTCCGTTTCCGATGAAACTAATTTTGTTGGATCGGGAATAATAAATTATTGTTAGATTTCAATTTCCATGATTTTTGGAGTCCGTATGTGGCCATACGGAATTTAAATGTGAAAAACAATTGATAATTTGACCTTTAAAAATATGTTGTGTAAGCAAACGAAGTCGGAATTCGAGAAACAAGTTTCATTGGGTCCGTAATGTCAAATTCTAGTTATATGTCCATTTTCGTCGAATTTGGATATGTTATGAGACTGTACGGATTTTTAAACAACAAATACGCACAATGATTGATTAAAATTGAATAGAATAACCAATAAAAATGTATTAAAACTTGCCTATAAATATATCTTAACATCCAAACCCTATTCTTTAATTCTTCAGTAGTCAATACTACGCCGCCGGTTCTAATTTTCTTCTACAACAAATTTCAAATTTTTAAATCCACAAACAAATGGGAAAAACTTCCACAAATCCAAATCCTTATATATTCAGACTCCTGTTTATCTACTCTTCAATTTCATCTATTTATCATAGCGTCGTAACCTCATTTGTTACGCTGCCTCGTGTACAACGATGGTTAGGGTTAGGGGATTTGATGAAATGGAGCATTAATTCGTGTCTTCAATGTTGATTTTGAGATTGGGGAAGAGTTTAGCATCGATTGTGTTTTTATTTTAGTGTTTGGTGGAAAATGATGACGCGCGATCCCCTGTACAGCTCCATTAAAAACTGTTCGACGCAAACTGGGAGGAGGCGGCGGATCGAACGTGAATGGTAGAAAATGGAAGAGGGGTCGACAAGGAGAATTATGGTATATTTGTTTTGATTTTTAGTGGAGGAGAGAGGATTAATTGTTAATGAAGAGATTCGGTTATGGCTTGTCTTGCGTGAAGAGCAGGTTTTGATGTCGAGAAGAAAAAGGGTAAGGAGCGACTTCGTACTGGGATGTGGAAGATAAAGGAGGTCGTGGGTTTATAACGTTGTTAAGGGTTATACGGTTATTGAAGGGTAGTGTTGAATTTGAATAATCATAGAGAAGTTTAGGGTGTGGGAGGATCGAAGAAAAAGGAGCAGGGCAGGCGTGTTTTTTCGGGAAGAAGAGATTGCGGTTGTGGGTTCTAATGTAATGGAGATGGGCCAGGAAATATATAGGGCAAAGGCCCATATAAGGGATAAATAAATAAATATATACATAGTTTAATTTTAATTCAAACAATGTACACAAAATTGTAAATTAAATATCACGTTCATACTGTATCAGAATTTCGAACGGTCAGATCCGTTGGGATCGTATGGACGAGGACTACACCATGGAACTGGCTGGGAGTGAATTGGAGCTCATTACAATTTATAGCGAAATAAATTGTCTGTCTGAATCAACCGACAATTATCATTATTTAATGATGATCGTCTAATGTGAGTAAATCTCACTAACTTTGTACAGTTTATATTTTTATAAATATAATCTAGTATTGATAAATGATGATTGATTGTTGTGTGTTGATTATTTGGTTGAATTGTTGATTTATTGGTTGAAATTATAGATAACGATATGTATATAAATCATTGATCAAATATTGATTCTGTTTATCAGAATATTTCATATTGAAATGAAATATCTGTTATTTATATTGTTTAACATCTGTGAATGCAGGGAAACAAGTTGGAGGGATCCAACTGGATTCCTCAATATTATAATACTGTTTGTTTTCATATATTGTGATATATGATGTGATATAAAACCTGTGATTGATTATGATGACACTGGTCATGTTATTTGGTATTTTAAATACCATACGAAATACTGGAATGTAAAAAGGAATTTTTCAAAGTGAATACTGAAAATGAAATATTTATATATGAAATAAATAGGATATGATAAAAGGTAATATTTGGAAAACAAATATAAAATTATATAAAAGGATTTATATAAAATAAATAGAATTATATGAAAGGATTTATATAAAATAAATAGAATTATATAAAAGGATTTATATAAAATGAATAGAATTATATAAAGGGAATTTTAAATGAGATTATAAATGTTGGAAATGAAATATGATTTGTATGAATAATTTTGCAAATAAAAATACAGATGGATTTTTGGTTTGAGATATTGTTTTTAAATAGGAAATCAAATTGTTTTGATTTTAAAAAGAAAAAGAAAATTAGATTAAAGTAAATATTTTGCTAATAAAATATTTATAAAGGAAACAGGGCTTGAAATAGGAATTAAAATGGAGTTAAAGGAATTAGATACTAACTACATATTAGTTAAGTTGAACAGCTGTCTGGGTATTGATCTGATGTTGGTTTCGGCCTTCGGCATTAATACGTAGGGGGTTGTTCTCTTAATAGTTTGTAGTTAGAGACAGATATATGTGAGAAGATAGTGATGCGTGAATCAGAAATGGAAGCGTTTTCCAATGTTAATAAGGTATATTTTCTAAATTTAGAAAATAAGAATTTACGGAGATATAGGAATGGGTAACTGAATAAATTAATGATAAATTAATTTAAGAGATAAATGATGATTGATGATTGATCGATAGAATTTCCATCTGAAAATAATATCGTTGTTTGCACACATGCTTTTTTATAGTTAAATCGCCGACTATCGAAGTTTTTGACCATTTTTCCGTCATCAATACGGAGAGACCGGGATCAGATATGTTTTCTGAAAACCACTCCATATGGCATTGGCGTTGCAAATCAAATATATGAAGATAACTGAAGACGGAGTTATGCAAGGGCTGTCCTGTTTACAGAATAGTGCCTTCGGTCTATCCAGTCCCAGGGCGACCTGTATGGAAGAATGTCTAACAGAGTATATTTAATGGATCACGTAAGTTGATCTCTTCAAACGTATGTACGTTTGGTGGCGGAGGAATTCGTTTCTCTTAGCTGTATACCCGTTGTATTTTTGGGGAAATCAATTTGTGATTTGGCGGGTATGACGATGTGACATTCGAAGTGAATAATTGTGTGATCTGTCAGAGATAAGCGTGGCCTCTAGCCTCACAACCGGGAAATGACAAAAATCAGGCAGGCAGCATGGCTATGTGGGTTACTTCCATTAGGGTGTATTATCACCTATCTAGAGATATTCATTTCATTCTTTAATCTATTTGATGTTGTCCCATTCGGGAAACAGTTGCTGATCCCAACCGTTGGTGATATACATTCGATACACTCAAGCGAAATGAGTGGTCGGTCATGTGTGGTCGGGTTGCAGGATGTTCTTGTTGAACCCAGTGTATTCCTCTCTAGAGGTACACTATCGGAAGGTGGTTCCATACCTTGTCATAGTTGGTAATCTATTATCCAATAAGTGCTCGCGGTTTTGATTGTATACTATATATGTAGAACGTGAGATGAAAGTGTTTCTACTAGATGATTATTATATTGTGATTGATAGACGCTAATATAACATCTAAAGGGTTTTGATATAAAGATTATCTTTTCTTTTAAAATAATTTGAAAGTTAAATCAAATTGATTTGGATTCTCATAAGGGAAAAACCCGTTTCATTATACGGCGTGGTGTTATGACGTATCGTTTAATTGTTCAAACTATTTTATATTTTTTGCTCATACCAGTCCCATGACTGACCCAGAGTTTGTTTTGTTTTCCCTAAACTCTTGGGTGCTCAAATTTGTACGTGCAGTCAAGTAGTCGGGATTTACAGATGCACTAGGAGCTGGAGCAGGAGGCTTCAACAGCGTTTTTATAGCTATTGTTTATTTCCGCTGTGATGTAAGTGTTATACTCTAATAATGGTATTGTACAGATACTGTTTTATCTCAAAGTTATGTTATGAAATATATTTATTTGTTCCGTTGTGAGATTCATGTTTACTCTGATGTTGTGATATTTTTCGCCTACTTCTATTCTAATTTTCTATCTTATCTATTCTCACCCTCTAACTTCTATCATTAACAATCCGGTATTTCCGATGCTTGGGTAGTCGACATTGTGTTTATGTCGATAACCAGGATCGCGAATCCCCGGGTCGTTACTGTAACATCCCACAAATCCGCACTATCTGAGTTAACTAAATACAACACACGTCCAACCCAAATTGCACAGAAACACGAATCATTTTTGAAAGAAGTTAGAGGGTGAGAAATAGAAAGAAAGAAATATTTTAATAGAAGAAGAAGAACAGAAACACAACACAGAATCTCACGTAGCAGGGGAATAAAATATAATATATAACAGTTTTTGAAATACAAAATTTGACTGTATATACATAACATTATCATCAGAGTACAACACTTACAATACAACGGAAATAACACTAGATAACTAACGTTGATGCCTCCTGCTCCAAGCTCCTCCAAATATCTGAGAATACTTGAACTACTTGACCGCCCGTACAAATTTGGGCACCCAAGAGTTTAGGTAAAACATAACGAAATAAACTCCAGGTCAGTCATGGGACTAGTATGAGTAAATAGTTTAAAACAGCTTGAGGAAATAAATGATATCTCATAAGACCATGCCATATAACACGGAACGAGTTTTCTACGAGTATCCAAAATGATCTTTATATCAAAACTCTTTGATATTATACTATTGTCTAAATCAAATAAATAGAATCTTAGTGGAACGCTTGCATCTCACGCTCCACATATATAATGTATAATCATAAACCGCAGGCGCTTATTGGAGACTGGATTATGACTATTACAAGGTATGGAACCACCTGCCGCTGTTGTATTCCTGGAGGAGAATACACCGAGTTCAACAAGAATATCTTGCAACTCAGCCACACATGACCGACCACTCATTTTGCTTGAGTGTATCGAATGTATATCACCAACGGTTGGGATCAGCAACCGTTTCCCGTATGGTACATCATCGAATAGAATAAGGAATTAAATGAATCTCTAGATAGGTGATGATACACCCTAATGGGAGCTAACCAAATAGCCATGTTGCCTGTCCGATTTTTGTCATTTCCCAGTTGTTGAGGCATAAGGCTACGATTACTTCTCTCATTGATAACATAATTATTTTGAATGCCACATTATCAGATCCGTTAATCACTAATTGATTGCATAAATATTTTGGATATTATGCTAAGGGAATAAATCCGTTGCCACCATATATATTTGTACAGTCCAACATATGCGATCATTGGAAATATTCTATCAGACATTCGTCCATATACATTCGTTCTGGGACTGAACGAAACCAAAAGCACTATTCCGTACATCCATCCTAGGCAATCACTACCTAGGACTTAAACAGCCCTTGTACTTTACTCCATCTTGAATTTTCTTTGGCTTATATGATTCGCAATGCTTATGCCAATACGGAGTGGTTCTTTGGATAAAAATCCAACCAGTCTCTCCATATTAACAACGAAAAAATGGTCAAAACTTTGAGAGTCGAAGATTTAACTATCAAATGAAAAAATGTCCATGTACACACAATGATCATATTTCCGAATGGAATTATCGATCAAATCATCAAACATATATACATATACATATATATATATATATTCATATTTCCTTATTTTCTATATTAAGAAAATATATGTTATTAACTCTGGAAAACATTCCCATTACATATTTACATATCACTATTCTTCCACATCTATTAGAATCTAACTGTAAACTAGTAAGAGAACAAATTCCTAAGTATAAACCCGAAGGCCGAAACCAACATCAGATCGATACTTAAAAAGTCGTTCAACTCAACTAATTTCCAGTCGGTTTCTAATTCTGCTTAACTCTATTTCTTTAACTCCATTTGATTAACTTCTTATCAACACGATTATTTTAAATCTGCAAATCATTTGTTTTTAAATCATCGTTAACTTTAAAATGTATATCTCCTAGGATTTTATTTATTAAATTCCTTTTCGTTTATAATATTCTATTTTATGTTCGTTTCATTATCGAATTCTATATATATATATATATATATATGTATGTATATCGATACATCAATTTCTAGTTTATCAAATCTTCTTAAAAATATTCTAACTCCTTAAATTTTGAAAAAAATCGTCATTACCTCCTTTGTACGGGGTTACCGTAAAAAGTCAAATCTTGCCACACAGGCCTCTCCATTCAAAAGGAAAAAGAAACAGCCAAGCGGCTTGCCGATACGGCGCATAAAAACCTATATTCAATTTACATACGTACCTCTTTTTTTTGTCGAGCATTCTTTTTTTTTTAAACTTCATATACTTCATTCCTTACCTGTCTAATACATATTTATCTAATTCCAATTCATTCTAACTCAAACCAATCATTTTAAATCAATTAGTTAATTAAGTTGCTAGTTAACTCTTTTGCCTATTTCACATAACATGTTTAAATATATTCCTAACTTGCTTGTCAACTAATTTAATTCTAGTTTCAATTCAAGTTTCATATTTGATTTCAAATATAAATTTACAAATCCCATTTTCTTATCTTACTAAATTTTTAAACCCTTTTATAAGTTAACTTCCTTGTTTTCAAATTTTACAACAAGTTTCATTTCAAAAATCTATTTGAACTCAATTCATTTTACATTATGAATTCCAGAATAAAAACAGTTATTCCCTTTTTGAAATAATTCAAATTCTATTTTAGATTCATACTTGGATTCAAAAATACCAAATTTATCTCATGATAATTCATTTACAGTATTTATAAACCTTGTTTATAAATTTACTTGTTTTATATAATAAAACAAGTTCTATTCAAATCTATTTAAAAATCCTAGGTATTTATCAAACTTTATTTACATTCCAAGTATTGGAATAAAGTTAATCGTTTTTTTTAAAACGACTCTACTTCTCATTTTCAATTCACATTTCAAATTTAAATATTTGTATTATCCAATTGATGATTTTTCACCTTTGTTTATAAACATCGTTTATAAATTACTTGTTTATATATTTAAACAAGTCTCGATTCCAAATCTATTTGAAACAAATATTTTCTTCTTTGGAAAAATAAATTTCCCTTTTCAAATTCACACTTGTATTTATATTTCTTGAATTTTCCAATGATAATCCATTTCACTTCATTTATAACTTCGTTTATAATGAACTACTTGTTTTTAAATATTCAAAACAAGTTAATATTTTTATTCGAATTTCAAATTATATTTTAGAAAAATTGAATTTTTTTTTAAATCTCAAATATCCTTTTCATGATATTTTTAAATATCAACACTTAGGCCTAGTGATATTTAAACACTAAACAACCAATTATTCAATTCCGGCTTTCTAACACATCATATATGACAGTATATATGCAAACAAATAAACAAACAAATAATATATTTTTAAGGCATCCAGTTGGATCTCTCCAACCTGTTTTCCTGCATCCAAATATATTAGTCAACATAAATAATACCCATCCTGCTTCGAGGCAGGACATCGCGGTATGAAGGTTATCTACTAATATATATTTGTGGGGTGCATAGGGAAATCATCCGCTAATGTTACCGCGGGCATCCGCTAATGAGACTACGGGAACAATCCAATCATCAACCCAATATATATATATATATATATATATATATATATAATAGTCAACCCTAAATAACTAATATATTTAAATAAACCAGAAAGCATTAAAGCAAGCAACAACAATTATTTTTACTGAATAAAAATAATTCTAAATAACAAGTCAGTGAGATTTACTCACCGTGTTTTATTTAGTTTAGGAACCGTGCCAATTTAAGTTCTAGGTTGTAAACTTATTAACAATTTCCTATTTACTTCGTTTGGCCAAATTCTGGTTCCAAATGAAACAAATACGCGTGTTATAAAGTTATACTGGAATTAAAATAATTAAACATCAATTAACACTTGGTTAATTGTTTTAGTTACCTTGGTTAAATTAGTCTAATCCTCGATTAGCTCCAAATTCCTTGGTTAAGTTATCACCCATTTCCCAATTTATTCCATCATCACCTTAGACAATTTCTATCACCAGATTTTTTTTCCACGAAAGCAAACTTGATGCCATCAAAGAAATTTCAAACTCTGACTTCCTCATGGTTGCGCCTGAGCCTTCATCTCCAATAGTTGTATACTGAAGCTCCCAACAGCCCATGCCTTAACATCATTTTCGAATTTCCAACCTTCATAGTATATTTGAACAGACAGTCACCCTATTGTTGAAATAAAATTCACCAAAACCCTCCATAAAAATCACGGTTCCAGGTTCCCCAATCAACTCACGATAACTCCTCTTCTTTAATTCCCTCTCAACATTGCAGTAAACTAAACTTTGATACAAATACAAACCAAATACCCAGTTCGACAATCAGGGAATCCAACTACAGTACCACCTGAATGCTAATCTCAATGCCATCTAGTTTGGACTCCTGACATCTAGTCGCGACTTCGGAAATCATCAGAAGAGGATCGATCTTCATTTAAGCGGAAAATCACCAAATTCATACGCCAGCTCCTCCTTGCTCCATTGAACAACGTCGTGCCTTTAAATCGAATAAACAACTTCCTTGAATCCAGAAAATCTATGCTCAGCCCTTGCCTTAAATCGTGAGTACTTCAGACGTTGGTCGAGCTTCACGCAGATCTCGAAATCATAAAACGCGATCCCCATTCGAGTACCCTGCTGTTCGAAATCGACCATTCGATTGAAAGCACCAAGGGTTAGAATGAATTTAAAGGGCAGTTGATTTGCTAAGGCGATTTCAAGTTTTACATGGAATGGCCATTTTTAATTAGAAGTTTTTTATTGATTTTTTCTGAGGAAAAATAGAAGAGAGGAAGGGATTAAGTTGCGATATTTAAAAAGGAAGGGTGCAGCATAAGTATTGAACAACAAGGCTATGGATATTGAAGAAGAGAGAAGGCCACGGTTATGGTTCGTTGGCAGAAGGAAGTCCTCTAAATTATATTTATTTATTTTAGTTTTAATTTACTGATATGATTAAAATTAATTAAATTATCCCACGAGTTCCGAACTCCTTTCTGAACCCAACAACTGACATTCCTAAGGTAAAACCGCTATTCCGAACACACCGGCACAGGTATCGAAACTAAATTCGACAATATGGAGGAGATATTAATTTAAACTGATATAAATTAAATTTCAAACCATTAAATTCTTCGATAGTAATTTAATATTATTATTCTAATTTAAACAGGAGTTTGTGTTGATCATCTGAACCGATTTGATTTAGCTATATATTTTTAAATTGAATTATTACAACATTGCGATAATTTAATTTATTCGACATTAAATCGAAATCGATTATTAAATTGATAACTAAATATAAAATTCCATTTATATTATCATTTAAATATTTAAATTCATATTAAATACTTAAAATTAACAGACTAAAAATCCGGGTCGTTACAGTTACAGTGGTATCAGAGTGAAGGTTAAGTGATGTAACGACCAGGAAAATCTTAACCAGTTTAAAAATTTTAAATTGGCTGTTTTGGTGGATTTTAAATATTTTAAATAATAACGACGTAAAGTAAGTTTGAATCAATGTTTGAAAATGAATATAATTATTTCTAATTATAAACAAGGCCTGAAATGGCGTGGTAGTTTCAAAATTTGAATTCAAACTTTGACTGACTATACCGGGTGCAAAACAAAACGGATTTTATTGAAACCAAAAATATTTAAATCTGTTAGTGAATATCTTTCTAACAAATCTGAAAAATCAAAGTTTCATAGTGGGAAGCAAAATTTATGGCTAAATGAATTTTCAGAAAGGTTGCTATAGAGTTTTTATAGCCCGTGAAAATGGCCATTTTGCAAACGACCTCAGAATTCGACGAAACCACTTTTGTTGGATCCGGGGTGTCAAATTATTGCTAGATTTCAAATTTCATAATTTTTGAAACTAGTATGTGAGCATGGCAAAGGAAAATGTGTTTTGGTCAATTACAGTTAAATTGGATCGACCAGAAACGGGCCATTTTTCAAACGGTCTCAGAATTCGACGAAACTAGTTTTGTTGGGACCGTATCGTCAAAACATAGCTAGATTTATTTTTCTGGAATTTTTAGAATCAGTATGTGGCCTCGACAAATTGAAATGTACATTCAAAATAATTATTGAATGTTCTATATTTTAATTTGAAGGAAAACTGATTGAAACAGTCGAATGGGCCTACGAAACATATCCCATTGTGTTCGGAATAGGGGTATTTGGCTAGGGATGACAGTCATTGGGTTTGGATTGGAGTTAGTATGTGAGGAGGGGTATTTTTGGATTTTTAAAATTAATAAATATTAAAAATATCATTAGGCCACATCAGATTCTCTCTCCCCGTAACAACTCGTCGACGGCGGTTTTGCTTCAAAACTTCTCTCCTTGATATCTGCCAATCCACACACCATTATTGAATGGCCAAGTTGAGATTTTTGAAGTACTCCTCACGCTCTTCAAATCCATAGCAACCTCGACCTCCCCCGTGCTGTATTCCGTCAGATCTGTCGCCTCGAAGGTTTGCCGTTGCGAGGAGAATTGCTACCCCCTCCGACGATCGTACGGCGTGCGGTTGGCACCATTAGGAATCCCTCTCCAAGCTCTATGCCATGGTGCATGCTGATCGTCCTCTCGCACGTTGGATTGAACGATAAATTTAACCCTAGTTTTGAAGGGTTTTGACGAAGGTACAGTTTATTTTTATTTTAAACTATTTATAGCACTTTAAAGCGCTGCGGTTTATGATTTTACAATAAAAAACATATCTTTCTCGTTTGTTGATGAAATCCAGTGAAACAAGAGACAATGGACTCGTGCGGACGTCTTCTACATTCTAGAAGAGACCGGATATTTTCTGCGCCTTCTGCAATTTTTGGTGGAGTGAAACCCAATGTGAGATTTCTGAATTATAAACGATATGGAAAACGACGGTGTATAAATTATATAGTCGATGTATGAGTTATATAAGATTGTACACCTCATGTATAAGTATTGTATAAGTTGTACGTTCGATGTATAAGTTATATATGCGTTGTAAAAATTACATATATGTTGAAATAGAAGTGAAATTTACTCATATATATATATATATATATATATATATATATATATATATATATATATGCCCCTAGTACACAAACCATGGACGATATTTATTGGTCGTGATTGGTGTGAAAATTGGTTGACAGCGAATGGTTGATTAGAATTGTTTGTGGTTGAAATTGATTGATTGTGGTTAAAAAATACCCGTTTGTGGTTGAGAATTATTTGGTTGAAACCACATAGGATTCGTTTGTGGGAAAGAAAAGAAAATATAAACATGCCGCCTGCGTGCGAACAAGATGCATGAAATCCCCATTGTCAAAAGCTGCGAGGCTTTAAGGTAGAGCGAGGAGCTGTACTAGGGACGACCCCGGTTTTAACTACCCTGCCGTTATGCTGTGGAAATTTTCAATAATATTCATGTGTTAGAATTATTTTATGTGTTGAAACTATATTCGTGTGCTGAATAGAAATTCATGTGTTGAATAGAAATTCATGTGTTGAACGACATTCATGTTTTGAAAAAAATTGTTTTATAATAAAAATCATATTTTTATCATCTATATGAACTATACAAAATAGTCGTGTTTTGAAAGAAATTGTTTTATAATAAAAATCAAAATTTTATCATCTATATGAACTATATAAAATAGTCGTGTTTTGATATAAATTGTTTTACAATAAAAATCACATTTTTATTATATACATGAATGTTTAAAAATAGTGAAGTGTTGAAATAAATGTCTATTGGATAAAAATATCATTTTTATCAAATGTATGAAAAGAATATGGTTTTAAAACCGAAGAATAGATTATATATATATATATATATGTATATATATACATAGATATAATCAAAATAAATCGAATAACGAAGCTATAGTTCGTGTTTTGAAACCGTGATTTCAAACGATTAGTGCGGGAGATCCGACCATCGGATTTTCCCAAAATCGAAACCATTGGGTTCGCTTTGGACATATCTTTCCAACGACACCAACTTTGTGAAGATCCAACGGTTGTATTGTCTGGAATGTTTTATTCAAATATGAAGAAAAATAGCGCCGGAATCGATTATATTTATATTTATATATAAAGATATAATTAAAATTTATCGAATAACGACGCTACAGTTCGTATTTTGAAATCGAACTTCAAACAAGTGTACCGGGAGATCCGACCGTCGGATTTTCCCAAAACTGAAACCGTTAGATTCGTTTTGAAAAGATCTTTCTAATGATATAAAATTTGTGAAGATCCAACGGTTAGATTTTCAGATATGTGTAAATCAAATTTGAAGAAAAACAGTGCCACGGCCGCGTTATGGCCTGAAGCGTCGTTTGAATGAAATGGCTATTTTTAAATTAAATAAAAATAGCGATAAATCGTTATAAAGTTTTATAAACGATATGGAATGTAAATAAACCGAATTTCCCCGGTTTATTGGATATTTGATTATTGATTGTGAAATTTATAAACTAACTGAAGGTTAGCTAAGTCGGATGGTTTCCTGGGTTTTGATCTGATGTTGTTTTCGACCTTCGGGGTTAATATTTGGGAAATCATTCTCTTACTAATTTACAGTTAGTGAATGATGAATTGCAATGAGGCATATGCTGTGTTTGTGCAGCACTTGTTTATTATATACGCGAGTTGCTCAGAAAGTCCGGCTTTATCCCATTCTGAATAACTGAATCGACGATAAGAAGTCGATGATGAAGACAGTGGTTGAAGACCGGAGATCTTCACCTCGGTTGGATGATAACTGATGTCCTGATTGGGAGGCATCCCGAAATATGGATAATGAGTGGTGATCGTCCAGATGAACGTGGAGATCGATGGGTATGCGAGTTATATAGTGCCTCCAGTTTCGTTCAGACACAGAACGGACTTGTAAATGGACTGTGTGTCTGACATTGGAAATTCATTCTGTGTGATTGATAGCCATCAGTCACATTGTGTGAATTGCCTGTGTGGCATGCTAAGATGCAGTGATCAAAGCTTCTATTGAAAAGCAAAGTCTTGTGGTTGATGATCAAAGCAAGGCCTGTGTGGCATAGCTTTGTGTATAACGTGAATTCGCGAGCCTCACACCCCGGTATGAACCAGAAATAGGAGAGGACCTCAGGGGGACGTGTGTTTCTTTCTTGCTAGAGGTGGTGCCAGTGCTTAAACTGGATGACATTTATACTATTTTCACCTATGTGGTTGTTGCTGTTGCGAGGCGCCTTGGATATATCAGTCGATCCGGGACCGATGGAGTCATTTGTTGGCTCATTTACGCCCCATAGGGCGGGAAACGCATTGTTCAGGCATTTTAATCCACATCGGTGGACCGGCCCTGTCGCTCCAAAGGCTTGACTGAGTACTTGCATGTGACACGGGCTAGAGCGTCTCGAAGTCGGTAAGGACTATCTTTTGCCTTGGTTCATGACGGAAATCCAATTTCCAAATACGACATCATGCGGTTTTGATTATTAACCTATATTTGGCGACATAGTGGCATAGGATGCTCATGTCGTCTATGATTGATATTTATGATTGTTTATAAAATTAGAAACTAATTGGAAACGAGCTAAGATGGGTGGTTTCCTGGGTATTGGTCTGATGTTGGTTTTGGCCTCCGGGGTTAATACTTAGGGAATCGTTCTCTTACTAATTTACAGTTGGTGTCTGATTAAGAATTAAACACAAAATTTACATTTTAAGTGATTTTACTTTAAACGTATTAAGCATATCTTGGTCGATATAAGGTAAAACTCTATACTCCGGTTTGCGTTGCATTGTGTGATGGGACTTGGGTCTTATATCGGCTTCATTTTTGTAAAAAAGCATTGCGATGTTTAAAAGAATTACCTGTTGTAAAGCACTGGCAATCCAACGGAGTAAACCCGTTCCACGAAAGTGGCATGGTACTGTGATTAGCCATATTATAAATTGTGTTAAGTAGATTTCTCATACCAGTCCCATGACTGACTCGTAGTTTGTTTCACTTGCAAACTCGGGTGCCCCTTTTTCTACATGGGCAGCCTTGTCTTCAGGTTTTAGCAGACTCTTTCTGGATAGCTGGAGCTGAAGATGGATTCTATCATTTATCTCTTTTTATGCTGTTTAGCTCCTATTGTACATATTATGTTTGTTTTCCGCTGTAGACATTTATGTATAGCTGAACTGTATTTGTACTAAGTATGATCCTGTATACTGTGTAACTCTGATGATTATATTTATCCAGTGTATTATTTGTACATTATTTGGTGTATTCATTTAATTATGTTCTGCTATTATCTGTTTATGCATTATATTCAAAAGATTACCCTTGACACCGTCAGTACGGGGTTTTGGGGTCGTCACATCGTGGTATCAGAGCTTTGGTTAAGCTTAGTGCTGGAATATAACATATTAACGAACTCGTCAGAAATAGAACCAGTAGTGTTCTAGGACGAATAACTCATTACAGATAAGATAAGTAATATCCTAGTATGAGTATAGCAGAATGAAATAACACCTTGATAGATGCATTTACATTCAAGTATATGTCTCTTTGCTTTAAAATATCTTTTCTGTTGAACTGACACTTGATCTGCTATTTGCAGAAGTACTAGAAAATGAGTGTCAGAAACAGAAGGAATGTAGAACCAGATATTGAGGCTCTGTTAATTAAGTATCAAAATATGGGTGGAATACCGTTCTCGGGTGAAGAATCTATTATGAAAACACAAGCTTGGATTTGTTCTACTGAGAAAATCTTTGACGGTTTAAAGCTGAGAGATGACCAGAAAAGATTACTGGCATCCTAGGCACTTAAAGACGAAGCCTTGTTCTGGTGGGATTTGGTTATTAAGGATAATCCAGAAGGTAATATTACCTGGGATAGATTTAAAGTGATTTTCCTAGAAAAATTTACTCCTCCTGAAGCAACTAAGCGGTTATGTAATGAATTCTCTTATCTGATACAAGGAGATATGACCATTCCAGGATATCATAAGAGATCTAGTGAACTTTCTCATTTTGCACCTCATCTGATTCAAGATCCAAAGAGGAAGAATCTGAGGTTTATTCATGGCCTGCAAAGAAGATACCAGAATAGTGTAATGAGGAATGTGAAGCTTCCTTTTTCTGAAATGATATACATAGCTTACCAGTATGAGGATCTCGACAAGAAAGGTATGTTGCGCTACGAAGAGGAAGTCTGTTCTAGAAATAAAGGGGAGTCTGAAACTGATAATCCTGAGGCCAGTACGATGTCTGTGGTGAGCAAGAAGGCCAAAGTCAATCGAAAAAGGGCCAGGTCTAGGAAAGAACCAGTAACAACTACCATATGCAATAACTGCCATCAAAAAGGGATTTTGTCGATAAATTGCGGGCCCTTAAACAAACGAAGAAAGAATGGATCTAAACCCACTAAGAAGCGAAAGAACCCACATGGGGAAAGGAAATGCCATAAGTGTCACCAAGCAGGTCATGTTGCAAGGGAGTGCCAGCTATCAAAGGGATCTGAAATAGTACAAGTGAATGAAGGGGCAGAAACTTCAGCACCCTCAGCTTGTCAGGGAAGGTCTGATGTTTTGGAAGGCACGCTTAATGTCAAAAATATTTCAGTTAAGTACTGTTTGATACAGGCGCGTCACGAAGCTTTATTGCAAAGAATGCAGTTAAGAAACTGGATTTGAATTTGAAGAAGCTCAAAGAACCCATCACTGTCCATAATCCGGTTGGGAGTTCCCTTGATCTTAGTTGGATATGTGGGGTGCCTGTCTCTTTTTCCTGTTATAAGTTCCTACCATCTCGATCGTCATGAATTTTAATGAATTTGATCTTATTTTGGGATTAGATTGGTTAACCAAATATGAGGCTGAGGTTAAATGCGCCGAGAGAGTTGTTAAGGCGAAGGCCCAATCAAGGAACTATATAACCATACCATGTGAAGGCCCGGATTCAAATGGAAAAGACTTTTGGTCAGCCTTGGATGTTTCTCCTGCTCAAATAGAAAATATCCCTGTAGTCACAGAGAATGTTCCCGACCTCATAAAAGATATTCTTGTCATCAATAATTATGCGGATGTGTTCGAATAAGTTGTTAGCTTACCTCCGCAGAGAGAAATTGATTTCAAGATCGCTTTAATTTCGAATGCAAGGCCAGTAGTGCATGCTATTCGGAGAATGACTCTGAGGGAGAAAGAAGAACTAGACAATCAAACTCAATAGCTTGAATGGAAGGGTCTAATCAGGCCTAGTTTCTCTGATTGGGGAGCAGCAGTGGTGTCTGTCCCAAAGTCTGACGGTACTCTGCGACTATGTGTGGATTATCGTGACTTGAATAAGCAAACAATAATGAATAAATATCCATTGCCGCGAATCGATGATTTATTGGATCGTTTGAATGGAGCACAAGTATTTTCAAGGATGGACCAAGCTACAGGTTTCCATCAGCTTCGTATTGCCGAAGAGTGTGTTCCTATGATAGCACTCAGAGGTCCAGACTTATTCTATGAGTGGTTAGTAATGTCGTTCGGCTTATGTACCACTCCTGCCTATTTTGTCGATTTGATGAATCGAGTGTTCAGAGGAGTCTTGAATAAGTTTGTTCTGGTTTTTATTGACGATATTATAATCTTCTCTAAGTCAAAGGCCGAACATAAAAAACATTTGGAGCAAGTTCTTGAAATTCTGATGTGACAGCCCGCCCCGCACCAGCCTACATTTCCTCTGAAGGTGCGCTGTACACATGCCCAACTAGCACGGGACGGTCGTCGAAAGGAAAGAAGAGAATTGACTAACAAGAAACCTGTAGAATGTCTCACAGCGCATGGAGTAAAATATAATAATAATAACATACTTGACAGAAAACAGGCGAGACAGTGTATAAGCTGATAACTAAAATCAACATCAACATCAGAGCAGCAGAAATATAAATACAGCTTATTACAACTTTCCAAATTTTCTGTCTCAAAACAAAAGAAGGCTAAAGTAGAAGCTGCACCACCAATGCCCAAGCAGTGATCTTCAACAACACAGGGAGAATACTATATATATGTATTACGTGGAAGCCTCCTGCTCGTCTACGGATCATCTACCCGTGCATCGCCAGCTAACCTGTCTCTAGTCTTCTCGTGTGAGCACCCAGAGTAATAAGAGGAGACATAAAACTCTGGGTCAGACATAAAGCCTGGTATGAGCGATAAGCATCTAAACAGAACAATAACAGGTATACTAAACCATACCTGAACCTGGACCTGCAACCAAAGAGTTAGTACCACATACCGTACAGTACTCTAAGGTGCCATAAATAGTGTAACGAATACGGGGGTGGGGTGTGCATGTGATAATGATAGCAAACAAATCAACCATAACAACCATCCTTACATCCCTCACTCAGTGCGTAAAGCATACGATGTCCACCACTGTCAATCATCAGACCCATCGAAGTAGTGACGGAGTTCGACCTGTACAACTACTGCTACTACCAACCTTACCACATGGAGTCATGACCAAATCTTTACAAATGACCCCACTTTATTGGTCTATAGCCCTTTAGTCGTACCTAGGCCCTTTCAGCCCTGAATCTGTTCACGTACTTCCCATACATAGTGATCCAAAGTCATAAACATCGACTGCCCCTTGGCACACGTCCCGCAGCAAATCCCAATCATGAATTGAACTCATCGGTTCCCAACTGGATCCTAAGCTCTGACTTCCCATATTGGACTACCTTTGCATCTCGGGTTATTGGTCAATACTGGTGTGACGGCCGGGAATTTCGCTCGATCCGAATCAGTCGTTAAATCGATCTAGACCATTCGAAACCCCTGATCGTTTGAGAACAGGACAAATCAGAACACAAATAGAAGAACATTTCATTGTTATTACAACAATGCCATCAGAATACAAGAATATACAGAGTATAATTGAATAAATTACATTCGACAAATATCAGAGATTATAATAAATTACATAGCAGTGGAAAAATAATACAAAACACAACTGAAGGTGATATACGGATACAGAGCTTTCCGGATATCATTCCAGCTGTAAACCAGGATCCTGTGAATATAAATCTGCAAAACCAAAACTACTAGCTGCCCGTGCGGAAAATAGGGGCACCCAGAGTTTAGGTTGAAACAATAAACTCCAGGTCAGTCATGTGACTGGTGTGAGAACTAAAACAGTTATTTAAAGCTTTACTTTAAAAGAGAGTAATTCAAGGGACCACGCCGTATAACACGGAACGAGTTTCCTCCCAAGAATACCAGTGCATAAAACAACAGCGCAATGCTAAATAAAGAAAAATGAAGCTGTTATAAGACCCAGGTCCTATCACACAATGCAACGCAAGCCGGGGGATAGGGTTTTCCCTTATAACAGCCAAAGCATGCTTGATACGTTTAAAACAAATCATTTGATACTATAATAAGTGTATAGTGTCAAAACATTTCAATCATAAATATCAATCATAGGCGGCATAGCTACCATCTACTATGTCGCCATACTAGTTCTACAATTAAAGATGAATTACACATATTGGAAATTGGATTTCCGTCATGAGTCGAGGCAAGGGGCAAGCTCCTCTCCGCGTTCGAGACACTCTAGCAAATGTCCCAGGACTACGCACTCTGGGCAATCCTTGGATCTTCAGGGCCGGTCCTCACTTACGTTAGAGGATTAGTTATTCCTGAACACACGTTTCCTGGTCCTTACAGACCTATAATCGAGGCGCCTCATTCCAACAACCACATAGGTGAAAAGTATATAAATGTCAGGGCTGGTAAGTCACTGACACCACCAAAGCTAGAAATAAACGTCGTGCTCTCCCTGCAGTCCGTATCCCGTTTTTGACTCATCCCGAGGTGTGAGGCTCGCGAATTCACGTTATACACAAAGCTGCCACGTAGGCGTGCTTTGATCATCAACCACAAGACTCTGTATTTCAACAAAAGCCTTGATCATTGCATCTTAGCGTGCCACACAGGCAATTCATGCCATGCGACTGATGTCTCCATCGATATACAACCTCTGAGCTCGTACGTCTCAGAGAAGGGCATTAAGCAAGAGAATAAATTCTCCGCCGCCAAACAGATGTATATTTAATAGAAATCAATCAACACAGAATAAAATCCAATGTCAGACACACAATCCATTTACAAGTCCGTTTTGGGTCTGAACGAAATCGGAGGCACTTTCCTCGCATATCCTTCCATCTCCAAGTACGTCTGGACGACCACCAACTGTTTCCATCCTCTTGGGTGTACAGCCCAATCAGGATCATCAGTAATTATCCAAACGATGTGAAGACTTCCGGTCTTCAATCACCATCTTCATCTTCGACATATCGTCGAATCGGTTAATCAGAATGGGTATAAACCCGGCCTTTCCGAATAACCCGCGTATATTAAAAACAAATGTTACACAAACACAACATACGCCTCATTCCAGTTCAGAATATTCTTTTATTCCCAAAATCACATTTTTAGGGAAAGGTTCCCATTAATTTTATCCAAGATAAATTCTTTCAAATTTATCCTTTAATCTTCCTTTGGATGTCGTTTCAAACCAAATTATGGTTTTCCAAACTAGTCGAGATTAGCGAACCATATCGAAGTAATTAGTTATTTTATTTCCCAATCCCAACCTATTCATCCCATGAAGCAAAACTGGTAATACTCCATATCTAATACCACAGTGTTATTGGTAAAATTAATTACCATTTCACGTTCAAATCTAATTTAAAGATTTAACTATCGCTTTGGAGCAAAACTGGTGATACTCCATTCTCGCTCAATTTCTAAATTTGATAATTGAAATTATCAATTCACATTTCAATTTAATTGCAGATTCGTTATAACTCCTTTTACTGGGTTAAAGAACTAGTGTTATTTAAAACACCGTTCATGATGAACCCACAAATCAATTCTAGTTCAATTTAAATCAAATATATTAGGAATTCCGATTATTTAAAACCCCTTTTTAAATCTAATTTATTTATTTAAAAACAAATCGGGTTTTAAATTTAGTTCAAACTAGTTCATTTTGATAAAATCTATTTTTACCTTTTCAAATATGGAGTTTTTCATCCCAAATTTTCCCAAATCATTTCTTCTGCTTTTACACAAATTATTACTATTTTTAATAATTTTATCAAGGCCCGTACAGTCGATTTCCAACAACGGCCATCGAACTGCACCTATAGCGACCTTTTTCGAATTTGATTTGGACGTATCTCCAAATCCAACCGTTAGATTTCAAATTTCTAATATTCGTTAGAAAGCTCTTTTCAATACGAACCCAATGGTTCCGGTTTTAGGAGAATCCGACGGTCGGATCTCCCGTAATGTCCGTTTGAAATAAATGGTCGAAATTCACGAACTGCCGCGGCGCGGCGCGTTCTATTCAGGCCATTATATTAAATATATAATATATATAATATATATTTCGTCGATTTCTATTTAAAACAAATTATATAAATAGTTTTAAATTCGTTTCAAAAGCAATTTCAACTTCCATTTCAATTTAAATCAAAATTGAATTCTTCTTTATAAATTCGTTTTAAAATTCATTTCTATTCAATTCAAATTTCAATTCAATTTGAATTCATTTCAATTCGCTTTTGATTCAATTTGAATTCGTTTTCAATTCAATCCAATTTCAAATTGGTTTTCTATTCGATTCAATTCAGATTGGTTTTCTATTCGATTCAATTCAAAGTGGTTTTCTATTCGATTCAATTCAAATTGGTTTTCTATTCGATTCATTTCGAAATCGTTATATATTCAATTCATTTCGAAATCGTTATATATTCAATTCATTTCGAAATCGTTATATATTCAATTCATTTCGAAAACGTTATATATTCAATTCATTTCGAAAACGTTATATATTCAATTCATTTCGAAATCGTTATATATTAAATTCATTTCGAAATCGTTTTATATTCAATTCATTTCGTTTTCTATTTGAATCAAATTCATTATCGTTTTCTATTTGAATCAAATTCATTATATATTCAGTTGAAATCAAATTCGTTTTATATTCAATTCGAATTCAATTCCTTATATATTCAATTCGAATTCGTTTTCTATTCAATTTGATTCAAATTTCATTTCAAAATATTCGATTTTGAAATCACTTTTCAACATCATTTTAAAATGATTAAAATCGATATAAATATCGTTCACGTCAAAATGGCGTCAATCTAATCAACACGGCTTCATATATTTCTATTTTCAAATATTCTATTTCAAAATATTTTTATTCAATACACGACTCTATCTCTTTGTCAACACACGACTAATCTCAACGAATGAGTACCGTCCACGTGTGACTATTTTGTTATTTAACATATTTTATGAAAATTAAGGTATCTATCGTTTGATATTAAATCAGACTCCAACCGTAAATTAGTAAGAGAACGATTCCCTGAATATTAACCCCGAAGGCCAAAACCAACATCAGATTAATATCCAGGAGACCACTCATCTTATCTATTTTCCAGTCAGTTTCTAATTTTATATATGATAAAGATGTAGATTTTATTTTAAAAATATTTCGTTCAACACATGACTAATCTCAACGGATGAGTACAGTCAACACATGAACCTTTATATTATATTGATAAAGATGTAATTTTTATTATAAAAATATTTCATTCAACACATGACTAATCTCAACGGATGAGTACAGTCAACACATGAACCTTTATATTATATTGATAAAGATGTAATTTTTATTATAAAAATATTTCGTTCAACACATGACTAATCTCAACGGATGAGTACAGTCAACACATGAACCTTTATATTATATTATTCTTTATTTTCTAAACTGGAATAAGGCCCAATCAATTACCATATAGCGTTAACTATATGGATTCCATACCACATAAGCATATAATAGCATTGAAAAATAATCAACCATCAACCAAAGTGCACTACACTGTATAAGCATCAAATATAGATATATAACGCTTATAACAACCTGTCAATCAATCGATCGACATATTTAATCAATCAGGATGAGTGAACTTCAAATTTCATCCCAACACCCGTGTGGGGTTTCAAGCAATCAAACACAGATTTTTATTTGTGCAGTTGGGCGATGTGTAAAATTTATCGTCCCAATCAATGTCATTCAAATAGGTGTACATAAACAAACCGTCCGGTTTGTAAATGAATATTTTTTATTCACATTCACTATATTCATATTCACGTAAAAAATTATATTTTTAACGATAAAACATTTTATTTTAACATATGAACAGTTCATTCTTTAAATAAAATGATATTTTTATTTTTCTAACTTATTTTAGAAAATTTCGGCGGCATAACGGCACGATACTAGAAACGGGACGAGGCCTAGCCTTATCCCCGGTCTAGTGAAGGCCCACGCCATTCACACATCAATCAAATCCATTTATTTCACCAAACAATTCAATTTCAATCAAATATTCTAACTAAAATTTTCAATCAAACAAACAAGTCCATGGTCTGTGGACGATTGTGTCGGGTGCTACTAAACACCGTCTGCATCCTAGTATATATATATAACTAGAAAATGAAATTGAAAGGTGAGAAATTCTCACCGATAGCTGTCCAACTCCACGACACTTCATAGATAGAAATCTTCATCGCTATCGCATCTTCGTCATCTTCGTTGCCCGTAGCCACTACATATATAAAAATCACACATTTTTATATTTGCTGATGTCTTTAAAATAAAAATCACATTTTTATAATCGCTTCATACCTTTAAAAATCGAATTTTTATTCCGTTATTCAATATATAAAAATCGAATTTTTACTACTATGTTATATAGATAAAAATTATATTTTTATCACGCTATTTTCCATATATAGATTTCGCCTTTTCTAAAATAAAGATTTCGCCTTTATAAAAACATAGACTTCGCCCTTTCAAATTTAAAGATTTCATCTTTATAAAATCTCATTTTTATTTTTCTACACATATAAAGATGATATTTTTAATCTTCCTATCATGTAAAAATTATATTTTTAATCCTCTACCTAAACAAAAATCATATTTTTACATCTTCTATATAGTAAAGATTATATTTTTAATACTTTAAAAATATAAAAATCATATTCTTAATACTTTAAAAATATAAAAATCATATTTTTATTATCCATACATATATAAAAATCCTATTTTTATATAAAATAAAACCCTAAAATTATGTATAAAATCCCTAAAACTAATTAGATTAATCAGTAAAATGATAAAAATAAAAGGAGGGACTTACAGCGTTTGATAGAGGCCAAGGTGCTCGGGGTGGCGCTGGGTGGCTCTGGGTTCTCGCGTGGAGGAGCATCAGATGGGGGGCGGTGAGGCAGCGCGGCGGCCATCAGGGCGAGGGGGCTCGGTTGCGGGTTCGGGTCTGGGGGGGTCTGGGTGGCTCGCGGCGCCGCTGGGGGGTGGGGGGGGGTGGGGGGTCTCGAGCGAGGTGGCGCGGTGGTCTCGGGGAGGGCGGCGGCTGCTAGGTCATCGCCATTTTTTTTCCTGGTTTAAAGAAAGTAACGGGGAGAGAAATAGAGAGGGAGGGGGTGATTGAATATATATATATATATATATATATATTAATTTATTTATTTTAAATTTTACTTTATAAAGCAACTTTTATTTTCGACCTCTAAACGAGGCCCACCGCCTGTCGTCCATAGCGTTTTACCCCCATTCCGAACACAATGGGATATGTATCGCAAGCTGATTTGATCGATTCGATTTGTTTCCGTTGAATTTACATTTAAATCTCTACATTGAATTTTAAACGTACGTTTCAAATTACCGGGGTCACATACTAACTCTATAAATTTCATAAAAATATTTTCTAGCTTCGTATTGACGATACGGTCCTAACAAAACTAGTTTCGTCGAATTCTGAGACCGTATGAAAAATGGCCAATTTCCAGTCGATTAAAATCAACTGAAACTGGTCAAACGCGTTTTCCTTTGCCACGCTCACATATTGATTCGAAAAATTATGAAATTTGGAATCTAGCAATAATCTGACACTGCGGATCCAACAAAAGTGGTTTCGTCGAAATCCGAGGTCGTTTGCAAAATTCCCTTTCTTAAGGGCTTGAATTCCATAGCGACTATTCAGAATTTTCAACTGGACATATCTTTTGATTCCCGCTATGAAATCTTGATTTTTCGGATTCGTTGGAAAGATATTATCAAATAGATCCTATCATTTTTGGTTTCACTAAAATCCGGATTGATTTGCACCCGTTACATCCAATTGAAGTTTGAAATTGAATTATCGAACTACCGCGCCATTTTCAATTCCTTTTATAATTATATATAATTATTTATATTCTAACGACGACGTATATAGTATATACGTTCTAATTCTATTAAAAATAAATTTTCTCGTCGATATTATTTAAAATAATCTATTTTAAATATTCAAAATTCGCTAAAACTGCCAAAATAAAATTTTCTAAACTGGCCCAGATTTTCCGGGTTATTACAATCTCCCCCACTTAAAACTTTTCGTCCCCGAAAAGGAACAAAGTCGAAAGTGGTTTGATTAATTAGTCCTACGTTCGATCCGGCTTGCATTCTCCAACTTTTCAGTTTCTGAGAATTTTCAAATTTTCAAAAATTTGGCTAACACCCTAAATTTTCGAAAAAATTTCGCCATAACCTCCCCTGCACCGGGAGCATCGGGGAATTTCAAATAGCTTCCCCGGTCCTTCTAATTTCAAAAAGAAAAAGAAAAAGCCAAGCGGCTAGCCAATAGGCTCATAAAATCATCATCACCCAAACAAAACAGTAAATTATGTAATAAACATGTACCTATTTGTCGGGCAAACAAATTTTATTCTCTGCTCTAGCCTCCTTGCTATGACCTGTTCAATATAAGTATATGTATATGCAAGCAAATGCGACCAATTTTCGATACAATTCAATATTTGATTCAATTAGGCATAATGGTTCAAAATTGTCAAACAAATAGACAAACAACACAAACATCAATCAATTAGTGAATTAGAGTTTCAAATTCATAATTTTGATACATATACAGAAAATCATGTTCTTGATGCCAATTCACAACAAAGTGTTCTAGCTATATAAGTTTTGGTTCTCACACCAGTCTAATGGAAATATATAAATATCACACTTTCGAAACGCGAACATAAATATTGATAATGCGGCCGCATTACCAGAATTATCTCCGGGCGACTAGAGTGTGATCCTATATCTATCTAATATATTAAAACTTCGAATATACGTTCATGACGCGTATATGCAAAATCTTTATATATTGGATTGTCCATATTCAAAATAAATAAATATTCAAATACGTTTAAAATGGTTTAAATTTTCAAAACAAAAATTGTTTTCAATTGAAAAATATACTCTTCACACTCGTTCTAGGATACTACTGATCCTATCTCTAACGAGTCATTCTAATTGGATATTACAAATCCAATATCTGATGAATTCTTTCGTATGGTTCTAATGTGCCTTGTTCTCGAGCTCTGTAAACCAAAGCTCTGATACCAAATGCGACGGCCGGGAATTTCGCTCGATCCGAATCAGTCTTTAAACCGATCTAGACCGTTCGAAACCCCTGATCGTTTGAGAACAGGACAAATCAGAACACAAACAGAAGAACATTTCATTGTTATTACAACAATGCCATCAGAATACAAGAATATACAGAGTATAATTGAATAAATTACATTCGACAAATATCAGAGATTACAATAAATTACATAGCAGCGGAAAAATAATACAAAACACAACTGAAGGTGATATACAGATACAGAGCTTTCCGGATATCATTCCAGCTGTAAACCAGGATCCTGTGAATATAAATCTGCAAAACCAAAACTACTAGCTGCCCGTGCGGAAAATAGGGGCACCCGGAGTTTAGGTTGAAACAATAAACTCCAGGTCAGTCATGTGACTGGTGTGAGAACTAAAACAGTTATTTAAAGCTTTACTTTAAAAGAGAGTAATTCAAGGGACCACGCTGTATAACACGGAACGAGTTTCCTCCCAAGAATACCAGCGCATAAAACAATAGCGCAATGCTAAATAAAGAAAAATGAAGCTGTTATAAGACCCAGGTCATATCACACAATGCAACGCAAGCCGGGGGATAGGGTTTTCCCTTATAACAGCCAAAGCATGCTTGATACGTTTAAAACAAATCATTTGATACTATAATAAGTGTATAGTGTCAAAACATTTCAATCATAAATATCAATCATAGGCGGCATAGCTACCATCTACTATGTCGCCATACTAGTTCTACAATTAAAGACGAATTACACGTATTGGAAATTGGATTTCCGTCATGAGTCGAGGCAAGGGGCAAGCTCCTCTCCGCGTTCGAGACACTCTAGCAAATGTCCCAGGACTACGCACTCTGGGCAATCCTTGGATCTTCAGGGCCGGTCCTCACTTACGTTAGAGGATTAGTTATTCCTGAACACACGTTTCCCGGTCCTTACAGACCTATAATCGAGCCGCCTCATTCCAACAACCACATAGGTAAAAAGTATATAAATGTCAGGGCTGGTAAGTCACTGACACCACCAAAGCTAGAAAGAAACGTCGTGCTCTCCCTGCAGTCCGTATCCCGTTTTTGACTCATACCGAGGTGTGAGGCTCGCGAATTCACGTTATACACAAAGCTGCCACGTAGGCGTGCTTTGATCATCAACCACAAGACTCTGCTTTTCAACAAAAGCCTTGATCATTGCATCTTAGCGTGCCACACAGGCAATTCATGCCATGCGACTGATGTCCATCGATATACAACCTCTGAGCTCGTACGTCTCAGAGAAGGGCGTTAAGCAAGAGAATAAATTCTCTGCCGCCAAACAGATGTATATTTAATAGAGATCAATCAAAACAGAATAAAATCCAATATCAGACACACAATCCATTTACAAGTCTGTTCTGGGTCTGAACGAAACCGGAGGCACTTTCCTCGCATATCCATCCATCTCCAAGTACGTCTGGACGACCACCAACTGTTTCCATCCTCTTGGGTGTACAGCCCAATCAGGATCATCAGTAATTATCCAAACGATGTGAAGACTTCCGGTCTTCAATCACCGTCTTCATCTTCGACATATCGTCGAATCGGTTATTCAGAATGGGTATAAACCCGGCCTTTCCGAATAACCCGCGTATATTAAAAACAAATGTTACACAAACACAACATAAGCCTCATTCCAGTTCAGAATATTCTTTTATTCCCAAAATCACATTTTTAGGGAAAGGTTCCCATTAATTTTATCCAAGATAAATTCTTTCAAATTTATCCTTTAATCTTCCTTTGGATGTCGTTTCAAACCAAATTATGGTTTTCCAAACTAGTCGAGATTAGCGAACCATATCGAAGTAATTAGTTATTTTATTTCCCAATCCCAACCTATTCATCCTATGAAGCAAAACTGGTAATACTCCATATCTAATACCACAATTGTAACACCCCGTAATTTGAACATAAAAATTCACAAATTAAAGTATACTTAATTAAGTGAAATGGGTTGCACAGAGAAATATATATATATTGGTATATATATATATATAATTGAAAATTTAATAAATAAATATGCAAAAATGTTCAAAACAGCGAATTGGGAGAGGGGAATAACCGAACCGGCCGATTTTTGAGGTCGACCTTAGCTCGCTGGGTCGACTAGGGGTTAATCCAGGGTGTTTGGCTGTCAACCCGTGGGCCGATTCGCTCAAATGCAGATTTTGCAATTGAATGGTTCTCATGGTTCAGCTTTAATCTAAAGGCCCTAGATGGTTCCTACACTTGACTTTTTCCCCAAGACATGCTTTGATGGCTTGGATTGAATCTAGGGTTAATCCTATGGCTAATACTATCCTAATCCTCTATAAAAAGACCCCTAAACCTAGCCTAAATCACCATTATTCAATCCTACAACTAAACTATGCCAAAATTGCTCCTCTCATGGCCTCCACTCAAAACCCTAGCCTCCATCCTCTTGCCCAAAGTTTCTATCTTCATTTCTATGAGAGGTTTCATGATCATGTGAGTGTTAGAGAGTCTCTATGTTAGTATGAGAGCTTCTCAAGTTGATTTCAAGGCTAAAGCTTTGATCTTTGTTCATCAAGATGGGGTTTTTATTGATTTGGAGCTTTCATCTTTGGGTTTTTGGATGATGGCATGCATAGGCTTTGTCTCAATCTTTAATTTAATCGATTTGTGCCTTCATAGCAATGTAAGCCCTTTCCCTACTCTTAGATATTAACTATGAAGTTAAATGTTCATGTTGCAAGTTTGGGTTTGATCATTAAGTATGATACATGCTATCATGTCATGCAAGTTTATGAAGTCATTATCTTGATCTTGTGGGCTAAAAGCTACAACCTTTATGTTGAAATGTTGCATTATGCAACATGAGAACCCTCATAACCTTTATGTCAACTTGCATATGAAGTCATAACCCTTATATGATGATATATGCGAGTTACTAGTCATCATTCCATGTCTTTTGTCACCATGATTCGCTTATGTGCCAAGTTTGGGTTTATGCGTGTTTTGAGGCTTAAGAATGTAACATGCAAGTTAGTGAACACATTTGTGCCTCATTTGCCACCATGATTAACTTGTGGCTTAATATCCATTTTTGTCATGCCTTTGCCAAGTCTCTTCTTTTAATCCATTACGTTGTTGCGAACGTATATGCGAGTTTAAAAGCATTGGGTTATGTTATGGGTAATTTCTAATGACATGAAAATATAACTTAAAAACATGACTTGAAATATAACATGGAAGTTGACATGTAAGTATGCTTGAAAATATGAAATTGGGAATTTACCTATTAAGTTAGGTCTACCCATACTATGGAATTGGGAATTTACCTATTGAGTTAGGTCTACCCATATTCTTAAGAAAACTTGAATATGAACATGACACTAGACTAAACATGAAAGTGACCAACTCGATGTTGGGTTGAGTTTGCAACATAAAGCTACCCGGAACCGACCGGCCTAACTAGTAGTTGCAAACAATAGGACCCAATGTGAGAAGTTGGTCATGTTGTGCTTGAACCCGAGGTTAGACCAAGTTGTGGTGTAAAGCTACCCGGAACCGACCGGCTTAACTAGTAACCACAACAAAGTCTAATGTTAGAGGTTGAGGTGCATTAAGTAATTAATGCCACATGATAAGGTTAAGTAAGTTTCCTTAATGACACTTAACCGTATAATACAGTTAATGGATGGGATTAAGTTAACTTAGACTTAACTAATCTAAACATGGAAATCGGATGGGGTTAAGTTAGCCTAGACTTAATTAATCCAACTTGGTAGTTTAAGGGGGTTAAGTTAAACACTTAACTAATCTAACACGATGATTTGATGTGGTTAAGTGACCTATACTTAACCAATCTAACTCGTTAATTTGATGTGGTTAAGTTAACCAATACTTAACCAATATAACGTGAAAACATGATAAGGCTAAGTCACGAATCGCTTGAATACACTTGACCGATTTGACTAAGTAAATTGATAGGGTCAAGTTAATATATACTTAACCAATCTAGAATGATAATTGGACGAGGTTAAGTCGTGAATTGCTTAATATACTTAACCAACTTGACACATGGTTTGTAGGGTTAAGTCTTGAACTTGGATACTTAGCCAATTTTGACATGATTTGTAGACGGATTAAGTCATGAACTTAAGTGACACTTAATCCATTATATAAACCCTAGTTCAGAGATAACCGTAATTAACAAGAATAACGGGAATAAGCTAAGTGGTAAACCTTAGTTGGAGAATAGCCAAGTAATAATTCTTAGTCAAGGAATTTTGGACCAGTTCATAGATTGGATGAGTAACCCGATACGGTAGGTCATCGTTTAAGCACACGAGTAGGAGCAAGTTATCTGATTTAGATAAAGGCTCCAGCGAACTGGGTAACGAAGCAGCGGCTTCGGGGAACGTGAGGATATTCTTGGTATCCCTCTGTGAGCTGCCAGGTGATCATACTAGGCTCATGAGAGGTTAAGGTCTGCGTTAGAAGAACCAAGAGTATGCCTTGGTTGCTATACAAGCGATTTAAAGACGGGGATGGATAGGGGATAGTCGACGATACACGGTAGTGCCCTAGATAGCATTTCGTCAGGCTACCTACCATCTTTGGTCAAGCGTGTACGTACGGAAAGGCAGAGAACACCCAAAAGACCATAATTGCTATCTAATTATGGTTGCGGTAAGGCTAGGATTGTGGGTTGGCCAGTAGTGTGTTCTCATACAGGATTTATCCTGTCTTGTCTTTCACTAGTTGAGGGAGTGGTCTCGTGGGACCATAGCCACGTATAGGAAAAACAGACCTTAGCATCTGCATCGGCAGATAAATCGAAAGCTCCCGACCGAGTCCTGTATCTCTTGATCTGCCCTGTGACAGGACTCGGATGGCACGATGTGATACATGTGCATACAGTCATGGAAAAACGATTCACGATGAATGCGTGGGAAAAAGGGCGCGGTTGACGGGTGGCATAATCCCTAGTGGCCCTAGGCGGCTGAACCCAAACCGAGACACGGAAACGTTCATTAGGTAGCATAATCCCTAGTGGTCCTAGGTGGCATAAATCCTAAGTGAACGCGCGATAGTTCATGGTAAGGAAACATAACTAGATCAAGGGTAGCAGTCCAAAATAACCTCAAGGATAAAACGTTTACATGGGAAAGCCCGTATGGCCTACGGCAAAGGACTGAACTTATACATGGAAAGAAACATACGAGTTGGGAAAACCTACATATGCTATATATTAGGTTGACATGGACCATTACATGACATTGGGCAAGGGACATTCATAGTTAACACATGACGCGGGTTGGGATACTAGTACGAGGGGTGCAGAGCAAATATACATGTTAGGACCAGGGGAAATATACATGATAGATACCGTGGGACGTTATACAGGGTAGATACCTTGGGATAGTATACTTGATAGAAACCTGACAATGTGATACCTTGATTTATCTTGACACCGTAGTTTATCATGACACACTCGTGTATCTTGGTACAGTAGTTCATCCTGTTATTTTGGTTTAGCTTATCTATCTTGTCATCATACTTATGTTCATCTCAGTTCCTCATGCCAGTTAACTTTACTAGTTTATATACTGATAGTAGATAGGGCTTACCAGTCTTTATGACTGACCCCGTTTTGTTTCGCCTCTTGTCTTCCGTTTCCCCCCAGGTTACAGGGAGGAAATGCTATTGTTAGTTTGGACTTCTTCTGTTTGAAGGTCATCACGCATGGCTTGGACTTTTCTTGGCTATGGCTATTTTATTGTTTTACTTGGGGAATAATTGATGAAAAGGTTTTTATGCTTCTTTACTATTACAAGACAGGTTTCCATGTAAGAAATTCTCTGATGTAAAAGGCTTTAGACCTTATTTATTAATGATGTGAAAGTTGATTTTACTTCCGCTATTTTATATGTTCTGTCTTGTAATATTTCTATACATATTTACCAATAATACCCCTCTAAAGCTAGTGCATTCCTTTGCGAGTGACCCTAGCGGAGGTGGGGTGTTACATTTGGTATCAGAGCAGAAGGTTACCAGACTGGGCAAAAGTTTTTAAAACCTTCTGAAAACTATTTGAAAAACCGTTTACAAAGAAGCATTTTTCAAGAAAAGTTTTTAAAGGCTATTCCCCAAAAGCCATTAGCACTATCCTTTGTTTCCTTGATCGAATCTCTTTTCCTTTCTTCCCTCCATCTGTAGTCACAGTAGTTCTAACTGCGACTAATCCTTGTCTAGCTACGTAAGTATTTTCCTGTGCGATAGAGGTGGTTCTCGAGAGACCTGTTGCCGTGGTACAAGGAAGGATAATAAGAGTAAGGATAATGGACGCGAGCTTAAGGATAAGCAACTGTTGCTATGGCTTAGTCCATCAAGGAGGACAAGGACAAGATCATCGGAGAGGGCAATTGTACGCTCCCATTTCTAGGGTACCTAAAAGAAATGGTACCGTTTCTGGTAAAGGTTTAGTCGTTCTTTTCTATCATCCCGTCCAGACTTTGTCTTGATCATCGTATCATTTAAATCTGCTTGGATAGTTGAGTCTCTGCACCTTAGTACTAGCATGGTAGAGGATCCCAGTTTTTGTCCCAAAATCTGGTTGGAGAGTCGGTCCATTTATTCATGACTTGTTGGATTTGAGGACGTCTATGCCAAGTGTTGAGATTAGAAGCAATACTTCTATTGTTGAGCTATGGATGGATTCTAGGGGTAAAGTGGTTATCCAGTAAGGGATACCATTCTCGGTTTTGAAAAGAGGGCAGTCAGACTCTTGGCTTGCTTTGGTAATACCTTCGAAGTCTCGTGTAACCTTTTAGGTTCTGTCATGGTTAGTTACCTAGAATCTCTTGATGCATTTATCGGAAATCTCTGATCCAATCGATTGACGTCCGCCAATAAGACGGATGGTTCATTCCACTTAAGCATGGGTTATAGGAATCACCCTAGTAAGTGCACGTGGTAACATGGATTGGCATTGGTAAACGAGATCCAGAATTCACTAGTGAATTTTGGAGAGCTTGCATGAGTACGTAGATATGGTTGAGCCAAGTATACTAGGGAAAGAATAAATGAAAGTGGAACGAGAGGCGATAGTGAAAAGAGTTCCGACTCATACCTTGGAAATAGGAATCAAGGAGCTACGAAACCATGAAGTCAAAGGCGGTCAAGGCACAATGGAATTAGGTTCGTGGAAATGCGGCTCAGACGCGCGCATCATGTCTCTTTTTAAGAGTGTATCTTTGATCCTTGGTTCACCTGTAGAGCTTACTTGCATGCTATCGCTTGGTGGATATCCTCTCGGTCCTGTTTCTGTTACAAACCCCGTAAGGAGTTTGTCTTGTTTATCTCCTCAATCTTATCTTGGGAACCTTAGATAGAACTCTATGGATGTAAACATGTATTTGAAACATGTTATGATTGATATGGTTGCAAATGGTTGCAAGTGGTTGCTCGTGGATGCGCGAATACACATTAGATACTAGATTGACGCGGTCACGTTTCATGTTGCATATGCACGAGTATTTATACTTGTTTACGGATGAAATTGAATGTGTTATCATGCGGATGTTGCATATGAATGAATGTTTGTGCACGCATATAGTACTTATATGACTAGGACTATTCGCATACATGTTGGACTCATGGCACTAAACATATTTTGCATTAGAAAGATCATTCAGGCCTGATCATTAGCATTAGCTAAGGAGCATATACACACACACGTTCTGCATATGTTCATATGGCATTAGAAATAGTCTAAGGACAATGGTTGCCTGTGGATTATGTTTTGAGTAGATGGATGATGGATGGTAGGATACGTTCTTCCTAACTTGGAGATTTCGAGGACGAAATCCTTTAAGGAGGGGAGAATGTAACACCCCATAATTTGAACATAAAAATTCACAAATTAAAGTATACTTAATTAAGTGAAATGGGTTGCGCAGAGAAATATATATATATTGGTATATATATATATAATTGAAAATTTAATAAATAAATATGCAAAAATGTTCAAAACAGCGAATTGGGAGAGGGAAATAACCGAACCGGCCGATTTTTGAGGTCGACCCGCGCTTGCTGGGTCGACTAGGGGTTAATCCAGGGTGTTTGGCTGTCAACCCGTGGGCCGATTCGCTCAAATGCAGATTTTGCATTTGAACAGTTCTCATGGTTCAGCTTTAATCTAAAGGCCCTAGATGGTTCCTACACTTGACTTTTTCCCCAAGACATGCTTTGTTGGCTTGGATTGAATCTAGGGTTAATCCTATGGCTAATACTGTCCTAATCCTCTATAAAAAGACCCCTAAACCTAGCCTAAATAACCATTATTCAATCCTACAACTAAACTATGCCAAAATTGCTCCTCTCATGGCCTCCACTCAAAACCCTAGCCTCCATCCTCTTGCACAAAGTTTCTATCTTCATTTCTATGAGAGGTTTCATGATCATGTGAGTGTTAGAGAGTCTCTATGTTAGTATGAGATCTTCTCAAGTTGATTTCATGGCTAAAGCTTTGATCTTTGTTCATCAAGATGGGGTTTTTATTGATTTGGAGCTTTCATCTTTGGGTTTTTGGATGATGGCATGCATAGGCTTTGTCTCAATCTTTAATTTAATCGATTTGTGCCTTCATAGCAATGTAAGCCCTTTCCATACTCTTAGATATTAACTATGAAGTTAAATGTTCATGTTGCAAGTTTGGATTTGATCATTAAGTATGATACATGCTATCATGTCATGCAAGTTTATGAAGTCATTATCTTGATCTTGTGGGCTAAAAGCTACAACCTTTATGTTGAAATGTTGCATTATGCAACATGAGAACCCTCATAACCTTTATGTCAACTTGCATATGAAGTCATAACCCTTATATGATGATATATGCGAGTTACTAGTCATCATTCCATGTCTTTTGTCACCATGATTCGCTTATGTGCCAAGTTTGGGTTTATGCATGTTTTGAGGCATAAGAATATAACATGCAAGTTAATGAACACATTTGTGCCTCATTTGCCACCATGATTAACTTGTGGCTTAATATCCATTTTTGTCATGCCTTTGCCAAGTCTCTTCTTTTAATCCATTACGTTGTTGCGAACGTATATGCGAGTTTAAAAGCGTTGGGTTATGGTATGGGTAATTTCTAATGACATGAAAATATAACTTAAAAACATGACTTGAAATATAACATGGAAGTTGACATGTAAGTATGCTTGAAAATATGAAATTGGGAATTTACCTATTAATTTAGGTCTACCCATACTATGGAATTGGGAATTTACCTATTGAGTTAGGTCTACCCATATTCTTAAGAAAACTTGAATATGAACATGACACTAGACTAAACATGAAAGTGACCAACTCGAGGTTGGGTTGAGTTTGCAACATAAAGCTACCCAGAACCGACCGGCCTAACTAGTAGTTGCAAACAATAGGACCCAATGTGAGAAGTTGGTCATGTTGTGCTTGAACCCGAGGTTAGACCAAGTTGTGGTGTAAAGCTACCCGGAACCGACCGGCTTAACTAGTAACCACAACAAAGTCTAATGTTAGAGGTTGAGGTGCATTAAGTAATTAATGCCACATGATAAGGTTAAGTAAGTTTCCTTAATGACACTTAACCGTATAATACAGTTAAAGGATGGGGTTAAGTTAACTTAGACTTAACTAATCTAAACATGGAAATCGGATGGGGTTAAGTTAGCCTAGACTTAATTAATCCAACTTGGTAGTTTAAGGGGGTTAAGTTAAACACTTAACTAATCTAACACGATGATTTGATGTGGTTAAGTGACCTATACTTAACCAATCTAACTCGTTAATTTGATGTGGTTAAGTTAACCAATACTTAACCAATATAACGTGAAAACATGATAAGGCTAAGTCACGAATCGCTTGAATACACTTGACCGATTTGACTAAGTAAATTGATAGGGTCAAGTTAATATATACTTAGCCAATCTAGAATGATAATTGGACGAGGTTAAGTCGTGAATTGCTTAATATACTTAACCAACTTGACACATGGTTTGTAGGGTTAAGTCTTGAACTTGGATACTTAGCCAATTTTGACATGATTTGTAGACGGATTAAGTCATGAACTTAAGTGACACTTAATCCATTATATAAACCCTAGTTCAGAGATAACCGTAATTAACAAGAATAACGGGAATAAGCTAAGTGGTAAACCTTAGTTGGAGAATAGCTAAGTAATAATTCTTAGTCAAGGAATTTTGGACCAGTTCATAGATTGGATGAGTAACCCGATACGGTAGGTCATCGTTTAAGCACACGAGTAGGAGCAAGTTATCTGATTTAGATAAAGGCTCCAGCGAACTGGGTAACGAAGCAGCGGCTTCGGGGAACGTGAGGATATTCTTGGTATCCCTCTGTGAGCTGCCAGGTGATCATACTAGGCTCATGAGAGGTTAAGGTCTGCGTTAGAAGAACCAAGAGTATGCCTTGGTTGCTATACGAGCGACCTAAAGACGGGGATGGATAGGGGATAGTCGACGATACACGGTAGTGCCCTAGATAGCATTTCGTCAGGCTACCTACCATCTTTGGTCAAGCGTGTACGTACGGAAAGGCAGAGAACACCTAAAAGACCATAATTGCTATCTAATTATGGTTGCGGTAAGGCTAGGATTGTGGGTTGGCCAGTAGTGTGTTCTCATACAGGATTTATCCTGTCTTGTCTTTCACTAGTTGAGGGAGTGGTCTCGTGGGACCATAGCCACGTATAGGAAAAACAGACCTTAGCATCTGCATCGGCAGATAAATCGAAAGCTCCCGACCGAGTCCTGTATCTCTTGATCTGCCCTGTGACAGGACTCAGATGGCACGATGTGATACATGTGCATACAGTCATGGAAAAACGATTCACGATGAATGCGTGGGAAAAAGGGCGCGGTTGACGGGTGGCATAATCCCTAGTGGCCCTAGGTGGCTGAACCCAAACCGAGACACGGAAACGTTCATTAGGTAGCATAATCCCTAGTGGTCCTAGGTGGCATAAATCCTAAGTGAACGCGCGATAGTTCATGGTAAGGAAACATAACTAGATCAAGGGTAGCAGTCCAAAATAACCTCAAGGATAAAACGTTTACATGGGAAAGCCCGTATGGCCTACGGCAAAGGACTGAACTTATACATGGAAAGAAACATACGAGTTGGGAAAACCTACATATGCTATATATTAGGTTGACATGGACCATTACATGACATTGGGCAAGGGACATTCATAGTTAACACATGACGCGGGTTGGGATACTAGTACGAGGGGTGCAGAGCAAATATACATGTTAGGACCAGGGGAAATATACATGATAGATACCGTGGGACGTTATACAGGGTAGATACCTTGGGATAGTATACTTGATAGAAACCTGACAATGTGATACCTTGATTTATCTTGACACTGTAGTTTATCATGACACACTCGTGTATCTTGGTACAGTAGTTCATCCTGTTATTTTGGTTTAGCTTATCTATCTTGTCATCATACTTATGTTCATCTCAGTTCCTCATGCCAGTTAACTTTACTAGTTTATATACTGATAGTAGATAGGGCTTACCAGTCTTTATGACTGACCCCGTTTTGTTTCGCCTCTTGTCTTCCGTTTCCCCCCAGGTTACAGGGAGGAAATGCTATTGTTAGTTTGGACTTCTTCTGTTTGAAGGTCATCACGCATGGCTTGGACTTTTCTTGGCTATGGCTATTTTATTGTTTTACTTGGGGAATAATTGATGAAAAGGTTTTTATGCTTCTTTACTATTACAAGACAGGTTTCCATGTAAGAAATTCTCTGATGTAAAAGGCTTTAGACCTTATTTATTAATGATGTGAAAGTTGATTTTACTTCCGCTATTTTATATGTTCTATCTTGTAATATTTCTGTACATATTTACCAATAATACCCCTCTAAAGCTAGTGCATTCCTTTGCGAGTGACCCTAGCGGAGGTGGGGTGTTACAACAGTGTTATCGGTAAAATTAATTACCATTTCACGTTCAAATCTAATTTAAAGATTTAACTATCGCTTTGGAGCAAAACTGGTGATACTCCATTCTCGCTCAATTTCTAAATTTGATAATTGAAATTATCAATTCACATTTCAATTTAATTGCAGATTCGTTACAACTCCTTTTACTGGGTTAAAGAACTAGTGTTATTTAAAACACCGTTCATGATGAACCCACAAATCAATTCTAGTTCAATTTAAATCAAATATATTAGGAATTCCGATTATTTAAAACCCCTTTTTAAATCTAATTTATTTATTTAAAAACAAATCGGGTTTTAAATTTAGTTCAAACTAGTTCATTTTGATAAAATCTATTTTTACCTTTTCAAATATGGAGTTTTTCATCCCAAATTTTCCAAAATCATTTCTTCTGCTTTTACACAAATTATTACTATTTTTAATAATTTTATCAAGGCCCGTACAGTCGATTTCCAACAACGGCCATCGAACTGCACCTATAGCGACCTTTTTCGAATTTGATTTGGACGTATCTCCAAATCCAACCGTTAGATTTCAAATTTCTAATATTCGTTAGAAATCTCTTTTCAATACGAACCCAATGGTTCCGGTTTTAGGAGAATCCGACGGTCGGATCTCCCGTAATATCCGTTTGAAATAAATGGTCGAAATTCACGAACTGCCGCGGCGTGGCGCGTTCTATTCAGGCCATTATATTAAATATATAATATATATAATATATATTTCGTCGATTTCTATTTAAAACGAATTATATAAATAGTTTTAAATTCGTTTCAAAAGCAATTTCAACTTCCATTTCAATTTAAATCAAAATTGAATTCTTCTTTATAAATTCGTTTTAAAATTCATTTCTATTCAATTCAAATTTCAATTCAATTTGAATTCATTTCAATTCGCTTTTGATTCAATTTGAATTCGTTTTCAATTCAATCCCATTTCAAAGTCGTTTTCTATTCGATTCAATTCAAATTGGTTTTCTATTCGATTCAATTCAGATTGGTTTTCTATTCGATTCAATTCAAAGTGGTTTTCTATTCGATTCAATTCAAATTGGTTTTCTATTCGATTCATTTCGAAATCGTTATATATTCAATTCATTTCGAAATCGTTATATATTCAATTCATTTCGAAATCGTTATATATTCAATTCATTTCGAAAACGTTATATATTCAATTCATTTCGAAAACGTTATATATTCAATTCATTTCGAAATCGTTATATATTAAATTCATTTCGAAATCGTTTTATATTCAATTCATTTCATTTTCTATTTGAATCAAATTCATTATCGTTTTCTATTTGAATCAAATTCATTATATATTCAGTTGAAATCAAATTCGTTTTATATTCAATTCGAATTCAATTCCTTATATATTCAATTCGAATTTGTTTTCTATTCAATTTGATTCAAATTTCATTTCAAAATATTCGATTTTGAAATCACTTTTCAACATCATTTTAAAATGATTAAAATCGATATAAATATCGTTCACGTCAAAATAGCGTCAATCTAATCAACACGGCTTCATATATTTCTATTTTCAATTATTCTATTTCAAAATATTTTTATTCAATACACGACTCTATCTCTTTGTCAACACACGACTAATCTCAACGAATGAGTACCGTCCACGTGTGACTATTTTGTTATTTAACATATTTTATGAAAATTAAGGTATCTATCGTTTGATATTAAATCAGACTCCAACCGTAAATTAGTAAGAGAACGATTCCCTGAATATTAACCCCGAAGGCCGAAACCAACATCAGATTAATATCCAGGAGACCACACATCTTATCTATTTTCCAGTCAGTTTCTAATTTTATATATGATAAAGATGTAGATTTTATTTTAAAAATATTTCGTTCAACACATGACTAATCTCAACGGATGAGTACAGTCAACACATGAACCTTTATATTATATTGATAAAGATGTAATTTTTATTATAAAAATATTTCGTTCAACACATGACTAATCTCAACGGATGAGTACAGTCAACACATGAACCTTTATATTATATTGATAAAGATGTAATTTTTATTATAAAAATATTTCGTTCAACACATGACTAATCTCAACGGATGAGTACAGTCAACACATGAACCTTTATATTATATTATTCTTTATTTTCTAAACTGGAATAAGGCCCAATCAATTACCATATAGCGTTAACGATATGGATTCCATACCACATATGCATATAATAGCATTGAAAAATAATCAACCATCAACCAAAGTGCACTACACTGTATAAGCATCAAATATAGATATATAACGCTTATAACAACCTGTCAATCAATCGATCGACATATTTAATCAATCAGGATGAGTGAACTTCAAATTTCATCCCAACACCCGTGTGGGGTTTCAAGCAATCAAACACAGATTTTTATTTGTGCAGTTGGGCGATGTGTAAAATTTATCGTCCCAATCAATGTCATTCAAATAGGTGTACATAAACAAACCGTCCGGTTTGTAAATGAATATTTATTTATTCACATTCACTATATTCATATTCATGTTAAAAATTATATTTTTAACGATAAAACATTTTATTTTAACATATGAACAGTTCATTCTTTAAATAAAATGATATTTTTATTTTTCTAACTTATTTTAGAAAATTTCGGCGGCATAACGGCACGATACTAGAAACGGGACGAGGCCTAGCCTTATCCCCGGTCTAGTGAAGGCCCATGCCATTCACACATCAATCAAATCCATTTATTTCACCAAACAATTCAATTTCAATCAAATATTCTAACTAAATTTTTCAATCAAACAAACAAGTCCATGGTCTGTGGACGATTGTGTCGGGTGCTACTAAACACCGTCTGCATCTTAGTATATATATATATATATATATATATATATAACTAGAAAATGAAATTGAAAGGTGAGAAATTCTCACCGATAGCTGTCCAACTCCACGACACTTCATAGATAGAAATCTTCATCGCTATCGCATCTTCGTCATCTTCGTTGCCCGTAGCCACTACATATATAAAAATCACACATTTTTATATTTGCTGATGTCTTTAAAATAAAAATCACATTTTTATTTATTCACTTTCAATTTAAAAATCATATTTTTATAATCGCTTCATACCTTTAAAAATCGAATTTTTATTCCGTTATTCAATATATAAAAATCGATTTTTTACTACTATGTTATATAGATAAAAATTATATTTTTATCACGCTATTTTCCATATATAGATTTCGCCTTTTCTAAAAAAAAGATTTCGCCTTTATAAAAACATAGACTTCGCCCTTTCAAATTTAAAGATTTCATCTTTATAAAATCTCATTTTTATTTTTCTACACATATAAAGATGATATTTTTAATCTTCCTATCATGTAAAAATTATATTTTTAATCCTCTACCTAAACAAAAATCATATTTTTACATCTTCTATATAGTAAAGATTATATTTTTAATACTTTAAAAATATAAAAATCATATTCTTAATACTTTAAAAATATAAAAATCATATTTTTATTATCCATACATATATAAAAATCCTATTTTTATATAAAATAAAACCCTAAAATTATGTATAAAATCCCTAAAACTAAATAGATTAATCAATAAAATGATAAAAATAAAAGGAGGGACTTACAGCGTTCGATAGAGGCCAAGGTGCTCGGGGTGGCTCTGGGTTCTCGCGTGGAGGAGCATCAGATGGGGTGGGGGGGGGGGTGAGGCAGCGCGGCGGCCATCAGGGCGAGGGGGCTCGGTTGCGGGTTCGGGTCTGGGGGGGAGGGGGGTCTGGGTGGCTCGCGGCGCCGCTGGGGGTGGGGGGTCTCGAGCGAGGTGGCGCGGTGGTCTCGGGGAGGGCGGCGGCTGCTAGGTCATCGCGATTTTATTTTTTTTCCTGGTTTAAAGAAAGTAACGGGGAGAGAAATAGAGAGGGAGGGGGTGATTGAATATATATATATATATATATTAATTTATTTATTTTAAATTTTACTTTATAAAGCAACTTTTATTTTCGACCTCTAAACGAGGCCCACCGCCTGTCGTCCATAACGTTTTACCCCCATTCCGAACACAATGGGATATGTATCGCAAGCTGATTTGATCGATTCGATTTGTTTCCATTGAATTTACATTTAAATCTCTACATTGAATTTTAAACGTACGTTTCAAATTACCGGGGTCACATACTAGCTCTATAAATTTCATAAAAATATTTTCTAGCTTCGTATTGACGATACGGTCCTAACAAAACTAGTTTCGTCGAATTCTGAGACCGTATGAAAAATAGCCAATTTCCAGTCGATTAAAATCAACTGAAACTGGTCAAACGCGTTTTCCTTTGCCACGCTCACATATTGATTCGAAAAATTATGAAATTTGGAATCTAGCAATAATCTGACACTGCGGATCCAACAAAAGTGGTTTCGTCGAAATCCGAGGTCGTTTGCAAAATTCCCTTTTTTAAGGGCTTGAATTCCATAGCGACTATTCAGAATTTTCAACTGGACATATCTTTTGATTCCCGCTATGAAATCTTGATTTTTCGGATTCGTTGGAAAGATATTATCAAATAGATCCTATCATTTTTGGTTTCACTAAAATCCGGATTGTTTTGCACCCGGTACATCCAATTGTAGTTTGAAATTGAATTATCGAACTACCGTGCCATTTTCAATTCCTTTTATAATTATATATAATTATTTATATTCTAACGACGACGTATATAGTATATACGTTCTAATTCTATTAAAAATAAATTTTCTCGTCGATATTACTTAAAATAATCTATTTTAAATATTCAAAATTCGCTAAAACTGCCAAAATAATTTTTTTTTAAATTGGCCCAGATTTTCCGGGTTATTACAATTGGGCCGGGTCGGGTTCTCCTTCTAGCCATCGGTTCGGGTCGGGTCCTCTACTTTGGGTCGGGTCGTCATCTTCTCCCGTAGCGGTTCGGTTCGGGTCCACAGCGTCGCATCAGTTCGGGTCGGGTATTCCACCTCCGGGTCTGGTCGGGTATCCTCCTCCGGGTCGGGTATCTTCCCTCCAGTTCATGTTCCTTCTTCGATCAGCTCCCTCGCTCTCCATTTACTCCAATCGGATCCTCCTTCTCTAGCCGATCTGATCCTACTCCTTTAGTCGATCCGATCCCTTCACCTTATTCCAGTTCTAGCCTTTCATCCTTAAGTCGATCCGATCCGAGCCCTTCGTCCTTAGATTAGTCTGATCCCCAGCTTAACCAACATGTCCTTCCTTTTTGCCTAGCCTCGTTTGTGCTAGATTCCAGTTCGGGTCGGGTTTCTCGCCCAGGTCTCCTACCCGATCCGAGCCCATATCCGATCCGATCCGAAACCCTGCACAACTTGTTTACGCCATTCGACGACGTTTTAGAAAAATCTAACTATACTAATAAATCATAAAACACATCATAGAGTCATAGCAACATGTAATAGCAACCACAAGCAGCAAAACAACAATTCAAATGAATCAAAATGGATCAAAAGTGGCTAAAACCTCACATTTTCCCATAATCCCTCTTAATCATGTTTAAGCACATACTTAGTAAAACTTAATCAAATCGTCTAGATTTTCTAACAGAGGCATAAAATATTATTTAAGAATTTCTAAATATTTTTCCATAATTTATTAGTGTACAAATTCGCTAATCTTCACTAATTAACCTTAATTAACTGTAATTAGTGTCAAAACTATGCAAATCACTCACCTTTGCCACATAATAAAACACCAAGTCCGGAATACTCTCTGTTTGGGTCGAAATCCTATGTATAGAAGCAGCTCCAACCTTGCTCTGTTGCTTTTTGGCCTTGTTTTGATGTAGTTTAGGCTTAATCTTCACCAATAATGTGTTTTGGAGTGGTTTTAGAGGATGGAAGCCATTACTAGGGTCTCAAGAAGGTCTGTGGCGGCTCAAAACTGAAATGAAAGTGATTTCCTAACCCTAATCAGCCCTCCTATACCTCTAAACCCGAAATTCCCCTCTGGGCCTAGCTGCTAATCACCCGGTTAAGCCCAATTAAGCTGTTTTTCACCATCTGAAACTTGTTTCATCCATATCTCCCAAACGGTGAGTCCGTTTGGCTAATGTGATCACTCTACGGAATTGTAAACCATCATCCGGAGCCAATGGAAGTGGTTTAAGGTCAAAATTCCTTTCTAGTCAAAAGTTATGGCCAAAACAGTGCTAACTAGGGATAAAATGGTCATTTAAATATCGGGAAAAATCATGAACATGGGAAATAACCCCCAATAGTCGTCTCCCAAAATTACATGACCATACAACTTCATATGTGAAAGAAATAAATATTCTACGATCCTATGATACGTAGAATACGGGTCGTTACACTCTCCCCCCCTTAAGAAATTTCGTCCTCGAAATTCCTTAGCCCAAAACATACACAAGGTCCCGCATGCCTAACAACCACATACAACAATCAAACATGCAAAACAAGTAAATAAGCCTATCCTAGCATGCGGAAAACTAAATTGAAGTCAAAATCTTACCAGGCAAAGAGTTCTGGGTGTGTCTTCCTAATGTTCTCCTCTGTCTCCCAAGTACAATCATTCTCGTCCTCGCCCCACTGAACCTTGACTAGCTTCACCGCCTTCCTTCGAAGTTGTTTCATGTCGTGCTCGACAATACGGGCCGACTTGCGGCTCCCAACCGCCTTGGGTTCTACTTTGAAGTCCTCTAACTGATCAGGTGAAATAGTCATATCTGAGTCGTGGACGAACTTCCTTAGTTGGGAAACATGAAATACATTGTGAACTCCCGCCATCTTCTCTGGTAAGCCAACTCTATATGCCAAACTCCCGACTAGTTCAAGAACAGGGAATGGGCCAACAAATCTTGGTGCCAACTTGCCTCTCCTGCCAAATCGTATTACGCTCTTCAACGGAGAAATCTTGACAAACACCAAGTCACCAACGGAGAATTTTAAGTCTCTCCTCCTCTTATCAGCATAACTCTTCTGCCTATCTTGGGCAGCCTTCATTCGTTGTTGAATGATCTTAATCTTATCTGAAGTTTCCCTTACCACATCTGGTCCAAGCATAAACTTCTCGCCAGTCTCTATCCAACATGATGGTGAGTTGCACGGTCTTCCGTACAAAGCTTCAAACAGAGCCATACCAATACTGGATTGGTAGCTATTATTATATGCAAACTCTACTAGATGCAAATGGTCATCCCATGATCCACCAAAATCCAATATACATGCTCTCAAGAGATCTTCCAAAATACGATTCACCCTTTCTGTCTGACCGTCGGTCTGAGGATGATATGCGGTACTGAGATGTAACACTGACCCTAGAGCCTCTTGTAAGCTCTTCCAAAACCCACTAGTGAACAACGGGTCTCGGTCACTCACAATTCTTTTAGGTACTCCATGAAATCTCACTACCCACTTCATATACAATTCTGCTAATTTATCTGCCGTTCTGGTCGATTTGACTGGTATGAATCTTGCACTCTTAGTCAATCGATCCACGATTACCCAAATGCTATCATGTCCCGATCTAGTCCTTGGTAAACCATCGATGAAATCCATCGAGACTTGCTCCCATTTCCATTCGGGAATTTCTAATGGTTGCAACAACCCACTAGGCTTCTTTTTCTCGGCTTTAACTAGCTGGCAATTCATGCATTTGGATATAAACCTCCCAATGTCTCTTTTCATCCCTTCCCAGTAGTAGGTCTGCTTCATGTCTCGATACATCTTGTTACCACCGGGGTGTATAGTCAGTTTTGAGTGATGACATTCTCTAAGCACTTCATCTCTCAATCCATTGACATTGGGTACAATAAGCTTTCCATTATTTCTCAGCCATCTATCTCGATCAAGCCCATACTTGTTCATCTCCTCATCGATACTCATCTCTAACTTGGAGATGATTTCCAATAGGTTAGGATCGTCCCTCTGACTAGAGCTGATCCGCTCAATCAAAGTGGGTCTGACCATCAAACTTGCTTACACTTCTGGATTCAATTCGCACTTTGGTTTGAAGTCAAACCCCGCGATATACTCCAGTTGCTTCCATTCTAGAAACATAGCCCCTAAACTGGCATGTCTCCTACTTAATGCATCAGCCACCGCATTGCCCTTTCCCGGTGTATATGCAATGTCAAAATCATAGGAGGCCAAGAATTCTAACCACCTTTATTGCCGGAGATTTAGATCCTTCTGGGAGAAGAGATACTTCAACGACTTATGATCTGTAAATAGCTCAAATCTTTCTCCCAAGAGATAGTGTCTCCACATCTTCAATGCGAACACGATCGCCGCCAATTCCAAATCATGGGTAGGGTATCTTCTCTCGTGCGGTTTCAATTGCCGACTTGCATAAGCTACAACCCTACCACCTTGCATCAATACAGCACCCAGTCCGGTACCACATGCATCCGCGTATACCGTCATCTCTTCATTCCCCTTAGGAATGACTAACACTGGTGCACATGTCAACTTGTCCTTTAGACTCTTGAATGCATTCTCGCACCTTTCATCCCGGACAAAAGCTTGATTCTTCTTGGTCAACTGGGTCAATGGTGCTGCTATCTTGGAGAAACCCTGGATAAACTTACGATAATATCCAGCTAACCCCAAGAAACTTCTTACATCGGTTGCTTTCTTGGGCGTGGGCCAATCCTGTACCGTAGCCACCTTTGTCGGGTCTACGGCAATACCATTCTCTGATACAACATGGCCCAAGAACCTCACTTCCCTCTTCCAGAAGTGACACTTAGAAAACTTTGCTTTCAATTGGTGTTTTCTCAACACCTCCATCACTATTTTTAAATGTTCCTTGTGTTCTTCCTCTGTCCTTGAATAGACCAAAATATCATCAACGAACACAAGGAAAAACTTATTCAACTGATCTCTGAATACCCTATTCATAAGATCCACAAAATATGTTGGGGGCATTGGTCAACCCGAATGGCATGACCAACCAATCATAAAACCCAGAAGGCGTTCGAAATGCCGTTTTAGCTATACTCTCAGCTTCCACTCTAAGCTGATGAAAACCTGTCGCGAGATCCAACTGAGAAAATACTCTCGCACCACACAACTGATCGAACAAATCATCTATCCGCGGTAGAGGATAATTGTTCTTCCTCATTACTTTATTCAACTCGCGGTAGTCTACACACAAACGAAGGGAACCATCCGCCTTGGTAGCAAACACAATTGGTGTTCCCCATTCAAAAACACTCCTTCTAATAAATCCCTTCTTCAAAAGATCGCTGACTTGCACCTCAAGCTCTCGCTGCTCTCTTGGTGCCATACGACGAAGTGGCATCACTATAGGTCTGGCATCTTTCACCAAATCAATACGGAACTCAATCTCTCGGTGTGGTGGAAGCCTGGTCACTTCTTCGAAAACATCCGGATACTGGCCAACCACGGGCAAACCTGACAACTCACTATGCGGAATGTCGAGGGAGTTTAGAAAACTAGCCAATACCCCCTCACTGGGTAGACCACCAAACACTATCCTCCGTCCATCATCCGCTCTAGCTGTCACCAAAAAGCCCTCATAGTCTACCACCACCCCGTATCTTTGGAGCCAATCTACTCCCAAAATAATGCCAAACCTAGTAAAGCCCAAAACAAAGCAATCACAAACAAATAAGCATCCATGACTCGATAAGACCACATTACGACAAATCATGCTAAGGCTAGTCGAACCACCAATCGGGTTCGTCACTACTAAAGGTCTATCGACAATCTCGGGCTCCAATCCCAACCTATCTACCAGGTCACTAGATATGAAGGAACTGGAAGCTCCGGTATCAAACAAAACTCTAACAGGAACATCATAAACAAAAAGCATACCTTGAATGACGACATTCTTTCCCTTCTCCGCCGCAGTTGGGGCATTCGACAAAGAAGGAATAGCATTAAGAGCATATGCTTTCACCATTTGCTTTTCTTTAGGGGGCTGTGGACACTTGTCCTTGTGATGTCCCATTTGGCCATAGTTAAAGCACTTCCTGTCTGCTGGCTTGGCCCGACAATTACTAGCATAATGGCCCTTCTTACCACAGCTGAAGCACTCAACATCTTGCTTATTCTTTTTCTTCTGGCCATCCTTAGTCTGATTCTGCTTTCTCTTATTCTGGGAACCACCCTTGCCTCCCCCACTTGCTTGTGGCTTTGGCTCATCTGCGGATGCAACCTCAGTTTTCGGCTTAGGGTAGAGACTTTCGGATCTCAATGCTTTCCCAACAATCGACTCCAACGTCTCATCAATGTGGTTAATAAGCCTTTCCCCTAAGTACTGATCCAAACCAGTTATGAATTTCTCATTCTTCTTCTCGGCAGTATCAATAAGAGATAACCCATATTTCGATAGAGTATCGAATTCAGTAATATACTCTGAGACAGCTCTGCCATTCTGCTTGAGCTCCAATAATTTCTTAAACAGCACTGACTTCTGAGCAGCTGGAATGAACTTCTCGCTAAAGCGAGCCTTAAACTTCTCCCAAGTAATCTGATCTTCGGGAGTAGCTGCCTTTATAGCATTCCACCAATTCATTGCCCTCCCTTGCAGCTGACGGGACGCTAGCTTCCTCTTCATCGCATCCTCGATACCCAAATCCTCGAAGATACGTTCGCAACTATCCAACCAATCTTGAACATCCGTAGCCGACTCCGTTCCGTGGAACGGCTTCCCACCAAGGCTAGTATAATCCTTATTCAGCTTGGCGAAGTCGACTCTCGGCGCCTGCACTATTGGACCACCACCATTTCCACCATTGGGAGCTGCCCTCTGCACATCCCTAAGCATCTCCCTCATGAGGTCAGTAAACATCGCCCTCATGTCAGCAGCATTCCCATTATTGGCCCCTCTATCGGTACCTCTAACATATCGGCTCATCATCAATCTGCAAAAGGAAACGATTAACGACCCCATAGTGGTGCTAGTGCAGCACGACTGTATTCTTATACTACTAATAGTATATATATATAGCTTTTGAAAACCAGAATAATCACAAATATGCTCTCTCGTATACGTATATTATCTCTCCCTGATAACTTCCCTAGGTTAACTACGCAACCTAGAGCTCTGAAACCAAATGTGACAGCCCGCCCCGCACCAGCCTACATTTCCTCCGAAGGTGCGCTGTACACATGCCCAACTAGCATGGGACGGTCGTCGGAAGAAAGGAAAGAAGAGAATTGACTAACAAGAAACCTGTAGAATGTCTCATAGCGCATGGAGTAAAATATAATAATAATAACGTACTTGACATAAAACAGGCGAGACAGTGCATAAGCTGATAACTAAAATCAACATCAACATCAGAGCAGCGAAAATCTAAATACAGCTTATTACAACTTTCCAAATTTTCTGTCTCAAAACAAAAGAAGGCTAAAGTTGAATATGCACCACCAATGCCCAAGTAGTGATCTTCAACAATACAGGGAGAATACTATATATATGTATTACGTGGAAGCCTCCTGCTCGTCTCCGGATCATCTACCCGTGCATCGCCAGCTAACCTGTCTCTAGTCTGCTCGTGTGAGCACCCAGAGTAATAAGAAGAGACATAAAACTCTGGGTCAGACATAAAGCCTGGTATGAGCGATAAGCATCTAAACAGAACAATAACAGGTATACTAAAACATACATGAACCTGGACCTGCAACCAAAGAGTTAGTACCACATACCGTATAGTACTCTAAGGTGCCATAAATAGTGTAAAGAATACGGGGGTGGGGTGTGCATGTGATAATGATAGCAAACAAATCAACCATAGCAACCATCCTCACATCCCTCACTCAGTGCGTAAAGCATACGATGTCCACCACTGTCAATCACTAGAACCATCGAAGTAGTGACGGAGTTCGACCTGTACAACTACTGCTACTACCAAGCTAACCACATGGAGTCATGACCAAATCTTTACAAATGACCCCACTTCATTGGTCTATAGCCCTTTAGTCGTACCTAGGCCCTTTCAGCCCTGAATCCGTTCACGTACTTCCCATACATAGTGATCCAAAGTCATTAACATCGACTGCCCCTTGGCACATGTCCCGCAGCAAAGCCTAATCATGAAGTGAACTCATCGGTTCCCAACTGGATCCTGAGCTCTAACTTCCCATATTGGACTACCTTTGCATCTCGGGTTATTGGTCAATATCGGGCCGGGTCGGGTTCTCCTTCTAGCCACCGGTTCGGGTCGGGTTCTCTACTTCGGGTCGGGTCTTCGTCTTCTCCCGTAGCGGTTCGGTTCGGGTCCACAACGCCGCATCGGTTTGGGTCGGGTATTCCACCTCCGGGTCGGGTCGGGTATCCTCCTCCAGGTCGGGTCGATATCTTCCCTCCAGTTCATGTTCCTTCTTCGATCAGCTCCCTCGCTCTCCATTTACTCCAATCCGATCCTCCTTCTCTAGCCGATCTGATCCTACTCCTTTAGCCGATCTGATCCCTTCACCTTATTCCAGTCCTAGCCTTTCATCCTTAAGTCGATCCGATCCGAGCCCTTCATCCTTAAGTTAGTCCGATCCCCAGCTTAACCAACATGGCCTTCCTTTTTGCCTAGCCTCGTTTGTGCTAGATTCCAGTTCAGGTCGGGTTTCTCACCCAGGTCTCCTACCTGATTCGAGCCCATATCCGATCCGATCCGAAACCCTGCACAACTTTCTGCAACTTTTTCCAGCAACTTGTTTACGCCATTCGACGACGTTTTCGACAAATCTAACTATACTAATAAATCATAAAACACACCATAGAGTCATAGCAACATGTAATAGCAATCACAAGCAGCAAAACAACAATTCAAATGAATCAAAATGGATCAAAAGTGGCTAAAACCTCACATTTTCCCATAATCCCTCTTAATCATGTTTAAGCACATACTTAGTAAAACTTAATCAAATCATCTAGATTTTCTAACAGAGGCATAAAATTATTATTTAAGAATTTCTAAATATTTTTCTAGAATTTATTAGTGTACAAATTCGCTAATCTTCACTAATTACTCTTAATTAACTGTAATTAGTGTCAAAACTATGCAAATCACTCACCTTTGCCACAAAATAAAACACCAAGTCTGGAATACTCTCTGGTTGGGTCGAATTCCTATGTATACCAGCAGCTCCAACCTTGCTCTGTTGCTTTTTGGCCTTGTTTTGATGTAGTTTAGGCTTAATCTTCACTAAAAATGTGTTTTGGAGTGGTTTTAGAGGATGGAAGCCATTACTAGGGTCTCAAGAAGGTCTGTGGCGGCTCAAAACTGAAATGAGAGTGATTTCCTAACCCTAATCAGACCTCCTATACCTCTAAACCCGAAATTCCCCTCTAGGCCTAGCTGCTAATCACCCGGTTAAGCCCAATTAAGCTGTTTTTCACCATCTGAAACTTGTTTCAGCCATATCTCCCAAACGTTGAGTCCGTTTGGCTAATGTGACCACTCTACGGAATTGTAAACCATCATCCGAAGTCAATGGAAGTGGTTTCAGGTCAAAATTCCTTTCCAGTCAAAAGTTATGGCCAAAACAGTGCTAGGGGTAAAATGGTCATTTAGAAATCGGGAAAAATCATGAACATGGGAAATGACCCCCAATAGTCGTCTCCCAAAATTACATGACCATACAACTTCATATGCGAAAGAAATAAATATTCTACGATCCTATGATACGTAGAATACGTGTCGTTACATATGAGAAGGAAAGTATTGAAAGCTAAAGTTTCCAAATGTATATTCTGGCAAGATGAAGTAAAGTTTCTTGGCCACGTCGTATCAAAAGAGGGAATTGCTTTGGATCCAAGTAAAATCACCGCTTTTCAAAATTGGAAACAACATATTACTCCCACAGAAGTCCGAAGTTTTCTTGGATTGGCTAGTTATTACCGGAAGTTCGTTAAAGATTTTTCGAAGATATCTAGTCACTTAACAAAGCTTACAAAGAAGCACGCAAAATTCAAGTGGACTCCAGAATGTGAGGAGGCTTTTGAGAAGCTAAAGTTAAGATTAACAACGACTCCAGTGTTAACGATTATCGACGGCAATCAGGACTTGAAAGTCTGGACGGATGCCTCTAGAGAAGGCCTTGGTGCAGTATTAATGCAAAGAGGCCAAGTTGTTGCTTATGCTAGCCATCAGCTGAAGCCACATGAAAAGAATTACGTTACTCACGATCTTGAGTTGTTTGCTATTGTATTCGCTTTGAAAATCTGGAGACACCATCTTTTGGGTGAGAAATTCGAACTGTTTACAGATCACCAGTCGCTAAAGTATCTATTCACCCAGAAAGACTTGAATCTGAGGCAGCAACGTTGGCTAGAGTTTCTTGCAACATACGATTTTGAGATTTTGTACACTCCAGGGAAAGACAATGTTGTGGCCGATGCGCTAAGTAGAAAGAATGTAATGATCTCCAGTTTTATTGTCGCGACATCTTTGATTGACAAGATATCTACTCTCCAAAAAGAAGACAAATTTATTAAAGGAATGAGCCAGCGGATTCGTGAAGGCAATGCTTCAGATTTCCATCTCGATAGCGAAGGGATTCTGAGGTTACAAGGACGAATTTGTGTTCCAGAAATTCGTGAACTCAGAAGAGATGTGCTTGATGAATGCCACAAATCTAAGCTCAGTATCCATCCGGGTGGGAGTAAAATGTATAAGATATCAAGCAAACATTCTGGTGGAAATCGTTGAAAAGAGACATCTCTATATATGTTAGAAGGTGCCCTAGTTGCCAACTAGTCAAAAGCGACTAACAGAAACTGGCTGGATTGTTGCAACCGCTGGACATTCCAGGTTGGAATGGGAATATATTTCCATGGACTTCATAAATGGTTTGCCCAGAACCAGGAAAGGAAATGATAGTATTTGGGTGATCGTAGATCGCTTCACGAAGACCGCCCATTTCATACCTGTCAGATCGAACGGAACTGCTCAGAGTCTAGCGCAGATATATTTCAAGGAAATTGTTAGGCTACACGGAGTGCCGATCAGTATAATTAGTGATAGAGATCCAATATTTATTAGAAAATTCTGGGAGGCATTTCAAGTAGAACTGGGAACGAAGCTGAATCTAAGCACCGCTTATCATCCTCAGACAGATTGTCAGATTGAGAGGGTGAATCGTATACTAGAAGATCTATTGCGCGCTTGTGTACTTGATTTTGGTGGATCATGGGAAGACCATTTACATTTATTTGAGTTCTCATACAACAACACCTACCAAGCGAGCCCAACAATGTTACCATTCGAAGCATTGTATGGTAGACCGTGCCGATCTCCTGCTTGTTGGGTCGAACCTGGTAATAGGCTTGTATTGGGACCTGATATGATCCGTGAATCTGCGGATAATGTCGATTTCGTTAAGAAACGATTACTCGCTGCTCAAAACCGACAGAAGAGCTATTTCGAGAAGAAGAGATTTGGCTTTTTCTGTTGGTGATTATGTGTATCTAAGGGTTTCTCCGATGAGTGGAGTGATTTGATTTGGCAAAACTGGGAAGTTGGCGCCCAGATTTATTGGACCATTCCCTATTCTTGAACGGATAGGGACCCTCGCTTATAGAATTCAATTACCAGATTGGTTGCCTGGAGTGCATGATGTATTTCACATATCTCAACTTCGAAAGCATGTTCATGATCCAGACTTGATCATGGAAGAAGCAGCGCAACAGGATATTGAAAATACTCCAGAATTGGCTATGAGAAGAGAGTCGCTAAAGATTATCGGAAAAGAAATCAAAGAACTGAGGAATAAGAAGGTTCACTTAGTTAAAGTGCAATGGAGTGGAGATCTGTGAGATTGTACTTGGGAAACAGAGGAAAGCATTAAGAAAGCCTATCCTAAGTGCAGGGTGGATATCTCTGATTGACTCTGGTGTAAGGTACATTTACCATATTTTGAAATTTCCGTTTTGTTCTCCACTTTGTTGTTATTTTCTTTTCATGAATGTAAACTTTTAATTCTATAGTCTGATTATTTTAAAAGAGTATATGAATCAATTAGTATATTTTTGAAAGGTTAAAAACAAATTGATTGTTGTTTGTGTTGTGTGATAGTGGATTTGATTAATTAAATTATTAGAACGATAGTTAATTTAATCAATAAGAGAATGAAGGGTAGAATTTATCCGATTAAATCACACATTGAACTGAGTTAAAAATAGATAGAAATATATACATGTGTATTATATATGTTTGAACAGGTAAATGGATTAACTGTTGAGTAAAGAATTTATTTGCATGCCCGACAAATAGGTAAACCTTAATGAGTTGGATGCACAATTTTATTATTATATCAACTCCTGTGAATGACATTGGATGCGGAGTGCTGGTTATTCTGTGTGTAATAATAAACGTCGCCATAGGATAGTAACAATTAATTTTGAACTACACTACCTGGCATACTTCTTGAAGATAGGCATACTTCATCATATACCACATAAGCATTTGGAGCTTGTGTGACGAGGTTGAAGATTTACCATACGAGCGAGAGGCTTGTATGGCGATGACTATATGTTACAGGTTGAACTGATGACTGATATGGACCATATAAAATGTAACGGTAAAATTGCAAGATTAATAAAAACCCCACACGGGTCTGGAGATGACAATAAACACGTCTCTCTGGTCATTAAGGCACAAAAACCATTTATACGGTGACGAGAATTTATTCTTTGGAGTTATAATCTATACACACTCCCCTGTGGACACCGGAATATATCACTATAAATATGTGCATTTTTATTAGGATTTATTGGGTACCAAATACGGCCCAATAAATTTCAAACCCCTCCCCTTACGAAGGAGGTTATGGCGAAATTTTTCGAAAATTTAGGGCGTTAGCCAAATTTTTGAAGAATTTGAAAATTCTTAGAAATTGAAAAGTTGAAGAAGGGAAGCCAGATTGAAAGTAGAGTTGATTAATCAAACCACTTTTGACTTTGTTCCTTTTCGGGGACGAAAAGTTTTAAGTGGGGGAGATTGTAACGACCAGGAAAATCTGAACCAGTTTAAGATTTGAAATATTTAAAATAAATATTTTAAATAATAACAATGTAAAGTAAGTTTGAATCGATGTTTGAAAATGAATATAATTATTTCTAATTATAAACAAGGCCTGAAATGGCGCGGTAGTTTCAAAATTTGAATTCAAACTTTAACTGACTGTACCGGGTGCAAAACAAAACGGATTTTAGTGAAACCAAAAATATTTAAATCTGCTAGTGAATATCTTTCTAACAAATCTGAAAAATCAAAGTTTCATAGCGGGAAGCAAAAGTTATGGTAAAATGATTTTTCAGAAAGGTCGCTATAGAGTTTATATAGCCCGTGAAAATGGCCATTTTGCAAACGACCTCAGAATTCGACGAAACCACTTTTTTTGGATCTGGGGTGTCTAATTATTGCTAGGTTTCAAATTTCATAATTTTTGAAGCTACTATGTGAGCGTGGCAAAGGAAAATGTGTTTTGGTCAATTATAGTTAAATTGGATCGACCAGAAAAGAGCCATTTTTCAAACGGTCTCAGAATTTGACGAAACTAGTTTTGTTGGGACCGTATCGTCAAAACAAAGATAGATTTATTTTTCTGGAATTTTTAGAATCAGTATGTGGCCCCGGCAAATTAAAATCTACATTCAAAATAATTACTAAATTTTTTATATTTTAATTTGAAGGAAAACTGACTGAAACAGTCGAATGGGCCTGCGAAACATATCACATTGTGTTCGGAATGGGGGTATTTGGCTAGGGACGACAGTCGTTGGGTTTGGATTGGAGTTAGTATGTGAGGAGGGGTATTTTTGGATATTTAAAATTTATAAATATAAAAAAATATCATTGAGCCACATCAGATCATCTCTCCACATAACAACTCGTCGTCGGCGGTTTTGCTTCAAAACTTCTCTCCTTGATATCTTCCAATCCACGCACCATTATCGAACGCCCCAGTTGAGATTTTTGAAGTACTCCTCACGCTCTTCAAATCCATAGCAACCTCGACCTCCCCCGTGTTGTATTCCGTCAAATCCGTCGCGTCGAAGGTTCGCCGTCGCGAGGCGAATTGCTCCCCCCTCCGATGATCGTACGGCGTATGGTTGGCACCATTAGGAATCCCTCTCCAATTCGATGCCATGGTGCATGCTGATGGTCCTCTTGCACGTTGGATTGAGCGATAAATTTAACCCTAGTTCTGAAGGGTTTTGACGAAGGTACAGTTTATTTTTATTTTAAACTATTTATTGCACTTTAAAGTGCTACGGTTTATGATTTTACAATAAAAATCAATATCTTTATCGTTTGTTGATGAAATCCAATGAAACAAGAGACAGTGGACTCGTGCGGGCGTCATCTACATTCTAGAAGAGAGCGGATATTTTTCTGAGCCTTCTGCTATTTTTGGTGGAGTGGAACCCAATGTGAGATTTCTGAATTATAAACGATATGGAAAACGATGATGTATAAATTATATAATCGATGTATGAGTTATATAAGCGTTGTACACCTCATGTATAAGCGTTGTATAAGTTGCACGTTCGATGTATAAGTTATACATGCGTTGTAAAAATTATATATGTGTTGAAATAGAAGTGAAATTTACTCATATATATATATATATATATATATATATATATATATATATATTTACGCCCCTCGTGCACAAACCATGGATAATATTTATTGGTTGTGATTGGTGTGAAAATTGGTTGATAGCGAATGGTTGATTACAATTGTTTGTGGTTGAAATTGATTGATTGTGTTTGAAAAATACCCGTTTGTGGTTGAGAATTATTTGGTTGAAACCACATAGGATTAGTTTGCGGAAAAGAAAAGAAAATATAAACATGCCGCCTACGTGCGAACTAGATGCATGAAATCCCCATTGTCAAAAGCTGCGAGGCTTTAAGGTAGAGCGAGGAGCCGTACTAGGGACGGCCCCGGTTTGACTACCCTGCCGTTATGCTACCGAAATTTTCAATAATATTCATGTGTTAGAATTATTTTCATGTGTTGAAACTATATTCGTGTGTTGAATAGAAATTCATGTGTTGAATAGAAATTCGTGTGTTGAACAACATTCATGTTTTGAGATAAATTGTTTTATAATAAAAATCATATTTATATCATCTATATGAACTATATAAAATAGTCATGTTTTGAAAGAAATTGTTTTATAATAAAAATCATATTTTTATCATCTATATGAACTATATAAAATGGTCGTGTTTTGAAATAAATCGTTTTACAATAAAAATCACATTTTTATTATATACAAGAATTGTTAAAAATATTGAAGTGTTGAAATAAATGTCTGTTGGATAAAAATATCATTTTTATCAAATGTATGGAAAGAATATGGTTTTGAAATCGAAGAATAGATTATATTTATATATATAAATAAATATAATCAAAATAAATCGAATAACGAAGATGCAGTTCATGTTTTGAAACCGTGATTTCAAACGAATAGTGCAGGAGATCCGACCATCGGATTTTCCCGAAACCGAAACCATTGTGTTCGCTTTGGAAATATCTTTCCAACGACACCAACTTTGTGAAGATCCAACGGTTGGATTGTTTGGAATGTTTAATTCAAATCTGAAGAAAAAAAGCGCCAGAATCCATTATATTTATATATATATATATAAATATAATTAAAATTAATCGAATAACGACGCTGCATTTCGTATTTTGAAATCGAAACTTCAAACGAGTGTACCGGGAGATTCGACCGTCGGATTTTCGCAAAACTGAAACCTTGGATTCGTTTTGAAAAGATCTTTCTAATGATATAAATTTTTTGAAGATCCAACGATAAGATTTTCAGATATGTGTAAATCAAATCTGAAGAAAAACAGCGCCACGGCCGCGTTATGGCCTGAAGCATCGTTTGAATGAAATGGCTATTTTTTATTAAATAAAAATAGCTATAAATTTTTTTAAAATGTTATAAATGATAATGAATGTAAATAAACTGAATTTACCTAGTTTATTGGATATTTGATGGTTGAATGTGAAATTTATAAACTAACTGAAGGTTAGCTAAGTCGGATGGTTTCCTGGGTTTTGATCTGATGTTGGTTTCGACCATCGGGGTTAATATTTCGGAAATCGTTCTCTTACTAATTTACGGTTAGTGAATGATGAATTGCAATGAGGCGTATGTTGTGTTTGTGTAGCACTTGTTTATTATATACGCGAGTTGCTCAGAAAGACCAGGTTTATCCCATTCTGAATAACTGAAACGACGATAAGAAGTCGATGATGAAGACGGTGGTTGAAGACCGGAGATCTTCACCTCGGTTGGATGATAACTGATGTCCTGATTGGGAGGCATCCCAAAATATGGATAATGAGTGGTGATCCTCTAGATGAACGTGGAGATCGATGGGTATGCGAGGTATATAGTGCCTCCAGTTTCATTCAGACCCAGAACGGACTTGTAAATGGACTGTGTGTCTGACATTGGAATTCATTCTGTGTGATTGATAGCCATCAATCACATGGTGTGAACTGCCTGTGTGGCATGCTAAGTTGCAGTGATCAAGGCTTCTATTGAAAAGCAAAGTCTTGTGGTTGATGTTCAAAGCAATGCCTGTGTGGCATAGCTTTGTGTATAACGTGAATTCGCGAGCCTCACACCCCGGTATGAACCAAAAACAGGAGAGAACCTCAGGGGGGATGTGAGTTTCTTTCTAGCTAGAGGTGGTGTCAGTGCTTAAACTGGCTGACATTTATACTATTTTCACCTGTGTGGTTGTTGCTATTGCGAGGCGCCTCGGATATATCAGTCGATCCGGGACCGATGGAATTATTCGTTGGCTCATTTATGCCTCATAGGGTGGGGAAACGCATTGTTCAGGCATTTTAATCCACATCGGTGGACCGGCCCTGTCGCTCCAAAGGCTTGACTAAGTACTTGCCTGAGACACGGGCAAGAGCGTCTCGAAGTCGGTATGGACTATCTTTTGCCTTGGTTCATGACGGAAATCCAATTTCCAAATATGACATCATGCGGTTTTGATTGTAAACCTATATTGGCGACATAGTGGCATGGGACGCTCATGTTGTCTGTGATTGATATATATGATTGTTTATAAAATTAGAAACTAACTGGAAACGAGTTAAGATAGGTGGTTTCCTGGGTATTGGTCTGATGTTGGTTTCGGCCTTCGGGGTTAATACTTAGGGAATCGTTCTCTTACTCATTTACAATGGAGTCTAATTAAGAATTAAATACAAAATTTACATTTAAGTGATTTTACTTTACACGTATTAAGCATATCTTGGTCGATATAAGGTAAAACTTTATCCTCCGGTTTGCGTTGCATTGTGTGATGGGACTTGAGTCTTATATCGGCTTCATTTTTGTAAAAAAGCATTGCGATGTTTCAAAGATTTACTTCTTGTAAAGCACTGACAATCCAATGGAGTAAACCCGTTCCGCGAAAGTGGCGTGGTCCTGTAATTAGCCATATTATAAAATGTGTTAAGTAGATTTCTCATACCAGTCCCATGACTGACTCGTAGTTTGTTTCACTTGCAAACTCGGGTGCCCCTTTTTTCTACATGAGCAGCCTTTCTTCAGGTTTTAGCAGACTCTTTCTAGATAGCTGGAGCTGAAGATGGATTCTATCATTTATCTCTTTTTATGCTGTTCAGCTCCTACTGTACATATTATGTTCGTTTTCCGCTGTAGACATTTATGTATAGCAGAACTATATTTGTACTAAGTATGATCCTGTATACTGTGTAACTCTGATGATTATATTTATCCAGTGTATTTTTTGTACATTATTTGGTGTATTTATTTAATTCTGTTCTGCTATTATCTATTTATGTGTTATATTCCAAAGATTACCCTTGACACCGTCAGTACGGGGTTTTGGGGTCGTCACAAGTGATTACCTTGGCTCTGTGGCGTAACTCAGTAGAGATGGGGTTAGTAATACCTTAGATTGAGTTGAGTGTATATATACGAGTGAATGTATTTGTTATTTGATATAAAAATGGTTTTATACTGTGGAGATTTATTGGTTGAGTTGTTTATTGGTTCTGATCGATCAGTTTGATCCACTATATCGGTAGGGGTTTATAAACAATCGAATACGATGAACCAGCACTGTATGTTTTGAAAAGAGGGTAAAATAATTTTACCCAAATTATATTATGGTATAAAAAGATGATTAATATTTGAAGTATTATCATATATTATATGTGTTGGTTGTGATTATAATCAGATAAGATTATAATTGAAATGGTTATGTAAATAGCCAATCAATATTCGTATAAGTGTTACGGAATGAATTAAATCTGAATTTAAATCAGAATTGATAATTTAAAACTCTGGGGTTTGGAAAGGTGTTGTAAATGAATTTGGATTAAATGTATGAGAATTTTAAAATCTTGGATGATTTTAAATTGTTTTTCAAGCATTGTGAAGGATATTTTTAACTGATTTCAAAATGGAAGTGTTTAAAAATGGTTGCGGAAAGTGATATAGTATTGAACTCACTTTGATAGCTGGGAATTAACCCTGATGATGAATCGCGACATCATTAGTGTTCATTTTTGAGTTACTAAGTGACAGATTACTACCAAAGGTTTTGTTTTGAATTGATTTAAGAAAAACAAGTTGTGTGCATTTTGAAAAGGATTTGTTGATTTTAGGAAAACACCAAACTATTTAAAAACTCCCAGAAAAGGATGGTTAGAAATTAAAACAGTTTTAATAGAAATTTGTGAAAAAAAATTGAAATTGAGTGAAAGCCCGTTAAATGGAAATTGAATTATATTAGAATGATATCGAAAAACATTGGATTTGTGATGTAGGAATTTGAAATGTTATTGGATGGATGAGTTAAGAATTTGGAATCAAGGATGGAACTTGAGTTGGATTGGAATTTGGTTTGGGTATAAAACCAATAACTGTGGTAAGGATAAATTGATTGGAGTTTGATTAGGATGGCATTTATATATGCTGAATCGATAACAGATGGAAAGGATATAATGATGTAACAACCCGGAAAATCTAAGCCAATTAAAATTTTTTATTTTGGCAATTTTAGTGAATTTTGATTATTTAAAAATGAATTATTTTAAATAATAACAATGAGAAATTTATTTTGAATAGAATTAGAACACATATATTTATTTGAATCATCGTTAGAATATAAATAATTATTTATAATTATAAAAGGAATTGAAAATGACGCGATAGTTCGAAAATTCGATTTTAAATTTCAAATGATTGTACATGATTCAAAATAAATCGGATTTTAGAGAAACCAAAAATATTAGAATCTATTTGAGAATATCTTTTCAACAAATCCGAAAGATCAAAATTTCATAGCGGGAATCAAAAGATATGCCTAGTTGAAAATTCAGAATAGTCGCTATGGAATTTTGGCCCTTAAAAATGGAAATTTTGCAAACGACATCGGTTTTCGACGAAGCCACTTTTATTGGATCCGTGATGTCAATTTATTGCTAGATTCCAAAATTTGTAATTTTTCAAATCAATACGTGAGCAGGGCAAAGGAAAACGCATTTGACCAGTTTCAATTGATTTTAATCGATTGGAAAATGGCCATTTTTCAAACGTTCTCAGAATTTGACGAAATTAGTTTTGTTAGGACCTTATCAATACGAAGCTAGAAAATATTTTTTGGGAATTTTTAGAGTTAGTATGTGACCCCAGTAAATTGAAATGTGCATTCAAATTCAATATATAGAGTTATATTTTGATTTTGACGAAAACTGATCGAAACGGTCGAATAAGCTTACGATACATATCCCATTGTGTTTGGAATGGGGGTAACTAGCTAGCGACGACAGTCGGTGGGTTTGATTTCGAGTTCAAATTAAAATCAAACTTTATGGAAAAATAAAGGAATTAATATATATATACACACTTATATAGACCGTTGACCCACTCTCTCTCCCCTACTTTCTCTCCCTCCTCCTTTTCGTTTAGAACAAAAAAAAGGGAAGAACGCTGAAGAAATGCCGCCACCGGAGTGGCCTCCACCGCCGCCGCTCGTCGCGGCGCAACCCCCTCCCTCGCGAGAGCGCCACCTCCCCGTCCCCTCTCTTCAAAAACCAAGCCCCTCAAAACCTTCAAACCCCAAATCAGTGAGCGCCACCCCCTAGACCCGCCTACCGCCACTTTTGGCCAATCCCCGACCACCTCGACCGCTGCTACACCACCCAACTCTCTTTCAACGCCTCCTTCCTCTTCAGACTTAAGCCTTAGCCCATCCTCCAACCAAAAATGCCCTCTTTGCAAGCAAAAAAGCGAGTTTTTCCCTTTTCTTGTTTTATTTAATAACATTGTCTTTTAATTCGGTTTTTATATAAATTAAAGGCATTGTTAAAAAATCGGTCTTTTATACATATGTAGAATTAATAAAAATTGGATCTTTGTATGTTTATCATTAGGATAAATGTGTGATCTTTATTTAAATAACTTTTTTATAAAAAAATATAATGGTTATAATAGTAAAAATATGATTTTTACTATGTGATTAACAAAATAAAAATATAATTTTTATATGTAAAGGAAGTTTAAAAATCGAATTTTTATATATGAGAAGGAAGTATAAAAATTAGATTTTTCATGAAGTAAAGGTTAGATTTTTATCTATAAAAAGATTAGATTTTTAAATGCGAAATGATAAGATTTTAAACAATAAAATATATATTCATGTGTTGAATAGAATAAAGAATATTCATGTGTTGAGTAAAATATTTTAAACAATAAAATTTACATCTTTATCATAATTTTATAAAATATATTAAATAACAAAAATAGTCATGTGTTGACGATACTCATGTGTTGAGAATATTCAAGTGTTGAAAGAAATATAGATTCATGTGTTGAATAGAATAAATATTCATTTGTTGAATAGAATAATGAAGTTATTGAAAATATAAAGCCATGTAGATTAGATTTGCGCTATTTTGACATGAACGATATTTATATCGATTATATTCGTTTTTACAATGAATATAGAAAAAGAAGTGATTTCAAAATATAACGTTTTGAAAATATTATCATTTATATGTTAATGATATGGAATACTCAATTTTGATTAAGAATTGAACATGAAGTTGAAATTGTCTTGAAATGAATTTAAAACGAATTATAAAATACCTTTTGAATTGAAATCGACGAAATATATATAATATATATATTATATATATTAAATGGCCTGAATAGAACGCGCCGCGCCGTGGCAGTTCGCGAATTTCGACCATTGACTTCGAATTGACGTTACGGGAGATCCGACCGTCGGATTCTCCCCAAACCAGAACCATTGGGTTCGTATCGAAAAGAGCTTCCCAATGGATATTAGAAATTTGAAATCTAATGGTTGGGTTTGGAGTTATGTCCAAATCAAATTTGGAAAAGATCGTTGTAAGTGCAGTTCGACGATCGTTATTGAAAATCGACTATACGGGCCTTGATAAAATTATTAAAAATATTAATAATTTATGTAAAATCATAGTATATGAATTGGAAAGGACTAGGATGAAAAATCCCACATTTGAAAGGATAAAAATATATTTTTATCGAAATGAACTAGTTTTGAACTAGATTTGAAGTGGTTTTAAAAATAATCAGAATTTTCAATATACGAATTGGAATGTATTTGAATTGAAATTATCTTCGGAATATTTCGATGTTGGATTTCATGATTATACAGATATGGTTATGGAAATTTGAAAGATATATTTATATCATTGTTTCCAATACGATATTTGTTGGTTTCAGAATTTGATATTGAATATAAGCCGATATATTTTCTATTCAGAGCCTTGTATTTAATATTAAATGATATTTTGGTTTCGTCGTGAATGGTGTCTTGAATAACACTCTCCTTGAACCCAGTTTAGAAAATAATAAATCTTTTAATTACGATTTAGTGAAATTGTCCAATTAATTAGTATTTGATTGGAATTGAATTTAAATTGGTTTTTGGGGTATATCGTTAGCGGTGTTTTGAATAACACCTATTCTTTAACTCGATCAACAATGGAAAGTGATTTTGGGTTTATCGCGTACCGTGTTTTAGATGACATTGGTTCTTTAACCCAGTTACAGACAGGATATTGATTTTTCTTTTTTGAGAAAATTAAAACTAAGTCGAGTTTTAATGAATCTTTAATTAGATTGAAATGATCGAGAACGGAGTATCACCAGTTTTGCTCCAAAGCGATAGTTAAATCTTTAATTAGATTTGAACGTAAAAGGGTAATTAATATTTACTGATAACACAGTGGTGTTGGATATGGAGTACTACCAGTTTTTCTCCATGGGATGAATAGGTTGGGATTGGGAAATAAAATAAATGATTACTTCGGTGTGGTTCGCTAATCATGACTAGTTTGGAAAACCTTAACATGGTTTGAAATGATATCCAAAGGAAGATTAAAGAATAAATTTAGAAGAATTTATCTTTGATAAAATTAATGGGAACCTTTCCCTAAGAAAGTGAAAATTTGAATAAAAGAATATTCTGAATTGGAATGAGGCGTATGTTGTGTTTGTGTAACACTTGATTATTATATATGAGGGTTATGCGGAAAGGCCGGGTTTATACCCATTCTGAATAACCGATTCGACGATAAGTCGAAGATGAAGACGTTGGTTGAAGACCGTAAGTCTTCACATCGTTTGGTTGATTATTGATGATCTTGATTGGGCTGTACACCCAAGAGGAGGGAATCAGTTGGTGATCATCCAGACGTACTTGGAGATCGATGGATATACGAGGAAAGTGCCTCCGGTTTCATTCAGACCCAGAACGAATTTGTAAATGGACTGTGTGTCTGACATTGAATTTTATTCTGTGTTGATTGATCTTTATTAAGTATACATTTGTTTAGCGGCGGAGAATATATTCTCCTGCTTAATGAAACACCCCACCTCCGTTAGGGTCACTCTCAAAGGGAATGCCCTAATTTCAGTGGAGGTTTATAAGTATAAGTCACAGATATACAAGACAGATATAAGAACACATATTTGTAAACAGCGGAAAAACAACAACTTTTATTTCATAAAAGCAAATACGTGCTACAACAATATCACCATAATTGTCTTACATCTTTTCCCAAAAACATAACATAACACTTTCATAATCTGTCTTGATTACATCTTTTAAAGAAGCATAAATAAAACATAGATAAACTGCAAAAGCCCCATAGTGGATTGTCCAAAGCCATAGTTCAAAATGAAAAGGTCCAAGCAATACATTTCTCTTCTTCAAGCTGGATGTTAAGGCTGGTCAAGCTGCTGTGTTCCCTCCCTGTGGACCTGGGGGGGGGGGGGGGAAACGGAAGAAAAGAAGACGAAAGAAAAGTAGAGTCAGACATAAAGCCTGAGTAAGTCTAGTACTATTCTGTCTATGAATAAAGAACTGGGTATGATAAGTATAAACAAGAAGTGGGAAAGCATTATAACTTGGATAAGTTGTCTAGGGTCGAATATACTATCGTACCCCATGTTAATCTCTGAACCCATATAAACTAGTTTCCAACTAGCACCCCATAATCAGGGTGATGTGATCCATTCTATGATGATCGGCTCCTACTCGCATAGTTACATGTGTCTTACGGCCCCCGATGTTGTAGTTACCTATGCTGGTCCCACCATGGGGTGTATCAAGTCCCATGGTGGCGGCCCGACACAACCTTAGAATGCACAGGTATGCTACTGGTGCCCAGTGCTTTATTTTTCTGCGCCGGAGTGTGTGCACGCCCGCACCCCGTTAGAACCTACACTGCTACACCACCTCCGTCGATTTGACCTCTTACAATCAGCCCAGTAATCGTGCCCCACCCTGCCTAGTTTCAGGGTATCCTGATACACCTTCTAGGGTTACTGCTGAAAAGGGTCCCCCGTTACTAGATTTTCTATCTCTAGCCAACATGCTAAGTTGGTTAAGTGTTTCCTAACCTAACCCCCACCAGTCCGTTTAGTTTAGCATGTTCCATTTTGATTAAGTCTTTAGTTCACTTAATCCTAACAATCCTGACTCAGCTCTAATTGTCTTATTAAAGCCTTGACCTCTCACATTAGACAGGTATTGTTGTGGCTGCCTGTTGCCGGTTGGTTCCGGGCAGTCTTACGCCACAACTCAGTCTAACCTCGGGTCCTTATTGGGCTCCATGTTTAACCTCCCACATTGGATAGGTATTGTTGTGACTACTGGACAGCCGGGCGGTTCCGAGCAGGTTTACATCACAACTCAATCCAACCTCGGGTTAAACACATCGTATGTTCTACATTTACATATTTTGTCTTTCTTCTTTATTTTCTTATATGTAAATATTTGCGGCCAATTATTAAGTTAATGGTGTAAAGGTTACACCAATCATGGGCCCAACCCATACTTGAATTTGGGCCCTTCTATTTTATATTTTCATTCATTAGTAATTTTAACCCAATGTTATTTTCCCCCGTTTAACACGTCCGTTTATTATATATATATGTTGGGCTTATCCCTTTAAAGCCCAACTTAGCCATGCGAAAAGGGGAGGCTTAAAGCGTGATTACATACACAAAAAGGGGAAGGTGAGCGCATGAACTTGCAACATAACGTTGGAACTACAAAATAGAAACTGGTGTACTTTCATAGTGGTAACATATACTTTGGTCATAAAGCATAGGTGACATGAATCAAAGCATGTGAACTTGTAGTTGAGATAAGAATCTAAATTGGGTATCATTATTGACACATAGTCATAACTACAACATGAACCTATATTTTTATTTAGGCATAATGTCAAACATAAGCATGGCATAAATATTTCTAACATAAGCATGGCATAATGTCAAACATAAACATGGCATAATGTCAAACATAAGCATGGCATAAGTATTTGTTCACATAACCATGGCATAAATATTTCTAACATGAAATCATGATTTTTACTTTAGTCATGCAAACTTGCAAAAAGGGATTTTTGAACCTAACCTAGCTATGTACCACATATGTCATCATATAATTCTTGTTAACAATATGGATTTCAATTATGCAAAATATCAATCATAGCCTAGTCATATTCATAAGTTTGCCAATAGGTTTTCTAGTACAAAAGCATGGCTTAATACATGATGCCAAATTTTCAACATAATTTCATATGGATTATGATAACCCAAACTTATTCCAATTACTTCACAAAAATGATGTTTGTATAAAAATACACATTATGATGGCATAGTAGCAAAACCCCAAACTTGCATGAGTTTCAATTAATCAACTACATACATGTAGCTTCAACATGGATTACATAATTTGCGAATATTCCAAACGTATACTTGCATAGAACTACCGCATGTAGTTCTTTATAATGAATAACATAATTCGAGAATATCCAAACGTATACAATATCCCAAATTGATAAGAATCATAGTAACGCACAAATATGAATTACTTTATCACCACAATCAAGTATACAAACCAACACAGTTATTTGTTCATACCAAAATAATACTCTACTTACAATGGTGTGGCGAATTCTCAAATTTAGGGATTTGAAGATGCGGTTTGATTTGATTGAGTTGCTTTATTCTTTTAGAATTTTCCTCCTAATCTTCTCTCCAATTGGTGGCTACCCCTAGTCGTTCCTCAGCAACATGGCGGCTTTGTTCTTATTTTTGAATGAATAGATTAGGGTTAGTCTAGGGTTGTTTTTATAGGGGAAATGAACTGATTAGGACCATTGATGTTGCTTGGATTGATCGTAGCCATTCATCCTAAGGAGAGACCAATTAGAGCCTGCCACCTAGCCCTAATGACAAAGCAGACCACATAAAATCGACCAACATAGAATAGGCCAGCCAGGTTGGACTGGGTTCGACCTGGCTCTGGACCAGGTCGACATGCCTGTCGACAGCCCTCTCGACCTGGCTAGACCAGGTCGACAGCCCAGTCGACCTGGGTGCGTCAGGCGGGTGTTCTTCCGCCCTGGCCCATTGGGCCCCATTTTTAATTTTAAACTGTTTTATTCTGTTTGAATTTTAAATTTAATTCAGAAACTTCCGAAGGCCATATCTTCTTCATACGGACTCCGTTTTTCGAAAACTCGGACTCTATTTCGCGTATTTTTCCGAGACGAACGCAATGGCGTATCCCGTTTCCCTGAGTTCTTTGATTAAAATTAATTATACTTTAATTTGTGAATTTCACAGTTATAGAATTCGCGGGGTGTTACACTTAATGCCCTTCTCTGAGACGTACGAGCTCAGAGGTTTTATATCGATGGACATCAGTCGCATGGAGTGAATTGCCTGTGTGGCATGCATAAGTAGAAGATGATCAAGGCTTCTGTTGAAAAGCAAAGTCTTGTGGTTGATGATCTTTATAGCGACCCGAACTTCCTCGGTAAGGAAAGCATGGATTGCTTTGAGGACAAGACGAATCAAAACGCAAACAGAAGAACATTTCATTGTTTATTACAACAATTCCATCAGAATACAAGAATATACAGAGTATGAATAAATATTACACATTTGATAAATATCAGAGATTTAAATTACATTTAAATACATAGCAGCGGAAAAATAATACAACACACAACTGAAAGGAGATACACGGATACAGAGCTTTCCGAGTATCATTCTAGCTGTATACCAGGATCCTGTGAATATAAGTCTGCAAAACCAAAACTACCAGCTGCCCATGTCGAAAATAAGGGCACCCAGAGTTTAGGTTAAAACAATAAACTCCAGGTCAGTCATGTGACTGGTGTGAGAACTAAAACAGTTTTAATCTTTATTTTTAAAGTTAGGTAAATCAAGGACCACGCCGTATAACACAGAACGGGTTTCCTCCTAAGAATACCAGTGCATATAACAAAACAGCGCAATGCTTTTTGGAAAAATGAAGCTATTATAAGACCTAGGTCCCATCACACAATGCAATACAAGCCGGAGGATAGGGTTTTCCCTTGTAATAGCCAAACATGCTTGTTACGTTTAAAACAAATCATTTGATACTATTGTAAGTGTATAGTGTCAAAACAATTTCAATCATAAATATCAGTCATAGACGGCATGGGTACCATATATCATGTCGCCATACTAGGCTCTACAAGTAAAACTGCAATGTCACGTATTGGAAATTGGATACCATCATGAGCCGAGGTAAGGGGCAAGCTCCTCTCCGTTCGAGACACTCTAGCAAATGTCTCAGGACCACGCACAACGATCCTTGGATCTTCAAGGCCGGTCCTCTCTTACTTTTGAGGATTAATTATTCCTGAACAAACGTTTCCCGGTCCAATAGGACCTATATAATGGTATGTACGTCGGCTCACATAGTGCCAGTTATCGACCATATATTCGAGGCGCCTCACATCCAACAACCACACAGGTAAAAAGTATATAAATGTCAGGGCTGGTAGGTCACTGACATCACCCATAGCTAGAAAGAAACGTCGTTCTCTCCCAGCAGTCACTATCCCGTTTTTGACTCATACCGAGGTTTGAGGCTCGCCCATAACTTGCCCGGTAAAGGAAAGAACAAATTGCTTTGAGAACAACACACATCGGAACACAAACAGAGGTTTAAATTACATTTAAATACATAGTAGTGGAAAAATAATACAAAATATAACTGGAAGAAATACGCGGATACAGAGCTTTCTGAATATCACTTCAGCTATAAACCAGGATCCTGTGAATATAAATCTACAAAACCAAAACTACTAGCTGCCCGTGTGGAAAGTAGAGGTACCCAGAGTTTAGGTTAAAACAATAAACTCCAGGTCAGTCATGTGACTGGTGCGAGAACTAAAACAGTTATTCAAAACTTTTACTTTAAAAGAGTGCAATTCAAGGGGCCACGCCGTATAACACGGAACGAGTTTCCTTCCAAGAATACCACTGCATAAAACAAACAACGCAATGCTAAATAAAGAAAAATGAAGCTATTATAAGACCCAGGTCCCATCACACAATGCAACGCAAGGCGGAGGATAGAGTTTTACCTTGTAATTGCTAAAGAATGCTTGATATGTTTAAAAACTGATTATTTTGATATTACTATAAATGTATAGTGTCAAAACAATTTCAATCATAAATATCAATCATAGACGGCATGAGTACCATATATCATGTCACCATACTAGTTCTACAATTCAAACCGCAATGTCATGTATTGGAAATTGGATTTTCGTCATGAGTCGAGGCAAGGGGCAAGCTCCTCTCCATTCGAGACACTCTAGCAAATGTCTCAGGACCACACACAGCGATCCTTGGATCTTCAGGGCCGGTCCTCTCTTGCTTTTGAGGATTAGTTATTCCTGAACACACGTTTCCCGGTCCTAAAGGAACTATATAATGGTCTGTACATCGGCTCACATAGTGCCAGTTATCGACCGTATATTCGAGGTGCCTCACATCCAACAACCACACAGGTAAAATGTATATAAATTTCAGGGTTGGTAGGTCACTGACATCAACCATAGCTACAAAGAAACATCGTGCTCTACCTGCAGTCACTATCCCGTTTTTGACTCATACCGAGGTGTAATGCTCGCGAATTAACGCCATACACAAAGCTATGCCATACATGCCGTTCTTTGATCATCAACCACAAGACTTTGCTTTTCAATAGAAGCCTTGATCATTTGCCACTTAGGCATGCCACACAGGCAATTCACTCCATGCGACTGATGTCCATCGATATACAACCTCTGAGCTTGTGCGTCTCAGAGAAGGGTGTTAAGCAAGAGAATAAATTTTCCGCTGCCAAATATATGTATATTTAATAGAGATCAATCAACATAGAATAAAATCCAATGTCAGACACATAGTGTATTTAAAAGTTCGTTCAGGGTTTGAACGAAACCGGAGGCACTTTCCTCGCATATCCATCGATCTCCAATTACATCGAGAAAAAAGAGATTTTTAGAACAATGACCACTGTTTGATTCAGATCTACAAGTTTGAGCACATTTCAAGTCGAAACATATCGTCTTGTTTTTCAGATCTGAAGTTTTTTTAGTGTCACCATGAATTAGGAATTGTTTCAATTTTTAGGGTTGAGATAAAAGGATCGTACCTTTTTAGTACTGGAATTGATATATAATGAACCAAATTTTTTTTTTATTTGTTTAGATTTACCAAAGAATTTACCTAAATTAATTATTCCTTTGTAATCAATGTCAGTCAGTATAAGCTATCATCCCTTTCACAAAAGTAAAATAACATTTGATATGTAATGTACATCTTTCTTGCTTTCGTTCCTGCTTTTTGGATAAACATTTAGTGGAGAACTATTATCTAAAGATGACTCTTCAAATGAAATAGTGTAAAACCCATTCCACTCATCACTTTATGTGAGATTTTTGGTCTTTTCTCTGTAAAGAAAAATGCATTTAAGGTAGTACCAAATGAAAACATAATTCTTAGTGACCCATTATTGGCATATTTGAAAACTCATATATCATATGAATATGCTACGTATTATACAAAAATGTCCATTTGTCAATCGCCTATTTTTGTATGAAAAAGATAACATGGCTAAATAGTTCAATTTGAACGAATGGATGCTGACCTTAAAAATATTGTGATACTTGTTTGAAACATAAAAAAATATAGTACATAATTAGTGAACGTATATGACTTTATGTACCTTGTTATAATTAGACTTGAACATCGACCCATTTGTTAAGCTAGAAAATTACAATTTTTCACACAGAGGTTTCATGAAACACAACTCTCTCAATTTAGCATTGTTATTATTCCATCCAAGTTACAATCCACATGACCTTTAAGACTGAATATTGCCAAGCTAAAAAAACAGAAGTGTGAATGGACTAAGAATAAAGTATGCAGATTACATATACCAAATTATAATCTGACGTCTGGATATATTATACAACTTAAAAAATAGTCGATTAGGAACTTGACTTCCCAAAGATTCAAAAAAAAATGATAAATAATCAATTTACCGAAACAAAATTGAAGATAAGATAACACAAAATAAGAATTACCATGATAATTACCTTATTTTTGGCATTGAACATAATATTAAAACTCTTCTCTCATCTTCCCTTTAGAAACCCACACACTAGTACGATATTGTTCATCCTCTCCCTTCAATTTATCACAACTCCTTTTGCTGAAGTGAGTCTTCAAACAATTGCGACTACATCTGAGAGCGGCTAAAGTCCGTACCTTAAAGCCATCTCAAACATGCAGCTAGAAGAGAGGAGACGTCGAGGAGTAAGGGAGAAACTTGATTTGTGTGAACTAAAATGATTCGAAAGGTGAAAACTGTAAATTTGATTAGGGTTTTTAGTATTGGGGAAAGAAGAAGAGATGGACGGAAAGCGAAAAGATAATTTGGCAAACCACGATTTTTAGGCACTACATCTATGATTTACGTTCCTATTTGAGAGCTAGTATCCACCGTTCAAGCACAATCCAATGATTCAAAATAGCAATCCATGCCATATTGTTCTGTTCATTTCAATAAATTAACTTTTATGACATGGATCATTAATTTCGAGTAATAAAATATTTCACTAACGTGCTGTATCTTTTACAATATGAAATAATTTGATTGAAAGGTAAACGTGCCAAGGTATTAATATAAGGTTTAATATTGTTTGTTAAAGGAAAATTTGAACATATCTATTTTATGCTCTATCACAGTAATTAATGGAAATTTTGAACATGTCTATTTTATGTTGTTGTCATTCTTTAGTATGATACAAGGTTTAATAAGAGTAAATAAAATTTATGGAACATATTTATAGCAATGCCAATCAATTATCTAACAAATGGGATAATTAACAACATTTAGTGAAAGTTATTAAACATAACATTTTTAAGAATATTAAAACTATATTGTTTGTGGTATGAAATACAAGACTTTATATTGGTTTTGTTTAATTAATAACAAACTATGAGTTTTGTATTGTTGAATTATGAGTTTACAATGTTTGCTAAGTAATCTTTACCCTAATATATCTTAAGCAAAAAATAATTTTCTTACGGTGCGAAATAGAGCACTGTTAAATTACTATTTTACAAGCACTTGGAAAAACATTGTAAGCATACTTTTTAAGAACACTCATGTAAATAAGTTGTTATGAGAAATCTATTATAACATTTCTCTTGATAACGGATGTGAAATACCTACATTTTTACAATATTTAAACGAACTGTTGCAAAAACAATGTTGTAAAAATGAATATTTCTTGTAGTGTAATATAAATATCTCTTGCAAATCTGTTGGAATTATGCTACAAATAGCTTCGATAAATATTCGTCGGTATCTTCCTGGATTTGTTGCGGAAAATAGCGGCGGAAATTTTCTATCGGTAATTTGACGCAATTTGCAATGGCTTAGTGAGGGATGATAGAAGACGACGGTAATAAATAAAAGAAATTTAAACAAAAAGACAAAAAACTATCTCTTGCAGATCATATGGACATCCGTCGCAAATTAGCGACTGAAATTTCCGCTTCTAAATATATGATGCTAAATCAGTGTTTTCTTGTAGTGAATATTTACTTACGTTAAAAAAGGTTCTACAATGGTCATATTCATCAGGACAGCCAAATGAGCAATTTCTTTCTCATTAGATGACAATGTAACTATCTCAAGCTTTGAAATTGGATGCCCTTCAAGTATTGCGTGATTTTCATAATCTTTATTTCGACCTTGTTTCTCCTCTATTTATGATTATTTCTTTATAAACTCACCAAGAAAACTCATAGATTCTTCTGCAAGATGGGACTCTACAATGCATCCTTCAACTCGTGCATAGTTCCTTACATAATCTTTAACTGTCTTTATATATCTTTCAAAAGGGTACATCCAACGAACATGTACTAGTCCACACAATTGAGCTTCTCTTCCAAGGTGAATTGTTAAATGTATCATTACATCAAAAAAGGAAGGTGGAAAATATCTTTCAAGATCGCATAAAATTGCAACGATTTCATCATCCAATTGTTGTAATTTTTCTTTATCAAGAACACGTTGACATATTTTATTGAAAAATGACACGGATTATTGTTTTCCTTGGCTTCTTTAGCAATAAATCCTCTTATTGCAACTGACAATATTTGTTGCATCAAAACATGATAATCATGAGACTTAAAGCCAGTAACTTTGCAATTCTCTAATGATATGCATCTTTTGAAATTTGAGTAAAAACCTTCGGGTGCCTTAAAATCATATAATCTTTTACAAATTACTTTTTTCCAGAACTTGACAATGTATACGGAGCCGGTGGAAGATATGTTTTCCTACGAGGTTGCGCAAAAAGACTATGTCGAATTCCCTAATCCTCCAAATCTTTTCTAGAGTTAGTTCGATCTTTTGATTTGTCAACATGCAGTATTGTGCTCAGCAAGTTTTCTCCAACATTTTTCTCGATATGCATTACATCTAAATTATGTCGCAACGGAAGTTCCTATAAATATGAATAGTACAACAATTTAATATTAAATTTCTTTTACTATTAAATCAATTGTAAAAAAAAATATTAACCTCCCAAGATGGTAAATCAAAGAAAATTGTCCTTTTTTTCCACCTTGATAATTCCTTTTTTAAGGGGTTATCATCCTCATCATATTCATCTTCTTTGTTATAGATACGCTTCCTTTTTTTGCTCATTCTCTTTTTTTCTCCTTCTTATCTACTCTCTTCTTCTCTGTCTTATTTCCTTTTTTTTACTTCTTTCTTATCTTTTCCAAAATCATTACGAAAATCTTTCAATATCATAGAAATGTATATACCTGTCAAAATTCTAGGCTTGGTGCCAATCTCTACGGTATTATCAAACCAAGACTTTTGTTTTCTCAGTGAGTCCGAAGGAGGTAAAAATCTTCATTGCTCTATATAAGCGTGCTTTCGACTATGATTCAACCATCAACTATGAGTGTCAACACTGCATAATGGACAAGCTTTTTTACCCTTTACACAACAGTCAGCAGGATTCCCATAGTAAAATTGCTTTTAAATTAAAAAGTGTTTTACTAAATGCATCATATATATTAACACGATTACTCCACAAATGTTGCAAGTCTTCTATCAATGGTGCCATATATATATATATATGTGTGTGTGTGTGTGTGTGTGTGTGTGTGTGTATGTATCATATCCCAGCTGCTTTGGACTAGGAATCCCCAATGTTAACATAAAATTTTCCTTTTTCATGCATAACATAGGCGGAATATTATATGTCACAAGCATCACTGGCCAACAACTATATTTAGATCTTTTACCGACAAATTGACTGAAACCATCCATAGCTAAACCAAGTTTAAGATTACGTGGATCGACTGAAAATGATTTCCATTTCCCATCTACTACGTTCCAAGTTATAGAATCCACAGGATGTCGCATTTTACCATCATTGCTTTTGTTATTTAATGCCATCTTAGATCTTCTGTCGTTTTTTAGATCTAAACATTCTCCTAAATCTTGGAATTATAGGGAAATATCTCAACACTTTAATAGGAACACCTTGCATAATCTCCTTTGTATTCTCATTTATCATCCATCTTGAAGTACTACACTTTGGACAATTATTCAAATCTTTATATTCTTTTCTAAAATGACCAGAATTGTTCCTACAATCATGAATCTTCTCAAAACCCATATCAAAAGTTTTAAGAATTTTTTTACTTCATATATAGTCTTCGAAAGTACATTATCCTTTGGCAATAACACATGTAGCACATGTAATAGCTTATCAAAACCAGTATCAGATAATCCGGTCTCACATTTAAGATTATATAAAGCAGTGATAGCAGATAATTTTATTTGACCTGCACAATCGGGATATAATGGGCTTTCTGCATCTTCCAATTTTTTTATCAAATCATCTTCTCATCTTTGTGTGTCATCATTATCTTTGTCGTCAGCAAAAAGGGCATGATTGACATAATCTTCGTCTTCATAGTGAACAACTTGGAATAGGTCATATGTGTCATTTGGCTCTGTTTCTTCAACTATATTTATTTGTTCACCATGATTATACCACCTGCTACACTTGTATTTTTGATACATTCCTTTTATAACCAAATGTTCAAATACAATCTTGTCAACATGATGACTAAGATTTCGACAATCGACGCATGGACATATTTTTTTTTCCTGAAGTTGATAAATTTTTCTTTGCGGATTGCACAAAATTCCATGCTCCTTGTCAGTACTCTATACTAGCTCTATGACAAAAAATAAAAAACATAAATATTTACTTTAATATTATATTTTTAAAATTCTCAAAATACATATTGAGTTGAATATTATCGATTACCTGTGTAGATGCACCCAGTCTTTTCCCATCAAGAATATAATATAACAACAAGCAAATATCTAAACAAACAAAACAACAATTAATTATTAACTCCACAAAGTGATTTTTAGTACAATTGAGTCAAATAGGTAACAACAATAGCTAAACATGCCTAAAAATTCAAATTATATGACTATAAAATTGCAATAATGCATTCATAGCGCCTAAAATAAAATTATAACTATCCACCAACCTTTTTTTATAGTATTAACTCTAGTTATATAACTATAAAATAACATCATCAACCACATGCATTGACTATAAAATAACATCAACATAAACTTAGCAGCTTAACTTCTTTCGATAGTCGTTCCCTTAACCATGTTCCTTTACACAAATAGGAACGACTATAACTAAGTATTTTATCCCCTCTTCTTCCTTTTCTTTTCTTTGTACCAATTTCCCTATCCATGAATTTCATTCTTTCCATCCTTCATCTCCCCTCCCCGCCTGCTTCTCACTGACTCCATCCATGATTTTCAGAGAAGTTTAAAAGAATGAATATAAATATTTTTAGGTCGACATTCAAACTCTTTATCTCATTACATGACTGAATTATGAATAAAAATAGTGTAGTCAAGGCAAAAAAGCCCCAAAAAGCCCTAGGCTGGCGCCTAGCGCTTTTTGGCACCTAAGGCTTTTTTGGGTGCCTTGAGCATGACTTTTGATATGTTACAGTAAAAAAAGCTGCACTTGTTTTAAAAACTACACTATTTTTTTTTAGAAAAACTGCACAAATTTATAAAAAATGCATTTGTTCAACAACAAACACTGTACTTGTTCAAAAAAAAATCTGTGGTTGTTCAAAACAAAAAAATATGCATTTGTTCAAAAAAAAAAACTGCACTGTTTTAAAAAAAAAGAAATCTGCAATGGACCTGTTTTAAAAAACTACACTTATTTTTTTTTTAAAAAAAACTGCATTTCTTCATAAAAAGAACACTGCACTTGCACTTATTTAAAAAAAAAACAGCAATTCCTCAAAAAAAAAAAAAAAAAAACCACACTTTAATTTAAATAGCGAAGCACGGCTGCACCGAGCAAATAAACCAAAAAAGCTTTAGCTTATAAAAGAAGCAGCTGCTGCTGTTCAAAATCGAGTCTCAGGAATGCTTGGGCTTTTTCCAATCATCGCTTTTTCCATAAGTAGGGCTGTAAGTTTTGTTCAATCAGTTGATTTTGTAAATTTTGTTGATTTTGTTCAATCGCTTGATTTTGTTCAATCTGCAGTTTCAGTCGAAGAAGCTTTTTCAATCATCGAGTCTCAGGAATGCCTGGGCACCAATAAAAACAAAAATCATTGGAGTGCGATTTTTTCAATCATCGCTTTTTTCAGTGCTTTACCGCCTCGAGCATTTTTATGGCGCCTCAAGCATGGCTTGTGCCTCGAGGACCAGAAAAGACCTAGGCTGGTGCCTAGGGCTTTTTTGCGCCTAGACGAGCGCCTTGACTATACTGATAAAAAACGAAGCTATAATTCAAACTCGTGATCTCACTTGCATACAAGGTCATTTACGAATGTGCATGGTTGGAGGATGTCAACGAAGACCTGCAATAGGTTCTTAATTTTTTTTGGTTTGAACTGAAACTTTCTCAAAATGCTCATAATTGCAAATATGCTCAGATTCCAAATTTCGGTACAGGATTCTAACCTGTTAAAGCAATCCCAACAAAAAGATCGCACTTTTTTGTTTTTATATTTCCAATTTGTGTTTCTTAAAATCACACATGATATTGAAAATTAACAATTTCAAAATCAATTTTTTTTTCAAGGGCATTTTTATATATACACGACATCTGCACATACCAATGTACTCGTGAGAGGAACGATGAGGATTTTATTTACAAACGCCGCACCAAAGTCAGATTGCAACGAAGTTAATGATTGGTAAAGTTCTGGTTGCTATATGCTCAAATTATTTAATTTAGTGTATAAAGCATTTGTCGTAGTACATATGATATCTTATTACTTCAGTCTCAAACAAAAATGTTTCAATTTTTTTAACATAAAATATTTCTTACCATAGAAGCTTTATCATTAACTTCTCAATCATTAAACCACAATCTAGAATCCTTGGACAAAGCATTTTTTGGAAAGAAACCGAGTTATATGGCTTTCAGCTGCTGTAAATCCATGAATTTATATTCGTTCTTTTAAACTCCACCCATGAATTTCATTCTTTCCATTCTTTCTACTACTTTTAAACAACCCTAAAATCTCAATTCAATTTTTTTTCTTTAAAACAGCAAACAAATAGGGTTCCTTAAAACTAAGTTATACTTAACGTGGGGGCATCATTCAGGCCATTTAAATTAACTGTCATCCATATTCACTCATTCCAGGTTCACGAGGAAATAACATTTTTTAAATTCAGTTCGAGAGTTATACCACATAGTTACCCATATAAGTTTATATTATCCAAATACTGAGTTTTTTGGTCTACTCAAAGAATGGAACCAAACTAATGCTGTGATATATATAGAATTTTTAATACTAAAGTCATAACCTGTACACTATATTTATATGGCCTGCATCTATTTCTAAGATTATGCTATCATCCAGGTTTATTTGTGTAAAATAAAAGCATGGCTCCAGCCACATTTCATTGCATGATAGCAATATGCAATCTTCCCTAGCACAAGTATATGTATATAATAATGGTATGCTAATTCTTGTTTCATATCCTACAACTCAGCTTATTAACATGTGGCATTACATGCATATGACCAGTGTCGACCATTAGGTAAAGCCGCTGAAGTGATGGCTTTGGGCCCTAAAAATTTATGGGCACCATCTTCAACAACTCACGCATCAAAACAAGTAGCATTCTAGAATGAATTTACAGCAATTAGGAAAAAAAAATCAGGACCCTCATCCATCGAAAATTCATGACTCCAAATTAGATGGTGAATCAATAACGGCGATGGTGACTTCAATCGACCATTTGATCTTTGATGGTGGCTCTATTGCGATGATAATAGTACCTCCAGGCTTCGCTCTAACCTCTTTCAGTACATGTAGGGCACAATCAATAATTGTCATCTTTGATTGTTTGTTACTTGCATCTATTTTAGCTGTTTTATTCCATTCCTACTTGTTTTCTAAAAAGTTGAATTAAGAATGGAACTTAGTTTATTATTTTCAGTTCCTCATCCTTGTTTTGAATATTGGCAGGTTATTTACTACATAGATACCTTTATTTCTCTATGATTATTCAATTTCTTCTCCCTATTTTGAAAACTGAAAAATTGTTTGCTGAACAGATTTGCAATTTAATGTTTGTATAAAACTCAAATACTTTAGATTGTATATCCTAAGTTTATGCTGGTTATGTAATGTTACTCATAGATAATTAATACCGAGTCTGTTGTAGAATTTGAATTCTCGTTACAAGTAGAGTTTTACGGTTGCTATCTACTCTAAAAATCCACTTAAAATTGTCCAACTTTTAAATTTAATCTACACAAAATTGCAGGTTATTGTTCATTGCGATTGGCAACATGCTATTGACTATAATGAACAAACTTGAAGTTTACCCATTATAGTCAATAAAAAGTTGCTCACCGAATTACATGATGACTTGCAGTTTGCTGCTAACTGAAACATAGCAAATCCAAGAAAACCATAATCACACATTCACTCAAAACATAGCAGCCAATATTTTACTATGCATACATATTCTAGTTTTAGATTCCTTTGCATTTCATAAGTATATTTTATGACTGTTGTATTAAACTGTATATATACAGCAGTTGTATCATTGTAATAATTACCAGTAATAAAATCAAACTTTTCCAAAATATTGTATGTTGTAATTCTTCATTTACATCAGAAATAAAAGATCAGCATCTCTTTTACTTCATAATAAGTAAATTTAGGGTCGTTAAGCGGTTCTAGTTGGCTAATTTTATTGAAATAACAATCAGCATATGATTAATCCTAATAAAAAACTCTTGTATTTGTTTGAAAATAAATAAACAGCAGATAAATCGAATGTTAATTAATTTTTTTGATTAAACTATAAATTAGGTTCAATCGTCTTTTGCCAAAATTAATATTTTTACTTCTCATACATTATTGGATTTACTATGTAGTCCTGTCTACAAGTTTTGTTTATTAATAAACGAGCCCAATTCCCTTGGCCATTACTTTTCAAAAGTCTTCCGCCTAAAGTAGCGTTGTCAATGGATATTCAGAAAATATGAAATCTATAAGAACCCATATCCGAAAAGTGGATAAGTATCCGATATATGGAAAAATCGGTGAGGTTGCGGATACAAAAACATCGATCTAAAAATTATTTATTCTGTATTTTTATGATTATGTGTATTTCAATACAATAAAAGATGATTATTTATTGTTTTATGAAGTTATATATTTATTGTATGCACTAAAAGTAAATTAACTGCTTAAAGCTACTTACTATCATCATAGATGTTTAATTTCAACATTTTCATAATCAGCGAAATTGATTTTTTTTATTGTTAAACAATAAAAAATATTCGATTTCGCTAATTAATTGGTCGGTAGTAGACGGGTAGAATAATTATTTTATATCTATCCGTAATCACAGACGAATATCTGAAAATAATTTCAAATGCGGATTGAAAGCTTATATATCAACGAAGCCTTAAATATGTACTGAATTTTAGGATTCGATTTTTCTAAACACAAAAGTCGATATTCTGAAATCAACAATAGTAAAAAGTGCTTTATATATGGAAACAAGGTAATAAAAAAAGAAAATGTACAAAGAGAACTGTATGTTAAGCAAGGACAAAACGAGTTAAAAATTATTGATTCAAACTAGTGGCTCTCAAACTGATGGATTGTGGAAAACGCCGTGCATATAATATTTTGTTTTATATACACTAGGATTGGCTACAAATTTGTGATTTTGTTGGAAAACTTTAAATCATGCTCATACAGTATCCACTTATAATCAATGAAATACACGAATCATAGATACGTATAAGCGTGATTTTTTTCCTTTCAGCTGGTTCCTTCTATTTACTTCCATGTTTTAAGTTCAATCTCCTCCGTGTATATCTAGTTTTTAAAGTGGTATTGACTTGTTAGTTTTTTTTGAAAGGAAAAAAGAGGGAAATAAGATTTTAGAATGATCTTTTTCCTACATTTAAAAAACAGTTGCTTTGTGAAATTTTATAGCCTGACTTTTGCATGTTAGCAAACGTAATTCTTGTTTGGAAAAAATATGTTATGATCCGTATGATCCAAAGTGCTTTACACGTAAATTAAGTCATGTACTAAGTTTACAAAAAATAGGGCTTTATAAAAGTTGACAAAATTTTGTAAAGAAAAATAGCTAAGATTGTAAAACATGACCTGTAAAAATTAACTAAATTATGTGAAAAATAACTAAGTTAAAAATGTTAACAAACTTACAAAAAATGTAATATACTACGTTAACAATTTATTTAAAGAGAAGTGATTATTAACATTTTAAAACATTTCTTGATCTGGAGCAGGAAGGCTGAAAATTATGTGGTCTTGATAGGAAATGTGCTTGTCAATGGAAAAAAGAGAAGTCTTAATTATGGCGTAGTGGTATATTAATCATCTTCTTGTATGTTTTCAACTTATAATTGTTTTCGTGGGGTTCTCAACATATAAAAATGAAGGTACATATTTTCAACTTATAGTTATTTTCTTCATGTGTCTGAAATTATTTCTTATGAACTGTTCCTTGCATCAATCAAGCTTGTTGAAATAAACCAACAAGAAAAAGAATAGAATTTTAAAGAAATTGCTAAAATGTTGCAGATATTGGTTCTGAAATTGAAGCTTATAATTCGTAGTTCTGGCTAGTGAGGAGTTGAGAATATATTTATATGAAATGTTGAAAGCTTGCAATTCTAAAGCTTTGTCTAGTTTTAACTAGTTCTTTGTTGCCCTTGTTTTAAAGCAGGTATGTTGATTGAGGGCATCAACAAGCATAACATAATTTACTTATCAAGCATCAATTATGCTATTTGAAACAAAAATCCTCCTATATCCATAAGTATATTTATATCAGATTCTAAATCCATTCAAATAGCTACTTATTATGTATACAGTACTCGCCATATTACAAGACTTGGTCATTAATCTGTTTTCATGTATAAAATGTAAACCTATCATAAAAATCTGAGATAAAATTCGTATGTATATAAAGTAATGTACAAAAAAAGGGAGTAGCTAAGCTAACATAAAAATTAGTTTATACAAAGTTACTAAGTAAATACAAGAATCGACATACAAATTACACGAAATTGAAAGCTGAAACTCCAATTTTGAGTTCCAATTAGAAATCCCCTAAATCGTTTTCATGAATAAAATAGTAACGTCCGAGATTTTTCTGCCATTTAAATTGGAATATTTAAATCTGTTTATACATTATATTCGAAATATAATGGATTTATATCAAATTTTATTTATTAAAATGGAGTCTGAATATATATATTTATGGTATAATTAAATCGAGCCCGAAATGGCGTGGCAGTTCGTAATAAGGAATTTTCAACTTCAATTGAATATACCGGATCCGATATAAGTCAGATTTCTATGAAACAAGAAACGTTTGAATCTCGTTGACGATAATTTTCGTATGGAAGAGAAAAATCAAGATTTTGTGTTATAGAATGATAGTCAAGGTTGAATCAAATTTTAAAATAGTCACTATCGAAATCGTTATTTAAAATATAACGTTTATTAATAAATTTTAAAGGGATTTTAATATAAATTAGGCTTCGTTTTAACTAGTATTGATGATATTAAATTGTATAACTTATATTTGACGCTGTATATATTACTCTATTTGGATATTTATGATAATAATTTATTATTTCTAATTGAACTATTTGGGAATTTATTTATATTCATTCGATATTTTATAAGCGTTAGAAACAACTATTTTTCTAACGACCTCCGTTTTCAACGAAACGAATTTTATTGGAATACGCACCACTAGTTATTGTTAGATTTCCAGTTTGGGGCCAATAGGAGTTGTTTTGTTAGTAGACGAAATTTAAAACTGAACTAACTAATAAATTGAAAATAAAATAGCGTTAGTACGCAAACGAAGTCTAAATTCAATGAAATAATTTCATTAAGAATGGAACGTCAAAGACATAGTGGTACGTTCATTTTTCGTTATATTTAAGGCTCCTATTTGTTGGTGCAAATATTAAATTCAATGTAAATGTCAGTTAAATTTAATAGCCGCACAAAATAACTGTACCCTAAAACTAAATAAAAATACATACATATTAAAACCCTGAAATTTCTGCCCACTGTATATTTTGTGCATGCCAAATCACTATTTCTCTCACTTTACATGCACCGCAAACAATTGAATTCCTTGCGGCCTAATTTACTTCTTCTATGCCAAGCACGTTCTAAATAGACTACAGCTCCCCTATTATTTCTGCAACCCTATTACCCTAGTTCCTTGCATCCCATGTCCTCTCCCTTATATAATATCTTTCCCTTATATCTTCCACTTCATTCTTCGCGAGACAAAATCCCATTTTCCTCCACCAAAATAAATCCAAGCATATCAAATTAAACACTTTAAATTCCGAAAATATTTCCACTCCTTTCTCCTAATCGCAAGCTTTTAAATGGGTGCAGTATTTCCAACAGTTCGAACGTTTTTGTTCGATGCAGTTTAATCATAGAAGCTTAAGCACTCGAGAGGTGATGGTGCACTGGTTAAACTCGTGGAGTGTATAGTGGGAACAAGCATGTCGTACAACATTGAATCCCAGAGTTTGGTGGATTCCTGAAAAGTTTCATGACGCGGGTTTCATGGGACAGTGAGCATGGATGCGTCCAAGAAGGGATTATGGCCAAGGCTGATGGATGGAGAGGCTATCTCGGTTGGTTGTGCTCTGGTCCTAGCATCGTGCTGTCAGTGTGAAGAGTGTGCGTAGGTGGAAACAACGGTGGAATGGTGGAAATTTTTGCATGCAGGTATAACAAACTAGAGATGAAGTGGGGACTAGAAGGGGCTTGCGTGAAAGGTAGATAGAAGAAAGTAACCAGTGGTATGCGAAAGTGAATGAAGGTTCTGTAGGGAAGTTCTTGCATGCCGTTTCATACATGTGAGGTGTATTTGTATATAGTGGTGATACTAGAGGGAGTGCATACCTTGTAGAAGAAGAAGCGAAGTGATGAAGTGGGGGGTATACACGTTGGGCCAGGATACATGTTTCGGCCCTATATATATATATATATATGTGTGTGTGTGTGTGTGTGTGTGTTGTGTGTGAATGAATGGAGGAGGGTACACAATGGCTTTTCAATTTCCGGTAACAGTTCGGTGGGGATGGGTGGCACGATGGCGAGGGAACGCATGTGTTGATGTATATTTTCATGCAGGAAGAAGTACCCTTGGACTGGGAGGGAGTATCAGATGGGATCATGCAAAGAAAAAAAAGGGAATTGAAGGAGAATGAAAGTGTAAAGGGACTCAAGAGAGACCGATTGCATGGGTTGAGGGACACAGTTAATGCAAAAAAGGAAGTGGCCAGGAGAAGAGTTGCGGAAGATTCAAAATAGGAGCAGGGAGATGAAGTTATAAGTCTAATTATTTGTTCAAGTAAGCCTAATTATCGTTTAGCATGCCAAATTAAGTATTATACATGTCGATATATACATATAAAAATAAAAGTGTGAGTAAGATAAAACAGTAGAAGGTATGCGTTTAAACATGTCTAGTTATAACTAAACTGTGTTGCGTGGTAGGTAGTAATATATACACGCATTATAATTGAAACGTAAGTATAGAAGGTAAAAGAAAATAGGAGAAGAAGTTGCGTGCCCAAATTTTTATAATCGAAAGTTAAGGTGACTGAGGGCTTATATTATCATGTATTTAAAATGCCCAAAATGGTATAACATGTATATTTTATTACATCAGGTATCGGGTTCTAAGGACAGATAAGAAAGAACAATAACCTGTTAAACAACGTTCCAAATAGTTACAATATATAATAACAGATGATTTAAGTATTAATGAATATTATTTTTAAACAAGAAAATAACGTATAGTTAATTAATAATTCATTCTATCATTTAAACCATACGCATTCAGTCGTTATCTGACTCAGGTCAAATCAGTTGCATTGGAACCGTGTGATGAGCACTTCATTATAGAGCTATTTTGGGACAAAGCTAAACACAGTTGGAAACAAACTACTGACGACAAATGAAATCAAGGTGAGTTAAACTCACTCAGTTCACCCCACTTATATTTTATAAGTTGGGTTTATTTGTTGTGTGCTATGGATGATTTCTACTGGATGATTGTTGAATTACAGATTCATATTTTTGGCTTAGTTGTTAAGTTAAATGTTCGTTTAACTTAATTAAAATAAAATTGTTATTTCTAACAATAAAATCCAATTGAGGTAACTTACCTCAGTGGTTACGTTTATAATAATATAAAATCTGTGAATGAATAATTGAATGCTTGAATTTCTGCTATTAGCTAAGTATTGACTATTGTAGTTGTTATCTGTTGTTATTAAACTGTTTATGCCATCTATGTAGTTAGAAAATGAATACTGGTTGGCCATTTTGAACTGAATGATTTGAATTGTGGTAACCCGTTGTTTTGCAGGGAATAACAGGTTGGAGGAATCCAGCTGGATTCCTCACTAATATTGATAATATTTATCAATATGATTACGTTTTTTGTTATGAAATGTGAAATTGGTTTATATTTCATGGTTTGGTACTATATTAGTAATTTGCCTCTTTAGTACCGTCAATCAAACGGAATGATTTGTCGAAATCAATGTTAAATGGATTTCGAATGGTTTCGAAGAAATAAATATATTCTTATATGAATTCAAACTACGATTTTTATGGTAAAAATAATAATCAAAGTTAAATTTACCAATTCCATAAATATATAAAATATAACAAATAGAGATGTAAGATATTATTGAATGAATGTTTAAATGATATAAATTTATCGTGTTGGTTATTTAAATGCTGAAATGGTTTTATAAAAGCCTTAACGATCGTAAAAGAAGTTTTAATGGATTTAAAAACATCGTAATGGAATAATTGAATCATGGATAGATGAGAATTTGTAGAAGAGTTGAAAAAGTGATATTTTTATGACAAACGATTGTTTCAACAAATGGTGTTTTAAATGATACGAAATGTGATTAAATAACATTTCATGAATAAGATTAACAAATCGATAAATTTGAAAGGAGTAATGATTTGGAAACGGGATTTCATATTTTAAAAGAAATCGAAGTTGAAATTACGAATATGAATTTATAAATGAAATTTATGAATGGTATTCAGTTAAGTAAATGGAAGCGAGGATTATTCGGAGGTTCGGAATGTGTTATTCCAAAATTCAAAATGATTAATCGAAATGAGCGTTATTCCGAAGATCAGAATGTGGTATTCCAAAGTTCGGAATGGTTTCTGCTGGCCAGAGTAAATAATGTTAAAAGTTTTGAATAACAACAGCGAATATTGGTTGTCAATAATGAATTGAAAATGAGATTTTTAAATGCAGTTAAAGATGTGGAAATAGGAAACAAATGATAAGTTGTTGTAATTAAATTACAAAGGATTTTGTAAATGGAAATTTAAAGTTTTGGAAATGAATCCGAGCTAGTAAATAAAGTTAGAAGTTTGTAAATGTGTTTTGCAACGTTTGTTACAAAGGAGATGAACTATTTTTAGATATAAGTTTTTAAAGGATTATTATACAATTTTAGATAACAAATAGGTAGTCGAGTATTATTTAAAGAGGATGTGATAAATGGGAGGTAAAATGGCTTTGAAATGAAATCTGTAGGGTTGTTACAGATGGTAAGTTAAATTGTTATAAGAATTTGGAAGTATATCAATATAACAATTGTATAAGGTATTAATATGAGATTTATAAAAGTTTTGCTTATGTGGTTTTAAACAAATGAATTTGAATTATTGAAATGAATTATAATATAATAATAAAGAGATATTAGGGAATTTTTATAAGAGTTCTATTTTATAATAGAATCAAAGCTCATATACAATATTGTAAATGATTATTAATGTAAACAGAAAGAATTTTATAAGAGTTTAATAAAAAAATTGTTAAGTAAATATGGTCGAGATTCAAATAGGGTTTCAAAAGGATGGTATTAGATTGTAAATGAGCGTAATTAGGAAACATAAGTTATGATTTCCATAAAATGGTATTATAAACTATTTGCGAAAAGTTTATAAGTTGAATAAATTAAATTTGGAGAATATTCTTATTTATTATAAGAAGTGAAAACGATGCTTCAAACATTGGAAATTTTAAAGAATATAGCCAACGAATGGTTTGCTAAAGAGGCTAAATGATACTAAGTATTGAATCAGTGAATCCATTTTCTTTATGGATGAATGGTTGTTTTATTTGATAGTTAAATAACCGACTATCAAATTTGGCCCATACGATTGTTGGTACGGAAAGACCGGGATCAATTATTTATTCGAAAACCATTCCGTTTAACAAATACGAATACGTTAAAGATTCTAATTCAAGATGAAGAAATTGAAGGCCGTGGATCTTCATAAGCGGAACAATTACTTAAAATCTCTGTTTGCAATCAGAGATAAACTATTCTGTCGTGGTTGGAATCCACGGGTATGCAAGGACTTCTCGCAACTGATTCTCAGGGTGATTCCTAGGATGCATGGGATGGTGCTTTCGGTTCATCTTGTTCCTGGATTACTTGTATGGATGGATGTCTGATAGTGAATTTCCAGAAAGGTCGCGCACACTGATTTCTTCAACCGTACCAAGAGTGGAAGCGGAGGAGGAAACTTCTTGTAGCTAACGTATAAAGTATTGTTGTAGACGTCAATTGGTGATTTCGATGGATCTGACATGTGGCATTCGAAGTGAATGTGATGTGCTGATTATAGAAGTAAAGCGTAGCCTCAAGCCTCATCAACCGGGAAATGAAAAAAATCCGGCAGGCATCTGGCTATGTGGGTCGCTCCCATTAGGGTGTCTAACCACCTATCAAGAGAAATTCCTTTTCTTTCTTTAATATATTTCGATGCTGTCCTTGTAACACCCTGAATTTTCTGTTAACTGTAAATTAACAAATTTAATTATAATTAATTCTTATTGAAAGAATTAAGGGAAACGGGTTACGCCGTTGCACTCGTCTTGGAATTCTGCCTGAGATAGAGTTTGAGTTTTCGTAAATCGGACTCCATATGCCGGAGTTATGACCTCCGGAAGTTTTAGAATTCAAATTAAAATTCAAACGGTTCAAACGAAGTTCAAATTTCAAAAATCAGACCTAAACTGGGTTGTAACACCCCGTAATTCTGTGACATTAAGATTCTCAAATTAAAGTATAATTAATTTTTAAAAGAAAAATTAAAAGAAAAAGATCCATGCAGTTGTTTAATTTAAGTATTGTAACTAACATGAAAAAAAAGAGGTAAGGAGAGAACAATAATTATTATTGTTCTAAGACTTATTAACAAAAGCCTCTGTAGCTCAGTTGGTTAAGGCATTGGATTGGTAGCATGGAGGTCGGGGGTTCGAACCCCGGCGGCGGCATAATTTTTTATCATTGTTTTAGAGAGGGCCAACTAAACATGCAAATATATGTACGTATACAAATTCAAAATTTGAAAGGATAAGAACGTACGTATAAGGAAATAAAGAAAATATATATATATATATACATATGAGAAATATATATATATATATATATATATATATATATACAAAAATATATGTATACGAAAGATAAAATTCAAGATAAGGCTACAGTCAATGAAATATGGCAACATCATTTGAATTTTGAAAATAAAATGAAAGTTGTGCGTATATATATACGCGTAAAATGGTCGTTAGAGGAATTGTATACATATAAGAATATTTCATGTGAATAAAACAGTTAAATAAATTCCAGAAATTCAAAAGTTTGAAAATCAAACTTTTACGCCAAAATAGCTTATGGGACCCAATGCTGACTCAGCACTGCGTGTATGATAAGGTTTGGCTAATCTACGTACCTGGACTATTTTCTTAACTAGGTTCAATGCTGACTCAGCGCTGCGTGTACGATAAGGTCTTGAGCAGCTATATAAACAACCCTAGTCTTCATTCTCTTTGCACCAATTCTCTTCTATCCTTATGCTGCTAAGATTCATGGCTTCTTCCCCTCCTCTAAATTTTCTTAAATAAATAAAATAAAATATGATTCAAGACGAGGAGATGCTGCTAAAAGACTTTTAAGGAGGGATTCAAATCAAAGTTTCAAGTGAAGAATTCAAAGGCTAGCTCAAACAAGTTTCAAGCAACGACGCACGAATCATAGCCATGCTTTCCTTCTTTTCTAGATCTATTTTCTGTAAGTTGGTTATTTCTAGATCTGAATATTTTGTTTTATTTGTGACATGAAATTAAAGGAATAAAGGAATATGCCAAATCTCTCTCTCTCTCTTCGAATCTGTGTTTATACTCTTGGACTGAATTAAGAACTGTTATGATTCAAGGACAAATAAGACTGTAACCGTGACTATGACTATAGAACTGTGGCCTTTGAAAGCATATGCCTTTGGACTATGACATAAGCCTTTGATTTTGGGACATATAAACATTGCCTATGACAATGACTTATGACTATGGGAATTATTTTCCCTTTTGGACTATGAACATCGCATATGACTATGGACATTTCCTATGACTGTGACTGTGACTACAAGGATTATTTCCTTGACTAGGCCTATACCTTTGATTTGGACATAAACTATTACTTATGACATAATGAGGACAACTGTGATTTTGACACCCATGATTTATGATTAGGAAAATATTGCTTTAGTTTTGTGATTGAGAAGTTGGGTCTAAACCCAATTATTTATTCTACCTGTTTCTTGGTTTTTCTTTGGTTTTAAGACAGTGGGAATTTACCTATTAAGTTAGGTCTACCCACGTTCTTGAACCTATTTTGCCCATTCTTTGGTTTTAAGACAGTGGGAATTTACCTATTTAGTTAGGTCTACCCATATTCTTGAACCTACATTGTTATCCAAACCTTTTTATGCCAATTATTCCTTCTTGTCATTTTGATTCATTCCCTTTTTTATCTACGAATCTAGATTTATTTATAATCTAGGTTGAATCACGATTATTCGAACGGTGGGAATGCGATTTGGGGAAAAACATGGAAATGAACATGAATGTAGTTGTAAACTTGGAAATTGGCATAATTTGGAATATGTATTATGAAATGCATATTAAAATGAAAACGGGGAAATTTGACATGGATTAGGGAATATGTGATTTTGACATATTAAATTTAGCGTTAGTAAGTAAGCTAAATTTTAGGCATAAAATGTAAACTAGAAAAATAATTCTAGTTTTGCCATAAATTGTGAATTAGGATGTTAAACCAAGATTGGGTTAATTAAGGTTGATTTGGAATAAGTATATTAGCACAATTTTGAATTTATTCATAATTGTGAGCAATTGTCATGTTTAGAATAAATTATGGTTAGCGACACTAAACTTGGTATAATTTACATACCAAAAAGTATAAATATAATAAATAAGAGAGAATGGGCCGTAATAATAAATATGACAATGTACATTAAAAGAGTAGTAATGAAATCAGTAAATTAGGAGTAATTTACTTATAGAATTCGTCATAAATGTTAAATTGTTCATTTACCACAAAATATGTAACTTGGTTAAATTTTGGCCATAAATTATAAACTAGGATATTTAATCTAGTTTCGGCAATGAAATAGGAAATGGCTTAAACTGCATGTTGGGTTAGGACTTGGGCCCAGAATATAAGTATACTAGTAGGCTTGACAAATAAATATAGGCCAAATTTGTCTAAAAAGGGGAAATGGGCTTTTGAAATAAATTGTTAACAATTTATAGACAAAAGAAAAGTATTTTGATAACACCCCTTTTTATAACACATAGACCAGAAGGTTCTAGGGTGACAGAGAGGATAGTGTCTAGGCTTGGGTTTGGAAAATACAAGTTTCCTGCCCTCCCTGGCTATCCCTAACTGATCCGAAGGACGAGATGGTTGTTTTCAAGACCAGATTTGGAAATTAATCAAAAACCCTTTGAACTTAGAAAACATGAATATGCCTAACCCGAGGTTAGACTGAGTTGCGGTGTAAACCTGCCCGGAACCGACCGGCACATCCAGTAACCGCAGCAATATATGTCTAATGTGAGAGGTTGCGGCTTTAATTTATTAATTAAAGCTAGAATGGGAAGGTTAAGGAACACTTAACCAAATTAGCACAGTTAAAGCTAGAATGGGAGGATTAAGTCCATGGGAATACTTAGCCAAATTAACATGTTGACTAGACTAGAAGGTGGGGTTAAGTAAAGTTAATACACTTAGCCAATTTAACATGTTAATTAGACTAGAGGTTGGGGTTAAGTTATACACTTAGCCAAATTAATATGTTAGCTGGACTAGACCATAGGGTTAAGTAAACTTGAATGCTTAACCATCAGAATATGATAAATGAATAGGGTTAAGTAAAAAGCATAAAGGGATAACACTTAACCAGTGTAATAGGATAAGGGAAGAGGGTTAAGATAGCTTCAATCGACTAAAGACACTTAACCAACCCAACCTGGCGAGAAAGAAAACTAAATAGTAAACCTCAGTTGAAAAAGGGACTAAGTAGTAAACTTAGTTAAGAAAACAAGGAATTTGGAAACTAAGTGGTAAACCTTAGTTAGTAGAACTAAGTAGTAATTCTTAGTATAACACGAAGGAGCGGACATCCATATGGTTTTAAGAAGGCTCCAACGAATTGGATTACGAAGCCCGAGGCTTCGGGGGGACGTGAGGGTACTCTTGGTATCCCTCTGTGAGGCTGCAGATGATCATCCTGGGCTCACAGAGGTTAAGGTCTGCGTTAGAAGAACCGAGGGTATGCCTTGGTTGCAATATATATATGTGGTAACCTAAAGACTAGGATGGACCAGCGTGATTCGGCGAGAAGACGGTAGCCCTATGATAGCAACTCGTCGTCTACCATCCATCTTGAGTCAATCGAGATACGTGAAGCGGAAAGGCGGAGAACTCCAAAAGACCATATACTTGCTATCTAGTTATGGTTGCGGATGGCCATAGGATAGTGGGGCACCGGGGGCCGGCGTATAGTTCTCATTTTACAAGGTGTGCCTTTCATTAGTTGAGGGAGGGGTCAAGTGGGACCATAGCCACTGGAATAAAAACAGACCTTAGCATCTGCATCGGCAGATATCCGAAAGCTCCCGACCGAGTTCTGTATTCCTTGATTTGCCCTGTCACAGGACTCGGATCGCACATTACAGGACATGTGCATCTAGACAAGCGATAACGATTCGCGATACATGCGTGGGGAAGCCTAGGAGCATATACCACTCTAGGTAGTGTGTCCTAGACTTGGGGGCATTGTTCGACAGGTAGCGTAATCCCTAGTTGGACTAGGTGGCATAAACCCTGAACTCGAAAAGCGTTCAGCAGATAGCGTAAAACTATAGTTAAATCTAAGAAGCACTTGATAGAAAACCCTAGATTAGATCTAGGTAATAAATAATAAATGTATGCCTGAAGAAAATGGAAACTACAGGGGTTGGGATCACGTTATCGTTACTAGTTGAACACTAGTTAGGTGGTGCAGAGATATAGAAACCAGTATAACAAGGAAATAGCGAAGCTGCGAAAGTATTAGAGTGTATCCAGTCATCTTAGCATATCTTGTGACTACCTTGTCTAATCTTGTTGACCTTATCGTCATGGTGTAATCTTGTATTCAGTTAATTCATGTCGTTTTGTTTTTCCATGTTCACATACTAGAAGTTACTGAACTTACTCAGGCTTTATGTCTGACTCTGTTTTTCTTTCGTCTTCTTTTCTTCCGTTCCCCCGCTAGGTAGTTGAGGAGGGAATAGTATAACTCAGGATTAGACTGGACCGTTGCTCTTTCCCAGCTTGAAGATTTGACGAAATTGTCTTTGGATTCTCTTCCAGATGCTATGGCTGGCTCTTGCTACATTGGGGAATATATAAATGTATTTTCATGCTTCTTTATTTTATAAAGACAGATGATACTCTGATATTGTAAAAGAATCTTGTACAGACTAAATTATCAATAAAGCAAAGTTCTATTTTCCACTGTTTAATAATTTGTCTGTCTTATAATTTATCTGCATCTTTTACCCAAAATGCTCCACAGAACTTAGTGCATTCCCTTTGTGAGTGACACTAACGGACGTGGGGTGTTACATGGGTTGGGCGGGAAAATTCCCGCCCAGGCACCAGGTCGACCTGGGGGTCGACCTGGGTGACCAGGTCGACCATAGGGTCGACATGGGGGTCGACCTGCGGGTCGACCTGCCCAGTCGACCTGATTTGGCCCTGGCTGGCCTGGTCAGGTTTTCGGTCGATTTTTGGGGCTTGGCTATGTCACAGGGCTTACATGTCACTTTCTGATTGGCTTCTCTTGAGATGGATGGTCTGGATTCACTCTAGCTTTATCGATGACTCTAATTAATTTGAAATTCTATAAACACAACTTGAGTCTAAACCTAAATTTACACAAATAAATTGGAGATAGAGCCGTTATGCTGCGGGAAGGAAGCCAAGAGTAGCCTCCACTTGTAGAAAGCTTAGAGACGAGCCAAAATCAAAGTTAAAACACGATTCAAACAACGTTAGTCTACCCAAAGGAAAGCATTTCAAATTCAGATCTCAGAATCTAGAATTCAAGTTCGTCGTTCGTTGTAAGTATAGTGATTTTTCCGATGTGAATAAAATTAAGATTTGATTTGATGTAAATTGGGAATGGAATTGTGCTATTATGTAACGACGATGTTAATTCATGTATTGAAATGATTGTGGTATTGTGATGTTTGTGGTATAATTGAGTTTAAGTTGATCCTATTATACTTTAGAATGAAAACAACATCGCATGCAAGTTGTATAGTTCATGTTGTAATCTACACCTATATGTTTATGTGATTATATAGGTTGTATGTATACTTTATGCCAAGAACCCCTATGCCTAAATGGTTATGTCCATATACACGCTCCTATGTTTATACAAAAGTTGTGAGTTCCTAATTGGATCCATATCAAGATCCACTTTAATATATGTTTCATGTTGTAATTAGACACATGATTGGATCTAGTTCACACGTGCGATGAAATTATACATACTTTATGAAAACGTCATATTCTTGTCATATGCTAGTTATGTTCGATGTTATGCCTAGATCCAAAACATGTTTAGGCTTATGTTGTCTAAATCATATGCTAATTTATGTGACACCTATTTGGTTAGATCCCTATTTCAATGCAAGTTCACATATATGTAAGTTGATTTAGGCTATCTTGTAAACTCACATGTATGTTGATTAGCCTATGTAGCAAGTTCACACCTATGACATTCATGTTGACTATTTTGCAAGTTCACACCTATGATGTTCATATTTACTATGCCAAAAATGCCAACTTTACACCTATGCCATGTTCATGTTAGTGAACTGCTTTGTGCAAATTTTGTGTACACTAAATTAGGCTAAGTTTTTAGCCTAATATTATATGTTAAAAATCATGCGAACGTAAAATTAGGCTAAGTTTGTTAGCCTAATACTTAGATGGGGTAACGTTGGGATAAATTGGTAATTATAGGAAAACTTGACATAAAAATATGTGGAATTGGTATGGTTGTCACATGCCAAAATTGGTGGCATTTAAACGGTATAAATTCTTATACCAAAAATGTTAAACTTGGAGAGCGGGCCATAACATTTAATGGTTAGCAAATTTACATATAACAAGTAATAAAGACAAATATGTAAATTTAGAAAATGCGAGTATGCTTAACACGAGGTTGGATTGAGTTGTGATGTAAACCTGCCCGGACCCGCCTGGCTGTCCAGTAGTCACAACAATACCTATCCAATGTGGGTGGTTAAGCATGGAGCCTAATAAGGACCCGAGGTTAGACTGAGTTACGGTGTAAATCTACCCGGAACCGACCGACACATCCAGTAACCGTAAGAATACCTGTCTAATGTGAGTAGTCGGTGCTTTAAAAAGCTAAGGACAGACTGTTAGGATGGTAGGGTTAAGTTAACTAAAACACTTAACCAGTTCAACATGTTAATGAAATTGATGGGTGGGGTTAGGTAAATACAGACACTTAACCATTTAACATGTTTGACAAGAAAACCCTAGTAACGGGGACCCATTTCAGCAGTAACCCAATTAGGTATCATTGTACCCTGAAACTAGGCAGGGTGGGGCACGATTACTGAGCTGATTGTAAGTGGTCAAAAGCGACGGCGGTGGGTGCAACAGTGTGGGTTCTAACTAGGTGCGGGCGTGCACACACTTCGGAGTAGACAAACAGGGCACTGGGGGCACCAGTAGTATAACCTATGCATTTCTAGTTTTGTGTTGGACCGCCACCATAGGACTTGATACACCCCAGGGTGGGACGAGCATAGGTATCTACAATCTTCGGGGCCATAAGACACAGTTGATTATGCGAGTAGGAGCCGATCTTTTGAAAAAGGGGATCACTTTACCTCCTGCATGGAGTGCCAGTTAAGACAATACAAGTAGGTGCAAAGATATAGTGTGGGGTGCGATATTATATTCGATTCAAACTGCTTTATCTTAGTTTATGATGTTTTCCTATTTCTAGTTTATACCTATCATGCCCTTATTCTTATTCTCATACTGAAGAGTCACTAGACTTATCAGGCTTTATGACTGACCCTATTTTCTTTCGTCTTCTTTTCTTCCGTTTCCCCCAGGTCCACAGGGAGGAAACAACTCAGCTTAGTCAGACTCTTTCCAAGCTTCAAGATAGTAGATGCACGATTTGGACTCTCTCTCTCCTTGGCTATGGCTGTTGCACATTATCATGGGGACTTATGCAATTTTAATTATGTTTTATGCTTCTTTATTTAATAACCAGGACAGAAATGATGATGTAATGTTTTTGGAAGTTATTATGTGATAGTTACGGAAATGTTTTGTTTGAACACGTATTTACGAAATAAAAAAAAGAGTCTATTGTTTTCCACTGCTTATGTGTATATGTGTTTATATCTGTCTTGTGTTTTATCTGTGACTTTTACTTACAAACCTCTACCAAAGTTAAGGCATTCCCCTTGTGAGTGACCTTAATGGAGGGTGGGGTGTTTCACTTGGTATTAGAGCATAGATTTACCAGACTAGATAAAAGCTTTTGGAACTATTTTCAAAAAGAAGTTTAAAGAAGCATTCTTTTTCAAGAAAAAGTTTTGTTTTTAAAAGGCATAATTCCCCAAAAGCCATATGCACTATCTCTCTATCCTTTGTCTTGAATACTTTCCTTTTTGTTCCAGCATGTCTGGAGATCTTAACCTTCCGAAAGGAGTACCGATCCTTGGCTGGTTCCGAAGGTACTAGAGGCTAGGGCCAATTGTGCGGGCGCAGCAGACATTCCTCCTCCCATAGTGGCAGCGATACCTCCTCCTCCTCCTCGTGGAAATACTTTCGCTAAGACACGTAGAGACTTCAAGGCTATGCGAGGAAAGGACTTTTATGCAGCTGAATCATTTGTGGCAGCAAGGAACTGGCTGAAGGAGACCGAGGACTTGTTCATCATCTTCTAAGTTGACGACAGGCAAATGATACAGCTAGCGGTGTGGTTGCTTAAAGATGAAGCTTCCTATTGGTGGGAAGTTACCCATGCTGAGAGGCCAGTGGAGAATTGGGAAGATTTCATGATGAGGTTTGATATGAAATTCCTCTCCTAAGCTAAAAGAAGCCTGCAAATGGAGAAGTTCCTAACTCTTAAACAAGGAAGTATGACAATCAAGGAGAATGTCAATCAATTTAATCAACTGGCCAGATTTGGGATGGATTTGGTAAACGCCCAACACAAGAAGGCCCTTCGCTTCGTCAAAGGTCTGAATGAGCCTCTACATAGCCTTGCAATGACCCATATACCCATGGGAGCAACTTTTGAAAGCTTGGTGGACATGGCGCTACTACACGAGGAAGATAAAGGCAAGAAGGAGGCAAAGGTGGAAGTGCCTCAAGAAAAGAAAGAAGATTTACAGGCTAAGAAGACAGACTTCAAGAAAGGCGGGAAGAACAACAAATCCCATGAAAAGAGAAAGTGCAATTTCAGTGGCATTATGGGGCATATAGCAAAAGGCTGCAGGAAGAAAAAGGCAAAGATGAATGGGGGTTGTTTCCATTGTGGAGAGACTGGACACTTGGCTAAGGACTGCCTAAAGAAGCAGGGGCAGGGACAGGGGACTTGTGATAACCCGGAAATTCCCACCCTCTGGATCGACCATAAACCACACAGGTCTGAACCAAAGAATGGAAATCTGCGGATACATCAACTTTGGGCATACAACACATCAGAACAAATACAGAAGACTTTTATAACATCATAATAAATGTTACATCAGAGTACAGAATATATATCAGAGTACATTGGATAATATTACAGCGGAAGATAAATTACAAAAATTAATACATTTCAGCGGAACTAATCTCAGTGGAAGGCTATCAACATTCTGCCCATAGCTTCAGTCTTCAATCCAGGATCTTTGCTTAATATATCTGCCAAATGAGCTACTCGACTGCCCATGTGGAAAGAGGGCACCCGAGTTTGCAAAGTGAAGCAAACAACAGGTCAGTCGTGGGACTGGTGTGAGAATTCTTAACTTAACTTTAACTAGTAATAAGGCTAATCACAGGACCACGCCGCTAACGCGGAACGGGTTTACTCCATTGGATTGCCAGTGCATAACTAAAGTAAATCGTCGAATAACGCAATGCTTTTTAGAAAAATGAAACCATTATAAGACCCGGGTCCCATCACACAATGCAACGCACACCAGAGGATAGGGTTTTACCTTATAATGGTCAAGAAATGATAAATACGCAAAATACGATATTATTATTAGTGTGTATATATTTTAATTAAAACATTTCAATCATAATATAAATCCTAGACGGCATAGCTACCATCTACTATGTCGCCGTACTAGTAATACAATCAAAACCGTAAAGGGGCGTATTGGAAATTGGGTTTCCATCATGAGTCAAGGCTAGGGAGGAAGTCCTTACCGATTCGATACACTCTAGCAATGTCCCAGGATTCGGACGCTGGCGAACCCTTGGATCCTGCAGGGCCGGTCCACAACTGCTTTAGTAGATTAGTTATTCCTGAACACACGCTCCCCGGTCCTATTGAACCTATAATATGGCCGAGGGCGACCGCATAAATCCGAGGCCACTAAAAATCCAACAACCACATAAGTAAATGTCTGCGCTCCATACTATGACACCACTTCTAGCTAGAAAGAAACGTATGCACTCCCTGCGTTCCCTTCTCCCGTTTTAGACTCTACCGGGCTGTGAGGCTCGCGAAGTCACGATATACACAAAGCTATGCCTAAATAGACTGTGATTTGACCATCAACCACAAGGCCTGCTTTTCAACAAAGCCTTGATCAATTGCATCTTAGCATGCCATATTGTCAGACTCTACCATATCATTGATCATCTACCAATATATATATATAACCTCTAAGCTCATACGTCTTAGAGAAGGGAGTTAAGTGAAGAATAAATTCTCACCACCGAACTGAAATATATATTCAGTTGCGTTCAACCAATACAGTAGAAAAGAATACAATGTCAAACACACAATCCATTTACAAGTCCACTCTGGGTCTGAACGAAACAACGTATCCATCGATCTCCAGTACGTCTGGAAGATCATCACTTATTACCTTGCCTTGGGCGATCAGTCCCAATTCAAGATATCAGTCACTATCAACCAAACGATGTGAAGTTCTCCGGTCTTCAGTCACCGATTTCATCTTCGACTCTTGATCGTCGTGATGATTATTCAGAATGGGTTAAACCCGGTCTTTCTGAATAACTCGCGTATTTGGTGATTAAAAATCAAATATTGGAAAATCACACACTACGCCACATTCCAACTCAGAATATTCTTTTAATAAGATATTCATATTAAAAGCTTCTCATAAATTTTATCAAAGATAAATTAATAAATTAAATCATAAATCTTCCTTAAAAGATTTATTAAAAATTCTAAATTTGATTTAATATCAAAAATCATTTTCACAGATCATTTATTTTAAAGAGTAAATCTTCTTTTAAACGGGTTAAAGAACTCGTGTCATTTAAAACACAGTTCACGATAAACCCACAAATCATTTTCCAAAATATGGAATTCCACAGAAATCAGTCAATACATAATCGATGTAAATTTCTGTATCGGACTAACAATATACATGGAATAACGGCAAAGCCTATTAAATTCCAGATATAATATCGGTCTTCTATTACAGAAGCCCATCTCGATTATTACCAATCGAATTTCCACTTAATTCCAATTTAATATATTAAATTGGGAAAACTAGATTTTTAGAAAATGCCTTTTTAAATCTATAAAATAGATTTATAAATTCCAAATAAAAATTTCAATGTAAATTGGATTAAAGGACAAATGTCGTTTAAAAACACCGTCCACGATAAATCCACTTCACATCTCAAATAATTTCATATCACAAAGTATAATGGCAAATTCTAATAATCTTAATTAAAGGATTTCTCTTTAAATATTAATTATTATACAAAAAAACATATTTAAAATATTCATTAAAAATATTCTTTATACAACAGATTTTTATCTTTTACAAATATTCTTTGTTTTAACATATACTTGATTAAAAATATATTTTTATATTAAAATATATTCTTTATATAAAGAGAATTTCTAATGTAAGAATATTCTTATTTAAAAGAACACCTGAATCAAAATGCGACTCAAACATTTACCATATAATTTTGGATTATATGTGTTAGATCAAAATTTGGACCTAACACCCAAATTGTTCTGAATCTTATAGAGTTTTAACTGAAGAATGAAGAAAAAGAAAATAACACACAGAATTTATAGTGGTTCGGCGTTAATGAGCCTACGTCCACTTTATATGTTATTGATTATACTTCGAATGCTGGTACAATCAATGGTTTCTCTCTAGCTCACTTTTACAATTGTGATTTCTCTCAGTAATCTAGTAATAAAACTGATAAGAAATGGTAGTATGACAATAATGGCGGAATCAGTCCTCAATATTGCCAAAAAGATCCCAAAAAATGCCATGCTCCGGGCTATTTATAGCTGATTTTGTCAGGCGGGTCGTGATAACACGTGGCACGAATCCCGAGAAAATCGGATCGCATCGCTACCATTGAAGAAATAGTCAAATTAGCCGTTGTAGACAGGTGTCGCGATCCCCTTGAAAATCGGATCGAGCAAACGGGGAGAATCAGTCAAAGTGACGGTTAGGGACACGTGTCGCTAGATCCGTGCGTCTCGGATCGCTGAAGACTAGCTCGTGTTTGAACGGGTCAGAGGTTTCGCCGTGCATCAGTGGATCGGATCGGTCTATACTGGGCAATAATGCATGTACGGATCGAATCGCATAGAGGTGTCGTTTCGCTGATTAAATAGGGGGCGATCCGTTGAGGCGCGATCCGATAAGGGGCGATCCGATGAGGGGCGAGTCAATGGTGCGATCCGTTCCTTCATGTACTTAGGGGATGTGGTTTCATACTTTTCTTCTTGTGAATGAACCTGGGTGGCTTGGTCAAAAAGCTAGCCAACATTTTGCCCCCTCGAAGTATGTTTTATCTATGATGGAACATGCTTCGAATGCTTTAGAATCGTCTTTTCACAACAAATCGCAAATTAGTGAACGATTCCTTTTCTGAGACTTTTCAGAGTCTTCATCACTGGATCTGTCGGTCATTTATCGATTCGTATCGCGTAGTCGAGTCGTGGTTCGTTAGCAAGCCATTCGTCTTGTTCTTTGGTGAGCACTTGGGCTTCTTCTCGGAACGAAATGGGCTTCTCTCCGAGACGTGGTGGGCTTTTGGTTCGCGGCCCGTCCATTTTCGCGGATCGAATAAGACAAGAAAGGGGAGACAAACGGTCGCCCTTTTGCCTATATAAGTCGACCCCCCTCTTCACTTTCTTCCTTCTTCCTTCTTTCGTATCGTATCGCCTGCATCATTGAGGAAAAGCCCTAGTTTTTCAGACCTCCAAAAATCAAATTGTTTTCCCTATTTTTAGAAAGGTAATTCTACCGAAAGCACCCTTATTCGATATCGCTCTCGTTTTTATAAGTTTTTTCGACTGGTTTGAGGGAAGAAACGATGGAATGTTGTGATTTTTGGGGTACCCAGCGAGGCGCCATGGCTGATGGTTTCAGAGGTTGGAGTTCGGAAATGAGAAGAAGAGGAGAAAAACGGAGGAGGAAGGAGAAGAGAGAAGACCGGTTCGGATCGTGGACATGGAGAGGAGAGGAAAAAGATGAAGGCCTGTGGCAAGACGGAGGGTCGTGGTGACGGCAGAGGCGTGTATCGCGGGGGGCTGAAATGCTTTGGCAAAGACCCCGATGTCTCACGATCCGAGAGGGGGACGATCCCTCTGACCTGCGATCTGAAGGAGGGCGATCCCTCTACCCTACGATCCGAAGGAGGGCGATCCCTCTACCCTGCGATCTGAAGGAGGGCGACCTGTCTTACACACCACGGTCCGATTCATAGTTCGCGATCCAAACCAATTTTTGAACCTTAGATGATGCCTTGTCACCATAAAATTCTGAACAGTTAGGCTAGGGCCTTGATTTGGACTTTCTGGACTAAACGATTACATAATTTAACTACATATGACGACTAATATTTTGATGATCTTGATAGCTTTTATGCTTTATCTTTAATGCATGCACAAGCACACACACCGGCACTTGCACACATGGGGGACGGGTAGTTTTAATCTCATTTTTCATGTTTTCTCGCCTAGCAGTAATGTCGGATAATCAATCTTCTTCAAGATCCGCTACAGAAACGAAGTCCGAGGCTCCTGAGAAATACAACCCTGAGGTCCCTCCAATTAACCCAGGAGGTGAAGATTCTGGCTCTGAATACGAGGCAACGGAATCGAACTCGTCTGAAGGTACTTCATCTAGTGAAGAATCTGAGATAGACAGGCGAGCTCCCGACGACATTCCTGGCGTGCTCGGAATAGATAAATTTTCTAATTCTTTAGCATCTAAACTCGATGATATAAAGCTTAAAAGAATCTGCCTAAGGCACGGGATCTCTTGGGATGATGTCATGACACCCGGTAGCGAAGATAGACCCCACTTAGCTCCGGAAGGGTACATGGCAATCAGTCGAACCATGTGCTTGGTAGGAGCTATTCCTCCGTTTCCTTCAATCGCCATCGAGACTTTAAAACGACTGGGTATCGCTCTGATGCAGCTTCATCCCAATGCCTACGCGTCTCTATACACCTTATATGTTGCATATGCGGAGATCCTACACACCGAACTCACATTCAGAGATTTGACATTCTTCTTTCTTTTCAAGCATCGTTCCTCGGCAACCCCAAACTTCTCTTTCTTTGAATCGGTGGCGAATAGGAAGGTTCTATATGATGGACATAGCAATATAGGTGATCCTAAGTCTGATTGGTTCTATATAAAGAAACAGGCCGGATGCTCAAGAAGATGGCTTAAATCAAGTAAACTTCAAGCTTTTAACTGAATATCTTGTTCAAGAAGTCGAAGTATTAACATTCTTCCTCCTTTTTCTTTGTCTTAAACTGATCACGTCTTCCCGAAAACGGAGGGTCCGTTATACAACAATCGATTGTCTATTCTTCTTCAAAGCAGGTCTGACTTTCTAAGGATCAAAAAATGCATTACTGATGAGAATCTTCATAAGCATCATCTTCTGGATGTAAGATTCGGACTTGGCGTTGGCGGCAAACCCTACAAGTACGTGCCCCCAACGGAGGGAGAGGGAACATCACAAGCAGTAGAAACAACTAAGTTTCGCAAGAGTCCTTCCCCGATAATCATCCAAGACGACGAGGACCTGAATGTATACAAAGAGGATGAGGCCCGCGGTGACAAATCCAAGGAAATCCCAATTTCTACTCCAATCGAATCCACTGCTCTCGATGACTTGACAGACGAACAGCTATTCAAAGAGCTGAGCAAAATTCCCCTGCCCGACGATGTATATACAAAGAGGGACTTTGAAGGGGAGCCATTCTTCCCTGCTTCTAAGGAGGTCATCGCTCCAACTAGAGAACAAGAAACTAGTCAGATGAGCCTGTCTTCAGGCCCGGGTCTGTTAGGTAGAATTATATGGGATACACAAATTACACACACTATCTGACCCCGCACTCTTATATCGTCAGTATTCAAAGTTTTAATATGCTCTTTTCTTTTTTGCAGGAAAAATGTCCCGTAGGCAGTCTTATCCTTATCGTTCTCTGCGTGAGGGCACACCCAGTCTTCATCCGGGTACTGAGCGTTCTCGCGGCCCGTCTCACAAGCCGACTTCCTCGCAACCCCGGTCTCCACCAAAATCGACCTCTACCAAGCCTTCCAGTTATCTGGTAGTTCCTGCAAGGGGAAAGAAACTTCCTAAAGAGTTAACTCCTCCAAAGAGTGCACCTTCCCACAGCAGGTCGTCAAAAAGGCATCACGAATCTAAAGACAAGAGCAAAGATCCAATCAAAGAGTCTGAAAAGGAGAGGAGTGACATCGTCCCTTCCAGCCAGCCAGAGTTGGCTGCCCCCGGGTCACGGGACTACATTCATGGTCCCGAGATTCAAGGTAGGCTGGAAAAGCTGAGGGAACAATTCCCAGACATATTCTTTGACAGGATGACGTTTGTTCCACCCTTGGAACCGGTCCCTAAGAACTGGGATAATGAAGTCGTCGGGCACATCCGCCACGTTGCCAGGCAGTATGAGATGATGAGAAAACATGCAGTTAACCTTTCAGAAGTCATCCGATCGCTTGAAATAGAAGCACATAGATCTAAGGCGAAACTTGAAAACAACGAAAGGGCCAGGGAAAAGATGGAGAAGGACCTGGAAGATGCTCAATCCCAACTCGCTTTAGCGCGGAGACACGTCGAAAATTATAAAACCGAATTGGAGAATGCTAAAAAACACTTTCATTCGGAACTTGACTCCAACAGCCAGGAGAAAATGGCCTTAAAGAAGGAGGTTGAAGATATCAAAATGGCCAATATTGAGTTGAAAATAGCACAAGGCCATTTCGAAGCTGAGAGAGCTGCCTGGGAAGCAGAAAGAGCAAGTTTGAAAGAAAGTTTGGCTTTGGCTAAAGCGGAAACGCTGACTTTGAATGATCAAGTCGCAGATGCGGAGAGACGGGTAGCTCTCGCCGAACAGAATGTTGAAAGTGCCATCGAAATGGCTACTGCCTCAAACAACAAGCTCCTCGAGAGAGAGAAGGATATCGAGGGGTTTGAAGAGATGATCTTTGACTTCCTTGGCCAAGTCATGAAAACCTGCAACATCTCGTGGATCCCGGATTACCACGTTACTTTAGCCAATCTATGGGATGCCATTGTTGAGGGTGAAAAGCAGAGATTGGGAGTCGATGAAATTGATGAAGATGAGTTGATGAAGAGCATCTTGAGGGATAACGAGCCTGAGGACCTGGCAGAGGGTCGTCGTCTGATTCAAGCGGAGATGGAAAAGGAGAGAGCCCTGGCTAAGGGTAAAGGCAAAGCGGATGAAGGTTCGAGTTCAACCGTGGAGCCCAAAACCTCCGGAGTTGAGGAATACCATCCTGATGATCCACTAATCCCTTTGGGCCTAACTCCTGTAGTTGTTGGGGGCCCGTACAGCTACCCAGGAAGAAGGATCTGCAGAAGGTATCTCCCTTTTTTCTCCACAATTCGTCAAAGCAATTGTGAATTGTCGTCGTCTGGTAGAACAACCAGTTGAATTAGTAACGCATGTTCCTCATAATACAGGTGGCGAGCCCGTCGACAAGGGTGCTGAAAAAGAAAAAGAGGCGGAGAAGGAGGCTGTCTCGTCAGGTGCCGGTATTGATATATCAAAGCCGGCTGAGGTCACAATAGTAGAGAAAAGCATCCCGGCACCTAGTACTGACGTTCCCAAGGATGCGGAGACCATCGAGGCCTTGAAGGACATGGATGGGCGCCATGTAGAGGAAGAGGAAGATATTATCGGCCCCAACGAGACCGACGACGATGAGGATGAAACTTTGGCCAGCAGAAAAGCTAAGCAGGAAAAAGAGATGGCTTCGACGAAGGTGCGAGAAGAGCCTTTGGACGTAGTCCCTATTGCAGAATTTGATCCCAAAACCGGGATGATTTTGAAGATCCAGTCCAAATCCATCAGCAGACAGCTCCATTTTGCAAATCCTGATGACTTCCCGGCTTCCCTTTCTGATAAAAGGAAGAGAAAGGAGAGAGTAGAGGAATCTTCTGAAGAGTCGTATGTTCCCCTTATAGACAAAAGGAAGAGGAAGAAGGGAGATCAATCTGACGCTGACAAGGCTAAGCTGGGGAGACAGAAGCAGGAGAAGAGGTCGAAGCATAAATAGGATACTGTTGCTGGTTTTATATTTTGTCTTTAGGTTTTCCACTGGCCAGGAAGTGTAATTGTGAGACTGGCATTCACTTTTGTCTTCTAGGTTATTTTTCACTTTGTAGACTTGCAGTATATAAAGGAAAGTTTATCTCTTTTTGCATCACTGTGTACCTGTATTCAAATAAACTTTCCATGTTTAGTCATAGATCATCTAATTATAACCACAAATCAGTCAAACAACAGAAAGAAAATTTTCGTGCTGCATTGCTGTATTAAAGTTTAGTATATGTGCCCCCAATCAATCGTTATCATAGCGCCTGATTGGGCTTATTAGGGATTGGTTAGCATTGTCGGCAGGTTGCCCCCTATTTCTGAATATGGGGGACTTAGAAGATTTCGTAGGATAACTGTTATTGTGGTACCGAATTTCTGGCACCTTTCTTAGTGCTTAATCATAGACTTCTTTATACTCTCCTGGCGGTCGCCGAGGTTAGAGTTTGAATTCAGTAATTCATTCGGTCCCTGTTCCTTTAGCAGGGAAGAAGTTCTTTCTCAGCGCTCAATCGGAGACGCTTTTATACTCTCTCTCTCTCTGGAGAGTGAGGGTTCAAGCTCAGCAATTCATTCGCTCCCCGATCCTTCAGCGGGGAAGGAGCTCTTTCTCAGCGCTCATTCAGAGATGCTTTTATACTCTCTCTCTCTCTGGAGAGTTAGAGTTCGAACTCAGCAATTCATTCGCTCCCCGATCCTTCAGCGGGGAAGGAGCTCTTTCTCAGCGCTCAATCGGAGACGCTTTTATACTCTCTCTCTCTCTCTGGAGAGTTAGAGTTCCGCCAAGGCGGTTCTGATCATGGTACACCGCTATGACTTATTGACATCGGCTTCATGTCCGTTATGCTCTCTCTCGGCTCTGGAGAGTTAGAGCGTTATCAATGATATAATTTACTTTATTGCATCCTCAGAATTTTGATTTGTGATTACATTCCATTCTGATGGAAGGCATTTATGATTATATGTTTATGAGATTGTTGCATTATTCACGGCGATTTCCATAAAAATAAACAGACAGATAAATAAAGATGCAATAAAGGTAAATGACACACAATATTTTTATAGTGGTTCGGTAAAATCATGACCTACGTCCACTTTATAATTTTTTGCTTCAAGGAATCAAACTATTCTAGGCAAGTCGTGCCTTATACATGGTTTTCAGCAAAGAAAAAGAATAGATTTGAAACTTTCATGTTAAGTATGGCCGTAAATGTTGGGCATTCCACACTCTGGGGATTTCCTTTCCATCTACGGTTGCCAGCTTGAAGGTTCCATTATCAAGCTTGCTCAGAATGGAGTACGATCCTTCCCACTTCGCTCCCATATGAGTTGGGGGTGGAAAGACACGTTTCAGAACCAAGTCTTCGGGTTCCCAGGTTCGGGCTCGAACCTTTTTGTTGTAATATCGAGCGACCTATTGTTTGCATCTCAAGGCACGCAGGTCTGCTTCGTCCCTCTTTTCTTCGATCATATCCAGGGACTCAAGGAGCAATTCATTATTGGTCATCGGATCATAATAAGTCACCCGGTGAGAAGGTACCTTTATCTCAACCGGGATGACCGCTTCTGTTCCAAAAGCAAGGGAGAAGGGGGTATGTCCTGTTGCCGATTTATATGTTGTCCTGTAGGCCCATAGTGCCAGGGGCAATTCGTCAGCCCACATGGCTTTGGCCCGCTTCAGTCTTCTTTTTAGAATGGTCTTAATCACTTTGTTCGCCGCTTCGACTTGTCCGTTTGATTGCGGATGCGCCACAGAGGTGTACCGATTCTCAATGTGGTACTTTTGGCAGAAATTTCTGAATTCAGTGCAATCGAACTGAGTTCCGTTATCCGTTATCACAATCTTCGGAATCCCAAATCGACAGATGATGTTTCTAACGATAAAATTGATCACTCGTTTTGTTGTGATTGTAGTTAGTGGTTCAGCCTCGACCCACTTAGTGAAATAATCCATGGCCACAATAGCAACTTTGCTCCGCCCCTTTCTATGGGGAGACTTCCAATGATATCAATCCCCCACATAGCAAAAGGCCATGGGCTCATCATTGTTTTTAACTGATTTGGAGGTGCCCTAGGTATTTTTGAAAATCTCTGGCACGCATCACACCGTCGTGCATATCTTGCCGCATCCTTGTTTATGGTAGGCCAGAAATAACCATGACGCAACACCTTTTTTGCCAAAGTTTGCCCTCTAGTGTGGTCGCCGCATTCGCCTTCGTGAACCTCCTGTAGCACACGCTTGATGTCATCGTGAGCTATACACCGGAGGAGGGGCATCGAAAATCCTTGTCTGTAAAGAACTCCGCCTTGCAGAACGTATCGGGCGGCTTTACGAATCACTTTACGCCTCTCACTTTTCTTGGTCGGAAGTGCTCCATTCATCAAGAAATTCTTTAGAGGGGTCATCCACAACTCCCTTTCTGGTTCCGTCTCTAGCACTGGGTCAATTTCCATCCGATCTATGCTAGGAGACCGAAGCACTTCCACGGGGGCTAGCCCGGTCTCTTCAGGATCATCAGAACTAGCCATCTTTGCCAAATTATCTGCCTGCTGATTCTCTAACTGCGGAATATGAGATATGTTGTGGTGATCAAAATCGTTCAACAACTCTTTCACTTTCTTTAAGTATAAAATCAATCTTGCACTTTTAGCTTGGAATTTTCTAGTAACTTGGTTCACAACTAACTTGGAGTCGCAGAAGATGTTCAGCTTTGTAACCTCTAATTCCTTTGCGATCCTTAATCCGGCCATCAGGGCTTCATATTCGGAATCGTTGTTAGTGGCGTGAAACTCCATCCGGATTGCATAGGATATCAATCGTTTCTCGGGAGTTTCAAGCACTACTCCAACGCCGGATCTTTCGTCATTCCTAGCGCCATCAGTATACAATCTCCAGGCATCGGGGTCGAGAAGTAACTTTGAGGGATCAACTTCTTCATTTGCTATATCCTCCTCCGGGACGGTGAACTCTGCTATGAAGTCGGCTATCACTTGCCCCCGAATTGACCGTCTGGGCTGAAAGTTCAAATCAAATTGACTTAACTCAATATTCCATTTGAGTAATCTTCCAAACGCCTCGGGTCTCTGTAGGACTTGCTTGAGTGGATAATCGGTGTATACGGTAATAGGATGTACCTGAAAATAATGTCGAAGCTTTCTAGAGGCGATCAGTAAACTATAAGCCATCTTTTCTATCCTTGGATAATTACGCTCTGCTGCCGTCAATTTTTTGCTCACGTAATATATAGGTCTTTGGACCTTATTTTCTTCTCTTACCAACGCTGAGCTGATCGCATGGGATGATACTGCCAGATACACGAATAAGTCCTCGTGATCCATTGGCTTAGATAATATCGGAGGTTTCTCCAGGTTCCTTAGTAAGTTCTGAAATGCTTCTATGCAGTCGGGCGTCCATTTGAAGTGGCGTTTTCCCCGCTTTATTAATTCGAAGAATGGGATGCACTTATCCGTAGCCCTGGAGATAAATCTGCTTAGTGCGGCTACTTTCCCTACAAGGCTTTGCACATCCTTAATTTGCCTAGGTTCCTGAATGTCTCTGATTGCCGCGATCTGATCTGGATTAATCTCAATCCCACGGGAACTGATGATGAACCCCAAGAATTTTCCGGAGGCAACACTGAATGAACATTTGGTTGGGTTGAGTTTCATTCCGTACTTTCGAAGAATGTCGAACATCTCTGCCAAGTCAGTAGTGTGTTGGGAAGATTGCTTGGACTTAACCAACATATCGTCGACGTATACTTCCATTGTTTTCCCGATCTGGTTATAAAACATTCTGTTGACTAAACGTTGATATGTAGCTCCTGCATTCTTCAAGCCAAAGGGCATCACTACATAGCAATATAATCCCAGATCCATGATAAAACTAGTGTGTTCTTGATCCGGAACATGCATCGGAATCTGGTTATATCCTGAGTAAGCATCCATAAATGAGAGAAGTTCATGACCCGCCGTCGAGTCCACCAACTGGTCAATCCGGGGCAACGGGAAACTATCTTTTGGGCAGGCTTTGTTCAAATCCGAGAAGTCGATACACGTTCGCCACTTCCCGTTGGCCTTCTTTACTAGGACTGGATTTGAAATCCAGTCCGGGTAGGTCGAGTCTCTGACAAATCCATTACTCTTTAGCTTTCCGACCTCTTCTTTCAAGGCAGCGGACCTCTCTGGGCCCAACATCCGCCTTTTTTTCTTTACAGGAGGATGTTTAGGGTTAATGCTTAATGAATGGCTCATGATTGATGGGGATATCCCGCACATGTCTGTGTGGGTCCAAGAAAATACATCCAAGTTGTTTTTTAGGAAATCTGTCAATTCTTTAGCGAGATTCAGATTTAACTGGGATCCAATCTTAAGGACCTTCTCCGGGTCGCTATCATCGATTGGTACATCCACAGTTGTCTCGTTGGGAGTCGCCATTCTGCCCCTAGGTTCTTGATCCTCTCTGGGATCTATATCCTCGGGCAACTCTTTGGGCGACTCTCCAACGGTTATCCTCTTTAGTTGCTATAAGGTCTCCGCCCTTGTAGGGGGAGAAGCACCCTTGGTTTCTATGTCCCCTCCATTGCGAAGTAACTTTAGTTCGGCAACATAACATGCTCGTGCGACAACCTGATCTCCTCTGACAATACCAATGCCAGCTTCTGTGGGGAATTTCAATAATAAGCACCAGGGGGCTATACAGGCTCTAAACTTTGCGAGGGCCGGTCGGCCCAAGAAGGATTGTAGGGCGATTCAACGTCCAAAACCACGAAGGGAAGGATTCTCACTCTCTGGCGTTCTCCTTCCCCAAGCATAACCGGTAACTCTACATAACCCATTGGAGCGGTGGATGCTCCGTTAAATCCACGGATCCATCCTTGACAGGGCTTCAAGTCTTTTATTTCGAGGTTCATCTGGTCAAATGTCCTTTTGAAAAGAATGTTGACGGAACTCCCGTTGTCCACTAAAACCTTATGAACAGTGGCTGGTCCAATAGGTACTGTAATTACAAACGGATCTTAAGTCGGAGCGTGGACTCCAATGCTTTCTCGTTCTCGGAAAACGACATCGTCGGTCATCATCTTTTATTGCTTCACCGGGATATTGTCCTCGGGGTTGCTACACTCCCCTACCTCGAGGTGTTGCTTGGCTGCATTGACATATTGATCCAATGCCTTGGAACTATGCCCGGCGAGATAAAGCCCTCCGATTACGGTATTGATAACGATATTCTTTCCCTTTTGCTGGGCAGTTGGCCTGGCGGCAAGCTGATTCTGGTTCTGATCTGGGGCCTGTACTACTTGTCCTCTATCTCTGGGCGTTACTCTATATTCATCTAATTTTCCTTCTCGAAGAAGCCTCTCGACTACATCTCTTAAGTGACGACATTCATTTGTCAAATGGCCATGAATCTGATGAAAGAGACAAAACTTCCCCGTTTCACATTCTTTCTCCGTTGACTCTCTAGGAGGTGGCCTCTTATTCTGGAGGACGTCATACGAATCCATGAAGATATTTTCCAGAGTATCATTTATTGGCGTATAACTCTCAAAGGTCCTGGGACGAGTCCTTCTCTGGGAGTCATTCCCTCGATTCCTCTTCCGGTTGTTGCCATTACTGTTATTATCATTGTTCCCTGACTGACGACCGCCCTGATTCCGATTTCCGACATTAACTTCGACCTTTCCCGAGCTGTCTCCTGTCTGCTTAATGGTGACATTGCTCTGGATTTCCTCCTTATCGGCCGTTTTTGCCTTTCGGTTAGCATATACTTCTTCCCGGCACAAGTGTACGTTGGCTTTTTCGTAGAATAATTCTCTAGCATGGGGTGGCTTGCCTGCCAAGTATCTCCAAAATTCAGTGTCTTTATCTACTCCATCAATCAGAGCTGCGACAACGGTTGGCTCATGGGGATCTTTAACTTCAGTAGCGGCCAAATTGAAACGGTCTAGGTACACCCTCAAACTCTCGCCTGGTCGCTGCTTGACAAGGACCAAGTCAATCACACTCTTTGTCTTTTGTGCATAGATGCGAAATTGTTCTACGAACTTTTCACTCAACTCCCTGAAGCTAGAAATCGATCTTGCTGGCAAGCGAGTAAACCATAACAATGCTACATCCTCCAAGAATATGGGAGATGCTTTGCACTTGACAGCGTCAGAAGCTGCAGCGGTGGTCATTGACTAAGAGTATCTCATCAGATGCTGGACAGAATCAGACCTACCCGCGTATCGGTTCATCTGTGGCATGTTGAAACACCTCGGGAAAGTCACATCCAAAATATCATTAGTGAAAGGGGTGTGACTGCGGTCAATTCCCCAATCTTCATTCTGTTGTCCATGGCTATCTGCCAGAATTTGATGGATCATGGCTGCAACATTTGCACTGGTCATCGGAGGTTCAGGGTCAGTGCTTCTGGCTCGGCGGGGTTCTCTAGTCTCTCTTCCGGGAGCAGTCACAAAATCCGGGGCTCGGATAGGGCTTCGTTGCCCCCTGTTACCATGAGCATGTGCGCGACGATGGGGCTGAGGCAGTCTGTTCTGTACAGGACTGTCCACACCTCGAGCTCTGGGAGTTGCGGCATGATCGTTCACATTACGGTTTGAAGGCCCCGCCTCCAGTGCTTCTTCTTCCCGTGATGGCAAGGTTCCGAACCGAAGCTGCTCTATATTTTCGGCTCTCTCATATGGTCGCCGCGGAGGTCTCGGCGAATCTTCTAACGAAGAAGAATATCCTAGAGTGAGCGGACGAGCTGGTGACGTCCTTTGCCTTGCGAGTTCATCAAGCCTTCTATCCATAGCAGTCAAATTTTGTCGTAGGACGGAGCTTTCCTGCCTTTGGGCAGCCAATTCATCAAACAATCTCTCCCACATTTCGGAAAAGCGAGAGAGATCCCCCTCAGTAACGGGAGTAGCAGTGTCATATTGGTCATCATCACTTTCTCTTATGCGCAAAGAGCTTGAGCCAGGTCGAGCGGAAGGGCCAGGACGGTTGGAGCGAGCCATAGGCTCCTTTCCAGGTCGAGTTGTAGTCCGATCATCAATTCGAATCGCTGTGGTTCGAGGATGGTGGCTCGCTGCGCCCTCCTGGGATCGGTTCGTGGTCACGGCACACAGAGGGTTCGTGGCGTTATCTCGGGATCGAGTAACAACCCCTTCAGCAGTCCGGATCGCCTCGTTCTCGTCGACTCGGAGCGTGGCGTCCTCATCGGATCAGTTCGCCCCCTGCGCTCCGCGATCCAAAGTTCCTTCGTTGCCTAGCTCGTGCACACTTTCTTCAACTGCTTCATTCGCGGTTTCATTGGTTCGTGAAGCTCGTACTTCCTTAGATCTCTTTCCAGCCATGATATCCGAATCGCTGGAATCTTCAGAGAACTGTAGTGAAACTTTAGGACTGTTTTCTCAGTGAAAGCACCAAAATGTTAGATCAAAATTTGGACCTAACACCCAAATTGTTCTGAATCTTATAGAGTTTTAATTGAAGAATGAAGAAAAAGAAAATAACACACAGAATTTATAGTGGTTCGGCGTTAATGAGCCTACGTCCACTTTACATGTTATTGATTATACTTCGAATGCTGGTACAATCAATGGTTTCTATCTAGTTCACTTTTAAAATTGTGATTTCTCTCAGTAATCTAGTAATAAAACTGATAAGAAACGGTAGTATGACAATAATGGCGGAATCAGTCCTCAATATTGCCAAAAAGATCCCAAAAAATGCCAAGCTCCGGGCTATTTATAGCTGATTTTGTCAGGTGGGTCGTGATAACACGTGGCACGAATCCCGAGAAAATCGGATCGCATCGCTACCATTGAAGAAATTGTCAAATTAGCCGTTGTAGACAGGTGTCGCGGTCCCCTTGAAAACCGGATCGAGCAAACAGGGAGAATCAGTCAAAGTGACGGTTAGGGACACGTGTCGCTAGATCCGTGCGTCTCGGATCGCTGAAGACTAGCTCGTGTTTGAACGGGTCAGAGGTTTCGCCGTGCATCAGTGGATCGGATCGGTCTATACTGGGCAATAATGCATGTACGGATCGAATCGCATAGGGGTGTCGTTTCGCTGATGAAATGGGGGGGGGGGGGGCGATCCGTTGAGGCGCGATCCGATGTGGGGCGAGTCAATGGTGCGATCCGTTCCTTCATGTACTTAGGGGATGTGGTTTCATACTTTTCTTCTTGTGAATGAACCTGGGTGGCTTGGTCAAAAAGCTAGCCAACAATATGGATTTCACACATGTCATATATAACAATAACAGTAAAATCATCCATTTCATCCAAAGTGTATATTCCACTGCGTAAGCGTTAAAATTAAATAATAACACTCATCGCAGCCTGTCGATCTAACGATCAACATACAACTAAATATTGGGATTAGTGTATGTAATTTTCATCCCAACACCCGTGTGGGGTTTCAACCAGCAAACAAATAATAAATTATTTGTGCACTTGGGCGATGTGTAAAAATAATCGACCCAATCACATAAACAAGTCAGGTAACTTGCCTATGGCAGTGTAATCACAATATATAACACGACGATAAAAATGTCACTTTTTATTTCTGTAACGACCCAGAAAATCTGAACCAATTTAAAAATTTTAAATTGGCTAAAATAATGGATTTTAAATATTTAAAATAAATATTTTAGTTAATGACGATGAAAACTGAGTTTGAATCGACATTTGAAAACGAATATAATTAATTATAATTATATATAGAATTGAAAATGGCGCGGTAGTTCGATAATTCGATTTCAAACTTCAATTGAATATACCGGGTGCAAAACAATCCGGATTTTAGTGAGACCAAAAACATTAGGATCTTATTGGTAATATCTTTCTAACGAATCTAACCAATCGGAATTTGATAGCGGGAATCAAAAGATATGTCCAGTTAAAAATTCTGAATAGTCGCTATGGAATTCAGGCCCTTAAAAATGGACATTTTGCAAACGACCTCGGATTTCGACGAAACCACTTTTGTTGGGTCCGCAGTGTCAAGTTATTGCTAGGTTTCAAATTTCATAATTTTTCGAATCAATATGTGAGCGTGGCAAAAGAAAACGCGTTTGACCAGTTTCTATTGAATTTAATCGACTGGAAATTGGCCATTTTTCAAACGGTCTCAGAATTCGACGAAACTAGTTTTGTTAGGACCGAATCGTCAATACGAAACTAGAAAATATTTTTCTGGAATTTTTCTAGTTAGTATGTGACCCCGGTAATTTGAAATGTGCGTTTAAAATTCAATATAGTGATTTAAATGTAAATTCAAAAGGAAACCGATTGTAATGATCAAACCAGCTTGCGATACATATCCCATTGTGTTCGGAATGGGGGTGAAACGCTATGGGCGACAGGCGGTGGGCCCCGTTTCGAGGTCGTGGATGAAAGTCAACCCTTTTGCAAATTTAAATTAAATAAAAAAAAAAAAAAAAAGGGTACTCTTTCTCCCCCTTTTTCCCTTCTGATTGGCCCCCCCCCCCCCCCGTTAGTTATAATTCGAAACAGAAGAAAAAAAAAAAGAAAAAAAAAACCAAAAACCTAAATCTAATCGGAGCCGCCCCCCCCCCCAACCTCGAGCCGCCGACGAACTCACGCCGCCACCCCCCATCTCGAAGCCACTCACCGCCTCCCCGCAGCCTCCGCCTCCACCTCGAGCACCCCCCGTCGAATCCAGTCGCGACACCACCGTTCGAACCAGCGAACGCCCACCTCCTCCGACGCCTTCATTTCCCCCCCCCAGAAGTGCCGCCGCCGACATCAGCATCCCCCCCCCTTCTTCGAAGCACTGTAAGTTTTTTTTAATTTGATTTATTTATTTTATTTTTGTTTTAAGTTCTGATTTTAAATACTGTGATTTGTTTAATAAGTATTAAACTGAATTTTATAAAAAGTATAAAAACCTGTTTTTGAAATAAAAAATAAATAAAATAAAACTGCATTTATAAAAAAAAAAAAAAGAGAAAAACTGATTTTGAAAAGGAATAAAAAAAGGTAAAAACTGAATAAATTAAATAAAGTTTAAAACTGAAACTGTTTTAAAATATAAAGAAATAAAACTGAATTTTTTTAAAGAATAAAAACTGATTTTGTTTTTTTAAATAAAAACTGATTTGATTTTAAAGAAATTTTAAAGAATATAAAAACTGATTTTAAAAATGACTTATAAAATAGAAAACATATTTTTATATGTGAAAGCAAAAATAGAAAACATGTTTTTATATGTGAAAGCGAAGGTAAAAATCATGTTTTTATATGTGAAAGCAAAAATCATATTTTTATATGTGAAAGCAAAAATCATATTTTTTATATGTGAAAGCAAAAGTAAAAATCATATTTTTATATATATTGAATAGCATGGTAAAAATTCGATTTTTACTTATGTAGAGAATACGGGAAACGAAAGCAACAACAAGGCGAAGTAGGCGAAGTTTCTATTAAGGAACAATCGTGTGAGTGGATAGCTATTGGTGAGGATTTCTCACTCTTCAAATTCTTTTTATAAATAAACATATATGAGTTGAAAATGAACTGCTATATATAAATATCTATATATATATATATATATATACGCCCCTCGTCCACAAACCATGGACGATATTTATTGGTTGGAATTGATTGATTGTTTGGGATTGTTTGTGATTGATATTGGTTGATTGTGGTTGAAAAATACCCAATTGTGATTGGAAAATATTTGGTTGAAACCACATAGGATTAGTTTGTGGAAATGGAAAAAAAATATAAACATGCCGCCTGCGTGCGAATTAGATGCATGATTCCCATTGTCAAAAACCGCGAGGTTTTAAGGTAGAGCGAGGAGCCGTACTAGGGACGGTGCCGGTGTAACTACCCTGCCGTTATGCTGCCGAAATTTTGAATAATATTTGTGTGTTTGAATTATTTTCATATGCTTAAACTATATTTATTCCTTATATTGAAAACATTCGTGTGTTGAATTGATATTCATTCGTTGTTTAGAAATTCATGTGTTGAATGGTATTCATATTTTGAAATAAACTGTTAGATAATAAAAATCACATTTTTATCTATATCTAAAAACTATTGAAAACATTCGTGTGTTGAATTGATATTCATTCGTTGTTTAGAAATTCATGTGTTGAATGGTATTCATATTTTGAAATAAACTGTTAGATAATAAAAATCACATTTTTATCTATATCTAAAAACTATTGAAAACATTCATGTGTTGAATTGATATTCATTCGTTGTTTAGAAATTCATGTGTTGAATGGTATTCATATTTTGAAATAAATCGTTCGATAATAAAAATCACATTTTTATCGATATATAAAAACTATTGAAAACATTCATGTGTTGAATTGATATTCATTCGTTGTTTAGAAATTCATGTGTTGAATGGTATTCATATTTTGAAATAAACTGTTTGATAATAAATATCACCTTTTATCGACTATGTGAACTATATAGAAAAATAGTGTTTTGAAATGAATCGTTTTACAATAAAAATCACATTTTTATTGTATGCATAAATCGTTGAAATGTGAAATGTTGAAAATAGCCACTTGTTCAAAATAAACATATATGAGTTGAAATATTCATTAATTAGCTAATGAAATGATTTGCACCTATTTATGTAACATTAGAATGAATGGTGTTTTTAAAACCTAATAGAAATCAAATATGAAGTTGAATAGAAAATGAAAAATGATATGAACTGTATATATATGTACATGCAATATTCTTTGAACAGGTTATAGCAAAGGGGCTAGAGAAGAGGAATAAAATTTTGTGCCCGACAAATAGGTACACATTTACTGATTTGTTTGGGTGATGATTTTGAGCCTATTGGCTAGCCGCTTGGCTTTTTCTTTTTTTTTTCTTTTTGAGATTAGAAGGACCGGGACGCTATTTGCGATTTCCCGACGCTCCCGGTACAGGGGAGGTTATGGCGAAATTTTTCCAAAATTTAAGGAGTTAGAAAATTTTTTGAAGTTAAAACGATATTGAAATCGTTGAATGAACTATATTTATATAACTATATAAATATAAATAAAATTAAAACGAAACGAAGCCGTGCAGTTCGTATTTCGAAACCGTAATTTCAAACGACTAGTACGGGAAATCCGACCATTGGATTTTCCCGAAACCTCAACCGTCGGGTTCGCCTTGGAATAATCTTTCCAACGGCACCAACCTTGTAGAAATCCAACGGTTGGATTGTCTGGAATGTTTAATTCAAATCTGAAGAAAAACAGCGCCAGAAACGATTATATTTATTTATATATATAAATAAAATTATATTTAATCGAATAACGACGCTGCAGTTCGTATTTTGAAATCAAAACTTCAAACGATTGTACCGGGAGATCCGACCGTCGGATTTTCCCGAAACTGGAACCGTTGGATTCGTTTTGAAAAGACATTTCTAATGATGTAAATTTTGTGAAGATCCAACGGTTAGATTTTCAGATATGTGTAAATCAAATCTGAAGAAAAACAGCGCCACGGCCACGTTATGGCCCGAAACGTCGTTTTGAATATATTAGCTATTTTAAAATAAATAAAAATAGCGATAAATAGTTATAAAATATCGTAAGCGATATGGAATGGAAATAAACTGAATTTGCTTGATTTATGTGATGTTTGATGGTTGAATGTGTTTGGTGTGAAAACTATATTAAAGAACACAATTGGTGTTGTTGAATAATTTAACCATTGAAATAAATCGATTTGAAATTCTGAATATACGTGAATTATTTGAAAAGGCCGAGTTAATTCTCATTTCGAATAATCGACCGACGATTGAAATTCGAAGATGAAGACGATGGTCGAAGACCGGAGATCTTCACCTCGTTTGGATGGTAACCGAGGTCCTGATTGGGAGGCATCCCGAAATATGGATAATGAGTGGTGATCGTTCAGACGTACGTGTTGATCAAAGGGTTTGCGAGGTATTTAGTGCCTCCGGTTTCGTTCAGACCCAGAACGGACTTGTAAATGGACTGTGTGTCTGACATAGGATTTATTCTGTGTGGCATGCTAAGATGCAGTGATCAGGGCTTCTGTTGAAAAGCAAAGTCTTGTGGTGATGATCAAAGCACCGCCTGTGTGGCGTAGCTTTGTGTGTAACGTGAATTCGCGAGCCTCACACCCCGGTAGGAACCTAAAACGGGAGGAAGGACCTCAGGGAGGGCATGCGTTTCTTTCTAGCTAGGGTGGTGTCAGTGACCTACCAGCCCTGACATTTATATACTTTTCACCTATGTGGTTGTTGCTGTTGCGAGGCGCCTCGGTTTGATCGGACGATCCGGGTCCGATGGAGTCATTCGTTGGCTCGTTTACGCCCCAAAGGGCGGGGAAACGTATTGTTCAGGCATAATAATCCACATCGGTGGACCGGCCCTGACGATCCAGGGGGCAGTTGCGGCTGTTCCTGAGGGGCGGGCTAGAGCGTCTCGAATTCGGTAAGGACTATCTTTTGCCTTGGTTCATGACGGAAATCCAATTTCCAAATACGTGATTGTGCGGTTTTGATTGTATACCTATATATGGCGACATAGTGGTATGGGGCATTAATGCCGTCTATGATTGATAGTTATGATTTGAAATTGTTTTCAAAACATATATACACTAGCAATAATATCAAATGCCTTTGTTTTATTCGTATCAAGCATATTTTGGCCGTTATAAGGTAAAAACTCTATCCTCCGGTTTGCGTTGCATTGTGTGATGGGAACTGAGTCTTATAACGGCTTCATTTTTATAAAAAGCATAGCGATGTTTAAAAGAAAGATTTGTTTTAAAGCACTGGCAATCCAATGGAGTAAACCCGTTCCACGAAAGTGGCGTGGTCCTGTGATTAGCCAATTATATATGTGTTGAGTGGATTTCTCATACCAGTCCCATGACTGACTCGTAGTTTGTTTCACTCTCAAACTCGGGTGCCCCTTTTTCTACACGGGCAGCCTTGTATTCAGGTTTAGCTGGTTCTCTTCTGGATAGCTGGAGCTGAAGATGGATTCTATCATTTATTTCTTTTTATGCTGTTCAGCTCCTATTGTACATATTTTGTTTATTTCCGCTGTAGACATTTATGTATAGCTGAACTGTATTTGTACTAAGTAAGATCCTGTATACTGTGTAACTCTGATGATTACTTTTATCCAGTATATTTTGTTGTTCATTCTGGTGTATTTATTTAATTCTGTTCTGCTATTATCTGTTTCTGTGTTATATTCCAAAAGATAACCTTGTTTCCGTGAAAACGGGAAATCGGGTCGTCTCAACGTGGTATCAGAGCTTTGGTTAAGCTTAGTTCTGGAATATAACATTTGAACGAACTCGTCAGAAATAGAACCAGTAGTGTTCTAGGACGGGTAACTCAATACAGATAGGATCAACAATATCCTAGTATGAGTAAAGCAGAATGAATACACTTCGATAGACACATTTACACTTCAAGTATTTGTCTCTATATTTTAAAATACCTTTTCTGTGACCTGACACTTGATCTGCTATTTGCAGAAGAACTAGAAAATGAGTGCCAGAAACAGAAGAAGTAATACTAGCCCGGATATTGAAGCTCTATTCATGAAGTATAGAAATCTGGGTGGAAAGCCGTTCTCGGGCGAAGAATCTATTATGAGAACCCAAGCTTGGATTCGTTCGGTTGAGAAAATATTCGAAGCATTAAAGCTTAGGGATGACCAGAAAAGATTACTGGCCTCCTGGGCACTGGAAGATGAAGCTTTGTTCTGGTGGGATTCTGTTGTTAAGGATAATCCAGAAGGTGATATCACCTGGGACAGATTCAAAGTGATTTTCTTAGAAAGATTTACTCCTCCCGAAGCGACAGAGCGACTATGCGACGAATTTTCTTATCTGATACAAGGAGACATGACAATTCCCGAATATCATAAGAAATTTAATGAACTTTCTCACTTTGCTCCTCATCTAATTCAAAATCCGAAGAGGAAAAATCTGAGATTTATTCACGGACTTCAAAGGAAATACCAGAATAAGGTATTGGGGCATGTGAAGCTTCCTTTCTCAGAAATGATTTATATGGCTTATCAGTACGAAGATCTCCATAAGAAAGGAATGTTGCGCGACGAAGAAGAAGTCTGTTCTAGTGACAAAACAGGGTCAGAAACTGATATTCCTGAAACCAGTACGAGGTCTGAAGTCAATAAGAGGCCCAGTGCCAAGAGAAAAAGGGCTGAATCTGGGAACGAACGAATAATGACCGCCACGTGCTCAAGCTGCAATAGAAAAGGACATTTGGCGATAAGTTGCAAATCTTGGAACGAACAAAGAAAGAGTGGATCTAAAGCAAAGAAGGATTTTCAAGGAAAGCAAAGGTGCAATCAATGCGACCAGTTTGGTCACGTAAAGCAAGATTGCTGGCAGTTGAAAAAGACTGAGATAGTTCAAGTGAATGAAGTGGCAGAAACTTCTGAGCCCTCAGCTATTCAGGAAAGGCCAGATGTTTTAGAAGGCACGCTAACTGTCAAAGACATCCCAGTTAAAGTACTGTTTGACACAGGCGCGTCACGAAGCTTCATTTCCAAAGATGCAGCTAAGAAACTGGATTTGAATTTGAAGAAGCTCAAGGAACCAATGACTGTCCAGAATCCAGTTGGGGGTTCCATTGATCTCAGTTGGATTTGTGGAGTGCCGGTTTCTTTCTCTCGTTATCGGTTTCCTACCATCGCGGTCGTCATGAATTTCAAAGAGTTTGATCTTATCTTGGGGTTAGACTGGTTGACCAAATATGAAGCTGAAGTCAAATGCGCCGAGAGGGTCGTAAAGGCGAAGATTAAATCAGGTGATTATATAACCATTCCCTGTGAAGGTCAGAATGCTAATAGAAAGGACTTCTGGGCAGCTTTGAATGTTTCTCCAGCCCAAATAGAAAATATCCCTGAAGTCACAGAGAATATTCCTGACCTCATCAAAGACATTCCTGTTGTCAAGAACTATGCGGATGTGTTCGAAGAAGTTGTTCGCTTACCTCCGCAGAGAGAAATAGATTTCAAGATTGCTTTGATTCCGAATGCAAGGCCGGTAGTTCACGCTATTCGAAGAATGTCCTTGAAAGAGAAGGAGGAATTAGACAATCAAACAAGACAACTAGTATGGAAAGGTCTGATAAGGCCTAGTTTCTCTGATTGGGGTGCAGCAGTGGTGTTTGTCCCAAAATCTGACGGTACTCTACGTCTATGTGTGGATTATCGTGATTTGAACAAGCAGACCATAAAGAACAAATATCCATTGCCGCGAATAGATGATTTGTTGGATCGATTAAATGGAGCACAAGTATTTTCGCGAATGGACCTAGCTACAGGTTTCCATCAACTTCGAATTGCCGAAGAGTGTGTTCCAATGACAGCGTTCAGAGGCCCCGACTTATTCTACGAGTGGTTAGTAATGCCGTTCGGCTTATGTAACGCTCCAGCTTATTTCGTCGATCTGATGAATAGAGTGTTCAGAGGGGTTTTGAATAAATTCGTTCTGGTTTTTATTGATGATATTCTAATCTTCTCTAAATCAAAGGCCGAACATGAAAAGCATCTGGAACAAGTGTTAGAAATCCTCAGAAGGAATGTATTGAAAGCAAAGTTTTCCAAATGTATATTCTGGCAAGATGAAGTGAAATTTCTGGGCCATGTCGTATCGAAAGATGGAATCGCTGTGGATCCAAGCAAAATCACAGCCATTCAAAATTGGAAACAGCCCAGTACTCCCACTGAAGTTCGCAGTTTTCTTGGACTGGCTAGCTATTATCGGAAGTTCGTTAAAGACTTTTCGAAGATATCTGGCCACTTAACGAAGCTTACAAAGAAGCATTCTAAGTTCAAATGGACTGAAAAGAGTGAGGAGGCTTTTGAAGAGCTAAAGTTAAGATTAACAACAGCTCCAGTGTTAACCATCATTGATGGCAACCAGGATCTAAAAGTCTGGACTGATGCTTCTAGAGAAGGCCTTGGCGCAGTGTTAATGCAAAGAGGCCAAGTAATTGCTTATGCTAGCCGTCAACTGAAGCCGCACGAGAAAAACTATGTAACTCATGATCTTGAGTTATTGGCTATCATATTCTCTTTGAAAATCTGGAGACACTATCTTCTCGGTGAGAGATTCGAACTGTTTACAGATCATCAGTCATTAAAGTATCTGTTCACTCAGAAGGACTTGAATTTGAGGCAGCAACGTTGGCTGGAGTTTCTTGCAGCATATGACTTTGAAATTATATATACTCCAGGGAAAGCCAATGTCGTGGCCGATGCGCTGAGTCGAAAGAATGTAATGATCGCCAGCTTTATTATCACGACTTCCTTGATTGACAAAATATCTATTCTTCAGAAGGAGGATAACTTTATTAAAGATATGATCAAAAGGATTCAGAAAGGCGAACCCTCGTGTTTTCAAATAGATAACGACGAGACCTTGAGATTAAAAGGAAGGATTTGTGTTCCTGACATCCCAGAGTTAAAAAGGGAAGTGTTAGACGAGTGTCACAAGTCCAAGCTGAGTATCCATCCTGGTGTGGCCAAAATGTATAACGATCTCAAAAGAACTTTCTGGTGGAAGGCTATGAAAAGAGACGTTTCGATATATGTTAGTCGATGCCCTACTTGCCAGCTAGTTAAAAGCGACCAACAGAAACTGGCTGGATTATTACAACCGCTGGAAGTTCCTGGTTGGAAGTGGGAGCATATCTCCATGGATTTCATTGATGGTTTGCCCAGAACCAGAAAAGGAAATGACAGTATTTGGGTGATCGTAGATCGCTTCACGAAGACCGCCCATTTTATACCTGTCAAATCAAACAGAACTGCTCAGAGTCTGGCGCAGATATACTTCAGGGAAATAGTTAGACTGCATGGAGTGCCGCTCAGTATAGTCAGTGATAGAGATACAATATTCACTAGTAAATTCTGGGAAGCATTTCAAGTCGAGCTGGGAACGAAGTTAAACTTGAGCACCGCTTATCATCCTCAGACAGACGGTCAGACTGAGAGGGTGAATCGCATTCTAGAAGATCTATTGCGGGCTTGTGTTATAGATTTCGGTGGATCATGGGAAGACAATCTACATTTGGCTGAGTTCTCTTATAACAACAGCTACCAGGTGAGTCTGACAATGTCGCCATTCGAAGCATTGTATGGTAGACCTTGCCGATCTCCTGCTTGCTGGGTCGAACCAGGAAATAGACTTGTGTTGGGTCCTGATATGATTCGAGAAGCGGCCGACAAAGTCGATTTTATTAAGAAACGATTGCTCGCCGCTCAAAGCCGACAAAAGAGCTATGCCGATAAAAGAAGAAGAGATATATCCTTTGAGGTTGGCGACTATGTATATTTGAAAGTATCGCCGATGAGAGGAGTTATCAGGTTCGGTAAAACTGGAAAGCTAGCACCCAAATTTATTGGTCCGTTTCCTATTCTGGAACGGATTGGAACTCTCGCTTATAGGGTCAAATTGCCTGACTGGTTGCCTGGTGTGCATGATGTATTTCATATATCTCAACTTCGAAAGCACGTTCATGATCCAGACTTGATCGTGGAAGAAGCAGCTCAGCAGGACATAGAAATTACTCCAGAATTAGCTGTGAGGCGAGAGCCGCTAAAGATTATCGGCAAAGAAGCCAAAGAGCTGAGGAACAAGAAGGTTCACTTAGTCAAAGTGCAATGGAGTGGAGATCCGCGAGATTGTACTTGGGAAACTGAGGAGAGCATTCAGAAAGCTTATCCTAGATGCCGAGTAGATATCTCTGATTGACTCCGGTGCAAGGTACATTTACCCTACTTTGCATTACCATTTAATTCTCTATTCTGTTGCTATTTTCTTCCCATGGATGTGCATTGTTTATTCTATACTCTGAATATTAAAAACAAATTGGTTGTTGTATTGTGTGATCGTAGAATTATCAAACCACTTTCGACTTTATTCCTTTTCGGGGACGAAAAGTTTTAAGTGGGGGAGATTGTAACGACCCAGAAAATCTGAACCAATTTAAAAATTTTAAATTGGCTAAAATAATGGATTTTAAATATTTAAAATAAATATTTTAGTTAATGACGATGAAAACTGAGTTTGAATCGACATTTGAAAACGAATATAATTAATTATAATTATATATAGAATTGAAAATGGCGCGGTAGTTCGATAATTCGATTTCAAACTTCAATTGAATATACCGGGTGCAAAACAATCCGGATTTTAGTGAGACCAAAAACATTAGGATCTTATTGGTAATATCTTTCTAACGAATCTAACCAATCGGAATTTGATAGCGGGAATCAAAAGATATGTCCAGTTAAAAATTCTGAATAGTCGCTATGGAATTCAGGCCCTTAAAAATGGACATTTTGCAAACGACCTCGGATTTCGACGAAACCACTTTTGTTGGGTCCGCAGTGTCAAGTTATTGCTAGGTTTCAAATTTCATAATTTTTCGAATCAATATGTGAGCGTGGCAAAAGAAAACGCGTTTGACCAGTTTCTATTGAATTTAATCGACTGGAAATTGGCCATTTTTCAAACGGTCTCAGAATTCGACGAAACTAGTTTTGTTAGGACCGAATCGTCAATACGAAACTAGAAAATATTTTTCTGGAATTTTTCTAGTTAGTATGTGACCCCGGTAATTTGAAATGTGCGTTTAAAATTCAATATAGTGATTTAAATGTAAATTCAAAAGGAAACCGATTGTAATGATCAAACCAGCTTGCGATACATATCCCATTGTGTTCGGAATGGGGGTGAAACGCTATGGGCGACAGGCGGTGGGCCCCGTTTCGAGGTCGTGGATGAAAGTCAACCCTTTTGCAAATTTAAATTAAATAAAAAAAAAAAAAAAAAGGGTACTCTTTCTCCCCCTTTTTCCCTTCTGATTGGCCCCCCCCCCCCCCCCCGTTAGTTATAATTCGAAACAGAAGAAAAAAAAAAAGAAAAAAAAAACCAAAAACCTAAATCTAATCGGAGCCGCCCCCCCCCCCAACCTCGAGCCGCCGACGAACTCACGCCGCCACCCCCCATCTCGAAGCCACTCACCGCCTCCCCGCAGCCTCCGCCTCCACCTCGAGCACCCCCCGTCGAATCCAGTCGCGACACCACCGTTCGAACCAGCGAACGCCCACCTCCTCCGACGCCTTCATTTCCCCCCCCCAGAAGTGCCGCCGCCGACATCAGCATCCCCCCCCCTTCTTCGAAGCACTGTAAGTTTTTTTTAATTTGATTTATTTATTTTATTTTTGTTTTAAGTTCTGATTTTAAATACTGTGATTTGTTTAATAAGTATTAAACTGAATTTTATAAAAAGTATAAAAACCTGTTTTTGAAATAAAAAATAAATAAAATAAAACTGCATTTATAAAAAAAAAAAAAAGAGAAAAACTGATTTTGAAAAGGAATAAAAAAAGGTAAAAACTGAATAAATTAAATAAAGTTTAAAACTGAAACTGTTTTAAAATATAAAGAAATAAAACTGAATTTTTTTAAAGAATAAAAACTGATTTTGTTTTTTTAAATAAAAACTGATTTGATTTTAAAGAAATTTTAAAGAATATAAAAACTGATTTTAAAAATGACTTATAAAATAGAAAACATATTTTTATATGTGAAAGCAAAAATAGAAAACATGTTTTTATATGTGAAAGCGAAGGTAAAAATCATGTTTTTATATGTGAAAGCAAAAATCATATTTTTATATGTGAAAGCAAAAATCATATTTTTTATATGTGAAAGCAAAAGTAAAAATCATATTTTTATATATATTGAATAGCATGGTAAAAATTCGATTTTTACTTATGTAGAGAATACGGGAAACGAAAGCAACAACAAGGCGAAGTAGGCGAAGTTTCTATTAAGGAACAATCGTGTGAGTGGATAGCTATTGGTGAGGATTTCTCACTCTTCAAATTCTTTTTATAAATAAACATATATGAGTTGAAAATTGAACTGCTATATATAAATATCTATATATATATATATATATATACGCCCCTCGTCCACAAACCATGGACGATATTTATTGGTTGGAATTGATTGATTGTTTGGGATTGTTTGTGATTGATATTGGTTGATTGTGGTTGAAAAATACCCAATTGTGATTGGAAAATATTTGGTTGAAACCACATAGGATTAGTTTGTGGAAATGGAAAAAAAATATAAACATGCCGCCTGCGTGCGAATTAGATGCATGATTCCCATTGTCAAAAACCGCGAGGTTTTAAGGTAGAGCGAGGAGCCGTACTAGGGACGGTGCCGGTGTAACTACCCTGCCGTTATGCTGCCGAAATTTTGAATAATATTTGTGTGTTTGAATTATTTTCATATGCTTAAACTATATTTATTCCTTATATTGAAAACATTCGTGTGTTGAATTGATATTCATTCGTTGTTTAGAAATTCATGTGTTGAATGGTATTCATATTTTGAAATAAACTGTTAGATAATAAAAATCACATTTTTATCTATATCTAAAAACTATTGAAAACATTCGTGTGTTGAATTGATATTCATTCGTTGTTTAGAAATTCATGTGTTGAATGGTATTCATATTTTGAAATAAACTGTTAGATAATAAAAATCACATTTTTATCTATATCTAAAAACTATTGAAAACATTCATGTGTTGAATTGATATTCATTCGTTGTTTAGAAATTCATGTGTTGAATGGTATTCATATTTTGAAATAAATCGTTCGATAATAAAAATCACATTTTTATCGATATATAAAAACTATTGAAAACATTCATGTGTTGAATTGATATTCATTCGTTGTTTAGAAATTCATGTGTTGAATGGTATTCATATTTTGAAATAAACTGTTTGATAATAAATATCACCTTTTATCGACTATGTGAACTATATAGAAAAATAGTGTTTTGAAATGAATCGTTTTACAATAAAAATCACATTTTTATTGTATGCATAAATCGTTGAAATGTGAAATGTTGAAAATAGCCACTTGTTCAAAATAAACATATATGAGTTGAAATATTCATTAATTAGCTAATGAAATGATTTGCACCTATTTATGTAACATTAGAATGAATGGTGTTTTTAAAACCTAATAGAAATCAAATATGAAGTTGAATAGAAAATGAAAAATGATATGAACTGTATATATATGTACATGCAATATTCTTTGAACAGGTTATAGCAAAGGGGCTAGAGAAGAGGAATAAAATTTTGTGCCCGACAAATAGGTACACATTTACTGATTTGTTTGGGTGATGATTTTGAGCCTATTGGCTAGCCGCTTGGCTTTTTCTTTTTTTTTTCTTTTTGAGATTAGAAGGACCGGGACGCTATTTGCGATTTCCCGACGCTCCCGGTACAGGGGAGGTTATGGCGAAATTTTTCCAAAATTTAAGGAGTTAGAAAATTTTTTGAAGTTAAAACGATATTGAAATCGTTGAATGAACTATATTTATATAACTATATAAATATAAATAAAATTAAAACGAAACGAAGCCGTGCAGTTCGTATTTCGAAACCGTAATTTCAAACGACTAGTACGGGAAATCCGACCATTGGATTTTCCCGAAACCTCAACCGTCGGGTTCGCCTTGGAATAATCTTTCCAACGGCACCAACCTTGTAGAAATCCAACGGTTGGATTGTCTGGAATGTTTAATTCAAATCTGAAGAAAAACAGCGCCAGAAACGATTATATTTATTTATATATATAAATAAAATTATATTTAATCGAATAACGACGCTGCAGTTCGTATTTTGAAATCAAAACTTCAAACGATTGTACCGGGAGATCCGACCGTCGGATTTTCCCGAAACTGGAACCGTTGGATTCGTTTTGAAAAGACATTTCTAATGATGTAAATTTTGTGAAGATCCAACGGTTAGATTTTCAGATATGTGTAAATCAAATCTGAAGAAAAACAGCGCCACGGCCACGTTATGGCCCGAAACGTCGTTTTGAATATATTAGCTATTTTAAAATAAATAAAAATAGCGATAAATAGTTATAAAATATCGTAAGCGATATGGAATGGAAATAAACTGAATTTGCTTGATTTATGTGATGTTTGATGGTTGAATGTGTTTGGTGTGAAAACTATATTAAAGAACACAATTGGTGTTGTTGAATAATTTAACCATTGAAATAAATCGATTTGAAATTCTGAATATACGTGAATTATTTGAAAAGGCCGAGTTAATTCTCATTTCGAATAATCGACCGACGATTGAAATTCGAAGATGAAGACGATGGTCGAAGACCGGAGATCTTCACCTCGTTTGGATGGTAACCGAGGTCCTGATTGGGAGGCATCCCGAAATATGGATAATGAGTGGTGATCGTTCAGACGTACGTGTTGATCAAAGGGTTTGCGAGGTATTTAGTGCCTCCGGTTTCGTTCAGACCCAGAACGGACTTGTAAATGGACTGTGTGTCTGACATAGGATTTATTCTGTGTGGCATGCTAAGATGCAGTGATCAGGGCTTCTGTTGAAAAGCAAAGTCTTGTGGTGATGATCAAAGCACCGCCTGTGTGGCGTAGCTTTGTGTGTAACGTGAATTCGCGAGCCTCACACCCCGGTAGGAACCTAAAACGGGAGGAAGGACCTCAGGGAGGGCATGCGTTTCTTTCTAGCTAGGGTGGTGTCAGTGACCTACCAGCCCTGACATTTATATACTTTTCACCTATGTGGTTGTTGCTGTTGCGAGGCGCCTCGGTTTGATCGGACGATCCGGGTCCGATGGAGTCATTCGTTGGCTCGTTTACGCCCCAAAGGGCGGGGAAACGTATTGTTCAGGCATAATAATCCACATCGGTGGACCGGCCCTGACGATCCAGGGGGCAGTTGCGGCTGTTCCTGAGGGGCGGGCTAGAGCGTCTCGAATTCGGTAAGGACTATCTTTTGCCTTGGTTCATGACGGAAATCCAATTTCCAAATACGTGATTGTGCGGTTTTGATTGTATACCTATATATGGCGACATAGTGGTATGGGGCATTAATGCCGTCTATGATTGATAGTTATGATTTGAAATTGTTTTCAAAACATATATACACTAGCAATAATATCAAATGCCTTTGTTTTATTCGTATCAAGCATATTTTGGCCGTTATAAGGTAAAAACTCTATCCTCCGGTTTGCGTTGCATTGTGTGATGGGAACTGAGTCTTATAACGGCTTCATTTTTATAAAAAGCATAGCGATGTTTAAAAGAAAGATTTGTTTTAAAGCACTGGCAATCCAATGGAGTAAACCCGTTCCACGAAAGTGGCGTGGTCCTGTGATTAGCCAATTATATATGTGTTGAGTGGATTTCTCATACCAGTCCCATGACTGACTCGTAGTTTGTTTCACTCTCAAACTCGGGTGCCCCTTTTTCTACACGGGCAGCCTTGTATTCAGGTTTAGCTGGTTCTCTTCTGGATAGCTGGAGCTGAAGATGGATTCTATCATTTATTTCTTTTTATGCTGTTCAGCTCCTATTGTACATATTTTGTTTATTTCCGCTGTAGACATTTATGTATAGCTGAACTGTATTTGTACTAAGTAAGATCCTGTATACTGTGTAACTCTGATGATTACTTTTATCCAGTATATTTTGTTGTTCATTCTGGTGTATTTATTTAATTCTGTTCTGCTATTATCTGTTTCTGTGTTATATTCCAAAAGATAACCTTGTTTCCGTGAAAACGGGAAATCGGGTCGTCTCAATTTCTATCCTTTTTATCGTATGTAAAATGTCAATAAGAATGAATTCTTTATTTCTATTCTTTTATCGCATCTAAAATGACGATAAAAATATAATCTTTTATTTCAATTCCTTTCATTATAAATAAATGAGAAGAAAGATATAATCTTTAATTCCATTTGTAACAGGGAATACAAATAATAACAAAATATATAACTTTTCATTTTATGCTATATTTGCAATAGAGAATGCAAATAAAGATTCAGCTTTTTTACTTTGATGTTTATTTACATAGAAGAATGTAAATAAAAATTGTAACTTTCCATTTCATAATTTATTTGCATTAAGGATTGCAAATGAAAATATTTCTTTTATTCTCCTGTTTTATTTGCGTTGAGTAAAGCAAATAAAAGCGTAATATTAAATTTCTAGTTTTATTTACATCAAGAAATGTAAATAAAAGAACAACTCTTTATTTTATGCTTATTCAAATCAAGTGAAGTAAATAAAAAAATAAAAATGTAACTTTTATTTTAATGCTTTGTTCACATTTAAAAATTTCAACAAAAATGTAACTTCTGTTTTTAATAAATTTGTTTGCATCTAAATTTGCAAACAAAATGTAATTTTTTGTCTTCTTGTTTGTTTGCAACTAAGGTTGCAAACAACAAATGAAATTTTATCTCTTTATTTTATTTGCATGATAGGATGCAAATAAAAATGTATTCTCTATTTTTTACATTTCGTTTGCATCATAGAATGCAAACAATCCTTTTATTTCTAACTTACATTAATGAATGTAAATTTTTTTATTATTGTTTATTTACATCAAAATGTAAATGTCCCCTTTTTCATTGTTTATTATTAACAAATAAAAGAAATCTCATCTTCTATATTTTTTTTTTCAATGAAAGCAATTTTACATAAAAATGTAATTCTTTAATTCTATTCTTTTTATTGTCTCTAGAAAGACAAATAAAATGTTACACAAAAATATATTCTTTTTATCGCACCAAAAATGTCATGTCTATTTTTATCGCACTAAAATGTCGATAAAAATGAATCACTAACATTGTCTATTTTATCGCCCTAGAAATGGCGATAAAAAATGAATCACTAACATTGTCTATTTTTATCGCCCTAAAAATGTCGATAAAAAATGAATCACTAACGTTGTCTATTTTTATCGCCCTAAAAATGTCGATAAAAAATGAATCACTAACATTGTCTGTTTTTATCGCCCTAAAAATGTCGATAAAAAATGACAACATTAACCATTCTATTTTCACCGCATCCAAAATGACGATAAAATATTCAACATTAACTATTCTATTTTTACCACATTCAATAATGACGTTAAAATATTCAACGTAAAGAGATGAAAGCAAAATGTTCTTTTTTTATTTCTAAAAAGAAAAACAACAAAAATGCTTCTTTTAATGCTAAAAAGAAACATGACATAAAAATGTTCTTTTAATGTTAAAAAGAAGAAGCGACAAAAATGACCCTTTTCATGTTAAAAGAAAAGGTGACAAAATATGCTTTTTAATTCTAAAAAGAAAAAGCGACAAAAATTATCTTTTTATTCTAATGCAATATCTTTAACAAAAGTGTTATTTTAATATCAATGCGAATTCTCAATTCTTACTACATATAAAAATGTAAATTTTATCTTATAATTGTATATCTCATCCTAAATTACATATAAAAATGTAAGTTTTAATTTTATTTGCAAATCCCATTTCTAATTACATATAAAAATGTAATTTTTATTTTGCATTGTAAATTCATGTCTCAATTTCATAAAGAGGTGTAATTGTTATAATGCAATACAAATTCATATTCTAATTACATTGAAAAATGTAATTTTTATCATACCAATATAACTCATATATAAATTACATAGAAAAATGTCATTTTTATTTTACCGTTCTCATTTACATCTAAAATACATAGAAAAATGTAATTTTTATCATGCGGTACAAATTCAATTTTAAATTACATAGAAAAATGTAATTTTCATCATGCGATGGAAATTCATATTTTAATTACATAGAAAAATGTAATTCCTATCATACGACATAAATTCATATCTAAATTACATCTAAAAATGTAATTTTTATCATACCGTGTAGATTCACATTTTAATTACCTATAAAAATGTAATTTTTAATTTACAAAGCAAGTTCATACATTCATTTCATATACATTACAAAATAAAATGAAATTTCATTCATGCGGAGTAAATTCATTCATAAATTACATAATAAAATGTAATTTATTTCATACAGTGTAAATTCATTCATAAATTACATAATAAAAGTGTAATTTATTTTATATCATAAAATTTCATTCTTTTACTTATAATATAAAAATATTCACTTCTATGTTTACAATGTAAAGCTATCAACTTTTTATTTTTATAATGTAAAAATATCAACCTTTATATTTTACGGTGTAAAAATATCAACTTTTATATTTTAATGTAAAAACATCGTCTTTTAATATTTAATCGTAAAATATCACCTTTTAATATTTTACAATGTAAAAATTTGACACCTTTCTATTTACACCGTAAAAATTTATCTTTTTATTTCCATTTGAAAATATGATCTTTTTCTTCTTTTTATTTTTTTTCAATACAAAAAATATTATCTTTTTATTTACATCGTAAAATTTTCATCTTTTTATTTTCAATACAAAAATATGATTTAATTTTCTAATCCCAAATAGAATTCAATAATATAGCAATTTCAATGCGGATCTAACATGTCACAAACAACAAATCATACCACAAGCAACAATCAATTATCTATCCAACCCAAACATTTCAGATCTGAATTAACACAATAATACAATAATTTTTAACACGAGAAAATTAATTAAATAATAGAATTTGAATTCTCACATTGAATTTTGGCCGAAATTTGATTGTCTCCGTTTCAGCTGCGGTCTGCGCCATCGCGAAGCTTTCAGAAAGACGAGTCCAACGCAACTTACAGTTTGTAAAACAGACCTCGTATGAAAGAGTTATGGATTTTTAAAGATCGGACAATTTAAATAATTAAATAATAAAATAATAAACAAGAATGCGGACCTTCTTCCTCTCAAACCCGTCGTTACCTTATTCGGCCGAACAACCCAAAGCCGCCTTCCAAAGCTTCTGCACGCACAGATCATCAAGCCCCCATCCTCCGATCAAACGTTACCACTCCGACCGACTTGCCAAGAGCCGCCTACACCTCCAACCATGTCGAACTCGGCCTCCCCTAGGACCCGCAAATCACCAAAAATCGCAGCCCCTTCTCGGTCAGAATTCGCAAAATCCGTGAATCAAAACCCGATCTTGACCGTATGGATGGTAAGCTCTCTGAATTATCTTCGATTTGGTATATCATACGTCGATTTTTGTTGAACGGATTGAGAGATCTAAGCATTTGAAAATCGGAGCTTTTCAGCCCTTGAAATCCGGGCGGCGGCTGCCATTAGGGTTTCAGCCCGATTTTTTTAATATTATTTTAATATTTAATTTCGAAAAATGTGCTAAAAAGGTGGATTTTCGGACTTTCTCCGATTTGGGCCTGCTTACTGTCGTTCTTAATGTTTTGAGGCCTTCTGAACGCGATGGGCTATGTCCCGGGCTCCAATTCCAAAATCTACAGCGTTTTTTTAATTTTTAATTTAAAAAAACAATACTAATAAATGATTTAATTTCTACCGTACATTTAAATATGCCGGGGCCACATACGGACTCCGAAAATTCTAAAAAAATAATATTTTTAGCTTTCTTATGACGATACGGTTCTAACGAGACCAATTTCATTGAATTATGAGACTGTTTGAAAAATGGCCTTTTTCAAGTCGTTTAAATTTAACTGTAAATTAACAAAACAGAAATCTTTTTGCCACGGCCACAAAATAATCCCAAAAATTATTAAAAATTAAACTTAATAATATTTTGACATTCCGGATCCAACAAAAATGGTTTCGTCGAAAACGGAGGTCGTTTGAAAATTGACTATTTTCAAGGGCTATATATTTAAACATTAAAAATACATTTTTAAACAAATAATTTCCGAAACTCAAAATATATAAGTGTTTATACTTTTTAAATGCAGAAACATCATTCCGGACTCAATGGAAGTGGTTTCGAGTACAAATTCCTTCGTATGTGAAAAGTAAGCTTTTGGGCCATATATATTATATATAATTAAATTCTACAGCGACTTTTCTAAAAATTGAACTAGCCATAACTTTTGATTTCCGTTATGAAATTTCAATTTTTCAGATTCGTTAGAAAGATATGATTAAACAGATTTAAATATTTCTGGTTTCACTCAATTCTGATTTATTTTGAATCCTGTACATTCAGTCAAAGTTTAAAATTAAATTTTCAAATTACCGCGCCATTTCAGGCTCGTTTTATAATTAAATTAAATTTATTTGTTTTAACTTCAATTAAAATAAAATTTACCCTTTATTATTTGAATAAATTATTTTATATTCTTAAAATTCATTAAAATTTTCTAAAATAAAATTTTTAAATTGGTATAGAATTTGCGGGTTGTTACAATCTCCCCCACTAAAAATCTTTTCGTCCTCGAAAAGGAAATGAAGCTAAAAGTCGTTTATTCAACCAATTTAATTTTCATTCTTTTATTGTTTAATAATTTAATTAGATGAATTTAAATTCACACAATACAATTTCTAATCAATTAGGTGACAATATTTTCAAAATATATTACTTCATGTATTCAAAAATCATATTTTCTACAATCGAATTATATATATAATTACAAGTACGTTAATTATAGACTTTTCACTCTGAACTCATTCTAGGGTATTGCTAACCCCATCTCTAATGAGTTTTCTCATTCTAGGAGACTGCTGATCCTATCTCTAATGAGTATCCTGTTTTATAGGACATTACTAATCCAAACTCTGATGAGTCTTTTGTTCAGTTCTAACGAGTTGTACCCCAAAGATTTGAGCTAACCTGGCTCTGATACCAACTGTGATAACCCGGAAATTCCCACCCTATGGATCGACCATAAACCACACAGGTCTGAACCAAAGAATGGAAATCTGCGGATACATCAACTTCGGGCATACAACACATCAGAACAAATACAGAAGACTTTTATAACACCATAATAAATGTTACATCAGAGTACAGAATATATATCAGAGTACATTGGATAATATTACAACGGAAGATAAATTACAAAAATTAATACATTTCAGCGGAACTAATCTCAGTGGAAGGCTATCAACATTCTGGCCACAGCTTCGGTCTTCAATCCAGGATCTTTGCTTAATATATCTGCCAAATGAGCTACTCGACTGCTCGTGTGGAAAGAGGGCACCCGAGTTTGCAAAGTGAAGCAAACAACAGGTCAGTCGTGGGACTGGTGTGAGAATTCTTAACTTAACATTAACTAGTAATAAGGCTAATCACAGGACCACGCCGCTAACGCGGAACGGGTTTACTCCATTGGATTGCCAGTGCATAACTATAGTAAATCGTCGAATAACGCAATGCTTTTTAGAAAAATGAAACCATTATAAGACCCGGGTCCCATCACACAATGCAACGCACACTAGAGGATAGGGTTTTACCTTATAATGGTCAAGAAATGATAAATACGCAAAATACGATATTATTATTAGTGTGTATATATTTTAATTAAAACATTTCAATCATAATATAAATCCTAGACGGCATAGCTACCATCTACTATGTCGCCGTACTAGTAATACAATCAAAACCGTAAAGGGGCGTATTGGAAATTGGGTTTCCATCATGAGTCAAGGCTAGGGAGGAAGTCCTTACCGATTCGAGACACTCTAGCAATGTCCCAGGATTCGGACGCTGGCGAACCCTTGGATCCTGCAGGGCCGGTCCACAACTGCTTTAGTGGATTAGTTATTCCTAAACACACGCTCCCCGGTCCTATTGAACCTATAATACGGCCGAGGGCGACCGCATAAATCCGAGGCCTCTAAAAATCCAACAACCACATAAGTAAATGTCTGGGCTCCATACCATGACACCACTTCTAGCTAGAAAGAAACGTGTGCACTCCCTGCGTTCCCTTCTCCCGTTTTAGACTCTACCGGGCTGTGAGGCTCGCGAAGTCACGATATACACAAAGCTATGCCTAAATAGACTGTGCTTTGATCATCAACCACAAGGCCTTCTTTTCAACAAAGCCTTGATCAATTACATCTTAGCATGCCACATTGTCAGACTCTACCATATCATTGATCATCTACCAATATATATATATATATATATATATATATATATATATATATATAACCTCTAAGCTCATACGTCTTAGAGAAGGGAGTTAAGTGAAGAATAAATTCTCACCACCAAACTGAAATATATAATCAGTAGCGTTCAACCAATACAGTAGAAAATAATACAATGTGAGACACACAATCCATTTACAAGTCCGCTCTGGGTCTGAACGAAACAACGTATCCGTCGATCTCCAGTACGTCTGGAAGATCATCACTTATTACCTTGCCTTGGGGGATCAGTCCCAATTCAAGATATCAGTCACTATCAACCAAACGATGTGAAGTTCTCCGGTCTTCAGTCACCGACTTCATCTTCGACTCTTGATCGTCGTGATGATTATTCAGAATGGGTTAAACCCGGTCTTTCTGAATAACTCGCGTATTTGGTGATTAAAAATCAAATATTGGAAAATCACACACTACACCACATTCCAACTCAGAATATTCTTTTAATAAGATATTCATATTAAAAGCTTCTCATAAATTTTATCAAAGATAAATTAATAAATTAAATCATAAATCTTCCTTAAAAGATTTATTAAAAATTCTAAATTTGATTTAATATCAAAAATCATTTTCACAGATCATTTATTTTAAAGAGTAAATCTTCTTTTAAACGGGTTAAAGAACTCGTGTCATTTAAAACACAGTTCACGATAAACCCACAAATCAATTTCCAAAATATGGAATTCCACAGAAATCAATCAATACATAATCGATGTGAATTTCTGTATCGGACTAACAATATACATGGAATAACGGCAAAGCCTCTTAAATTCCATGTATAATATCGGTCTTCTATTACAGAAGCCCATCTCGATTATTACCAATCGAATTTCCACTTAATTCCAATTTAATATATTAAATTGGGAAAACTAGATTTTTAGAAAATGCCTTTTTAAATCTATAAAATAGATTTATAAATTCCAAATAAAAATTTCAATGTAAATTGGATTAAAGGACAAATGTCGTTTAAAAACAATGTCCACGATAAATCCACTTCACATCTCAATTAATTTCATATCACAAAGTATAATGGCAAATTCTAATAATCTTAATTAAAGGATTTCTCTTTAAATATTAATTATTATATAAAAAACTATTTAAAATAGTCATTAAAAATATACTTTATACAACAGATTTTTATCTTTTACAAATATTCTTTGTTTTAACATATACTTGATTAAAAATATATTTTTATATTAAAATATATTCTTTATATAAAGAGAATTTCTAATGTAAGAATATTCTTATTTAAAAGAACACCTGAATCAGAATGCGGCTCAAACATTTACCATATAATTTTGGATTATATGGATTTCACACATGTCATATATAACAATAACAGTAAAATCATCCATTTCATCCAAAGTGTAAATTCCACTACGTAAGCGTTAAAATTAAATAATAACGCTCATCGCAGCCTGTCGATCTAACGATCAACATACAATTAAATATTGGGATTAGTGTATGTTAATTTTCATCCCAACACCCGTGTGGGGTTTCAACCAGCAAACAAATAATAAATTATTTGTGCACTTGGGCGATGTGTAAAAATAATCGACCCAATCACATAAACAAGTCAGGTAACTTGCCTATGGCAGTGTAATCACAATATATAACACGACGATAAAAATGTCTCTTTTTATTTCTGTCCTTTTTATCGTATGTAAAATGTCAATAAGAATGAATTCTTTATTTCTATTCTTTTATCGCATCTAAAATGACGATAAAAATATAATCTTTTATTTCAATTCCTTTCATTATAAATAAATGAGAAGAAAGATATAGTCTTTAATTCCATTTGTAACAGGGAATACAAATAATAACAAAATATATAACTTTTCATTTTATGCTATATTTGCAATAGAGAATGCAAATAAAGATTCAGCTTTTTACTTTGATGTTTATTTACATAGAAGAATGTAAATAAAAATTTAACTTTCCATTTCATAATTTATTTGCATTAAGGATTGCAAATGAAAATATTTCTTTTATTCTCCTGTTTTATTGCGTTGAGTAACGCAAATAAAAGTGTAATATTAAATTTCTAGTTTTATTTACATCAAGAAATGTAAATAAAAGAACAACTCTTTATTTTATGCTTATTCACATCAAGTGAAGTAAATAAATAAATAAAAATGTAACTTTTATTTTAATGCTTTGTTCACATTTAAAAATTTCAACAAAAATGTAACTTCTGTTTTTAATAAATTTGTTTGCATCTAAATTTGCAAACAAAATGTAATTTTCTATCTTCTTGTTTGTTTGCAACTAAGGTTGCAAACAACAAATGAAATTTTATCTCTTTATTTTATTTGCATGATAGGATGCAAATAAAAATGTATTCTCTATTTTCTACAATTCGTTTGCATCGTAGAATGCAAACAATCCTTTTATTTCTAACTTACATTATGAATGTAATTTTTTTTATTATTGTTTATTTACATCAAAATGTAAATGTCCCCTTTTTCATTGTTTATTATTAACAAATAAAAAAAATCTCATCTTTTATATTTTTTTTTTCAATGAAAGCAATTTTACATAAAAATGTAATTCTTTAATTCTATTCTTTTTATTGTCTCTAGAAAGACAAATAAAATGTTACACAAAAATATATTCTTTTTATCGCAACAAAAATGTCGATAAAATGCATCACTAACATTGTCTATTTTTATAGCACTAAAATGTCGATAAAAATGAATCACTAACATTGTCTATTTTTATCGCCCTAAAAATGTCGATAAAAAATGAATCACCAACGTTGTCTATTTTTATCGCCCTAAAAATGTCGATAAAAAATGAATCACTAACATTGTCTGTTTTTATCGCCCTAAAAATGTCGATAAAAAATGAATCACTAACATTGTCTGTTTTTATCGCCCTAAAAATGTCGATAAAAAATGACAACATTAACCATTCTATTTTCACCGCATCCAAAATGACGATAAAATATTCAACATTAACTATTCTATTTTTACCACATTCAATAATGACGTTAAAATATTCAACGTAAAGAGATGAAAGCAAAATGTTCTTTTTTTATTTCTAAAAAGAAAAACAACAAAAATGCTTCTTTTAATGCTAAAAAGAAACATGACATAAAAATGTTCTTTTAATGTTAAAAAGAAGAAGCGACAAAAATAACTCTTTTCATGTTAAAAGAAAAGGTGACAAAATATGCTTTTTAATTCTAAAAAGAAAACGCGACAAAAATTATCTTTTTATTCTAATGTAATATCTTTAACAAAGGTGTTATTTTAATATCAATGCGAATTCTCAATTTCTTAATACATATAAAAATGTAAATTTTATCTTACAATTGTATATCTCATCCTAAATTACATATAAAAATGTAAGTTTTAATTTTATTTGCAAATCCCATTTCTAATTACATATAAAAATGTAATTTTTATTTTGTATTGTAAATTCATATCTCAATTTCATAAAGAGGTGTAATTGTTATAATGCAATACAAATTCATATTCTAATTACATTGAAAAATGTAATTTTTATCATACCAATATAACTCATATATAAATTACATAGAAAAATGTCATTTTTATTTTACCATTCTCATTTACATCTAAAATACATAGAAAAATGTAATTTTTTTCATGCGGTACAAATTCAATTTTAAATTACATAGAAAAATGTAATTTTCATCATGCGATGGAAATTCATATTTTAATTACATAGAAAAATGTAATTCCTATCATACGACATAAATTCATATCTAAATTACATCTAAAAATGTAATTTTTATCATACCGTGTAAATTCACATTTTAATTACGTATAAAAATGTAATTTTTAACTTACAAAGCAAGTTCATACATTCATTTCATATACATTACAAAATAAAATAAAATTTCATTCATGCGGAGTAAATTCATTCATAAATTACATAATAAAATGTAATTTATTTCATACAGTGTAAATTCATTCATAAATTACATAATAAAAATGTAATTTATTTTATATCATAAAATTTCATTCTTTTACTTACAGTATAAAAATATTCACTTTTATGTTTACAATGTAAAGCTATCAACTTTTTATTTTTATAATGTAAAAATATCAACCTTTATATTTTACGGTGTAAAAATATCAACTTTTATATTTTAATGTAAAAACATCGTCTTTTAATATTTAATCGTAAAATATCACCTTTCAATATTTTACAATGTAAAAATTTATCACCTTTCTATTTACACCGTAAAAATTTATCTTTTTATTTCCATTTAAAAATATGATCTTTTTCTTCTTTTTCTTTTTTTTCAATACAAAAAATATTATCTTTTTATTTACATCGTAAAATTTTCATCTTTTTATTTTCAATACAAAAATATGATTTAATTTTCTAATCCCAAATAGAATTCAATAATATAGCAATTTCAATGCGGATCTAACATGTCACAAACAACAAATCATACCACAAGCAACAATCAATCATCTATCCAACCCAAACATTTCAGATCTGAATTAACACAATAATACAATAATTTTTAACATGAGAAAAATAATTAATAATTAATTAAATAATAGAATTTGAATTCTCACATTGAATTTTTGCCGAAATTTGACTGTCTCCGTTTCAGCTGCGGTCTGCGCTTTCGCGAAGCTCTCGGAAAGACGAGTCCAACGCAACTTACGGTTTGTAAAACGGACCTCGTATGAAAGAGTTTTGGATTTTTAAAGATCGGACAATTTAAATAATTAAATAATAAAGTAATAAAAAAGAAAGCGGACCTTCTTCCTCTCAAACCCGTCATTACCTTCTTCGGCCGAACAACCCAAAGCCGCCTTCCAAAGCTTCTGCACGCACCGATTATCGAGCCCCCATCCTCCGATCAAACGTTACCACTCCGACCGCCTTGCCAAGAGCCTCCTACACCTCCAACCATGTCGAACTCGGCCTCCCCTAGGACCCGCAAATCACCAAAAACCGCAGCCCCTTCTCGGTCAGAATTCGCAAAATCCGTGAATCAAAACCCGATCTTGACCGTATGGATGGAAAGCTCTCTGAATTATCTTCGATTTGGTATATCATACGTCGATTTTCGTTGAACGGATTGAGAGATCTAAGCATTTGAAAATCGGAGCTTTTCAGCCCTTGAAATCCGGGCGGCGGCTGCCATTAGGGTTTCAGCCCGATTTTTTTAATATTATTTTAATATTTAATTTCGAAAAATGTGCTAAAAACGTGGATTTTCGGACTTTCTCCGATTTAGGCCTGCTTACTTTCGTTCTTAATATTTTGAGGCCTTCTAAACGCGATGGGCTATGTCCCGGGCTCCAATTCCGAAATCTACAGCGTTTTTTTATTTTTAATTTAAAAATACAATATTAATAAATAATTTAATTTCTACCGTACATTTAAATATGCCGGGGCCACATATGGACTCCGAAAATTCTAAAAAACATATTTTTAGCTTTCTTATGACGATATGGTTCTACCGAGACCAATTTCGTTGAATTCTGAGACTGTTTGAAAAATGGCCTTTTTCAAGTCGTTTAAATTTAGCTGTAAATTGACAAAATAGAAATCTTTTTTCCACGACCACAAAATAATCCCAAAAATTATGAAAAATTAAACTTAACAATATTTTGACATTCCGGATCCAAAAAAAGTTGTTTCGTCGAAAACGGAGGTCGTTTGAAAATTGACTATTTTCAAGGGCTATATATTTAAATATTAAAAATACATTTTTAATTATATAATTTCTGAAACTCAAAATATATAAGTGTTTATACTTTTTAAATGCAGAAACATCATTCCGGACTCAATGGAAGTGGATTCGAGTCCAAATACCATCGTATGTGAAAAGTAGCCTTTTGGGCCATATATATTATATATAATTAAATTCTACAGCGACTTTTCTAAAAATTGAACTAGCCATAACTTTTTATTTCCGTTATGAAATTTCAATTTTTCAGATTCGTTAGAAAGATATGATTAAACATATTTAAATATTTCTGGTTTCACTCAATTCTGATTTATTTTGAATCCTGTACATTCAGTCAAAGTTTAAAATTAAATTTTCAAACTACCGCACCATTTCAGGGTTGTTTTATAATTAAATTAAATTTATTCGTTTTAACTTCAAGTAAAATAAATTTTACCCATTATTATTTAAATAAATTATTTTATATTCTTAAAATTCCTTAAAATTTTCTAAAATAAATTTTTTAAATTGGTTCAGAATTTGCGGGTTGTTACAGGACTGGATCCACCTCAGGGGGACAGGTTCACGCTCTGGTGGCACTTCTACAGGAATGAGGTAGAAATATTTCTGTAGAAAGCTTAGTTTATCATTATGATCATCCAGTTTGCACTCTCTTTGATTCGGGTGCATCACACTCCTTTATTTCATCTGCTTTAGTAGAATCTCTACACCTAGACACTAATATGGTAGAAGATCCCTTGGTTGTTTCAAATCCAATTGGGGGCTCGGCTTATTTGTTGATGGTTTGCTTGGATTTGAAAATCTCTATTCTAAGTGTTGAATTTAGATGTAGTGCCTTTGTTTTGGGCTTCTCATGATATGGACTGATCTTAGGCATGGACTGGTTATCCAGTAATGGTACCATTCTTGATTGTGAGAAAAGAGTGGTTAGACTCTTGACTCGGCTCGGTAACACTCTAGAAATTTCTTGTAATCCCTTAAATGCTGTTATGCTTAGTTATCTAGAGTCGCTTGATGCTTCTGTTGAGAATTTGCAGTCGGTTAGAGCGGTCCGGGAATATCCGGATGTCTTTGAAGAGGTGAAAGGCTTACCTCCGAAGCGGGAAATAGATTTCTGCATATATCTTGTTGATAACGCAAAGCCCGTAGCTCTGCCTGTTAGGCACATGGATCCAAAGGAGAGAAAGGAGCTCAGTAAGCAAGTTAAGGAGCTTCTCGAGAAGGGGTTTATAAGGAGAAGTATCTCGGAATGGGGTGCTCCAGTGGTATTCGCCACAAAATCAGATGGTTCATTACGTCTTTGTGTGGACCATAGGGAGCTAAACAAGCTGACTAAAAAGAATAGACATCCGCTTCGTAGAATAGACGATTTGTTTGATCAGCTTGTAGGTGCGTCGGTCTTCTCCCAACTTGATCTGGCTATTGGGTTCCATCAGCTAAGGGTAGCTGAAGATAGCATTGATAAAACGGTGTTCAGAACCCCCGATGGTTTCTACGAGTGGCTTGTCATGCCTTTCGGTTTGAAAAACGCACCCACTTATTTCGTGGACCTAATGAGCAGGGTGTTTAGAGAATTCCTCAATAAGTTTGTGGTTGTCTTCATAGACAATATTTTGATCATCTCAAAGAATGAGGAAGAACATGCTAAGCATCTGAAGGAGATCATGGAAACTCTTCGAGTTCATCAGCTAAAAGCCAAATTCTCCAAGTGCCGCTTTTGGAGAGAAGAAGTAAGATTCCTTGGGCATATATTGTCCAATGGGTTAGCAGTGGACCCCGCGAAGGTGGTGGTAGTGCAAGATTGGAAGACACCAAGGAATGCAACCGAAGTCCGAAGCTTTCTCGGGCCAGCAGGTTTTTACCGAAAGTTCGTTAGGGATTTCGCGAAAATCTCAGCTCCACTCACATGGCTAACAAAGAAGAATCTGCCATTCGCTTGGGATTTAGACTGTGATATTGCTTTCCAACACCTAAAAAGGGTTCTCACAACAGCCCTATTTCTAACTTTGCCTGATGGAAGCAAGAAGTTCACAGTATATATGGATGCTTATGGTACGGGGCTAGGCATTGTTCTAATGCATGCTGGAAGGGAGGGTAGTAGCTTATGGTGGAAGACAACTAAGAGTTCATGAAAAGAACTACCCAACCCACGATCTTGAGTTGGCCGCCATCGTCTTTGCGCTTAAGTCTTGGCGCCATTATCTCCTAGGTGAGAAGTTCGAATTATATATTGACCATAAATCGTTGAAGTATCTTTTCTCGCAGAAAGATCTTAACTTAAGGCAGCAAAGATGGATGGAGTTCCTTGCCTCGTATGATTTTGAAATTTCCTATACCCCCGGCAAAGGCAATGTAGTAGCAGACGCGTTGAGCCGAAAGAAATTGACCTTAATCCCTCTCTTTGTAGAAAGGCAAAGCTTGGAGTATATAGCCAGTTTTGACTTTAGGCCATCCAGTGATTTTGTACCTGGTTTATTGGCATCCCTAGAAGTACGGCCCACTCTTTTAGACTCAATAGGGGCCGCACACAACGTGAAGACCCTAAGCTTGTGGATGTGATCGATAAGCTAATTAGGGGTGAATCTTCCAGTCACCTTAATAGGTACTCCATCGATGATAAGGGTTGGCTGAGGCGAGAAGGAAGAGTATGCGTCCCACAAGCAAGGGATTTGGTAAAGAAGGTTCTCGAGGAAGCACATCATTCCAAGATGAAAATACATCCAGGTGGAGACAAGATGTACAAGGACATAAAAATATTTTTCTTTTGGGATGGCATGAAGAAGAATGTGGCAAATTTCATTTCTAAGTGCATGATATGCCAACAGGTTAAGGCGGAATAGAAGAAGCATGGAGGACTGCTTCATCCTCTAGAAGTCCCGCAATGGAAGTGGGATAGCATTTCAATGGACTTCATTGACGGGTTGCCTAGGTCAAGAAAGGGCAATACTAGCATTTGGGTAATAGTGGACAGGCTCACTAAAAGCGCCCACTTTATACCTATGAAGAGTAGAAGGACTGCCTCATCTCTAGCTTCTCTTTATCTCAAGGAAATCGTTCGACTCCATCGAATACCCTCCAGTATAGCGAGTGACAGGTATCCCATCTTTACGAGTGAATTTTGGCGGAGTCTGCAAGAAGCTGTAGGCACATAGTTATGCTTGAGCACAGCCTATCACCCCCAAACTGATGGTCAGACAGAAAGGGTGAATAGAGTATTAGAAGATCTTTTGAGACTATGCATTCTTGACTTCGGAGGGACATGGGAGGACCATCTTCCTTTAGTGGAATTCGCCTACAACAACAGTTACCAGGCCACCATCGGTATGGCTCCCTTCGAAGCTTTGTATGGAAGACCATGCCGATCACCAACTTGTTGGTGGGAGTCTACTGACAAACTTATACTTGGGCCAGACATGATTCGAGAGACTTCAGAGAAAGTGGATTTGATACGAAGGAGAATGAAGACAGCCCAAGACAGACAGAAATCCTACACCGACAAAAGAAGGACCGACCTTGAGTTTGAGGTTGGGGACAGGGTTTTCCTTAAGGTATCCCCTTTAAGGAACGTCGTTCGCTTTGGATCCGTGGGAAAGCAAGCACAAAGATTTGTAGGACCACTCCCTATCATCGAGAAGATTGGGAAAATGGCTTATAGAGTAGAGCTGCTCGAAAAGTTGGTCGGAATTCACAACATCTTTCACGTTTCTCATCTCCGGAAATGTCTACATGAATTTGCGGAAGTGGTGGAGCCGAGCATTCTAGAAGAAGCCGAAGTGGAATGCGAAGCAACTGTAAGGAGAGTTCCAACTCGAATCATAGGAACTGAAGTGAAAAAGCTATGCAACCACGAAGTTAAGCTCGTCAAAATTCAATGGAGCGATGCCGAGGAAGACACGACTTGGGAAACTGAGGACAGAATACGCACCGCTTACCCTTTTCTTTTTGAGGGTACATCTTTGATCTCTCTCTTTTTCCTTAATTTATGATTGTATCTATATTTTTAGGTATATCTCCTTGGTCTTACCCTTTTATCCTTAGGTAGAAACAAATGGATGTAAACATGTATTTGAAACATGTTATGATGGATGGCTGCAAGTGGTTGCTAGTGGTTTCTCGTGGATGCATATACACACACAACCTTGGTTTTAGATCGGCTCAGTCACTTCATACTGCATATGCATATATGTAAACATATTTGTATGTGGTTGAAATTAGATATGTCGTCATATGGATGTCGCATTTGTATGAATGGTTGCGCATTCATGTAGAATTATGAATAGGGAAAATTTTGCATACATAATGGATTCATGGCACTTACATGATTTGCATTAAGGAGGTCAACTGAATCAGTAGACCACCTAATTTTTGCATTAGATAAGGACATGTACACACACTGTGCATATGATCATAAAGCATTAGAAGTCTTTTAAGGACAATGGATGCCTGTGTTTGACGGTTGAGTAGATGGACAATTGGATGTTAGGACATACGTTCTCCTAGACTTCAAGATTTCGGGGACGAAATCCTTTAAGGAGGGGAGAATGTAACACCCTGAATTTTCTGTTAACTGTAAATTAACAAATTTAAGTATAATTAATTCTTAATGAAAGAATTAAGGGAAACAGGTTATGCCATTGCGCTCGTCTCGGAATTCTGCCTGAGATAGAGACCGAGTTTGCGTAAATCGGACTCCGTATGAAGGAGTTATGACCTCTGGAAGTTTCAGAATTCAAATTAAAATTCAAACGGTTCAAACGAAGGTCAAATTTCAAAAATCAGACCCAAACTGGGCTGGGCAGGAAAATTCCCACCCAGGCACCAGGTCGACCTAGGGGTCGACCTGGGTGACCAGGTCGACCTGCCAAGTCGGCCTGGTTTGGCCCTGGCTGGCCTGGTCGGGTTTCTGGTCGATTTTTGGGGCTTGGCTGTGTCGCTAGGGCTTACATGTCGCTTTCTGATTGGCTTCTCTTGAGATGGATGGTCTGGATTCACTCTAGCTTCATCGAATTAATTTGAAATTCTATAAATACAACTTGAGTCTAAACCTAAATTCACACAAATAAATTGGAGATAGAGCCGTCATGCTGCTGGAAGGAAGCCAAGAGTAGCCTCCACTTGTAGAAAGCTTAGAGATGAGCCAAAACCGAAGTTAAAACATGATTCAAACAACATTAGTCTACCCAAAGGAAAGCATTTCAAATTCAGAACTCAAAATCCAGAATTCAAGTTCGTTGTTCATTGTAAGTATAGTGATTTTTCCGATGTGAATAAAATTAAAACTTGATTCGATGTAAATTGGGAATGGAATTGTGCTATTATGTAACGACGATGTTAATTCATGTATTGAAATGATTGTGGTATAATCGAGTTTATGTTGATCCTATTGTACATTTAGAACGAAAACAACATCGCATGCAAGTTGTATAGTTCATGTTGTAATCTACACCTATATGTTTATGTGATTATATAGGTTGTATGTATACTTTATGCTAAGAACCCCTATGCCTAAATGATTATGTTCATATACATGCTCCTATGTTTATACAAAATTTGCAAGTTCCTAATTGAATCCATGTCAAGATCCACTTTAATATACATTTCATGTTGTAATTAGACATATGATTGGATCTAGTTCACACATGCGATGAAATTATACATACTTTACGAAAACGTCAAATTCTTGTCATATGCTATTTATGTTCTATGTTATGCCTAGATCCAAAACATGTTTAGGCTTATGTTGTCTAAATCATATGCTAATTTATGTGACACCTATTTGGTTAGATCCCTATTTCAATGCAAGTTCACATATATGTAAGTTGATTTAGGCTATGTTGTAAATTCACATGTATGTTGATTAGTCTATGTTGCAAGTTTACACCTATGACATTCATGTTGACTATTTTGCAAGTTCACACCTATGATGTTCATATCGACTATGCCAAAAATGCCAAGTTTACACCTATGTCTTGTTCATGTTAGTGAATTGGTTTATGCAAATTTTGTGTACGCTAAATTAGGCTAAGTTTTTAGCCTAATATTATATGTTAAAAATCGTGCGAACATAAAATTAGGCTAAGTTTGTAAGCATAATACTTAGAAGGGGGTAACGTTGGGATAAATTGGTAATTATAGGAAAACTTGACATAAAAATATATGGAATTGGCATGGTTGTCACATGCCAAAATTGGTGGCATTCAAACGGTATAAATTCTTATACCAAAAATGTTAAACTTGGAGAGTGGGCCATAACATTTAATGGTTAGCAAATTTACATATAACAAGTAATAAAGACAAATATGTAAATTTAGAAAATACGAGTATGCTTAACACGAGGTTGGATTGAGTTGTGATGTAAACCTGCCCGGACCCGCCCGGCTGTCCAGTAGTCACAACAATACCTATCCAATGTGGGTGGTTAGGCATGGAGCCCAATAAGGACCCGAGGTTAGACTGAGTTACGGAGTAAATCTTCCCGGAACCGACCGACACATCCAGTAACCGTAACAATACCTGTCTAATGTGAGTGGTCGGTGCTTTAAAAAGATAAGGACAGACTGTCTGGATGGTAGGGTTAAGTTAACTAAAACACTTAACCAATTCAACATGTTAATGAAATTGATGGGTGGGGTTAGGTAAATATAGACACTTAACCATTTAACATGTTTGACTAGAAAACCCTAGTAACGGGGAACCATTTCAGCAGTAACCCAATTAGGTATCATGGTACACTGAAATTATGCAGGGCGGGGCACGATTACTAGGCTGATTGTAAGTGGCCAAAAGCGACGGCGGTAGGTGCAACAGTGTGGGTTCTAACGGAGTGCGGGCGTGCACACACTTCGGAGCAGACAAACAGGGCACTGGGGGCACCAGTAGTATAACCTATGCATTTCTAGTTTTGTGTTGGGCCACCACCATGGGACCTGATACACCCTAGGGTGGGACCAGCATAGGTATCTGCAATCTTCGGGGCCGTAAGACACATATGGTTATGCGAGTAGGAGCCGATCTTTAGAGAAAGGGGAGCACTTTACCTCCTGCATGGGGTGCCAGTTAAGTCAATACAAGTAGGTGCAGAGATAAAGTGTGGGGTGCGATAGTATATTCGATTCAAACTGCTTTATCTTAGTTTATGATGTTTTCCTATTTCCAGTTTATACCTATCATGCCCTTATTCTTATTTCATACTGAAGAGTCACTAGACTTACCAGGCTTTATGTCTGACCCTATTTTCTTTTGTCTTCTTTTCTTCCATCCCACTCCCCCCTAGGTCCACAAGGAGGAAACAACTCAGCTTAGACTCTTTGTAAGCTTTAAGATAGTAGATGTACGGTTTGGACTCTCTCTCCTTGGCTACGGCTGTTGGACTAATCATGGGGACTTATGCAGTTTTAATTATGTTTTATGCTTCTTTATTTAATAACCAAGACAAAAATGATGATGCAACGTTTTCGGAAGTTATTATGTGACAGTTATGGAAATTTTTTGTATGAACAAGTATTTATGAAATAAAAAGAAGAGTCTGTTGTTTTCCGCTGCTTATGTATATGTGTTTATATCTGACTTGTGTTTTATCTATGACTTTTACTTACAAACCTCCACCAAAGTTAAGGCATTCCCCTAATGAGTGACCTTAATGGAGGGTGGGGTGTTTCACTCCCTTTTCGGGAAACGGTGGTTTGAGCCCAACCGTTGGTGATATACATTCGATACACTCACGCGAAATGAGAGGTCGGTCATGTGGGGGCCGGGTTGTAAGATGTTCTTATTGAACCCAGTGTATTTCCCCTCCAGAGATACACTATCGGCAGGTGGTTCAATACCTTGTCATAGTCGGAATCCAATCTCCAATAAGCGCCCGCGGTTTTGATTGTATACTATATATGTAGAGCGTGAGATGCAAGCGTTCTGCTAGATTGATATTTATTTGTATGTAGACACTATTATAATACCAGAAAAGATAGTGATTTCAAAAATGTTTTGGGTTATCATAAGGTAAAAATCTTTCCGTATTTATGTGTGGATTTGGTCTTACGATTATCATTTTCTTTCGAATAGATTTTTGAGCTTTAAAATCAAGTTGGATGGTTCCCCATAAAATTTTATGAGTTTTTCTCACTTTGGTTCACCAGTATGACTCGGTGTTTTGTGAATGCTCAGGTTAGACCGGGTTGTATAGGCCCAGGTTGTCAGTTGCTGCGAATTTCAGAAGACGTGCCGGAGGAGTTCAAATGTATTATATATATGATGTGTATTCTGCTGTGTGTTGGGTATGGATAGATTATTATAACTGTCCAGAGGTGTTGATGCACTTTGATATTGTAAGTCTTTTAAAAGCTCTCAATAAAGATTTATTTCTGTACTGTATTTTGTTCCACCACGATGTGAGACTCTGATTCTGTGTTGTGTTGGTTCTTCTTCTTCTTCTATTCTAATATTTTTTTCTTTCTTTTTTCACCCTCTAAATTCTTTCTAATAACTATATGGTGGTTCCAATACTCGAGTTCTGGCATGTACTATGAGATTTGTGTATTATTGTCGGAGTTCGGGCGTTGAATCTCTCGGGTCGTTACAGTGGTATTAGGGCTATTGTTTTAGTAATAACCTTAGCTCTGTGGTGTAACTCGATGGAGATAGGGTCAGTAATACCCTAGACTGAGTTGATTATTTATGTGAGAAAGCGCATTTGTAAATTTTTTATACAAATGTTTTGTATTGTGTTTGATAGGTTCAAGTGTTGAGAAGCATGGAACTGGCAATTGATACAATATTGTTTTAAAAAGAGGGTAAATGAAATAATTTTACTCAAATTATAATTTTATAGAAAAAAAATTTCTATAGTATGATAATATTAGTTGGTTGATTGTTTTTCTTTATTTAGTGGAAATCAAAATTCGAAATATGGAATAAGATTGAACTAATGAGAAAAATTCAATTGGTTAATTGAATTGGATATGAAAATGAAAAGTTAACCTGGTCAAGTAAGAATTAACTTGAGAAATGGAATTGAACTAAATAAATTGGAATTTGAAAATCGAATGGATAATAATGGAAATTGATCGAATATTAATCGACAAATATTAATGTTTGTTAAACCAAAGTGAATACAGACCAGCAAGTACCAATACTGAATATAATTTAAATGATTTGATTGTTTGTGATGTGGATGTTGGATTTATTGGATAAAATTCATCAAAACGGGTCAAAAGAGGAGTTGAATGAATTAAAACTAAACTCAAGTATAGTCTACTGGAAATAAAATCAGTTATGAAATGACCTGAATTATATAACCATGGGTTGTTACTTGCACTGTAAGTTAAGTGCAGATTCCAGAAGGATATGAAGTGATTTGGTTGTAAAGATCGAAGTATAGATGGGAAAATGGAAGAGCTATTAAGTTGATTTGCTTCAAAATTAGAATTGAGTTGCCGACAAAGAGGTAAACCTTAATACATTGATTGGAGTGATTAATTTTATACCCCTGAGTTGGGTAGCCATTTGGCTTTTGGTTTTCTTTTGGCAAAGTTGAGACCCATAGTGGAAGTTGTAGTTGTACCAACCGAACCGTGTAGAGGAGGTGCTGGCAAAATTTTGAAAATCCTTAAGTGTTTGAATTTAGTTTGGTAATAATTCTTTAACTGGGTTCGTAGAATTCTTCTTACCTTGTAATTTCGGGGACAAAATTCTTTTAAGGGGGAAGAATTAACGTCCGGGATTTTTCTGCCTTTTAAATTGGAATATTTAAATCTGTTTATACATTATATTGGAAATATAATGGATTTATATCGAATTTTATTTATTAAAATGGAGCTCGAATATATATATATATATATATGTATGTATGTATGTATGTATGTATGTATATAATATAATTAAATCGAGCTCAAAATGGCGCGACAGTTCGTAATAAGGAATTTTCAACTTCAATTGAAAATACCGGATCCGATATAAGTCAGATCTGTGAAACAAGAAACGTTTGAATCTCGTTGACGATAATTTTCATATGGAAGAGAAAAATCCAGATTTCGTGTTATAGAGTCGTAGTTATGGTTAAATTAAATTTTAAAATAGTCGCTATGGAAATTGTTATTTAAAATATAACGTTTATTAATAAATTTAAAAGTGATTTTAACATAAATTAGGCACCTTTTAACTGGTATTGATGATATTAAATTGTATAACTTATATTTGAAGCTGTTTATATTATTCTATTTGGATATCTATGATAATAATTATTTATTATTTTTAATTGAACTATTTGGGAATTTATTTGTATTTTTTTGATATTTTATAAGCATTAGAAACAGCTATTTTTCTAACGACCTCCGTTTTCAACAAAACGAATTTTATTGGAATACGTACCACTTGTTATTGTTAGATTTCCAGTTTGGGGCCAATCGGAGTTGTTTTATTGGTAGACAAAATTTAAAAGTGAACCGACTAATAAATTGAAAATAAAATAGTGTTAGTATGCAAACAGAGTCGGAATTCAATGAAATAATTTCATTAAGACTGGAACGTCAAGGACATAGCGGTACGTTCGTTTTTCATTATATTTAAGGCTCCTATTTGCTGGTGCGAATATTAAATTCAATATAAATGTCAGTAAAATATAATAGCCCACGAAATAACCGTACTCTAAAACTAAATAAAAAAACATACATATTAAAACCCTGAAATTTCTTCCCACTGTATATTTTGTGCATGCCAAATCACTGTTGCTCTCACTTTACGTGCACCGCAAACAATTGAATTCCTTACGGCCCAATTTACTTCTTTCATGCCAATCACATTCTGAATCTACTGCCACTGCCCTATTATTTTTGCAACCATATTACCCTAGTTCCTTGCATCCCATGTCCTTTCCCCTATATAATATTCTGCTCTCATCTCTTCTACTTCATTCTTCACGAGACAGAAACCCATTTTCCTCCACCAAAATAAATCCAAACATATCAAGTTTAACATTTTAAATTCTGAAAATATTTCCACTGCTTTCTCCTAATCATATGCTTTGAAATGGGTGTAGTATTTCCAACAGTTTGAACGTTTTTGCTCGATGCAGTTTAATCACGGAAGCTTAAGCACTCGAGAGGTGATGGTACACTGGTTAAACTCATGGAGTGTATAGTGGGAATAAGCATGTCGTATTGCATTGAACCCCGGAGTTTGGTGGATTCCTGGAAAGTTTCATGACGCGGGTTTCATGGGACAGTGAGTATGAATGCATCCAAGAAGGGATTATGGCCAAGGCTAATGGACGGAGAGCTATTTCAGTAGGTTGTGCTCCGGTCTTGGCACCGTGCTGTTAGTGTGAAGAGGGTGCGTAGGTGTAAACAATGGTGGAATGGTGGAAGTTTTTTGTAACAACCCGTAAAATCTGGGCCAGTTTAAAATTTTTATTTTGGCAATTTTAGCGAATTTTGAATATTTAAAATAGATTATTTTAAATAATATTGACGAGAAATTTATTTTGAATATAATTCAAACGTATATATTATACGCGTCGTCGTTAGAATATAAATATTTATATTTAATTATAAATAGAATTGAAAATGGCGCGGTAGTTCGATAATTCGATTTCAAACTTCAATTGAATGTACCGGGTGCAAAACAATCCGGATTTTAGTGAAACCAAAAACATTAGGATCTAATTGATGATATCTTTCCAACGAATCCGACAAATCAAAATTTCATAGCGGGAATCAAAAGGTATGTCCAGTTGAAAATTCTGAATAGTCGCTATGGAATTCAGGCCCTTAAAAATGGGAATTTTGCAAATGACCTCGGATTTCGACGAAACCACTTTTGTTGGGTCCGTGATGTTAAATTATTGCTAGGTTCCAAATTTCATAATTTTTCCGAATCAATATGTGAGCGTGGCAAAGGAAAACGCGTTTGACCAGTTTCAGTTGATTTTAATCGACTGGAAAATGGCCATTTTTCTAACGGTCTCAGAATTCGACGAAACTAGTTTTGTTAGGGCCGTATCGTCAATACGAAGCTAGAAAATATTTTTCGGGAATTTTTCTAGTTATTATGTGACCCCGGTAATTTGAAATGTACGTTTAAAATTCAATATAGTGATTTAAATGTTAATTCAACGGAAACTGATTGTAACAGCCGAATCAGCTTACGATACATATCCCATTGTGTTCGGAATGGGGGCAAAACGCTATGGACGACAGGCGGTGGGCCTCGTTTCGAGGTCATATGTAAAAGTCAACCTTTTTGCAATTAAAATAATAATAAAAATAAATATCTCTCTCCTACCCCCTATTCTCTTCTCAGGCCCCCTTTCAGAATCGAATTGCAAATCAAAAAAAAAAAAAGGAAGAAAGGAGGGAGGAGCCTGTCGCTCCTCCGACGAGTGGCGCCACCGCGCCCTCCGACGAGCGCGGCCCCCCATCGCGCCGCCTCAGGCACGACCTGAGCGCGCCCCCTCCTGTTGGGACCCGAACCCTCCATCGCGAGTAGCCGCCGCCACCTGAAGCCCTGTCGCCGCCTCCTGCTCGTCCTCCGACCACCCCTCAGCCACGTGAAGCCCTCCCTCCTCTTCCGATTTTGAGCAGTAAGTTCATTTTTTTTGATTTTATATTTAATTAAAATATAAACGTGAATTTTAAAAATAAATATACAGGGTTGTTAAATAAAAGAAAATTAACATTGTTTTTAAATGTGTTTTTGAAAAAGAAAAATAGAAGTGTGTTAAATTAAATTAGAATAAGTTTGATTTTTAAATTAGAAAAAAGATTTGATTTTTAAATTAGAATAAGTTTGATTTTTAAATTAGAATAAGTTCGATTTTTATATATGATAAAGGGGAGGATTTTTCATAGTAAAGTTCAGATTTTTATAGAGGAAAAAGAAGTGATTTTTATAAAAAAGGTGAGCATAGATTTTTACACGCGAAAAAATATGATTTTTATATATTGAACTTTGAAGTAAAAATTCGATTTTTATATATGTAACTTAGAAGTAAAAATGTGATTTTTATATATTGAACTTCGAAATAAAAATTCGATTTTTATATATTGAACTTTGAAGTAAAAATTCGATTTTTACATATGTAGTGAAAGCGGACGACGAAGATGACAAAAGGGAGAGAACGAAGAAGAGTCAAAATGTTTGGATAGCTATCGGTGAGAACTTCTCACCTTTCAATTTCATTTTCTAGCTATATATATATATTAGGATGCAGACGGTGCTTAGTAGCACCCGACACAATCGTCCACAGACCATGGACTTGTTTGTTTGGTTGCATAGATTAGTTAGATGATTTGATTTGAAATTGAATTGTTTGGTGAAATGAAATTGATTTGATTGATGTGTGAATGGCGTGGGCCTTCACTAGTCCGGGGATAAGGCTAGGCCTCGTCCCGTTTCTAGTATCGTGCCGTTATACCGCCGAAATTTTATAAAATATGTTAGAAAAATAAAAATATCATTTATTTGAATAAATGAACCGAATAGAATATTCATGGGGTGAATAAAATGTTTTATCGTTAAAAATATAATTTTTAACGTGAAAGTGAATAAATAAATATTTATAAACAAATCGGCCGATTTGTTTATATACACTGATTTGAAAGACATCGATTGGGTCGATAAATTTTACACATCGCCCAACTGCACAACTAAAATCTGCGTTTGATTGTTTGAAACCCCACACGGGTGTTAGAATGAAATTTGAAGTTCACTCATCCTGATTGATTAAATATGTCGATCAATCGATTGACAGGCTGTTATAAGCGTTAGATATCTATATTTGATGCTTATACAGTGTAGTGCACTTTGGTTGATGGTTGATTATTTTTCAATGCTATTATATGTGTGTAATGTATGAAAATCCATATAATTAACTTTATATGGTAATTGATTGGGCCTCATTCCAATTTGAAAAATAAAGAATATTATAAAATAAAGGTTCATGTGTTGATAGTACTCATCCATTGAGATTGGTCATGTGTTGAACAAAATATTTTAGCAATAAAATTTACATCTTTATCAATATAAAATAAAGGTTCATGTGTTGACAGTACTCATCCATTGAGATTGGTCATGTGTTGAACGAAATATTTTAACAAAAGAAATATTTGAAATAGAATATTTGAAAATAGAAATTTATGAAGCCGTGTTGATTAGATTGACGCCATTTTGACGTGAATGATATTTATATCGATTTTATTCATTTTGAAATGAATTGAATTGAAAACGATTTCGAAATGAATTGAATTGAAACGATTTCGAAATGAATTGAATTGAAAACGAATTCAAATTGAATTGAAAACGAATTGAAATGAATTCAAATTGAATTGAAATTTGAATTGAATAGAAATGAATTTTAAAACGGATTTATAAAGAAGAATTCAATTTTGATTTGAATTGAAAAGGAAATTGAAATTGCTTTTGAAAACGATTTTAAAACTATTTATATAATTCGTTTTAAATATAAATCGACGAAATATATATTATATATATAATATAATGGCCTGAATAGAACGCGCCGCGCCGCGGCAGTTCGTGAATTTCGACCATATATTTCAAATGGACATTACGGGAGATCCGACCGTCGGATTCTCCTAAAACCGGAACCGTTGGGTTCGTATCGAAAAGAGATTTCTAATGAATATTAGAAATTCAAAATCTAACGGTTGGATTTGGAGATACGTCCAAATCAAATTCGAAAAAGGTCGCTGTAAGTGCAGTTCGATGGCCATTGATGGAAATCGACGGTACGGGCCTTGATAAAATTATTAAAAATAGTAATAATTTGTGTAGAATCATAAGAAATGATTTGGGAAAATTTGGGATGAAAAACTCTATATTTGAAAAGATAAAAATAGATTTTTATCGAAATGAACTGGTTTTGAACTAGAATTATAATTCTATTTATTTTTAAATAAATAAATTGAATTTAAAAAGGGTTTTAAAAAGAACCAGAATATCCAATGATTGCATTGGAGTGGATTTGAATCGAAATTGTCTTCGGAATATTTCGATGTTGGAATTCGTGATTATACAGGTGTTGTTATGGAAATTTGAAAGATATATATTTATATCGTTATTTCCAATACGACATTTGTTAGTCGTAGAATTTGATATTGAATATAAGCCGATATATTTTCTATTCAGAGCCTTGTATTGAATATCGAATGTGATTTGGGTTTGTCGTGAATGGTGTCTTCACTAACACTGTTCTTGAACCCAGTTGAGAAATGATTAAATCTTTTTATTTAGATTTATTGAAAGGTACTAATTAAATAATATTTAATTGGAATTGAATTGGGAATGATTTTTGGGTTTATCGTGAACAGTGTTTTAAATAACCCTTGTTCTTTAACCCGATAATTAATGGAATGTGATTTCGGGTTTATCGTGAACCGTGTTTTAAATGACACTGATTCTTTAACCCAGTCGAAGATTAAAACTAAGTGGAGTTTTAATGAATCTTTAATTAGATTGAAATAATCGAAATGGAGTATCACCAGTTTTGCTCCAGGCGTTAGTTAAATCTTTAATTAGATTTGAACGTGAAATGGTAATTGAATTTACCGATAACACCGTGGTGTTAGATATGAAGTATCACCAGTTTTACTTCGTGGGATGAATAGGTTGGGATTGGGAAATTAAAACAAATGATTACTTCGGTAAGGTTCGCTAATCCCGACTAGTTTGAATTGATATTCAAAAATAGATTAAAGAATAAATTCAAGAAATTTATCTTGGATAAAATTAATGGGAATCTTTCCCTATGAATGTGAAATTCAGAAATTAACTGTCGGTTAGCTAAGCGGAATGGTTGCCTGGATATTGATCTGATGTTGGTTTCGGCCTTCGGGGTTAATATTTGGGGAATTATTCTCTTGATTAATTTATGGTTAGTGACTGATGAATTGGAATGAGGCGTATGTTGTGTTTGTGTAACACTTATTTAAAGTATACGCGAGTTATTCGGAAAGACCGGGTTTATCCCATTCCGAATAACTGATACGACGAAAAGTCGAAGATGAAGACGATGGTCGAAGACCGGAGGTCTTCACGTCGTTTGGGTGATTACTGATGACCTTGATTGGGCTGTACACCCAAGAAAATGGAAACAGTTGGTGATCGTCTAGACGTGCTTGGAGATCGATGGATATGCGGGGTACTAGGTGCCTCCGGTTTCGTTCAGACCCAGAACGGACTTGTAAATGGACTGTGTGTCTGACATTGGAATTTAGTCCGTGTGATTGATCTCTATTAAATATATATCTGTTTGGCGGCGGAGAATTTATTCTCTTGCTTAACGCCCTTCTCTGAGACGTACGAGCTCAGGGGTTATATATTGATGGATATCAAACGCATGGAGTGAATTGCCTATGTGGCATGCCTAAGTGGCAATTGATCGAGGCTTCTGTTGAAAAGCAAAGTCTTGTGGTGATGATCAAAGCAAGGCCTTTGTGGCGTAGCTTTGTGTAACGTTTACTTCGCGTGTTTCACACCCGGTATGAACCAAAAACGGGAGAGGACCTCAGGGAGGGCATGCATTTCTTTCTAGTTAGAAGTGGCGTCAGTGGTTTTACACGCTCTGACGAGTTTGACTTATGTGGTTGTTGCTGTTGCGAGGCGCCTCGGATTGATCGGTCGTTCTCGAACCGATGGAGTCATTTAGTTGGCTCATTTACGCCCCAAAGGGCGGGGAAACGTATGGTTCAGGCACTATAATCCACATCGATGGACCGGCCCTGTCGCTCCATGGGGCAGTTGCGGCTGTTCCTGTGGCTCGGGCTAGAGAGTCGCGAATCGGTTGAGGACTATCTTTTGCCTCGGTTCATAGATGGAAACCCAATTTCCAAATACGTGACATTTGCGGTTTTATTTGTAAACCTATATATGGCGACATAGTGGCATGGGACGCTCATGCCGCCTATGATTGATACTTATGATTTGAAGTTGTTTTATACACTATGCACTTATAATAGTATCAAACGATTTGTTTTAACCGTATCAAGCATTCTTTGGCTGTTATAAGGGAAAACCCTATCCTCGGCTGCGTTGCATTGTGTGATGGGACCTGGGTCTTATAACAGCTTCATTTTTCTTTATTTAACATTTCGCTGTTGGTTTTATGCACTGGTATTCTTGGGAGGAAACCCGTTACGTGTTATACGGCGTGGTCCCTTGATTTACCTAATGATTTAAAATAAAGATTAAATACTGTTTTAGTTCTCACACCAGTCACATGACTGACCTGGAGTTTATTGTTTTAACCTAAACTCTGGGTGCCCTTATTTTCGACACGGGCAGCTAGTAGTTTTGGTTTTGCAGATTTATATTCACAGGATCCTGGTTAACAGCTGGAACGATATCCGGAAAGCTTTGTATCCGTATATCTCTTTCTAGTTGTGTATTGTATTATTTTCCGCTGCTATGTATTTAAATGTAATTTAAATCTCTGATATTTCTGTGTAATATTCATTTATACTCTGTATATTCTTGTAATCTGATGCATTGTTGTATTATACAATGAAATGTTCTTCCGTATGCGTTCTGTTGTGGCTTGTTCTCGAACTATCCGCCGCTTTCCTTTACGGGGAAGTTGCGGGTTCTCACAGTTGGTATCAGAGCTTTGGTTTACAAAGCTTAGAGAACAAGACACATTAGAACCCTACGAAAGAATTCATCAGATATTGGGTTAGTAATATCCAATGGGAATGACTCGTTAGAGATGGGATCAGTAGTATCCTAGAACGAGTGTGAAGAGTATATTTTTAAAAATGAAAACAATTTTTGTTTTGAAAATTTAAATCAATTATTTGTATTTGGTTATTTATTTATATTGATGTGGACAATCCAGTATATATGGATTTTGTGTATACGTCTGATCCGCGTGTATTCAAAGTTTTAATATATTGGATAGATATAGCATCACACTCTAGTCGCCCGAAGATGATATTGATGATAGCGATCGCATCATCAACATTTATGTTCGAGTTTCGAAGGTGTGATTTTCTATATATTTCCATTAGACTGGTGTGAGAACCAAAACTAATATAGCTAGAACACATTGTTGTGATTTGGCATCAAAACATGATTTTCTTATATATATCAAAATTATCAATTTGAAACGTTAAATTCACTAATTGATTGATGTTTGTGTTGTTTGTTTATTTGTTTGATAATTTTGAACCATTATGCCTAATTGAACCAAATATTGAATTGTATTGAAAATTGGTCGCATTTGCTTGCATATACATGTATATCATTGAACATGTCATAGCAAGGAGGCTAGAGCAGAGAATAAAATTTGTTTGCCCGACAAATAGGTACATGTTTACTACATAATTTACTGTTTTGTTTGGGTGATGATGATTTTATGAGCCTATTGGCTAGCCGCTTGGCTTTTTCTTTTTCTTTTTGAGATCTGAAGGACCGGGGAAGCTATTTGAAATTCCCCGATGCTCCCGGTGCAGGGGAGGTTATGGCGAAATTTTTCAAAAATTTAGGGTGTTAGCCAAATTTTTGAAATTTTGAAAATTCTCAGAAACTGAAAAGTTGGAGAATGGAAGCCAGATCGAGCGTAGAGTTGAATAATCAAACCACTTTCGACTTTGTTCCTTTTCGGGGACGAAAAGTTTTAAGTGGGGGAGATTGTAACAACCCGTAAAATCTGGGCCAGTTTAAAATTTTTATTTTGGAAATTTTAGCGAATTTTGAATATTTAAAATAGATTATTTTAAATAATATTGACGAGAAATTTATTTTGAATATAATTCGAACGTATATATTATACGCGTCGTCGTTAGAATATAAATATTTATATATAATTATAAATAGAATTGAAAATGGCGTGGTAGTTCGATAATTCGATTTCAAACTTCAATTGAATGTACCGGGTGCAAAACAATCCGGATTTTAGTGAAACCAAAAACATTAGGATCTAATTGATGATATCTTTCCAACGAATCCGACAAATAGAAATTTCATAGCGGGAATCAAAAGGTATGTCCAGTTGAAAATTCTGAATAGTCGCTATGGAATTCAGGCCCTTAAAAATGGGAATTTTGCAAATGACCTCGGATTTCGACGAAACCACTTTTGTTGGGTCCGTGATGTTAAATTATTGCTAGGTTCCAAATTTCATAATTTTTCGAATCAATATGTGAGCGTGGCAAAGGAAAACGCGTTTGACCAGTTTCAGTTGATTTTAATCGACTGGAAAATGGCCATTTTTCTAACGGTCTCAGAATTCGACGAAACTAGTTTTGTTAGGGCCGTATCGTCAATACGAAGCTAGAAAATATTTTTCGGGAATTTTTCTAGTTAGTATGTGACCCCGGTAATTTGAAATGTACGTTTAAAATTCAATATAGTGATTTAAATGTTAATTCAACGGAAACTGATTGTAACAGCCGAATCAGCTTACGATACATATCCCATTGTGTTCGGAATGGGGGCAAAACGCTATGGACGACAGGCGGTGGGCCTCGTTTCGAGGTCATATGTAAAAGTCAACCTTTTTGCAATTAAAATAATAATAAAAATAAAAATAAATATCTCTCTCCTACCCCCTATTCTCTTCTCAGGCCCCCTTTCAGAATCGAATTGCAAATAAAAAAAAAAAAAAGAAGAAAGGAGGGAGGAGCCTGTCGCTCCTCCGACGAGTGGCGCCACCGCGCCCTCCGACGAGCGCGGCCCCCCATCGCGCCGCCTCAGGCGTGACCTGAGCGCGCCCCCTCCTGTTGGGACCCGAACCCTCCATCGCGAGTAGCCGCCGCCACCTGAAGCCCTGTCGCCGCCTCCTGCTCGTCCTCCGACCACCCCTCAGCCACGTGAAGCCCTCCCTCCTCTTCCGATTTTGAGCAGTAAGTTCGTTTTTTTTATTTTATATTTAATTAAAATATAAACATGAATTTTAAAAATAAATATACAGGGTTTTTAAATAAAAGAAAATTAACATTGTTTTTTAATGTGTTTTTGAAAATAAAATAAAATTAGAAGTGTGTTAAATTAAATTAGAATAAGTTTGATTTTTAAATTAGAAAAAAGATTTGATTTTTAAATTAGAATAAGTTTGATTTTTAAATTAGAATAAGTTCGATTTTTATATATGATAAAGGGGAGGATTTTTCATAGTAAAGTTCAGATTTTTATAGAGGAAAAAGAAGTGATTTTTATAAAAAAGGTGAGCATAGATTTTTACATGCGAAAAAATATGATTTTTATATATTGAACTTTGAAGTAAAAATTCAATTTTTATATATGTAACTTAGAAGTAAAAAGGTGATTTTTATATATTGAACTTCGAAATAAAAATTCGATTTTTATATATTGAACTTTGAAGTAAAAATTCGATTTTTACATATGTAGTGAAAGCGGACGACGAAGATGACAAAAGGGAGAGAACGAAGAAGAGTCAAAATGTTTGGATAGCTATCGGTGAGAATTTCTCACCTTTCAATTTCATTTTCTAGCTATATATATATTAGGATGCAGACGGTGCTTAGTAGCACCCGACACAATCGTCCATAGACCATGGACTTGTTTGTTTGGTTGCATAGATTAGTTAGATGATTTGATTTGAAATTGAATTGTTTGGTGAAATGAAATTGATTTGATTGATGTGTGAATGGCGTGGGCCTTCACTAGTCCGGGGATAAGGCTAGGCCTCGTCCCGTTTCTAGTATCGTGCCGTTATACCGCCGAAATTTTCTAAAATATGTTAGAAAAATAAAAATATCATTTATTTGAATAAATGAACCGAATAGAATATTCATAGGGTGAATAAAATGTTTTATCGTTAGAAACATAATTTTTAACGTGAAAGTGAATAAATAAATATTTATAAACAAATCGGCCGATTTGTTTATATACACTGATTTGAAAGACATTGATTGGGTCGATAAATTTTACACATCGCCCAACTGCACAACTAAAATCTGTGTTTGATTGTTTGAAACCCCACACGGGTGTTAGGATGAAATTTGAAGTTCACTCATCCTGATTGATTAAATATGTCGATCGATCGATTGACAGGCTGTTATAAGCGTTAGATATCTATATTTGAAGCATATACAGTGTAGTGCACTTTGGTTGATGGTTGATTATTTTTCAATGCTATTATATGTGTGTAATGTATGAAAATCCATATAATTACCTTTATATGGTAATTGATTGGGCCTCATTCCAATTTGAAAAATAAAGAATATTATAAAATAAAGGTTCATGTGTTGACAGTACTCATCCATTGAGATAGGTCATGTGTTGAACGAAATATTTTAGCAATAAAATTTACATCTTTATCAAGATAAAATAAAGGTTCATGTGTTGACAGTACTCATCCATTGAGATTGGTCATGTGTTGAACGAAATATTTTAACAAAAGAAATATTTGAAATAGAATATTTGAAAATAGAAATTTATGAAGCCGTGTTGATTAGATTGACGCCATTTTGACGTGAACGATATTTATATCGATTTTATTCATTTTGAAATGAATTGAATTGAAAACGATTTCGAAATGAATTGAATTGAAACGATTTCGAAATGAATTGAATTGAAAACGAATTCAAATTGAATTGAAAACGAATTGAAATGAATTCAAATTGAATTGAAATTTGAATTGAATAGAAATGAATTTTAAAACGAATTTATAAAGAAGAATTCAATTTTGATTTGAATTGAAAAGGAAATTGAAATTGCTTTTGAAAACGATTTTAAAACTATTTATATAATTCGTTTTAAATATAAATCGACGAAATATATATTATATATATAATATAATGGCCCGAATAGAACGCGCCGCGCCGTGGCAGTTCGTGAATTTCGACCATTTATTTCAAACGGACATTACGGGAGATCCGACCGTCGGATTCTCCTAAAACCGGAACCGTTGGGTTCGTATCGAAAAGAGCTTTCTAATGAATATTAGAAATTCAAAATCTAACGGTTGGATTTGGAGATATGTCCAAATCAAATTCGAAAAAGGTCGCTGTAAGTGCAGTTCGATGGCCATTGATGGAAATCGACGGTACGGGCCTTGATAAAATTATTAAAAATAGTAATAATTTGTGTAAAATCATAAGAAATGATTTGGGAAAATTTGGGATGAAAAACTCCATATTTGAAAAGATAAAAATAGATTTTTATCGAAATGAACTGGTTTTGAACTAGAATTATAATTCTATTTATTTTTAAATAAATAAATTGAATTTAAAAAGGCTTTTAAAAATAACCAGAATATCCAATGATTGCATTGGAGTGGATTTGAATCGAAATTGTCTTCGGAATATTTCGATGTTGGAATTCGTGATTATACAGGTGTTGTTATGGAAATTTGAAAGATATATATTTATATCGTTATTTCCAATACGACATTTGTTAGTCGTAGAATTTGATATTGAATATAAGCCGATATATTTTCTATTCAGAGCCTTGTATTGAATATCGAATGTGATTTGGGTTTGTCGTTAATGGTGTCTTCACTAACACTGTTCTTGAACCCAGTCGAGAAATGATTAAATCTTTTTATTTAGATTTAATGAAAGGTACCAATTAAATAATATTTAATTGGAATTGAATTGGGAATGATTTTTGGGTTTATCGTGAACAGTGTTTTAAATAACCCTTGTTCTTTAACCCGATAATTAATGGAATGTGATTTTGGGTTTATCGTGAACCGTGTTTTAAATGACACTGATTCTTTAACCCAGTCGAAGATTAAAACTAAGTGGAGTTTTAATGAATCTTTAATTAGATTGAAATAATCGAAATGGAGTATCACCAGTTTTGCTCCAGGCGTTAGTTAAATCTTTAATTAGATTTGAACGTGAAATGGTAATTGAATTTACCAATAACACTGTGGTGTTATATATGAAGTATCACCAGTTTTACTTCGTGGGATGAATAGGTTGGGATTGGGAAATTAAAACAAATGATTACTTCGGTAAGGTTCGCTAATCCCGACTAGTTTGAATTGATATTCAAAAATAGATTAAAGAATAAATACAATAAATTTATCTTGGATAAAATTAATGGGAATCTTTCCCTATGAATATGAAATTCAGAAATTAACTGTCGGTTAGCTAAGCGGAATGGTTGCCTGGATATTGATCTGATGTTGGTTTCGGCCTTCGGGGTTAATATTTGGGGAATTATTCTCTTGATTAATTTACGGTTAGTGACTGATGAATTGGAATGAGGCGTATGTTGTGTTTGTGTAACACTTATTTAAAGTATACGCGAGTTATTCGGAAAGACCGGGTTTATCCCATTCCGAATAACTGATACGACGAAAAGTCGAAGATGAAGACGATGGTCGAAGACCGGAGGTCTTCACGTCGTTTGAGTGATTACTGATGATCTTGATTGGGTTGTACACCCAAGAAGATGGAAACAGTTGGTGATCGTCCAGACGTGCTTGGAGATCGATGGATATGCGGGGTACTAGGTGCCTCCGGTTTCGTTCAGACCCAGAACGGACTTGTAAATGGACTGTGTGTCTGACATTGGAATTTAGTCCGTGTGATTGATCTCTATTAAATATATATCTGTTTGGCGGCGGAGAATTTATTCTCTTGCTTAACGCCCTTCTCTGAGACGTACGAGCTCAGGGGTTATATATTGATGGATATCAAACGCATGGAGTGAATTGCCTGTGTGGCATGCCTAAGTGGCAATTGATTGAGGCTTCTGTTGAAAAGCAAAGTATTGTGGTGATGATCAAAGCAAGGCCTTTGTGGTGTAGCTTTGTGTAACGTTTACTTCGCGTGTTTCACACCCGGTATGAACCAAAAACGGGAGAGGACCTCAGGGAGGGCATGCGTTTCTTTCTAGTTAGAAGTGGCATCGGTGGTTTTACACGCCCTGACGAGTTTGACTTATGTGGTTGTTGCTGTTGCGAGGCGCCTCGGATTGATCGGTCGTTCTCGAACCGATGGAGTATTTAGTTGGCTCATTTACGCCCCAAAGGGCGGGGAAACGTATGGTTCAGGCACTATAATCCACATCGGTGGACCGACCCTATCGCTCCATGGGGCAGTTGCTCCTGTGGCTCGGGCTAGAGAGTCGCGAATCGGTTGAGGACTATCTTTTGCCTCGGTTCATAGATGGAAACCCAATTTCCAAATACGTGACATTTGCGGTTTTATTTGTAAACCTATATATGGCGACATAGTGGCATGGGACGCTCATGCCGCCTATGATTGATACTTATGATTTGAAGTTGTTTTATACACTATGTACTTATAATAGTATCAAACGATTTGTTTTAACCGTATCAAGCATTCTTTGGCTGTTATAAGGGAAAACCCTATCCTCGGCTGCGTTGCATTGTGTGATGGGACCTGGGTCTTATAACAGCTTCATTTTTCTTTATTTAGCATTGCGCTGTTGGTTTTATGCACTGGTATTCTTGGGAGGAAACCCGTTCCGTGTTATAAGTCGTGGTCCCTTGATTTACCTAATGATTTAAAATAAAGATTAATAACTGTTTTAGTTCTCACACCAGTCACATGACTGACCTGGAGTTTATTGTTTTAACCTAAACTCTGGGTGCCCTTATTTTCGACACGGGCAGCTAGTAGTTTTGGTTTTGCAGATTTATATTCACAGGATCCTGGTTAACAACTGGAACGATATCCGGAAAGCTTTGTATCCGTATATCTCTTTCTAGTTGTGTATTGTATTATTTTCCGTTGCTATGTATTTAAATGTAATTTAAATCTCTGATATTTCTGTGTAATATTCATTTATACTCTGTATATTCTTGTAATCTGATGCATTGTTGTATTATACAATGAAATGTTCTTTCGTATGCGTTCTGTTGTGGCTTGTTCTCGAACTATCCGCCGCTTTCCTTTACGGGGAAGTTGCGGGTTCTCACATTTTTGCATGCAGGTAGAACAAAGTGGAGATAAAGTGGGGACTAGTAGAGGCTTGCGCGAAAGGTAGATGGAAGAAAGTAACCAGTGTTATGCGAAAGTGAATGAAGGTTCTATAGGGAAGTTCATGCATGCCGTTTCATACATGTGAGGTGTATTTGTATACAGGGGTGATACTAGAGGGAGTGTGTACCTTGTAGAAGAAGAAGCGAAGTGATGAAGTGCGGGGTATACACATTGGGCAAGGAAACATTTTTCGGACCTTTATATATATATATCTGTGTGTGTGTGTGTGAATGGATGGAGGAGGGTACACGATGGCTTTTCATCTTCCAGTAATCCTTCAGCGAGGATGGGGTGGCACGGTGGTGAGGGAACGCATGTGTTGAGGTATATTTTCACGCAGGAAGAAGTACCCTTGGACTGGGAGGGAGTATCAGATGGGATCATGAAAAGAAAAAAAGGGAATCGAAGGAGAATAAAAGTGGAAAGGGACTGAAGAGACAGCGATTGCATTGGTTGAGGAACATAGTTAATGCAAAAAAGGAGGTGGCCAGGAGAAGAGTTACGGAAGATTCGAAATAGGAGCAGGGAGATGAAGGTATAAGTCTAATTATTTGTTTAAGTAAGCCTAATTATCATTTAGCATGTCAAATTAATCATTATACAGGTCGATATATACATATAAAAATAAAAGTGTGAGTAAGATAAAATAGTAGAAGGTACGCGTTTAAACATGTCTAGTTATAACTAAACTGTGTTGCGTGGTAGGTAGTAATATATACACGCATTATAATTGAAACGTAAGAATAGCTGGTGAAAGAAAATAGGAGAAGGAGTTGCATGCCCAAAATTTTATAATCGAAAGTTAATGTGACTGAGGGCTTATATTATCATGTATTTAAAATGCCCAAAATGGTATAACATGTATATTTTATTACGTCAGGTATCGGGTTCTAAGGACGGATAAGAAAGAACAATAACCTATTAAACAACGTGCCAAATAGTTACAATATATAATAACAGATGATTTAAGTATTAATAAATATTAGTTTTAAACAAGAAAATAACGTATGGTTAATTAATAATTCATTCTATTATTTAAGCCATACACATTCAGTCGTTATCAGACTCTGGTCAAATCAGTCGCATTGGAACCGTATGATGAGCACTTCATTATAGATCTGTTTTGGGACAAAGCTAAACACAGTTTGAAACAAATTGCTGACGACAAATGAAAATCAATGTGAGTTAAACTCACTCAGTTCACCACACTTATATTTTATAAGTTGGGTTTATTTGTTGTGTGCTATGGATGATTTCTATTGGATGATTGTTGAATTATAGATTTATATTTTTGAATGAATAGTTAAGTTAAACGTTCATTTAACTTAATTAAAATAAAATTGTTATTTCTAACGATAAAATCCAATTGAGGTAACTTACCTCATTGGTTACATTTTCAATAATATAAACTCTATAAATGAATAATTGAATGCTTGAATTTCTGTTATTAGCTAAGTATTGACAATTGCAGTTGTTATCCGTTATTATTAAACTATTTATGTCATCTATTTAGTTAGAAAACGAATACTGGTTAGCCAATTTGAACTGAATGATTTGAATTTTGGTAACCCATTGTTTTGCAGGGAATAACAGGTTGGAGGAATCCAACTGGATTCCTCACTAATATTGATAATATTTATCAATATGATTACATTGTTTGTTATGAAATGTGAAATTGGTTTATATTTCATGGTTTTGTACTATAGTAGTAATTTGCCTCTTTAGTACCGTCAATCAAAAGAAATGATTTGTCGAAATCAATGTTAAATGGATTTCGAATGGTTTCAAAGATATGAATATATTTTTATATGAATTCAAACTACAATTTTTATGGTAAAAATAATAGTCAAAGTTAAATTTACCAATTCTATAAATATGTAAAATATAACAAATAGAGATGTAGGATATTATTGAATGAATGTTTAAATGATATAAATTTATCGTGTTAGTTATTTAAATGCTGAAATGGTTTTATAAAAGCATTAACGATCGTAAAAGAAGTGTAAATGGATTTTAAAACATCGAAATGGAATGATTGAATCATGGATAGATGAGAATTTATAGAAGAATTTAAAGAGTGATATTTTTGTGATAAACGATCGTTTTAACAAATGGTGTTTTAAATGATACGAAATGTGATTAAATAACATTTCGTGAATAAGCTTAACAAATCGATACATTTGACAGGAGTAATGATTCGGAAACGCGATTTCATATTTTAAAAGAAATCGAAGTTGAAGGTACAAATATGAATTTATAAATGAAATTTATTAATGGGATTCAGTTAAGTAAATGGAAGCGAGGATTGTTCAAAGGTTCAGAATGTGTTATTCCAAAATTCGAAATGATTAATCGAAATGAGTGTTATTACGAAGATCGGAATGTGGTATTCCAAAGTTCGGAACGGTATCTACTGGCCAGAGTAAATGATGTTATAAGTTTTGAATAACAACAGCGAATATTGGCTGCCAATAATGAATTGAAAATGAGATTTTTAAATGCAGTTAAAAATGTGGAAATAGGAAACACATGATAAGTTGTTGTAATTAAATTACAAAAGGATTTTGTAAATGGAAATTTAAAGTTTTGGAAATGAATCCGAACTAGTAAATAAAGTTAGAAGTTTATAAATGTGTTTTGCAACGTTTGTTACAAAGGAGATGAACTATTTTTAGATATAAGTTTTTGAAGGATTATTATACGATTTTAGGTAACAAATAGGTAGTCAAGTATTGTTTAAAGAGGATGTGATAAATGGAAAGTAAAATGGCTTTGAAATGAAATCTGTAGCGTTGTTACAGATGGTAAGTTAAATTGTTATAAGAATTTGAAAGTATATCAATATAACAATTGTATAAGGTATTAATATGAGATTTATAAAAAAATTCCTTATGTGGTTTTAAACAAATGAATTTGAATTGTTGAAATGAATTATAATATAATAATAAAGAGATATTAGGGAATTTTTATAAGAGTTCTATTTTATAATAGAATCAAAGCTCAGGTATAATATTGTTAATGATTATTAACGTAAACAGAAAGAATTTTATAAGAGTTTAATAAATAAATTGTTAAGTAAATATGGTTGAGATTTAAATAGGTTTTCAAAAGGGTCGTATTAGATTATAAACGAGCGTAATTGGAAAACATAAGTTATGATTTCCATAAAATGGTTTTATAAACGATTTGTGAAAAGTTTACAAGTTGAATAAATTAAATTTGGAGAATATTCTTATTTATAATAAGAAGTGAAAGCGATGCTTTAAACTTTGGAATGTTTAAAGAATATAGCCAACGAACGGTTTGTTAAAGAGGCTAAATGATACTAAGTATTGAATCAGTGAATCCATTTTCTTTATGGATGAATGGTTGTTTTATTTGATAGTTAAATAACCGACTATCAAATTTGGCCCATACGATTATTGGTACGGAAAGATCGGGATCAATTATTTATTCGAAAACCATTCTATTTAAGAAATAAGAATACGTTGAAGATTCTAAGTCAAGATGAAGCTATTGAAGGCCGTGGATCTTCATAAGCGGAAGGATTACTTAAAATCTCTAATTGCAAGCAGAGATAAACTGTGATTCTGTCGTGGTTGGAATCAACGGGTTCGCAAGGACTTCTCACTACTGATTCTTAGGGTGATTCCTAGGATGCAGTACGAAGGTGATTTCGGTTCATCCTGTTCCTGGTTGACTTGTATGGATGGATGTTTGATAGAGAATTTCAAGAAAGGTCGTGTACACTGATTTCTTCAACCGTACCAAGAGTGGAAGCAGAGGAGGAAACTTCTTTTAGCTAACATATAAAGTATTGTTGTAGATGTTAATTAGTGATTTCGATGGTTCTGGCATGTGGGATTTGAAGTGAATGTGATGTGTTGATTATAGAAGTAAAGCGTAGCCTCAAGCCTCATCAATCGGGAAATGAAAAAAATCGGGCAGGCAGCTGGCTATGTGGGTCGCTCCCATTAGGGTGTATAATCACCTATCTAGAGAAAATTCATTTCTTTCTTTGATCTATTTCGATGCTGTCCTTTTTCTGGAAACGGTGGTTTGAGCCCAACCGTTGTTGATATACATTCGATAAACTCAAGCGAAATGAGTGGTCGGTCATGTAGGGGTCGGGTTGTAAGATATTCTTGTTGAACCCAGTGTTTTCCCCTCCAGAGATACACTACCGGCAGGTGGTTCCATACCTTGTCATAGTCGGAATCTAATCTCCAATAAGCGCCCGCGGTTTTGATTGTATACTATATATGTAGAGCGTGAGATGCAAGCGTTCTGCTAGATTGATATTTATTTGTATGTAGACACTATTTTAATACCAGAAAAGATATTGATATCAAAAATGTTTTGGGTTATCGTAAGGTAAAAATCGTCCGTATTTATGTGTGGATTTGGTCTTATGATTATTCTTTTCTTTCAAAAAGATTTCTGAACTTTAAAATCAAGTTGGATGGTTCCCCTTAAAACTTTATGAGTTTTTCTCATTTGGTTCACCAGTCTGACCTGGTGTTTTGTAAATTCTCGGGTTATACCAGGTTGTACAGGTCCAGGTTGTCGGTTGCTGCGAATTTCAGAAGACGTGCCAGAGGAGTACAAATGTATTACATATATGATGTGTATTCCACTGTGTGTTTTGTATGGGCAGATTATTATAACTGTCTAGAGGTGTTGATGCACTCTGATATTGTAAGTATTTTAAAAGCTCTCAATAAGGATTTATTTTTGTACAATATTTTGTTCCACCGCGATGTGAGACTCTGAATCTGTGTTGTGTTGGTTCTTCTTCTTCTATTCTAATTTTTTTTTCTTTTCTCACTCTTTAAATTCCTTCTAATAACTATATGGTGGTTCCGATACCCGAGTTCTGGCATGTAATACGAGATTTGTGTATTATTGTCGGAGTTTGGGCGTCAGATCTCTCAGGTCGTTACAGTGGTATCAGAGCTATTGGTTTAGTAATAACCTTGGCTCTTTGGCGTAACTCGATGGAGATAGGGTCAGTAATACCCTAGATTGAGTTGAATGTTTAGATGAGAAAGCATATTTGTAAATTTTATATACAAATGTTTTGTATTGTGTTTAATTGGTTCAAGTGTTGAGAAGCATTGAACTGGCAATGGATACAATATTGTTTTAAAAAGAGGGTAAATGAAATAATTTTACTCAAATTATATTTTTACAGAAAAAGAAAATAATTTTCCATAGTATGATAATATTAGTTGGTTGATTGCTTTGCTTGATTTAGTGGAATTAAAATTTGAATTATGGAATAAAATTGAACTGATGAGAAAAATTCAATTAGTTAATTGAATTTGATATGAAAGTGAAAAGTTAACCTGGTCAAGTAAGAATTAACTTGAGAAATGGAATTGAACTAAATAAATTGGAATTTGAAAATCGAATGGATAATAATGGAAATTGATCGAATATTAATCGACAAATATTAATGTTTGTTAAACCAAAGTGAATACAGACCAGCAAGTACCAATACTGAATATAATTTAAATGATTTGATTGTTTGTGATGTGGATGTTGGATTTATTGGATAAAATTCACCAAAACGGGTCAATAGAGAAGTTGAATGAATTAAAACAAAACTCAAGTATAGTCTACTGGAAATAAAATCAGTTATGAAATGACCTGAATTATATAACCATGGGTTGTTACTTGCATTGTAAGTTAAGTGCAGATTCCAGAAGGAAATGAAGCGATTTGGTTGCAGAGATTGAAGTATAGATGGGAAAACGGAAGAGCTGTCAAGTTGATTTGCTTTGAAATTAGAATTGAGTTGCTGACAAAGAGGTAAACCTTAATACATTGATTGGAGTGATTAATTTTATACCCCTGAGTTGGGTAGCCATTTGGCTTTTGGTTTTCTTTTGGCAAAGTTGAAACCCAAAGTGGAAGTTGTAGTTATACCGACCGAACCGTGTAGAGGAGGTGCTGGCGAAATTTTGAAAATCCTTAAGTGTTTGAATTTAATTTGGTAATAATTCTTTAACTGGGTTCAGAGAATTCTTCTGACCTTGTAATTTCTGGGACAAAATTCTTTTAAGAGGGGAAGAATTAACGTCCGAGATTTTTCTGCCATTTAAATTGGAAAATTTAAATTTGTTTATACAATATATTGGAAATATAATGGATTTATATCAAATTTTATTTATTAAAATGGAGTTCGAATATATATATATATATATATATATATATATATAATTAAATCGAGCTCAAAATGGCGCGATAGTTCGTAATAAGGAATTTTCAACTTCAATTGAACATACCGGATCCGATATAAGTCAGATCTGTGAAACAAGAAACGTTTGAATCTCGCTGACGATAATTTTCATATGGAAGAGAAAAATCCAGATTTCGCGTTATAGAGTGTTAGTTATGGTTAAATCAAATTTTAAAATAGTCGCTATGGAAATCGTTATTTAAAATATAACGTTTATTAATAAATTTAAAAGGGTTTTTAACATAAATAAGGCACCGTTTTAACTGGTATTGATGATATTAAATTGTATAGCTTATATTTGAAGTTGTATATATTACTCTATTTGGATATTTATGATAATAATAATTTATTATTTTTAATTGAACTATTTGGGAATTTATTTATATTTATTCGATATTTTATAAGCATTAGAAACAGCTATTTTTTTAACGACCTCCGTTTTCAACAAAACGAATTTTATTGGAATACGTACCACTTGCTATTGTTAGATTTCTAGTTTGGGGCCAATCAGAGTTGTTTTGTTGGTAGACAAAATTTAAAAGTGAACCGACTAATAAATTGAAAATAAAATAGTGTTAGTATGCAAACAGAGTCATAATTCAGTGAAATAATTTCATTAAGACCGGAACGTCAAGGACATTGCGGTACGTTCGTTTTTCGTTATATTTAAGGCTCCTATTTGCTGGTGGGAATATTAAATACAATGTAAATGTCAGTAAAATATAATAGCCCACGAAATAACCGTACCCTAAAACTAAAAAAAAAATCATACATATTAAAACCCTGAAATTTCTTTCCACTGTATATTTTGTGCGTGCCAAATCACTGTTTCTCTCACTTTACGTGCACTGCAAACAATTGAATTCCTTACGGCCTAATTTACTTCTTCCGTGCCAACCATATTATGAACAGACTACAACTCCCCTATTATTTCTACAACCCTATTACCCTAGTTCCTTGCATCCCATGTCCTTTCCCCTATATAATATCCTGCTCTCATCTCATCTACTTCATTCTTCGCGAGACAGAAACCCATTTTCCTCCACCAAAATAAATCCAAACATATCAAATTTAACATTTTAAATTCCGAAAATATTTCCACTGCTTTCTCCTTATCACAAACTTTGAAATGGGTGCAGTATTTCCAACAGTTCGAACGTTTTTGTTCGATGGAGTTTAATCATGGAAGCTTAAGCACTCGAGAGGTGATGGTGCACTGGTTCAACTCATGGAGTGTATAGTGGGAATAAGCATGTCGTACAACATCGAACCCCGGAGTTTGGTGGATTCCTAGAAAGTTTCATGACGCGGGTTTCATGGGACAGCGAGCATGGATGCGTCCAAGAAGGGATTATGGCCAAGGCTGATGGACGGAGAGGATATCTCGGTTGGTGGTGCTTCGGTCCTAGCACCATGCTGTCAGCGTGAAGAGGGTGCGTAGGTGGAAATAACGGTGGAATGGTGGAAGTTTTTGCATGCGGGTAGAACAAACTGGAGATGAAGTGTAATGGCCCGCAAATCCATACTATTTGAGTTGACTAATGACACCAGACGTCCAACCCAAATCGCACAGAAATACGAACCATTATTAGAAAGATGTTAGAGGATGAGAAATAGAAAGAAAGGAATATTAGAATAGAAGAAAATGAAGACCAAAACTCACAGCGGAACGAATAAAATATATTAAATAATATAATTTTTTAAATACAAATAAGTAACTTTATATACATACCATCATCAGAGCACAACAGTTATTCCTGGAACAGTTATAAGCACCTGTTTCCAGATCCAACACAATACATAACGGAAATATGATAGTCTATAGCTAACTGGTGAAGCCTCCTGCTTCCAGCTCTTCCAAGTGAATCTGAAAAATCCCGACTACTTGACTGCCCGTACAAATTTGGGCACCCAAGAGTTTAGGGAAAACAAAAACAAAATAAACTCTGTGTCAGTCATGGGACTGGTATGAGTAAACTCTAACCATTTATTTAACTTTAAAAAAAAATCCTTTCTAAGGAAATGATAATAGTAAGACCAGCCACACATAAACATGGACGGTTTTTACCTTATTATAACCTAAAACACTTTGAAACAAAAATCCAGTGATATTACAATAGTGTCTAAATCAAATAAATAAAATATAGTGGAACGCTTGCATCTCACACTACACATACATAGTATAAAATCAAAAACCGCAGGGCGCTTATTGGAGACTGGACTTCCAACGTGACAAGGTATGGAACCACCTTCCAATCAGTGTACTCTAGAGGCGATACACCGTGGTTCAACAAGAACATCTTGCAACCCGGCCCATACATGACCGACCACTCATTTCGCTTGAGTATATCGAATGTATATCACCAACGGTTGGGATCAGCAACCGTTTCCCGAATGGGACATCATCGAATAGAATAAGGAATTAAATGAATCTCTAGATAGGTGATAGTGCACCCTAATAGGAGCGACCCACATAGCCATGCTGCCTGCCCAATTTTTGTCATTCCCGGTTGTTGAGGCCTGAGGCTACGATTACTTTCCATTCATCGATAGCATAATCACTTTGAATGCCACATTGTCAGATATGTTAATCACTAATTGATTTGCACAAATATTCTAGATATTATGCTAAGGGAATAAATCCGTTGCCACCATATATATTTATACAGACCAACATATTCGATCATTGGAAATACTTTGTCAGACATTCGTCCATATACGTTCGTTCTGGGCTTGAATGAAACCAAAGGTACAATTTTTGTTAATAGAAAAAGCCCTTGCATTTTACTCCGTCTTTGATTATCTTCATATAATCTGATTCGCAACGCTTTTGCCAATACAGAGTGGTTCACGGATAATAATCCAATCAGTCTCTCCATATTGACACGATATTGGCAAACACTTTGAAAGTCAGTTATTTAACTATCGAAGAGAAATAAACAAAACATCCATTCATAACAATCAAACAATCACTGGCCCCTTGATTACCATTCATTAATTAAATCACCCTTTCCATTTCCTTATCAATATTTGTTAAACAAATATTTTCAATTATCATCTCGGTCTCTTACATTCTTTGGAAAACATTTCTATATCTCACCTTCTTTTATTTTCTATACTTAGAAAATATATTCTATTTGAAATTGAAACAATTTCAATCATGTATCACTTTCCCGACTATATTAATTGTACTCATGAAATACTTACTTTTATATTTCCAAAATTCCATCACTTGGGTTAAAACGAATGATGTGTTAAACATGGTTACAACAACCCAAAATATTTTATTCAACTATCTATTATTCAAGACTTCTCTTCGAGACTGGATCTTGCTATTTATAAATTAAAAATGAAATCAATCAAGTTGGGGTAAAATTACCTCTCAGACCTTGACTGAAAACATCTTTAACTTCAAAACAGACAAAACCACTTATCCCGAATAAACACACTATAAACCCAATTATTCATTTTAAGACATGTAAATGGTTCGCTTTCTATTTCTAATTTATAGATTTCCCTTTTTGCTTACAATATTCTATTTTTTTATTTCGTTTCCTTATCGAATTATGTATATATCGATACATTGATTTTTAACTATCAAATTATCTTAAAAATAATCTAACTCCTTAAATTACCGGAAAAATTCGCCATAACCTCCTTTGTACCGAGAGCATCGGGATATTTCAAATAGCCTCCCATGGCCCTCATCAATCCAAAAGAAAAAGGAAAAGCCAAGCGGCTTGCCGATACGGCGCATAAAATCTCATATATGAATTTGAACATGTACCTTTTTGTCGGGCACATAAATTAAAATCTTCGTATACTTCATCCCATACCTGTCTAACACATGCTCACCTGTTTTTCAATTCAATTCAACACTATCCGATCGTTTGAATTCAGTTTTGCTCATTTATTCTTTAATTACCTATTTTTCCTATTCCACTTCCTTGTTTGAACATAACATATTCAGATAAAATATTTAACTTTCTTATAATAAAATTGAATTCCAATTTCAATTCTAATTTCCTTTTCGATTTCGAATATAAATTTCCAAATCGAATTCACTTATTCAAAGCCCAATATTAATTCAAAATCTCTTTAACTAATTTCTATTCGAATTAGTTAATTCTATTCAATAATCAAAAATCTGATTTCTGTTTCAAAAAGTAATTCATTACTCCACTTGAGTTCACATAAAATTTCCAATTCAAAATCTGAAATTTTCTAAATAGAAATTCGGATTTTATTCGCTAAAATCCTTTTATAAAATTAAATATACCGTTATGATCTTTAAATGGTTCTGGCGCTGCTTTTATGAAAACTTGATTATGATATAACTCAAAATTTATTCAACGAAATCCAGATTTTTCTCCTCCATTAGAAAACTATTATCAAATCGGTCCTGACGATTCTTGTTTCAAAGAATTCTGACTTCAATTGAGTTCTGTATACTCAATTGAAGTTCGAAACGCCAATTTACGAACTGCAGCGCTGCGGCGAGTTCGTTTTAATTATATTGATATATATATATATATATATAAACTTTTAAACTTCGTTAAAATGAATTCAACTCCATTTTAACTCTATTCGAATTCTAATATTCAAACTCCATTCCATTTCTGTTTGAGTTCTAATATTCAAACTCCATTTTTTTACTCTATTTGAATTTTCTTGATTCAAACTCCATTTCACTTTTATTTGAATTCTATATTCAAATTCCAATTTCACCTCTATTTGAATCCTATATTCAATTTCCACATTTTAAATTCCATTTGAATTATATATTTAAATTCCATAGTTTAAAATTCCATTTGAATGCTATATTCAAATTCTTTAGTTTAAATTCCATTTGAATTCTACATTCAAATTCCCTATTTAATTCTCTTTGAATTCAAATTCCATATTTATTCTATTTGAATTTCAAATATTCAAACTCCAATTTAATTCTATTTGAAATTTCAAATATTCAAACTCCTATTTAATTCTATTATTCAAATTCTACTTAAATCCTCTTATTCAAATTCTATTTCAAATTCCCTTATTCAAATTCTATTTACATTCCTATATTCAAATTCTATATTTGAATTTCCTTTAAATTTTCTATATTCAACGTCTATTTAAATTTCTATATTCAAATTCTATATTTGAATTCTCTTTGAATTTCTATATTCAAATTCTATATTTAAATTCTTTATTCAAATCCCGTTTGAATTTCTATATTCAAACTCAATTAAAATTCTATATTTTCAAATTCTAATTTCAATTTGACTTCTATTTAAATAAAATTCGAATTAATCGAATTCAAATCATAAATCCTTACGGATTTATTCTAGTCCAATTATATTCTGAACATTAGAATAAATTCCATCGTTTATTTCTTTAAACCAATTTCCCATTTCTGTTTTTAAATTCACATTTGAATTTAAATATTTAAATTATCCAACGATAATTTTTTTCACTTTATTTCTATAAACACTATTTATAATTTCATTTCAATTTTCTGATTTCCACTTAAAATCATTCCATTTCATTTATACACACCGTTTATACATTTACTTCAATTTCCTACGTTATTTAATTTATAAATATCATTTATAAATTAATCACTCCAATTGCCTGTATTATTTAATTTATAAACATCGTTTATAATTTCCATACTTGTTTAAAACAAGTTAATATTTTTATAGCTCATTAAAAATTCAAATTTCTATTTTTAAAAATAGAATTCCCCTTTTAAATCTCAAATATCATTCTCATTATATTTTTATATATCAACAATTTGGCCCAGTGATTTTAAACATTCAAACAACCAAATTTCCAATCAGGACATTATATACATGATAATATGTAGAAATAGACAATTAATAAATTTTTTGAGGAATCCAGTTGGATCCCTCCAACCTGTTCTCCTGCATCCACAGACGTTAGTTAACAGAAATAATACTCATCCTGCTTCGTGGCAGAATATCGCGGTAAAAAAGGGATCCACTTATATACGTGGGCGTAGGGTCATCCGCTAATGATACTGCGGGCGTCCGCTAATAGTATTGCGGGAAATATCAAATAACCACAAAAATTCAACAATTCATTCATGCACCCAAGCAACCAACAAATTTATTTTTTTCTGAAAAAAATAAATTTAAATATAAAACTATGAGTGAGATTTACTCACCGTGATTTCCGTTTGTCGAATATCCATGTTTAATTCGAGATTCCACGGCTACGAATTGCCTCGACTGAGTTTGTTTAACACCTACGATATTTATTTTTATTAAATGATTAAGCGACTATTTATCTTAGCATAAATAAATTTATTACTCTATGAAATTTAATTTTGTAAAATATATATACCTTATGGCTTTTTCCATAAACCATATTCGACCATCACTTGTGCACTGCTCCAATTCCAGTCCCCACTACCACATTACCGGCCTCCTGCATCTCTTATAATCTATCAGCCATTCTTATCACTTGCTTTAACTATCCCCAGAAATTTCAAATCGGACCTTAATACTTGGCTACTGTCGAATACTATTTTGTCATTAGAAAGCTAAACTCTTCCTCATCCAGTCGTGTCCCTTAGAACCCCTAATCGCCTATTGCCAAACTCAGACAACGACATTCCCCAATTTGCAGACCCAAATCCAACACCAATGCCTTGCTACAATTCACGTATTCGGCTCCTCCTAACACCAAGAACTTAACTCGATGCCCCCTTTTTTTCCTGGCTGGAAGCCTCAATCGCGACTTCACTATACCTTCGCACCATCCCAGAACCACCAAATCTGCTCTTTACTCCTTGATTCTATCTTTGATTTGCCACGTGATGATACTACGGTCTTTAATCCCCAAGTACCACGCCCTTTAGAATCGCAAAACCATTCAGATTCAACGTCTCACCCTCCATTCCTTGTTGCGAGTGCTTTATGTTCGACTGTAACCCATCGCGACTTCAAATCAGTGTCGTCCCTCCATACTTGAACGCAGAAAGCATCACACACCCCCCTACGTTGCTCACGAACCCCAGATCTGAACTCGAGAATTTGAAATCGATCTGCCCCTAATTTGCTTTGACCGATTTTGATTTGAATAAGGGAGCTCGGCTATTTTAGTTTTAACAGAAGAGAGAATTATAGAGGAGGGTAGGTGCGGTATATATCCATTGAAGCTTTGGAGTTTGATTTTGCTGAGGACTAAATGAATAGAACAGGAAGGAGTGTCGCGATTTATAACAGGAGGAGGAATAGTACACGAGTAATAAATATTTGGTCGGCTAAGTACATAACAAATTTTTTATTTCCTTTAAAAAGTTTTTTGATTTGATTTGTATTTAATTCGACTAGATTTAAGGAGATTTTTTTTTCTTTTTAAACAGATATCGATTTGATTTTCGATTCGATTTCGATCTTATCCATTTTAAATATCTCGGGGTTCACAATTAAAAATCGTGAATCGCTCTTCTAGCGTATCGATCGTCGTTCTAATGTTGTAACGCTATTATGAACCAAATTGGATATATTTTAATATTTAATTTTAACGTATCTAGAATAATCATTTTAAATCGATATAAAATAATTTAAATTCATAAATAAATAAATTTCTCGATAATATATTATTATCATTATTGATTACATTCACATAGAATTTATATTTATTATCTGAACTGTTTTGACTCTGTTTTAAATCTCGAATTGAATTATTTCAGTTCTCGTATTTCGATAAATATATATAAAATCAAAATAAATCGTATTTCAATTATTAAATCGATAATCTAATATAAAATACCATTTATATTATAAATTCATTATTTAAAACCATATTAAATGTTTAAAATAAATCGACCAAGAATCCGGGTCGTTACATGAAGTGGGGACTAGAAGGGGATTGCGTGAAAGGTAGACAGAAGGAAGTAACCAGTGTTATGGGAAAGTGAATGAAAGTTCTGTATGGAAGTTCTTGCATGGAGTTTCATACATGTGAGGGGTATTTGTATACAGTGGTGATACTAGAGGGAGTGTGTACGTTGTTGAAGAAAAAGCGAAGTGATGAAGTGCGGGCTATACATGTTGGGCAAGGATACATGTTTCGGCCCTTTGTATAAAAATATATAAGCGTAAATGGAGGGAGGAGGGTACACGGTTGCTTTTCAACGTCCAGTGATAGTTCAGTGGGGATGGGGTGGCACGGTAGTGAGGGAACGCAAGTGTTGAGGTATATTTTCATGCAAGAAGATGTGCCCTTGGACTGGGAGGGAGTATCAGATGGGATCATGCAAAGAAAAAAGGGAATCGAAGGAGAATAAAAGTGGAAAGGGACTGAAGAGAGACAGAGAGATTGCATGGGTTGAGGAATGTAGTGAATGCAAACAAGGAAGTAGCCATGAGAAGAGTTGCGGAAGATACGAAATAGGAGCAGGGAGAAGATGGTATTAGTCTAATTATTTGTTCAAGTAAGCCTAATTATCATTTAGCATGCCAAATTAATTATTATACAGGTCGATATATACATATAAAAATAAAAGCGTGATTAAGATAAAACAGCCGAATATATGCGTTTAAACATGTCAAGTTATAACTAAACTGTGTTGTGTGGTAGGTAGTAATATATACACGCATTATAACTGAAACGTAAGTATAGTAGGTGAAAGAAAATAGAAGAAGAAGTTGCGTGTCCAAATTTTTATAATCGAAAGCTAAGGTGACTGATGGCTTATATTATCATGTATATAAAATGCCCAAAATAGTATAACATGTATATTTTATTACGTTAGGTATCGGGTTCTAAGGACATATAAGGAAGAACAATAACCTGTTAAACAACGTGCCAAATATTTAAAATATATAATAACAGATGATTTAAGTATTATTAAATATTATTTTTAAACAAGAAAATAAGGTATGGTTAATTAATAATTCATTCTATTATTTAAACCGTACGCATTCATTCGTTATCAGACTCTGGTCAAATCAGTCGCATTGGAACTGTATGATAAGCACTTCATTATAGGGCTGTTTTGGGACAAAGCTGAACACAATTGGAAACAAACTGCTATGTATTTAAATGTAATTTAAATCTCTGATATTTCTATGTAATATTCATTTATACTCTGTATATTCTTGTAATCTGATGCATTATTGTATTATACAATGAAATGTTCTTCCGTATGCGTTCTGTTGTGGCTTGTTTTCGAACTATCCGCCGCTTTCCTTTACGGGGAAGTTGCGGGTTCTCACATTTTTGCATGCAGGTAGAACAAAGTGGAGATAAAGTGGGGACTAGTAGAGGCTTGCGCGAAAGGTAGATGGAAGAAAGTAACCAGTGTTATGCGAAAGTGAATGAAGGTTCTATAGGGAAGTTCATGCATGCCGTTTCATACATGTGAGGTGTATTTGTATGCAGGGGTGATACTAGAGGGAGTGTGTACCTTGTAGAAGAAGAAGCGAAGTGATGAAGTGCGGGGTATACACATTGGGCAAGGATACATTTTTCGGACCTTTTTATATATATCTGTGTGTGTGTGTGAATGGATGGAGGAGGGTACACGATGGCTTTTCATCTTCCAGTAATCCTTCAGCGAGGATGGGGTGGCACAGTGGTGAGGGAACGCATGTGTTGAGGTATATTTTCACGCAGGAAGAAGTACCCTTGGACTGGGAGGGAGTATCAGATGGGATCATGAAAAGAAAAAAAGGGAATCGAAGGAGAATAAAAGTGGAAAGGGACTGAAGAGACAGCGATTGCATTGGTTGAGGAACATAGTCAATGCAAAAAAGGAGGTGGCGAGGAGAAGAGTTACGGAAGATTCGAAATAGGAGCAGGGAGATGAAGGTATAAGTCTAATTATTTGTTTAAGTAAGCCTAATTATCATTTAGCATGTCAAATTAATCATTATACAGGTCGATATATACATATAAAAATAAAAGTGTGAGCAAGATAAAATAGTAGAAGGTACGCATTTAAACATGTCTAGTTATAACTAAACTGTGTTGCGTGGTAGGTAGTAATATATACACGCATTATAATTGAAACGTAAGAATAGCTGGTGAAAGAAAATAGGAGAAGGAGTTGCATGCCCAAATTTTTATAATCGAAAGTTAATGTGACTGAGGGCTTATATTATCATGTATTTAAAATGCCCAAAATGGTATAACATGTATATTTTATTACGTCAGGTATCGGGTTCTAAGGACGGATAAGAAAGAACAATAACCTATTAAACAACGTGCCAAATAGTTACAATATATAATAACAGATGATTTAAGTATTAATAAATATTATTTTTAAACAAGAAAATAACGTATGGTTAATTAATAATTCATTCTATTATTTAAGCCATACACATTCAGTCGTTATCAGACTCTGGTCAAATCAGTCGCATTGGAACCGTATGATGAGCACTTCATTATAGATCTGTTTTAGGACAAAGCTAAACACAGTTTGAAACAAATTGCTGATGACAAATGAAAATCAATGTGAGTTAAACTCACTCAGTTCACCACACTTATATTTTATAAGTTGGGTTTATTTGTTGTGTGCTATGGATGATTTCTATGGGATGATTGTTGAATTATAGATTTATATTTTTGAATGAATAGTTAAGTTAAACGTTCATTTAACTTAATTAAAATAAAATTGTTATTTCTAACGATAAAATCCAATTGAGGTAACTTACCTCATTGGTTACATTTTCAATAATATAAACTTTATGAATGAATAATTGAATGCTTGAATTTCTGTTATTAGCTAAGTATTGACTATTGCAGTTGTTATCCGTTATTATTAAACTATTTATGTCATCTATTTAGTTAGAAAACGAATACTGGTTAGCCAATTTGAACTGAATGATTTGAATTTTGGTAACCCATTGTTTTGCAGGGAATAACAGGTTGGAGGAATCCAACTGGATTCCTCACTAATATTGATAATATTTATCAATATGATTACATTGTTTGTTATGAAATGTGAAATTGGTTTATATTTCATGGTTTTGTACTATAGTAGTAATTTGCCTCTTTAGTACCGTCAATCAAAAGAAACGATTTGTCGAAATCAATGTTAAATGGATTTCGAATGGTTTCAAAGATATGAATATATTTTTATATGAATTCAAACTATAATTTTTATGGTAAAAATAATAGCCAAAGTCAAATTTACCAATTTTATAAATATATAAAATATAACAAATAGAGATGTAAGATATTATTAAATAAATGTTTAAATAATACAAATTTATTGTGTTGGTTATTTAAATGTTGAAATGGTTTTATAAAGGCCTTAACAGTTGTAAAAGAAGTTTAAATGGATTTCAAAACATCGAAATGGAATAATTGAATCGTGGATAGACGAGAAATTATAGAAGAGTTTAAAGAGTGATATTTTTGTGATAAACGATCGTTTTAACAAATGGTGTTTTAAATGATACGAAATGTGATTAAATAACATTTCGTGAATAAGATTAACAAATCAACAGATTTGAAAGGAGTAATGATTTGGAAATGGGATTTCATATTTTAAAAGAAATCGAAGTTGAAATTACGAATATGAATTTATAAATGAAATTTATGAATGGGATTGAGTTAAGTAAATAGAAGCGAGGCTTATTCCGAGGTTCAGAATGTGTTATTCCGAATTCGGAATTTTTAATCGAAATGAGTGTCATTTTGAAGATCGGAATGTGGTATTCTGAAGTTTGTAATGGTACCTGCTGGCCGGAGTAAATGATGCTAAAAGTTTTGAATAACAACAGCGAATATTGGCTGTCGATAATGAATTGAAAATGAGGTTTTTAAATGCAGTTAAAGATATGGAAATAGGAAATGAATGATAAGTTGTTGTAATTAAATTACAAAGGATTCTGTAAATGGAAATTTAAGGTTTTGAAAATGAATCCGAGCTAGTAAATAAAGTTAGAAGTTTGTAAATTTGTTTTGCAACGTTTGTTACAAAGGAGATGAACTATTTTTAGATATAAGTTATTAAAGGATTATTATACGATTTTAGATAACAAATAAGTAGTCGAGTATTATATAAAAAGGATGTGATAAATGGAAAGTAAAATGGCTTTGAAATGAAATCTGTTGATGGTATGTTAAATTGTTATAAGAATTTGAAAGTATATCAATATAACAATTGTATAAGGTATTACTATGAGATTTACAAATGTTTTGCTTATGTGATTTTAAACAAATGAATTTGAATTGTTGAAATGAATTATAATATAATAATAAAGAGATATTAAGGAATTTTAATAAGAGTTCTATTTATAATAGAATCAAAGCTCTATATAATATTGTAAATGATTATTAACGTAAACAGAAAGAATTTTATAAGAGTTTAATAAATAAATTGTTAAGTAAATATGGTCGAGATTTAAATTGGTTTTCAAAAGGATAGTATTAGATTATAAATGAGCGTAGTTGGGAAACATAAGTTATGATTTCCATAAAATGATATTATAAATGATTTGCGAAAATTTTATAAGTTGAATAAATTAAATTTGGAGAATATTCTTATTTTATAATAAGAAGTGAAAGCGATGCTTCAAATATTGAAAAGTTTATGGAATATAGTCCACGAACAGTTTGTTAAAGAGGCTAAATGATACAAAGTATTGAATCAGTGAATCCATTTTCTTTATGGATGAATGGTTGTTTTATTTGATAGTTAAATAACCGACTATTAAATTTGGCCCATACGATCGTTGGTACGGAAAGACCGGGATCGAATATTTCTTCAAAAACCATTCCGTCCAACAAATACGAATACGTTGAAGATACTGATTCAAGATTAAGCTATTGAAGACCGTGGATCTTCATAAGCGGAAGGTTTACTTAAAATCTCTGATTGCAAGCAGATTTAAACTGTGATTCTATCGTGGTTGGAATCTATGGGTTCGCAAGAACTTCTCGTTACAGATTCTCAGGGTGATTCCTAGGATGCAGTAGGAGGTTGCTTTTAGTTCATCCTGTTCCTGGATGACCTGTAGGATGTCTGATAGAGTATTTCCAGAAAGATCACGTACGTTGATTTCTTCAACCGTACCAAGAGTGGAAGCGGAGGAGGAAACTTCTTTTAGCTAACGCGTAAAGTATTGTTGTAGACATCAATTAGTGATTTTGATGGATCTGACGGTGTGGCATTTGAAGTGAATGTGATGTGCTGATTATAAAAGTAAAGCGTAGCCTCAAGCCTCATCAACTGGGAATGACAAAAATTGGGCAGGCAGCATGACTATGTGGGTCGCTCCTGTTAGGTTATATAATCACCTATCTAGAGAAAATTTATTTATTTCTTTAATATATTTCGATGTTGTCCCTTTTCGGGAAACAGTGGTTTGAGCCCAACCGTGGGTGATATACATATGATACACTCAAGCGAAATGAGTGGTCGGTCATGTATAGGCCGGGTTACAAGACATTCTTGTTGAATCCAGTGTATTCCTCTCTAGAGATACCCTATCGGCATGTGGTTCCTCATAGCCGGAATCCAATCTCCAATAAGCGCCCGCGGTTTTGATTGTATACTATAAAAGTAGAGCATGAGATGCAAGCATTCTGCTAGATTGATATTTATCTATATGTAAACACTATTATAATACCAGAAAAGATATTGATTTCAAAAATGTTTTGGGTTATCGTAAGGTAAAAACCGTCCGTATTTATGTGTGGATTTGGTCTTACGATTATCCTTTTCTTTCGAAAAGATTTCTGAACTTTATAATCAAGTTGGACGTTTCCCCTTAAAACTTTACGAGTTTTTCTCACTCTGGTTCATCAGACTGACCCAGTGCATTATAAATGTTGGGGTTAGATCGGGTTGTACAGGTCCAAATTGTCGGTTGCTACGAATTTCAGAACACGTGCCGAAGGAGTTCTGATGTATTATATATATGATGTGTATTCCGCTATGTGTTGTGTATGGCAAATTATTATAATTGTCCAGAGGTATTGATTTTCTCTGATATTGTAAGTATTTTAAAAGCTCTCAATAAATATTTATTTATGTATTATATTTTCTTCCGCTGCGATGTGAGACTCTGATTATGTGTTGTATTGGTTCTTCTTCTTCTATTCTAATATTTATTTATTTCTTTTCTCACCCTCTAAATTCTTTCTAATAACTATCTGGTGGTTCCGATACTCGAGTTCTGGCATGTAATACGGGATTTGTGTATTATTGTCAGAACTCGAGCGCCAAATCTCTCAGATCATTACAAAAATGTAAACTCAAAAATTTGTTGTTTACCTTATGGAGCTTTCAACAGAGGCTACGGCTGTTGACGATTTGTTGAGCGAAGTCGATCTAGCACGGACGAGGACAACGTAGCATGGACGAGGACAATGGATCATGGATGAGGAGAATGGTATGGACGCGAAGTATAAGGCGAAGGTGGATAAAGATAATTTGGGGGTAAATTTTGATCTGGACGAAGTAATTTGGGTCGCTGTTTTTCTCAGTGGATTTAGGAAATGGAGGGAAATGAATGATTGTTTCATGCTTTAATTATTGACAGTGGTGGGATGGGAAACTTAATTAATCTGTTCGTGAATCGTGGCTCATTTACGGCACGATAGTTAAAAATGTTGTAGGTCCACACTAAGAAAGGTAGCCTTTGTTGTAGTGACTGTTGATGATCTTTGCGTGATTTATGCACTACCATGTCTAGTTCCACATTTGTAAAATCTAGAAAGACATGAATTGATTTTTTCCATAAAAATTATTTTGCAATTTTCTGGAAAACATTCCTTGCCAAAACTATTTTTGAATTTCTAGAAAAAATGCCTTTTATTTTGTTGTGATCACGGTTTTGAACTTTGCAATTTAAAACACTTGAAGATTTGTTGCCTTTTGTCATTGAGAGATTTGCAAAATGATTTCCATGAAATTGTTGATTATCCCTTGCCATGTTTTGTGTATTCTTTTTCATCCATATTTGTAGGTTCTGTATTTGACTTGAGCACTTGTCAACTTGAACAATGCTGAATCATATAAACTTATGCATGCATTCATTGTGTCCACATTAACATTGATAAGAACAATTACAACTACTTGCTATATATGAACATTAGTTCTTTTCCATGATGATTTGAATCCAATTGCTATATATACACACACATTGTGGATTCCTGGAGAACTTGTCAAAATGATAATGAGATTTCTATCCAAAATTTCATACACTCTTGACACCATGTATAAATGGACATGTACAAAACAGCTTGAAATGAACTTGCAAAAATTATATGTATGCTTGCGTCTGAGCCATTCTCGGGCTGTCCTAAAATGGTTTTGCTATCATGGATCTTGTTTACTTTGAGCTTATTTGTGTATGCTGAGGGTTGAGTTTGCATATTTGTCTTAACTATCCTTGCATTGGTAGCTGGCCGAGCTGTGTACATCTTGACTGGCTTGAGCATGTGTGTGTGCGTGCGTGTGTATATACATAAAAACTTGTATGTATGTATACATATATACATATGTGTGTGTGCTATCACTTCATTGTTCCCTCTTGTGTTGCTCACGAACACTTGACCCATGCATCATGCATGTGTGTTGGGCTTTACCTGAGCAGCAGTCGCTTGATATATTTGTCCATTAATGATTGTATTGTCCCTGCACTAATATGTGTATATACATACACATGTATCATGCACATGTAGTTTATATTTGTGAGCTCTAGAAATACTGTCTACCGTGTGGTATTTACAGTGTATCACTGTGAATGTCACAAGCTGTCTAGACACAGATGGATGTTCATATAAATCAGATCAAGTCACGAAAAATGATGAGAAACACACCAAAATTCTGAGATAAATAAATTTTTAAAATAAAATTTATATCTGCTAGAATTTTAAATATTTTTGTTCCAGTTTACTGTGTGTTTCTTCTGTAACAAATAAGCAGATGATTGGACTGACAGAAGCAGACAATCAAAAGACAAGTGTGTAACTGTATATGAGTGTATGAATGTATTTGTACAACTTGAGTGAACGAGTGAACTGTTTTGAGGAGCAATGTATACAATTGAAATTGATTGTATTGTATTATTGTGAGTTGTACAAATAGTGGAGTTATGAAATCTGTACTATTCAAATATGGAAATAAAATATTATATTTTAATATAATACTGTTTGAATATTTAAATTCTTGTGCAGTGGTATTTTATTTAAATAAATATTATGTCTGTAATGTATGGAATTGTATTATTGTAAACACATCTATAATAATAAATATTTGTTTGTTATCATCAAACAAAATCATAGAATTGTTAGATACAACAATCTCCCCCTTTTGATGATGGAAAAACATATGATGAGATCTTGAATATAATAAATGTGTCTAGTAGTGAATGTTTGAACTCCCCCTATAAGTATTCCCCCCATAATAAAACTCCCCCTAGATATGTGCGTGAGTGAAAGAAATAAATCAAATGAAATTTCAATATTAAAATATTTATAATGTATTCACTCATAAATCAAAATCTTAATCCATTCTCCCCCTTTTGTTATCATCAAATAAATACAGAAAATAAAATAGTGACAAAAAAATGACTAGAAGTATATAATTAGCTTAAGAGGAAGAACGTTCATCATAAATCTCAATTAATCAAACAAAAATCATAATATTCTAAGAACTAGTGACAAATTTCACATTGTAGAATGATGGACTTACGATGAAATTTATTAAAATGGAGAGAGTTAAAAAATATAGGATTTCCAATTATTTTCAAATTAGCACAAAAATAGTGATGGATTTGGACAATGATTATAAATTCAATTGATGTGATGCAATCAAATAATCTCAAATCCCAATAGCTATTGATCAACAAATCATAATATATTAACACATTTCACATATTAGAAAAATGGATTGATAAGGCTGGTTTTAACATACAAAGGAGAATTTCAAATAAAAAAATTCATTTGTAGAAAATTGCTTCATTTTCTTTTTCTTTTTATTTAAGAGCACACTAACCACACATAATCATATATTGGATTTTTAAATGAGGTCAGTTGCAACTTAAAATTAAGTAATCTCACAACCATGCATGACCAGATCTTGGATATTTAAATGAGGTTAGAGAAACACTTATGTATATTATATTTTTATCATTTTCTGCTCCAAAAGAAAAATTCATCGGTATATAAAACCAAAATGGATGATAGAAATGTGGTAGGTACAGAAATGGTTGTGAAACAAATTTACAAATAAACCATATTATGAAATATGTTCAACTGTACCGGGATTCTTGAAAATTTTCGATTATCACTAACTCTGAAAAATAATATAATCAAAATTCCATCACAAAAATTTCTACTGTTTTTTTAAGATGAATTTAAAAATATTAAACTCTCCACATTAACAAAAAATTAGGATGGATGACAGAATAATGGTAGATAAAGGAGATGTTTGTGAAATAAACGCCAATTCAAAGATATTATAAAAACTGTTCAATCATCATGAAAATATAAATAAAATTTCCTCTTGTTGTGAAATATACTGTAGTCACAGCTCATCACAATTTCAATAATCTGATAATAATTTTGATGAGTTCTAAATACAGTTCAATTTTGTTATTGATTTCAATTTCTGAATAGATAATCAATAAATGATTTTAAAATTGAAAAAACCGATTACAAGAGGGAATTCAGAAAGATTTATACAAGACAAGAGGGAAAAATATAAGGATGAGAATTAGCTCAAAAATTATTTTTCAAGCACTTCTAATCTGATACCACTAGTTGTCTCTGCTAATGGGAATTTTAATATGACACTGGTGGCTAACAAGGGTATCTCTGACAACAATGTCCAATCACAAAGCCCAAGCAATTAAATCAAACAATTCAGTTCCATCAATCAGAGCAGCAAGACATTTTCAGAATAAGTTTCAAAAAGAAAGTTCTCAGGAAATTTTCAACAACTTCAAGAGGAAAAATCGTGATTCAGTTCAGACCACTTTATCACAGCAACATATGATACCAAAGCAAGCAGTCATTAAAACATTTTAAAAATGATTCCTTTTATCAGAGCAGCACAACAAATAATTTCAAAGCAGAATTTTCAGGAGAATTATTCAGATATTTCTGACAATCACAGAAAATGATTCATGATTCAAGATTAAAAATACATTTATATTTGAAATCGTTTGAAGGAATATAAAAATCTCAAGATTCAATGAATTGATCACACCAGATTATAAATTTCAAATCCAAGATATGTGTGAGATTCATGAAATCAATAATTTCAAATGATTTCAAACAATCAAATACTTAAGCCAAATGATCATGAAAAAGTAGTGAGTTTAAAAACCAATTTTTAAAAGGAATTTTTTTTATAATTATTTCTGACAAGCATAGGATAAAATTTTAGAATATTTACATCAAGCTTCAGAGATATTCATGATCCAAAATTAAAATGGTTTATTTGAAATCACTTGAATAAATGTAAATTTTAAGATACCATGAATCAATCACACAAGATTATTTCAAATCTAAGAAGTGTGTGAGATTCAAAATATCAAAAATTTCAAATGATTTCAACAATCAAATATATAAGTCAGATGATCATGAATAATAATGAATTTCAGGATGTAACACAATGATTCAAGACAAAAATTTCAATTCAAAAATAATTAAGCCAATTCAAAAATCAATGAAATTATCACAACTGAAAAATAGCAGTGTGTTGTAATGAGTATAATTTTCAAGTCTTTCCAGAATGAATTAGAAGAAACTCAAAACAGCAGAGGTGTGTGAAATTTCATTAATTTTTCAGATCTTCAAAACTTTAGAATTCAAATTCACAATGTTCAAGATATGCTAAGGGTACTTCAGCACTATTAGTAATTCAGAAATAAATAAAAAAATTAAACTTCAAAATAATTGCAGAAATTTACAATTGTGAAATCAAGATTCGAAAATCATTAAAGCATCAGAGTTTTATTCAAATGAAGTGAATTTCTAGAAAATCAAGAATTCTGCAATTTGAAGTTAAGAAATGTCAAGAAAGAAAAAAAAATATATGGTAGTGTTAAGTCAAGTCAGATAATCAAAAGAAAATAAATAGAAGGGGAAGAAGGAGGAAAAAAAACAAGAAGAGCAAAATACAAAGAATATACACAAATAATGTGAGTCTAGAGATCATACCTGAATTCAATGTGAGTAAATGAATCTTTAGCTCAACAATCTTGGCTAAGGAACTCTAGATGATACAGAAATATGGAACATCTTGATTCAATTCTCTTTTGCAAAGCAGTTCCTCAGCCTCCTCCAGTACCTAACAGTTTAAGCAATCGAGTGGTCTAACAAAATTTGTAAAACCACTGTGAAATGTGTTCACGATTTTAGGTACCCAAACTTGTTTACATAACAATCCATTTGAATCTACCTTTGTATCTTTGGGAACCCTAATCTGTTTGAATTTAGATGAATTTATTTCATTTCTTTTTGGGGTCCAAAAAGAATTGTTTCTAAACAAGTTTGCATTTTGTTTACGATCTAAAAATCCTTTGTAATTATCAGAGTTCAAATTTTCAGAATGAACATTTTCAAAGCATTAAAAGGATTTTTAAAGTCATTAGAATTCAATTTTCAAACCGATTGATTTTCCCATAGCCAGGACCGTATTTATTTTCAACAGAAATTTGGTTTTGCAGCAACATATTCAACGATTTTTCTCCATTAGAAAATTTATCCAAAGACGATTCAAGTCGTTGAATTTTGGATTTAAGATCACTATTTTCTTTTGTTAAATTTGAACAATGATTTATAGCGATCTTACTCTTTTCAGCATCATTTTGTTTCGAAACCAAGTTTTCCTTTTCAAGTAATTTGATTTTGGCCTTAGACTCAAATATCTCAAATTCAAATTTAATTTGTTTTTCAAATTCAAGTTTCTTAAATTTTTCAATCTCTTTTTCAAGCCCATTCAAGATTGAATCAGTTTTCCTTTCCAACGATTTCATGTTTGGAATTTTTGATAGTCTTAAAAATTTTAATTTCCTTTTGCAAAGAATTGTTTGTACTTTTTAGCTCAAACTCGTTATATTTTAAAATCAGACTTTCTTCTTCAAGCTTTTGAATTTTTTTATTAAGATTAACGCGATCGTTTTTTAATTTCAAACAATTTTTACAATCAGTTTTCAAATTTCCTGATGTTTTCGAGCTTTAGTTCCAAACAATCATTTTTGCTAGTCAACTCAAGATTTTCATATTTTAGAAGTTTGTTTTTCCGATGAAGAATATCAACAGAATTAGTTAAATCAGTACACATGTAAACTAAATCTTTATAAGGGAAATTTCCTGTCTCATCATCTGTTGAGTCACCCTCGTTCGATCTATCTGAAATTTCATCTGTAAGACCCGTTAAGCATAGATCTAAATCTGAGTTGGCATTGTGGCGGTTTTGAGCAGTTATCGTCACTTAAATACAACGCGTTGAGAGTTTTCCAGATATCATGTGCAGATGAGCAATGAGAAATAAGGTTAAACTGATCGATATTAATGTAAGAATAAATAATATGCATTGCAAATCGTTACCTCCATTCATAATAATATCCTAATTTTTAATATTACCAGATTTAAAGTAGGATTCCATTTCTTATTTCCATATTAAAAAATCCGTACCATTAAATTTAATTGGAATACGGCTGGACTGACTCTCGGTGGACTGACAACTAGGGGAATACATGACTCTAGAGTTAATGAAATACCTGCTATTATACCAGTTATTGGATCTAGGTTAACCCTAGAGGGGGTGAATAACATTTATTAAAATCAATTCAAGATATTATAAAATACCACAACACAGATTATAACAGAGAATATAAACGCAGAAGCAAATAAAACTGTTTTTACCCAGCTTCGGCAAACCCTACCTACGGCGGCATTCCCATTGTTTAGGCATTAAAACAGACCCTGCTTACAAAAACCTGCAAACTCGCTAACCATCTCTTATTCTAATCCTATGCCCAAAACCCTAGACTGATCTTTGTCCCCAAGATCAGATTTTCCCCTAGCTACAAACTCGCAACTAGTAAACCTTAGTTTTAGTGATAAACTAGTAAACCCCTAGCTTTAGTGATAATCTCGTAAACACCTAGCTTTTATAGAAAAACTGGAAAACACTGAAGGTCGTGTACAAAAGAAATTACAAAACAAAGTAAAATAAAATTAAAAGAAAACCCTAAGCCCTTGATAAAATAAGTCGGGCCCCTTGTTTCATTTTATATTCTTTGTCTTCACAAAAATGTCGGCTGGCTCCATATCAATTTAGGGCTTTTCTATTTCCCAAAATCACGATCGATTTGTTCTTTTATTTTATTTTCAGTTGCTTTGAATTCTTGTGACTTGCTTGGTGTCTGCTCCTCTTTGTCAATTAGTTTGTGGATTGCTCTCGATTGAAACCCAAAATTGTGAGCTCGCTGATTTTTTGTTCTTTACTTGAATTTGTTGTTTGTGGTTTCGAAAATCACTTACGATGAAATATGGTGTTTAAATAGGGCTTGAGAAAACCCTAAACTCTGATTTTATTGAATGACTTGGCAGATTGTTTGCGTGATTGATTTGGTAAATAACCGTTAATCCACTTGACGATTTTCTGCATTCCTGGAAAACAACTGATATTGTTCTTGTCCAAAGGTATTTACTTGATTGGAAAATGTGTGAATCTTTTGATTGATTTTGGAAACAAAATATTTGTTTTCCATTGAGCCTTGCATGATTGTTGATGATCCTTGCGTGATTTATGCACTGCCATGTTTAGTTCCACTTTGTAAAATCAAGGAAGACATGAATTGATTTCTGCCATTAAAATTGGATTGCAATTTTCTGGAAAACATTCCTTACCAAAACTGTTTTTCAATTTCTAGAAAAATGCCTTGTATTTTGTTGTGATCTCAGTTTTCACAATGTATGGCCAACATTTCTTTGCACATGTTGTATGCAGTTATAACAACAGTATCTGTTATGGTCCTTAAAACAACACATGCAAAAAATACCTGTCCTTAAAGCAATCCTAGCCATCCAATTTTGCCCTTTGTTTATGGATTTAAATACTGGGCTAATTTTATTTTGTTTGTACAGCCTTCTCAGTTTTATTCTGACATAAATTCTATTTTGATCAATCCTACCACAAATAACATTATAGAGGTTTTGCAGTATACAATTTTGAAATTTCATCAAGTAAAAAATCTTGATTCAGCAGCGTAGTCAATTGGAGAACTAAACCTAGCAGTAATCCTCTACCTTAACTCATTCATATACTCAGTTTGCGCTGTGCTAACTCTAAACAAATAAGGAAGCCAAGTCGCTTCTTTTAGCTTCAGTTGGTATTCTTTTCCTTCCTGGAGAAAACATAGGTTATGCTTGGTTAAAAATCAAAAATATCTATAAAACATAAGTTAAGAATACTTGTAAAATACAATTTGCTTAGCCTGCTCACTGAAATTGAAAACCAAGCTTCACCAGATGGGTTGGACACCTAGTAAATCAAAAAGCTTCACCAGATTGGCAGTGCATCCAATAATTTTCTCATTCATATACAGAGTTTGATTTATCACCTATCTCACACTAAGCTTTCCTTTCCCGACAATGAAGATTTTTTTTCCTTTTTTTAAAGTAAAACCATGTAAAGAGAGGACTTTATTGGTCCACATAATTAACAGACCTGGGACATATGCAAAAGCTCAGATCTTCCATCGTCATATAAAAGGTCAGTTAGCATTCATCTAATATTACTATTTACATTTAAAAATTGCGATGAAAAGTGGAATAAATTAAAATAAATTACTTTACTAATCAATTTAAGGTATGTCTAGAGTAGAGGTTTAAACAACGATATTCTAATATTCTGCAAATGACCTCGGAAACAAACAATTTGGAAGCTTTTGGTACATAAAAATAAGCAAATATCAAATCAAATGATACAAACCCTTGCATATAATGATAAACATAAGAATACATATAAATTATTCATAGCACTCTAAAAATTGCAAAGGGAAACATTTCATTTACTGTGCAAATGACCAATCGCGCTCTTCATATGCTCCATCTCAGAATATCACAAACGACATTTAATTTTTTTAAATACCCAATGAGTTATCTAAGCATGCAAATCTATGTAATTAGGAGCAGGGATGTATGTTAAACATCACTGATGTTTCAACGGACGTTTCCCAAAAAGCAACCTTTTACTGAATAAATAGATCAATAACTGCATATATTCATGTTCAGCAGAACGAAAATAAGAAGTAATATAACCTTTTAAAGGGATGGCAAATAATTAAGTCGATATTCATAATTGCAAACAAATCAAGTGATATAACTGACTTGATCAACAAAAATAAGAAGTTGAAGTAGTACTACAGCACAAAACAAATCATAGCACAATTTTCTTTCTACTTAATAAACACAGACACAATAACTCAGAAGTATCAAATGGATTCTCCATTTAGGAATGGCAATGGGGCGGGTCTAGGGTCCAAACCTACTTGACCGACCCTTGTTTTGACCCATTTAGACCCGCCCTATAGGATCTTCAAGCGGGTAGACCCACAACCCGCTTTTGGAGGTACGGGTCTAGGGTTGGTTCTGGGGCATGGCTAACCCGCCCCAACCCGACGCGCATGATTGAAATATCATTAAAACACTTTATAATTATAATGATTACTTGTTAATATTTTTAGGCATAGACTGTAATAACGTGAATATCATATTCTTTGAATCAACAACTATAATTTTTTCATAGTATTAAGTTGCATCAATGATAATCATACAATAACAAATGCACACATTTTGAATTATTACCTTATAACTCATTTTATTATATTCTCTTATCATTGTGAACACATTATAATGTGTATATAATTTGTCATTTAGTGATAAAAATTATAAGTATATAAATTTTTGTATGTTAGAACACAATATCCCTGGGGCGGGGCGGGTCTACCCTGACCCATACGGGTTTCGGGTACGGGGCGAAATTCCAGACCTGCACTGGGTCTACGGGGCAGGTCTGGGGTGAGGTTTAAAAGGTCTGGGTCGGGTCTGGGGCATGAGAAACCCGCCCCAACCCACCCCATTGCAATTCCTATCTCCATTGCTTACTGCCAAAGTAACAGTGTTTTGAGCATTTATCCTTTCTTCGTAACCCCATAATAGCTTATTTCCTCAAGCCCATATACCAAAACCCATATGAGAAAAGGATAATAGATCAACTATCACCCGAAACTGAATATGCATTGAGAAACCATTTAAATAGCTTTTCAGGATTAAACGTATGAAAGTAAAACAGTCAATTCTATAGTTCCCCTCATCCTGCAGAAAAGCAAAAACAAGATGCATATAAAATAAGATCCTGCTCCTACCACAAAGCCATACATAACATGCCTTAAATTACCTGATCTGTACACTTTGGTTCATTGACTTCTTAATTCACCAAATCCACGTTTTGAATACTACAATTATTGCTGGCTCCAACTGCAGCAAATATGCAAAAAGAAATTATTATTGCAGAAATATGGATCCATTACGGAATCCTAATGGCAAAAACTAAGGTTCATAACAGAGATTATACTATATTTGATTAATTTTTCTGGTTGTAAGATACATACTAAAATGCTATGTATATGTCTCCCGCATGTAAATTTCTATAGAAAAAGACATTTTCTTGAAAGAGGGATTCATTCCTTAGCCTGAGATTTCTGGCGCTTAACATACTGTAGAATAGGCTTCTCAACCTGATTTACACGATCAATGTACATTATCTTAGAAGTAATTAAATAAGAAAGAGTAAATGTGGTTACTTAGCAACATATATACCATGCTCATCTTTCTAAACCTCTTCTCTTGGGTGGTGGAGATGGAACCTTCAGGTGCATTTCCCGCCCTATTCTTAAAGTCCTTTCCCACTACACTCTCCAAATAAGTAATAGGCCGAAGCTTTGAACCCAAAAAAACACCAATTGTGACAACTCGGATTTTTACAACATGCTAAGACAAGAATCAAGGCAGAATTTAATTTTAAAATGTGAATCAAGGGAAACGAGCTGTGCCATTACGTTCTTCTCGGAAAAATACGCGAAATAGAGTCCAAGTTTTCGAGAATCGGAGTCCGTATGACCCAGTTATGGCCCGTCAAAGTTTGCAGAAAATTTCAAGTTCAAAAACAGTTCAAATTTGAATTCAGATTTCAAATTCAGCCAAGCAGAAGAGGCGGGAAAAATTCTCGCCACCCCCAGGTCGACTAAGGAGTCGACTTGGGAGTCGACACACCCCAGGTGGTGTCGACTGCCCAGTCGACACCCCTGTCGACTTGGGTGGTTGGCCAGTTGGCCTGGGTGTGCCTGACTTGTTCCTCAAGACATGCTTTTGGATCTGGTCTATTGGCCTGTGACGGGTTTTGAGGGTTCAAATCTATCCTAGGGTTAATCTAAGGGCCTAAACTACTCCTAATCTCTATAAAAACACCCTAGGACCTAACCTAAATCACTAAAAATCAATCCTACAACTAAGTGCTGCCAGAATCTATCTTGATCATGGCCTCCATCTCCAACTCCAAGGGCTTATGCATTCAAATCGGGTTCAAATCAAAAGGTGCTAGCTTGCTACATCAAATCAAGGGAGTGGATCAACGTTGCTAGGCCAATTTCATGACGATTCTTCAACAAAGGAGCCACCTTTCTTCGTCAAGACGATGCATGATCTTTCCCTAAGCCTCGCTATGTAAGTTCTAGCTACTTGTAGATTCTAATGGTGGTTCTAATGTGACATGGAATAAAATGCGATGAAACATAAGTGTGCTAGCCTATGTGAACCTAATTTTGCCCCTTTTCTATGATCTATGACCTTGGGCTAAGTTTTAGCGAATTAATCATGCCACTCATGTTATGTTTAACCTAGTGTATCTTGCAAGTTTGAATCTTTATCTATGGAATGTTAGCATGAACCTTTGGGAACCATTTGACTTGTGAAACATTGGCAAAGATTTGACTTTGGGGCTTATGCATGTAAATGAAACCAAATCCCTTATGATAATATGCATGTTTGTGGCCAAATTCCCTTATGATAATATGCATGTTTGTGGCCAAATTCCCTTATGATAATATGCATGGTTGTGGCCAAATTCCCTTATGATAATATGCATGTTTATATGCATGTTTGTGGCCAAATTCCCTTATGATACTATGCATGTTTGTGGCCAAAAACCCCTTATGATGCTATGCATATTTTGAGGCCAAACCTCCTATGATACCATGCATGTTGGTGGCCAATGCCTTTTTGACATCGTGCATGTTTTGAGGCAAATATGTAGCATAGTATCCTTACTATGTTGACTCACTTTTACTTGAGTTGGAAACACGATTTGGGGTAGGTTAGACGTGCGTGACTATGACATGATAATTTGACATGGGATTTCATGAAAATATGACACTTATGATACACCTAAATGGGGACATGACATGTGGGGTAAACATGGGACTTGAAACTAGACACGTTTGGGTTGTAAGTGTAATATGACACTAAACCAAACATGAAAGTGGCCAACTCGAGGCTGGGTTGAGTTTGTAGCATAAATCTACCTGGACCCGCCCGTCTTAACTAGTGGCTTCAAACAATAGGACCTAATGTGAGTAGTTGGTCATATAGCACTTAAAACCCGAGGTTAGACTAGGTTGTGGTGTAAATCTACCCAGACCCGCCCGACTTAACTAGTAACCACAACAAAGTCTAATGTGAGAGGTTAGGGTGCATTAATCTAATTAATGCCACATGAAAAGGTTAAGTAATTTCTTAATGACACTTAACCATATAAGACGATTAGGGGATGGGGTTAAGTAATTTACACTTAACTAATGCGACCTGGTAATTAGATGGGGTTAAGTAACCTACACTTAACTAATCTAAACACGGTAATTAGATGGGGTTAAGTAACCTACACTTAACTAATCTAAACACGGTAATTAGATGGGGTTAGGTAACGTACACTTAACTAACCTAAACACGGTAATTCGATGGGGTTAAGTTAAACACTTAACCAATCTAAACTTGGTAATTCAATGTGGTTAAGTAACCAATACTTAACCAACTTAACATGATAATTTAATGGGGTTAAGTAACTTATACTTAATCAATTATACATGATGATTTGATGGGGTTAAGCAACCATACTTAACCAATCTAATATGAGAACTTGATAGGGTTAAGTCACAAGACCGTTTAAATATACTTAACCGTCCTAATACGATTAGTGGATGGGGTTAAGTTAACCTATACTTAACCAATCCGACTCGATAATCCGATGAGGTTAAGATAACCTATGCTTAACCATTCTAACACGATAATCTGATAGGGTTAAGATAAACAAATACTTAACCAATTTGACTTGATGATTGAATAGGGTTAAGTCATGAGCTTCTTGGTATACTTAACCAACTTGTAGGGCTAGGTCTTGGACTTGAATAATTAGCCAAATCTTGACATGATTCGTAGGCAGGTTAAGTCATGAACTTAAATGACAATACTTAACCCATTAGACAAAACCCTAGTTCAGGGGACTAGGTGGAAAACCGGGATTAACAAGGATAACGGGAAAGGAGACTAAGTGGTAAACCATAGTTTAGGAAACTAAGTAATAATTCTTAGTCAAGAGATTTGGACCAGTTCACAGATAAATGAGTAACCCGATACGGTAGGTCATCGCTTAAACACACGAGGAGGAGCAAATTATCCGACTAGGATAAAGGCTCCAACGAACTGGATGACGAAGCGGTAGCTTCGGGGGACGTGAGGGTACTCTTGGTATCCCTCTGTGAGGTGGCAGATGGTCCATGAAACCTGGCCTTACAGAGGTTCAGGTCTGCGGTAGAAGAGCCAAGAGTATGCCTTGGTTGCTATGCGAGCGACCTAAAGACTGGGATGGATTAGCATGGAGTCGACGATACTTCTTTCTGCCCTGGATAGCACGTCGCCGACTACCTACCATCTTTAGTCAATCGTGTACGAACAGAAAGGCAGAGAACTCCCAACAGACCATGTTCTTGCTATCGAGTCATGGGTGAGGTTGGCCCATAGGAAAGTGGGGCTATAGTGGGGCCGGGATGTAGTTCTCATACATGATATTTCTTGGATTTCCTTTCAGTAGTTGGGGGAGGGGTCACATGGGACCATAGCCACGGATACAAAAATAGACCTTGACATCTGCACCAGCAGATGACTTAAAGCTCCCGACCAAGTTCCGTATTTCTCGATTTGCCCTGGCACGGAACTCAGATGGCACATTGAGATACATGTGCATCTATACATGGAAAACGATTCACGATATATATACGTGGGATAAAGTGCGTGGTTGACGGGTGGCATAATCCCTAGTGGCCCTAGGTGGCCTGAACCCAAACCGAGACACGGAAACGTTCATTAGGTAGCATAATCCCTAGTGGTCCTAGGTGGCATAAATCCTAAGTGAACACGCGATAGTTCATGGTAAGAAAACATAACCATATCAAGGGTAGCAGTCCAAAACAACTTCAAGGATAAATTGGTACTACGTTGAGGTGGTATAGATTTACATGGGAAAGCCCGTACGACCTACGGCAAAGGACTGAACTTATACATGGAAAGAAACATACGAGTTGGGAAAACCTACATATGTTATATATTAGGTTGACATGGACCATTACATGACATTGGGCAGAGGACATTCATAGTTAACACATGACGCGGGTTGGGATATTAGTATGAGAGGTGCAGAGCAAATATACATGGTAAATACCTTGGGATGTTATACATGACAGATACCTTGGGATAGTATACTGGATAGAAACCTGACGATGTGATACCTTGATTTATCTTGACACCGTAGTTTATCATGATACCTTAGTTTATCTTGCTACAGTAGTTCATCCAGTTATCTTGGTTTAGCTTATCAATCTTGTCGTCATCCTTATGTTTACTTTCAGTTTATGCATGTCATGTTACCTTTACCTTTTTTTATACTGGAAGTAGATAGGACTTACCAGTCTTTATTACTGACCCTGTTTTGTTTCGCCTCTTTGTCTTCCGTTCCCCCCTCCCAGGTTTTCAGGGAGGAAATGATGTTGTTTAGTCCGGACCTCTTATGCTTGAAGGTCATCATGTATAGCTTGGTCTCCTCTTGGCTATGGCTGCTTCACCGCTTTATTTTGGGGAATAACTTATGAAAAGGTTTTATGCTTCTTTACTATTGCAAGACAGGTTTTGATGTATTCTGATGTAAAAGGCTTTAGACCTTATTTTATAAGGTAATGAAATTGGTTTTACTTCCGCCGCTTTATATATATGTTCTGTCTTGTAATATTCCTGTGCATGTTTACCTCAATAATGCTTCACCAAACCTAGTGCATTCCCTTTGTGAGTGACCCTAGCGGAGGTGGGGTGTTACATTTGGTATCAGAGAAGAAGGTTACCAGACTGGGCAAAAGTTTTTAAAACATTCTGAAAACTATTTGAAAAACCGTTTACAAAGAAGCAATTTTCAAGAAAAATTTGTTTTTAAAGGCTATTCCCCAAAAGCCATTAGCACTAACCTTTGTTTCCTTGATTGAACCTATTTTCCTTTCTTTCCTCCATCTGTAGTCACAGTAGTTTTAACTGCGACTAATCCTTGTCTAGCTACGTAAGTGTTTTCCCGTGCGATGGAGGAAGTTCTCGAGAGACCTGTTACCGAAGTTATAAGAAGGGATAATAAGAGCAAGGATAATGGACACGGGCTTAAGAATAAGCAACTTGTTGGTATGGCTTGATCCACAAAGGAAGATAAGGACAAGATCAGCGAGAGGGCAATTGTATGCTCTCATTTCTAGCGTACCTAAGAGGAATGGTACCGTTTCTGTTAAAGGCTTAGCCTTTCTTTTCTATCGTCCCGTCTAGACTTTGTTTTGATCATCGCATCATTTAAGTCTGCCTCGATAGTTAAGTCTCTACACCTTAGTACTAGCATGGTATAAGATCCCACTTTAGTCCCAAAATCTAGTTGGAGAGTCGGTCCATTTATTCATGACTTGTTTGGATTTGAGAACGTCTATGCCAAGTGTTGAGATTGGAAGCAATGCTTCTATTGTTGAGCTATGGATGGATTCTAGGGATGAAGTGGTTATCCAGTAAGGGATGCCATTCTCGGTTTTGAAAGGAGGGTAGTTAAACTCTTAACTTGCCTTGGTAATACCCTGGAAGTCTTGTAAAACCTTTTGGGTTTTGTCATGGTTAGTTACCTAGAATCTCTTAATGCATTTATCGGAAATCTCTGATCCGATCGAGTAACGTTCGCCAATAAGGCGGATGGTTCATTCTGCTTAAGCATGGGTTATAGGAATCACCCTAGTAAGTGCACGTGGTAACATGGATTGGCATCGGTAAACGAGATCCAGAATTCACTAGTGAATTTTGGAGAGCTCGCATGAGTACGCAGATATGTTTGAGCCGAGCATACTAGGGAAAGAATAAGTGAAAGTGAAACGAGAGGCGACAGTGAAATGAGTTCCAACTCATACCTTGGAAATAGGAATCAAGGAGCTACGAAAATCATGAAGTCAAAGGTGGTAAAGGCACACTGGAATTAAGCTTAAGGAAATGCGGCTTAAACGCGCGCATCATATCTCTTTTTAAGAGTATATCGTTGATCCCTGGTTTTCCTATAGAGCTTGCATGCATGCTATCGCTTGGTGGATATCCTCTCGGTCCTGTTTCTGTTGCAAACCCCGTAAGGAGTTTGTCTTGTTTATCTTCTCGATCTTATCTTGGGAACCTTAGGTAGAACTCAATGGATGTAAACATGTATTTGAAACATGTTATGATTGATATGGTTGCAAATGGTTGCAAGTGGTTGCTCGTGGATGCGCGAATACACATTAGATACTAGATCGACGCACTCACATTTCATATGCACGAGTATTTATACTTGTTTATGGATGAAATTTAATGTGTTACCATGTGGACGTTGCATGTGGATGAATGTTTGTGCACACATATAGTACTTATATGACTAGGACAATTTGCATACATGTTGGATTCATGGCACTAAACATATTTTGCATTAGGAAGATCATTCAGGCCTGATCATTAGCATTATCTAAGGAACATATACACACACATTCTGCATTTGTTCATAAAGCATTAGGAATCTTTTAAGGACCATGGTTGCCTGTGGATGATGTTTTGAGTAGATGGATGATGGATGGTAGGATACGTTCTTCCTAACTTGGAGATTTCGGGGACAAAATCCTTTAAGTTGGGGAGAATGTGACAACCCGGATTTTTACAACATGCTAAGACAAGAATTAAGGCTGAATTTAATTTTAAAATGTGAATCAAGGGAAACGGGATGTGCCATTGCGTTCATCTCGGAAAAATACGCGAAATAGAGTCCGAGTTTTCGAGAATCGGAGTCCGTATGACCCAGTTATGGCCCGTCAAAGTTTTCAGAAAATTTCAAGTTCAAAAACAGTTCAAATTTGAATTCAGATTTCAAATCCAGCCAAGTCGAAGAGGCGGGAAAAATTCCCGCCACCCCCAGGTCGACTGGGGAGTCGACTTGGGAGTCGACACACCCCAGATGGTGTCGACTGCCCAGTCGACACCCCAATCGACTTGGGTGGTCTGCCAGTTGGCTTGGGTGTGCCTAACTTGTTCCTCAAGACATGCTTTTGGGTCTGGTCTATTGGCCTGTGACGGGTTTTGAGGGTTCAGATCTATCATAGGGTTAATCTAAGGGCCTAAACTACTCCTAATCTCTATAAAAACACCCTAGGACCTAACCTAAATCACTAAAAATCAATCCTACAACTAAGTGCTGCCAAAATCTATCTTGATCATGGCCTCCATCTCCAACTACAAGGGCTTATGCATTCAAATCGGGTTCAAATCAAAAGGTGCTAGCTTGCTACATCAAATCAAGGGAGTGGATCAACGTTGCTAGGCCAATTTCATGACGATTCTTCAACATAGGAGCCACCTTTCTTCGTCAAGACGATGCATGATCTTTCCTTAAGCTTCTCTATGTAAGTTCTAGCTACTTGTTGATTCTAACGGTGGTTCTAATGTGACATGGAATAAAATGCGATGAAACATAAGTGTGCTAGCCTATGTGAACCTAATTTTGCCCCTTTTCTATGATCTATGACCTTGGGAATTAATCATGCCACTCATGTTATATTTAACCTAGTATATCTTGCAAGTTTGAATCTTTATCTATGGAATGTTAGCATGAAACTTTGGGAACCATTTGACTTGTGAAACATTGGCAATGATTTGACTTTGGGGCTTATGCATGTAAATGGACCCAAATCCCTTATGATAATATGCATGTTTGTGGCCAAATTCCCTTATGATAATATGCATGGTTGTGGCCAAATTCCCTTATGATAATATGCATGTTTATATGCATGTTTGTGGCCAAATTCCCTTAAGATACTATGCATGTTTGTGGCCAAAAACCCCTTATGATGCTATGCATATTTTGAGGCCAAACCCCCTGTGATACCATGCATGTTGATGGCCAATCCCTTTTTGACATCGTGCATGTTTTGAGGCAAATATGTAGCATAGTATCCTTACTATGTTGACTTGCTTTTACTTGAGTTGGAAACACGATTTGGGGTAGGTTAGACGTGCGTGACTATGACATGATAATTTGACATGGGATTTCATGAAAATATGACACTCATGATACACCTAAATGGGGACATGACATGTGGGGTAAACATGGGACTTGAAACTAGACACGTATGGGTTGTAAGTGTAATATGACACTAGACCAAACATGAAAGTGGCCAACTCGAGGCTGGGTTGAGTTTGTAGCATAAATCTACCTGGACCCACCCGGCTTAACTAGTGGCTTCAAACAATAGGACCCAATGTGAGTAGTTGGTCATATAGCACTTAAAACCCGAGGTTAGACTAGGTTGTGGTGAAAATCTACCCAGACCCGCCCGGCTTAACTAGTAACCACAACAAAGTCTAATGTGAGAGGTTAGGGTGCATTAATCTAATTAATGCCACATGAAAAGGTTAAGTAATTTCTTAATGACACTTAACCATATAAGACGATTAGGGGATGGGGTTAAGTAATTTACACTTAACTAATGCGACCTGGTAATTAGATGGGTTAAGTAACCTACACTTAACTAATCTAAACACGGTAATTAGATGGGGTTAAGTAACCTACATTTAACTAATCTAAACACGGTAATTAGATGGGGTTAGGTAACGTACACTTAACTAACCTAAACACGGTAATTCGACGGGGTTAAGTTAAACACTTAACCAATCTAAACTTGGTAATTCAATGTGGTTAAGTAACCAATACTTAACCAACTTAACATGATAATTTAATGGGGTTAAGTAACTTATACTTAATCAATTATACATGATGATTTGATAGGGTTAAGCAACCATACTTAACCAATCTAATATGAGAAATTGATAGGGTTAAGTCACAAGACCGTTTAAATATAGTTAACTGTCCTAATACGATTAGTGGATGGGGTTAAGTTAACCTATACTTAACCAATCCGACTCGATAATCCGATGAGGTTAAGATAATCTATGCTTAACCAATCTAACAGGATAATTTGATAGGGTTAAGATAAACAAATACTTAACCAATTTGACTTGATGATTGAATAGGGTTAAGTCATGAGCTTCTTGGTATACTTAACCAACTTGTAGGGCTAGGTCTTGGACTTGAATACTTAGCCAAATCTTGACATGATTCGTAGGCAGGTTAAGTCATGAGCTTAAATGACAATACTTAACCCATTAGACAAAACCCTAGTTCAGGGGACTAGGTGGAAAACCGCGATTAACAAGGATAACGGGAAAGGAGACTAAGTGGTAAACCTTAGTTTAGGAAACTAAGTTATAATTCTTAGTCAAGAGATTTGGACCAGTTCACAGATAAATGAGTAACCCGTTACGGTAGGTCATCGCTTAAACACACGAGGAGGAGCAAATTATCCGACTTGGATAAAGGCTCCAACGAACTGGGTGACGAAGCGGTAGCTTCGGGGGATGTGAGGGTACTCTTGGTATCCCTCTGTGAGGTGGCAGATGGTCCATGAAACCTGGCCTCATAGAGGTTAAGGTCTGCGGTAGAAGAGCCAAGAGTATGCCTTGGTTGCTATGCGAGCGACTTAAAGACTGGGATGGATTAGCGTGGAGTCGACGATACTTCTTTCTGCCCTGGATAGCATGTCGCCGACTACCTACCATCTTTAGTCAATCGTGTACGAACGGAAAGGCAGAGAACTCCCAAAAGACCATGTTCTTGTTATCGAGTCATGGGTGAGGTTGGCCCATAGGAAAGTGGGGCTAAAGTGGGGCCGGGATGTAGTTCTCATACATGATCTTTCTTGGATTGTCTTTCAGTAGTTGAGGTAGGGGTCACGTGGGACTATAGCCATGGATACAAAAACAGACCTTGATATCTGCATCAGCAGACAACTAAAAGCTCCCGACCGAGTTCCGTATTTCTCGATTTGCCTTGGCACGGAACTCGGATGGAACATTGAGATACATGTGCATCTAGACATGGAAAACGATTCACGATATATATACGTGGGATAAAGGGCGTGGTTGATGGGTGGCATAATCCCTAGTGGCCCTAGGTGGCCTGAACCCAAACCGAGACACGGAAACGTTCATTAGGTAGCATAATCCCTAGTGGTCCTAGGTGGCATAAATCCTAAGTGAACACGCGATAGTTCATGGTAAGAAAACATAACCAAATCAAGGGTAGCAGTCCAAAACAACTTCAAGGATAAAATGGTACTACGTTGAGGTGGTATAGATTTACATGGGAAAGCCCGTACGGCCTACGACAAAGGACTGAACTTATACATGGAAAGAAACATACGAGTTGGGAAAACCAACATATGCTATATATTAGGTTGACATGGACCATTACATGACATTGGGCAGAGGACATTCATAGTTAACACATGACGCGGGTTGGGATATTAGTACGAGAGGTGCAGAGCAAATATACATAGTAAATACCTTGGGATGTTATACATGATAGATACCTTGGGATAGTATACTGGATAGAAACCTGACGATGTGATACCTTGATTTATCTTGACACCGTAGTTTATCATGATACCTTAGTTTATCTTGCTACAGTAGTTCATCCAGTTATCTCGGTTTAGCTTATCTATCTTGTCGTCATCCTTATGTTTACTTTCAGTTTATGCATGTCAAGTTACCTTTACCTGTTTTTATACTGGAAGTAGATAGGACTTACCAGTCTTTATGACTGACCCCGTTTTGTTTCGCCTCTTTGTCTTCTGTCCCCCCCCCCCCCCAGATTTTCAGGGAGGAAATGATGTTGTTTAGTTCGGACCTCTTATGCTTGAAGGTCATCATGTATAGCTTGGTCTCCTCTTGGCTATGGATGCTTCACCGCTTTATTTTGGGGAATAATTTATGAAAAGGTTTTATGCTTCTTTACTATTGCAAGACAGGTTTTGATGTATTCTGATGTAAAAGGCTTTAGACCTTATTTTATAAGGTAATGAAATTGGTTTTACTTCCGCCGTTTTATATATATGTTCTGTCTTGTAATATTCCTGTGCATGTTTACCTCAATAATGCTTCACCAAACCTAGTGCATTCCCTTTGTGAGTGACCCTAGCGGAGGTGGGGTGTTACACCAATCAAAAGGCCTTGAAAATATCATACCATAAAACACTTCATGCTGAAGGTCCACTTGTAAACACTTGTAAATTGGTTGTAAAGCAACATTGTGGGAAACCACTTAAGAACTTGGTAAATTCATCTATGTTGTTGTCAGCTCTGTTAAAGAAAAGATATAAAATATTACATTGGTGGGAAGCAATTATGATTATATACATATTTCATATCATCTTGTACTGATTTTGATTACGCACACATGCATAGAGAGACATGAGAAAGACTGTTTAGACAGAAAATATAGATGGAATTGTGAGACAATGAATCATCACCATTGGATTGCCCCCGATTTACACCTCCAATATAAGTACATAGATCTTGTGCATCCTAGTTTATGTCTAAATTTTTATCTAAATAGTGGCTTTCTATATGGGTATGTGTATATAAAATCACAATTGGTATAATATGATAAAAAACTTCAATTTAAGAACCAAAATCTTTTGGTAGTGGAGTAAACATAGCCATATCAAAATCTGAAAAAGATATATGATACTAAAAGTTGGAAGCTCAGAACACCACGACCAAATACTGAAGCGTTGCTTTCAAAAAAAAAGCTTAAGGCTTGGATTCAATCTTGTGAGGATTAACCACTTTGGGAATGAATTCCAACAAACAATCAATTGTGCCCTTTCAAATCAATGGAAACTGAGAAAATTTCAATATAGCTAAAAATTTATGATATAAAGTGGATAAAATTTCATAAGCTACATTTGTAAGATATACTGTAAATCAAGAACAAAGCTAGGTTTTACGCTTCCTAGCACCCTCTTAGTATCACTAACTGTAAAATATGGCTCATAGCACTACAATTTCGTGAAGTTGAAACCTACGATGTATGAAGGGGTTAAATTTATGATATATTTTGTGAATTTCAACAAAATATAATGTAAGTCAACTTATTTCTACTATGCTACTCTTTTATTTTCTTTGGATGGACATGAATCTAGACTTTAAAGACATGTAGGGTACATATCTGTAAAACTAAGATCATTTTTCTGTTTCAAAAAATTAATAACTGTAGCTATATGAATTCACAGTTATAAAATTATTAACTATAGCTAGTTAGGGAGTTAATCACACCATCAACCCTGTAGCTTTGAACTTGGATTGTAATGTCCCGTATTTACTGCCTATTTGTTTGGAATATTTTAATTATTTAAAATATTTGTTTGGGTTTAAATAATCGAATTTAACGATTTTATTTGGAATATATTATTTAAATAAATAATAAATTATTGTTTTGATTTCTAGAATATTGGAAAATGTAGAATTTGCCATATATTGTGATCAGGCAGTTTAAATTGGTAAAATATTGGTTATAATAAAAATATAGTGATGATTTCGATTCGAAAGCGACGGTTTAGTGATATGATTTATAATTTAATTAAATAATGAGCTGCAACGGCGTGGCAGTTCGTGATTTGGCGTTTTGAACTTCAATTGGTCATATCGGGTTAAAAATAAGTCGGATTTCCTCGAAACAAGAAACTCCGGGACCGGTTTGACGATATCTTTCCAATGGCAGAGAAAAATCCAGTTTTCATCGTGTAGATTTTATTTTATGTCCAAATCAAATTTTGAAAAGGTCGCTATGGAATTTATATATATATTATATCGATTATTTATATAGAATAAAGGGTTTTTAAATATTTTAAATATCGATTTGACTTCAAATTCAACCCAGGATATTTTATTGTGATAGTATACGATATTCTGGTCATGTCTGGCCAATTTCAATATTATATGTATATATTATATTGAGGTATTTTAAAACTGGTTTATTTTATTTGAATTGGCCAGTTATAAAAGGGACATTTTTCAAACGACCTCTGTTTTCGACGAAACAATTTTTTTTAGGACCACAATAGTAAATTATTTCTAAATTTCAAGTGGCGAGTCAATCGGGGTTAATTTGTGAGCGTGGCAAAATAAAATATAAATATAAATGACCATTTGAACGTGAACGAGGGCCATTTGAGCAAACAAACTCGGAAATCGACGAAACAAGTTTCATTAGGACCGTATCGTCAAATTATACTATGTCTTCCACTCGCGTCTCGAACGGGGTTTATATGTGAGCGCAAGAGCGAATAAATGACATTGGAAAACGCAATAGGCACGAAATAAAATATCGTTCGTCACATCGAGATAAATAAATATTATTTTTCCTTTTTATATATGAACTTCCATCAGCCCGAGGTCAGTCCATCCCGTCCACAACATTTCTACAGCGACCATTTTGCAATAAAGTTCTCAAACACAAAATCATTTATATTTTCAAATCCGTGAAGAATTTGAGGGGGGTTCCAAAGGCAAAGCTGTAGATCGAGGTGATATCTAGCTGTTGTAAAAAGTTGGGTGAGTTCTGTCAAATGTGGTGGCCGAAATCGAGGTAAAACACTGAATTTCCAGTTTCGTTTCCAGCCAAAATTGAGGAGTGTGGGTCGATTTTAGATGACGGGACCTTAGGGTTTTTGTAGAGGGAAGAAAGAGCATTCGTTTGGCTGTGGTCTCGGGGTCTGAAATTGCCTGTGGTGGTCGGGGCGAGGAGATGAACATGAAGTGGTGTTTCGAGTTTGATTTTGTTTGATGGCGGCGGTTTTGATGGTTTTCAGGTGGCTGGAGTTATCGAGGGGATCTGAGGGCTGAAGCAAAGTGGAGAGGGGGTACCAGGGGTCAGTACGGTGGCGTTGCGGTGGCCTATAAAGGTCAATGGTGGTCGCAGTTCGTCAAAGAACGTTTTCCGTTCATGGTCATTTCTGAGGCGATCTAGGGAGCGTTGAGGGGCGTAGCTTCGGGGGATTGTTGGAGATGGAGGCGCGGTCAGTCTAGGGATGACGTGGTCGGCCCGGATTCGTCGATGGTGGCTGTATCGGAGAAGAAAGAAGGCCGCTGGTTTGAAAGGTGGATATCGGTTTTTGTTTGAAAGGAAGAAGCATCGGGTTTGCATCTGAGAATTGGGAAAATGCGTTAGCATGATCTGGCGTGGACTAATACTGAGTTAAGGATGATTAAGGTAATCATTACTTAATTATTTAATTAATTTATAAATTAGTAGCTTAACTAAATATCGTATAAATATATAAAACTGTAAATCAACATATCTATTTCATACGTTAATGGATTTCAGGGAAACTGGATCCGTTGGGATCGCAGGGACGAGCTCTAGACGATGGCACTGACTAGGCTTTGATCTGACGCAGTTGAAACTTGAGCTAATTTCAAACGTTCGACTGAAGTTAAATGCAACAAACGCGTCAACCGCCAACCATATAAATCTGGTGAGTTAATTCTCACATCTTTTGGAATCATGCGATGTGGTAAATCCATATTAAATTATAATTTACCTTTAAAAGTATAAATTGGTTGCTAGTGGTTGTTTATTTGATTGATTGGTTGCTGTTATTTAATCATTTTAAATTGGTAGATTATATGAAATTTATTTCATATATTATCATTAATTGTATAACGAGCTGTGGTGCAGGGAAGAACAGTTTGGATCAACAATGAATTAAGTTCAATTATGAACTTCTTAATCCAAACATTTTCTTTCTTAGAATCATTATTTATTTCTTATTTTAAAACTAACATTATTTACAATAATCAATGTGTTGTCAAATACATTAGAATTACTGTGTCACTCCCACTCAATTTCTTGTCTATACAAGATTCAATGGTATCTTATGGTTTTCGATATATCTTAAATTCTATTTCATTCACATCGGTATCTTAGAGACTGACTCTCTTTGAAAAGGATACCAAATTGAGCAATAAACATTTTATTCTCAGAGAATTTATATGCATAAAATAGTTATTTGATTTGGGTCCGATCTTATTAGAGGAAGGACATTTAATAAACGTTTTACATCCCAAATCATTGTATCAGATACATAAGGGCATTTCCCAGTTCATATCTTATATTTGTCTTCGAGATCATTTTAGTAGGACTAAATGCAATTGTTCTAAATTTAATTTGTTGGAGGATTTATATGACATATCATTAATCATACTATATATCATAAGGTGCGAATTCTCCTTTTAGACACACCATACCCTTATGGTGTTCTAGATGAAATGAGTTGTGAAACAATTTCAAACTCATTTGAATAGTCATTAATAATTGGCTTAAATATTCTCTCGATCTATTCGACGAGAATTTATTTTCTATTAAAATTGGTTTGAACTTCATTTTTGAATTCTTTGAATTTTTCGAAGGATTCTTATTTGTGTTCCATAAGATACAAATATCTGTATCTACTAATATCATAAGTAAATATAATGAAGTAATAAAACCTGCCTCTAGTTTATGTATTCATTGCTCCATATACATCATTATGTACGGGACCCAGTACTTATCATTCATTCACTGTGTCAAGTGAAAGGTGAGTCGGCTATTTTACCTAATAAACAAGATCTGTATTCTTCATATAATTTAAAATCAAATGATCTCAAAATTTCATCATTATGGAGTTTTGATATACTTTCTTGTTTATTGGGCTAACCGGTAATACTAAAGGTATGTCGGATTTAAATCACTGAATTTAATCCATTATTTATTTATGTCAAGTACATTGTAGTTAATGATCTATAAAGTTCATTAACTATTTGTGAAATTCCATATGATATTTCATTATGAAATTCAAAATTGTCTAAACAAGATCTATTATAACATTTATCTTAAGTGGAATTTCATTATAACAATTATTTTATTAAGCCAATATAATTAACAAGAATCAACTTCCTATGGATAACCCAGCAACATTTGCTTTATTTCCAATCGTAAGTCCACTTGTCCTTTTATCAGTTTTCTACTTATTCTGCAATTTCTTTAAATCAATATACATTTATGTGATTTATGTCTAGTATATAATACTAAGAATGTATAAGTAGATTATTGTAACATTTATATCTTATTCAGTTGAAGTCATACTTTGACTTCGGTTTTAGATCCTCTATATTTGTTAGAACAACTACGTTTTAATTTATTTGAGGACAATCCTAAAATATTAATGTTAGTCAAGAAATTTAATTTAATTCAATTTATCCTTCTCAAGGACTAATTTAAATTATCGAAGTCGTTTTGTTATTTGATATCTACAGTAGATAATGAATAATAACTGATTCTTTAATATTTATTTAATACAAATTTCGATAGTCAATATTTATATTAACGCAAAGTATACATTTTAAACTAAAATACGCTCCTACTCAAATTAGCATCCCTCTGTTTATATACATATATCAGTGTATATATATATATATAACGGTGTTCCAAGATCCATATCTAGTCATGCCTTAACCAAGTTTTGGCTACACCCCAAAACACAACCTTTTAGGTAGACATCTTATGTCAATTATATCGTGTATATAACTCTTGGATTGAATGATGAACTTTTTTGTTCAGTATTATTCATTTGCACAAAATATAGAATAATTCATCTTGTTTGTAATAACCCGAAAATCCGAGCTAATTTAAAATTTTTATTTTGGCACTTTTAACAAATTTTGATTATTTAAAATGAGTTATTTTAAATAATATTGACGAGAAATTTATTTTGAATAGAATTCAAACGTATATATTTATATATATCCGCGTCAGAATATAAATATTTATTTTAATATATAAAAGGAATTGAAAATGGCGCGGTAGTTCGATAATTCGATTTCAAAGTTCGAATGAATGTAACGGGTGCAATATAAACCGGATTTTAGTGAAACCAACAATATTTGAATCTAATTCAGAATATATTTCTAACGAATCCGAAAAATCGAAATTTCATAGCGGGGATAAAAAGATATGTCTAGTTGAAAATTCAGAATAGTCGCTATGGAATTTCGGCCTTTAAATATAGCAATTTTGCAAACGACCTCGGATTTCGACGAAACCACTTTTGTTGGATCCAGGATGTCAAGTTATTGCTAGGTTTCAAATTTCATAATTTTTCGAATCAATATGTGAGCGTGGTAAAGGAAAACGCATTTGACCAGTTTCAGTTGATTTTAATCGACTGGAAAATGGCCATTTTGCAAACGGTCTCAGAATTCGACGAATTAGTTTTATGAGGACCGTATCGTCAATACGAAGTTAGAAAATATTTTTCGGGAATTTTTAGAGTCCATATGTGTAATAACCTGGAAATGCGAGCCAGTTTAAAATTTTTATTTTGGCAATTTTAGCGAATTTTGAATATTTAAAATGAATTATTTTAAATAATATCGACAAAAATTTATTTTGAATATATTTAGAATGTATATATTTATACGTGTCGTCATTAGAATATAAATAATTATATATAATTATAAAAGTAATTGAAAATGGCGCGGTAGTTCGTTAATTTGATTTCAAACTTCAATTGAATGTACCGGGTGCAAAACAAACCGGATTTTAGCGAAACCAAAAATAATAGGATCTATTTGTGAATATCTTTCCAACGAACCCGAAAAATCAAAATTTCATAGCGGGGATCAAAAGATATGTCCAATTGAAAATTCTGAATAGTCACTATGGAATTCAGGCCCTTAAAAATAGCCATTTTGCAAACGACCTCGGATTTCGACGAAACCACTTTTGTTGGATTGGTGACGTCAAATTTTTGGTAGGTTTCAAATTTCATAATTTTTTGAATCAATATGTGAGCGTGGCAAAGGAAAACGCGTTTGACAGGTTTCAGTTGATTTTAATCGACTGGAAAATGGCATTTTTCAAACGGTCTCAGAATTCGACGAAATTAGTTTTGTTAGGACCGTATCGTCAATACGAAGCTAGAAAATATTTTTCTGGAATTTTTCAAGTTAGTATGTGACCCCAGTAAATTGAAATGCTCTTTCAAAATCAATATATAGAGTTATATGTTGATTTTAACGGAAACTGATCGAAACAGTCGAATTAGCCTACGATACATATCCCATTGTGTTCGGAATGGGGGTAATTAGCTATGGACGATAGTCGGTGGGTTTGATTTCGAATTCAAAATAAAAGGGTACTTTTTTTGAAATAAAATAAGTAAAATAAAATAATCTCTCCCTCTCATCTCCTATACCCTCTCACCCCCCTCCCGTCTATTTTCAAAACAGAAAACAAAAAAAAATAAGAGAAAAAGGGCGAAGCCCTAGGCACCCCGTTCGACGTTCACCATCGCAGCCCCCCGTCGCTCAGTCTCCACCACCGACGTCCAGGCATCGGCGCCCTTGCCCTCCCCCTCGTGACCCCCAAAGACGACCCTCCCTCGCTCCAAGACCGCATCGCAAACCCTCGCCCAGTCCCAATCCGCCGTGGCCCACAGCTCCCCCCTGATTCCGACGCAACCGACCCCCCTCCTTCCGATCTGTGCAGTAAGTTGTTATCCTATCTTATTTTATTTAATGTTTAATTTTAATACGTTGGTTTTATTTTATTTTTGCGTATAAACGACATAGTTTTTATTTTATTTTTCTTTAGAGTTTTATATGCAAAAAGTGAATTTAAAAATGAGATTTTTATATGCGAAACTGAATTTTAAAAATGTGATCTTTAGTTGTAAATCTCAAATGTGAAAGTATGATTTTGAATGAAGTGAAAATAAGATTTTTATTTAGCTAAAAGTATGATTTTTAGTCGAATAAAAAGGTGTGATTTTTATCGGTATGAAGACTAGATTTTTATCAACATAAAGTGTGGATTTTTAATGATGAACAAGATTAGATTTTTGGTTTAGGGAAAATGGTTATTTTTTTAAGACAAAAATTAGATTTTTATAAGATGAAGATGAGATTTTTAGCATCGTGAAAGCGAGGTAAAAATAGATTTTTATACTGTAAGTGAACAACGTAAAAATGTGATTTTTGTTTAGGTATTAACAATATAAAATTTTGATTTTATATTTGTTTGAAAAGTGGAATAAAAATTTGATTTTTATATAGTTTAGAGATTAAAAATATAATTTTGATCTATATAGTAACAATGTAAAAATAGAATTTTTATCTATATAGTAGCGATATAAAAATATAATTTTTATCTATAAAGTAGCGATGTAAAAATAGAATTTTTATCCATATGGAGTGATTATAAAAATATGATTTTTACATGACAACAATATAAAAATGTGATTTTTATATATGTAGTGGCTACGGGCAACGAAAGTGATGAAAGGCGAGAACGACGAAGATTTCTACTAATGAAGTATCGTGGAGTTGGGATAGATATTGGTGAGAACTTCTCACTCAAAATTTCTTTTTCCAGTTATATATATATATATATATATATATATATATACTAGGATGCAGACGGTGTTTAGTAGCACCCGACACCACTGTCCACAGACCATGGACTTGTTTCTTTAGTTGTGTAGTTGGTTAGATTATTTGATTTGAACTTGATTGTTTGGTGAAATGGAATGATTTGATTGATATGTGTATGGCGTGGGCCATCACTAGACCGGGGATAAAGCTAGGCCTCGTCCCGTTTCTAGTATCGTGTCGTTATGCCGCCGAAATTTTCTAAAATAAGTTAGAAAAATAAAGATATCATTTTATTTAATAAATGAACCGAATAGAATATTCATAGATTGAATAAAATAATTTGGTCGTTAAAAATAAATTTTTTAACGTGAATGTGAATAAATAAATATTCATTTACAAACCGGACGGTTTGTTTATGTACACTGATTTGACTGACATTGATTGGGACGATAAATTTTACACATCACCCAACTGCACAAATAAAATCTGTGTTTGATTGTTTGAAACCCCACACGGGTATTGGGATAAAATACGGCATACACTAATCCCAATAATTAGTTGTATGTCGATCGATTGATTGACAGGTTGTTATAAGCGTTAGATATCTATATTTGATGCTTATACAGTGTAGTGCACTTTGGATGATGGTTGATTATTTATCGTTACTATTATATACATGTGTTGTATTGAATCCATATAATTAACTTTATATGGTAATTGATTGGGCCTCATTCCAATTTAGAAGATAAAGAATATTATAAAGTAAAGGTTCATGTGTTGACTGTACTCATCCGTTGAGATTAGTCATGTGTTGAACGAAATATTTTAACAATAAAATTTATTTCTTTATCACTATAAAGTAAAGGTTCATGTGTTGACCGTACTCATCCGTTGAGATTAGTCATGTGTTGAACGAAATATTTTAACAATAAAATTTATATCTTTATCACTATAAAGTAAAGGTTCATGTGTTGACCGTACTCATCCGTTGAGATTAGTCATGTGTTGAACGAAATATTTTAACAATAAAATTTACATCTTTATCATATATAAAATTAGAAACTAATTGGAAAATAGATAAGATGAGTGGTCTCCTGGATGTTGATCTGATGTTAGTTTCGGCCTTCGGGGTTAATATTTAGGGAATCGTTCTCTTACTAATTTACGGTTGGAGTCCGATTTAAATCAAACGATAGATACCATGAATTTTATAAAATATATTGAATAACAAAAATAGTCACACGTGGACAGTACTCATTCGTTGATATTAGTCATGTATTGACAAAAATATAGGTTCACGTATTGAATAAAATAAATATTCATTTGTTGAATAGAATAACGGAATTATTGAAATATATAAAGCCGTGTTGATTAGAGATGCGCTATTTTGATGCAAACGATATTATCGATTATATTCGTTTTTATAATGAATATTGAAAAGGGATAAAAATCAAATATATATAAAGCAAATTCGAATTGAATTGAATATAAACCAATTTCGAATTGAATTGAATATAGAATGAATTGAAATTTGAATTGAATTGGAAATGGAAGTTGAAATGTTTTTGAAACGAATTTAAAACTATTTATAAAATTCGTTTTAAATAGAAATCAACAAAATATATATTATATATATAATATAATGGCTGGAATAGAACGCGCCGCGCCGCGGAAGTTCGTTAATTTTGACCACTGACTTCGAACGGACATTACGGGAGATCCGACCGTCGGATTCTCCTAAAACCGGAGCCGTTGGGTTCGAATCGAAAAGAGCTTTCTAACGAATATTAGAAATTTGAAATCTAACGGTTGGATTTGGAGATACGTCCAAATCAAACTTGGAAAAGGTTGTTGTAAGTGCAGTTCGATGGCCGTTGATGGAAATCGACTGTACGGGCCTTGACAAAATTATTAAAAATAGTAATAATTTGTGTAAAATCATAAGAAATGATTTGGAAAAAATTAGTATGAAAAACTCCATATTTGAAAAGATAAAAATAGATTTTTATCGAAATGAACTAGTTTTGAACTAAAATTAAACCCGTTTATTTTTAAAATAAATAAATTAGATTTGAAATGGGTTTTAAATAGGATTGATTCGTGGGTTTATCGTGAAGGGTGTTTTAAATAACACTTGTTCTTTAACCCGATAATAAATAGAATGTGATTTGGGTTTATCGTGAACTGTGTTTTAAATGACATTAGTTCTTTAACCCAGAAACGGGAGTTTTAATGAATCTACAATTAGATTGAAATGTGAATTGACAATTTAAATTATCAAATTTGGCAAATGAGCGAGAATGGAGTATTACCAGTTTTTCTCCAAAGCGATAGTTAAATCTTTAATTAGATTTGAACGTGAAATGGTAATTAATTTTACCGATAACACCGTGGTGTTAGATATGGAGTATTACCAGTTTTGCTTCATGGGATGAATAGGTTGGGATTGGGAAATAAAATAAATAATTACTTCGGTGTGGTTCGCTAATCTCGACTAGTTTGGAAAACCGTAATTTGGTTTGAAACGATATCCAAAGGAAGATTAAAGAATAAATTTTAGAGAATTTATCTTTGATAAAATTAATGGGAACCTTTCCCTAAGAATATGAAATTTAGAAACTAGCTGTAGGTTAGTTAAGAAGAATGGTTTCCTGGGTATTGATCTGATGTTGGTTTCGGCCTTCGGGGTTAATATTTGGGAAATTGTTTTCTTGCTGATTTACGGTTAGTGACTGATGAATTGGAATGAGGCGTATGTTGTGTTTGTGTAACATTTGTTTTTAATATACGCGGGTTGTTCAAAAAGGCCGGGTTTATACCCATTCTGAATAACCGATTCGACGATATGTCGAAGATGAAGACGGTGGTCGAAGACCAGAAGTCTTCACATCGTTTGGATAATTACTGACGATCCTGATTGGGCTGTACACCCAAGAGGATGGAAATAGTTGGTGGTCATCCAGACGTACTTGGAGATCGATGGATATGCGACGAAAGTGCCTCCGGTTTCGTTCAGACCCAGAACAAACTTGTAAATGGATTGTGTGTCTGACATTGGATTTTATTCTGTGTTGATTGATTTCTGTTAAATATATATCTATTTGGCGGCAGAGAATTTATTCTCTTTCTTAACGCCCTTCTCTGAGACGTACGAGCTTAGAGGTTATATATCGATAGATATCTATCGCATGGCATTAATTGCCTGTGTGGCACGCCTAAGTGGCAATTGATCAAGGCTTCTGTTGAAAAGCAAAGTCTTTTGGTTGATGATCAAAGCACGGCCTACGTGGCATAGCTTTGTGTATAGCGTGGATTCGCGAGCCTCACACCTCGGTATGAGTCAAAAACGGGATACGGACCGTTGGGAGAACACGACGTTTCTTTCTAGCTTTGGTGGTGTCAGTGACTTACCAGCCCTAACGTTTATATACTTTTCACCTATGTGGTTGTTGGATGCGAGGCGCCTCAATTATAGGTCTGTAAGGACCGGGAAACGTGTGTTCAGGAATAACTAATCCTCAAACCTAAGAGAGGACCGGCCCAGCCGATTCCAGGGGTTGCCCAGAGTGTGTAGTCCCGAGGCATTTGCTAGAGTGTCTCGAAGCGGAGAGGATCTTGCCCCTTGCCTCGACTCATGACGGAAATCCAATTTCCAATACGTGTATTTCGGCTTTATTTGTAGAGCCTAGTATGGCGACATAGTAGCATGGGATGCTATGCCGTCTATGATTGATATTTATGATTGAAATTGTTTTGACACTATACACTTATTATAGTATCAAATGATTTGTTTTTAAACGTACCAAGCATGTTTGGCTATTATAAGGTAAAACCCTATCTTCCGGCTTGCATTGCATTGTGTGATGGGACCTGGGTCTTATAATAGCTTCATTTTTCGAAAAAGCATTGCGTTGTTTATTCTATGCACTGGTATTCTTGGGAGGAAACCCGTTCCGTGTTATACGGCGTGGTCCCTTGAACTACTCTCTTTTAAAGTAAAGTTTTAAATAACTGTTTTAGTTCTCACACCAGTCACATGACTGACCTAGAGTTTATAGTTTTAACCTAAACTCTGGGTGCCCCTATTTCCACACGGGCAGCTAGTAGTTTTGGTTTTGCAGATTTATATTCACAGGATCCTGGTTTACAGCTGGAATGATATCCGGAAAGCTCTGTATCCGTATATCATCTTCAGTTGTGCTTTGTATTATTTTCCGCTGCTATGTAATTTATTGTAATCTCTGATATTTATCGAATGTAATTCATTCATTATACTCTGTATATTCTTGTATCTGATGGAATTGTTGTACTAGCAATGAAATGTTCTTCCGTCTGGGTTCTGATTTGTCCTGTTCTCAAACGATCAGGGGTTTCGAATGGTCTTGATCGGTTTAACGACTGATTCGTATCAAGCGAAATTCCTTGTCGTCACATTTTGGTATCATAGCTTTGGTTTACAGAGCTCGAGAACAAGATACATTAGAACCATACGAAAGAATTCATCAGATATTGGATTAGTAATGTCCAATTAGAATGACTCGTTAGAGATAGGATCAGTAGTATCCTTGAACGAGTGTGAAGAGTATATTTTTCAAATGAAAACAATTTTTTTTTAAAATTTAAATTGCTTTATACGTAATTGACTATTTATTTATTTTGAATTTTGACAATCCAATATATAAAGTTTTCGCATATACGCGTCATGAACGTATATTCGAAGTTTTATTATACTGGATAGATATAGAATCACATTGTAGACACCCGGAGGTGATTCTGATGATTGATATATCATCATCAGAATTTGTGTTCGTGTTTTGAAGGTATGATATCTATATATTTCCATCAGGCTGGTGTGAGAACCAAAACTTATATAGATAGATTTATTGTTGTGATTTGGCATCAAAAACATGATTTTCAGTATATACATCAACGTTATGAATTTGGAACTCTAATCCACTAATTGATTGATGTTTGTGTTGTTTGTTTATTTGTTTAATAATTTTGAACCATTATGCCTAATTGAATCAAATATTGAATTGTATTGAAAATTAGTTGCATTTTCTTGCATATACATGTACTTACATTGAACAGGTCATAGCAAGGAGGCTAAAGCAGAGAATAAATTTTGTTTGCCCGACAAATAGGTACATGTTTACTATAATTTACTGTTTTGTTTGGGTGATGATGATTTTATGAGCAGATTGGCTAGCCGCTTGGCCTTTTCTTTTTCTTTTTGAGATCAGAAGGCCTGTATGGCAATTTCGGGATTTTCCCGTGGCTCCCGGTGCAGGGGAGGTTATGGCGAAATTTTTCGAAAATTTAGGGTGTTAGCCAAATTTTTGAAGAATTTGAAAAGTTTTTAGAAACTGAAAAGTTGAAGAACTTAAGCCGTAGTCAAAATAATGGAAGTTGAGTTGATTTGTTAAACAACTTTCGGCTTCGTTCCTTTTCAGGGACGAAAAGTTTTAAGTGGGGGAGATTGTAATAACCCGGAAATGCGAGCCAGTTTAAAATTTTTATTTTCGCAATTTTAGCGAATTTTGAATATTTAAAATGAATTATTTTAAATAATATCGACAAAAATTTATTTTGAATATATTTTGAACATATATATTTATACGCGTCGTCGTTAGAATATAAATAATTATATATAATTATAAAAGGAATTGAAAATGGCGCGGTAGTTCGATAATTTGATTTCAAACTTCAATTGAATGTACCGGGTGCAAAACAAACCGGATTTTAGCGAAACCAAAAATAATAGGATCTATTTGTGAATATCTTTCCAACGAACCCGAAAAATCAAAATTTCATAGCGGGGATCAAAAGAAATGTCCAGTTGAAAATTCTGAATAGTCGCTATGGAATTCAGACCCTTAAAAATAACGATTTTGTAAACGACCTCGGATTTCGACGAAAACACTTTTGTTGGATCCGTGACGTCAAATTTTTGCTAGGTTTCAAATTTCATAATTTTTCGAATCAATATGTGAGCGTGGCAAAGGAAAACGCGTTTGACCGGTTTTAGCTGATTTTAATCGACTGGAAAATGGTCATTTTTCAAACGGTCTCAGAATTCGACGAAATTAGTTTTGTTAGGACCGTATCGTCAATACGAAGCAAGAAAATATTTTTCTGGAATTTTTCAAGTTAGTATGTGACCCCAGTAAATTGAAATGCGCGTTCAAAATCAGTATATAGAGTTATATGTTGATTTTAACGGAAACTGATCGAAACAGTCGAATCAGCCTACAATACATATCCCATTGTGTTCGGAATGTGGGTAATTAGCTATGGACGACAGTCAGTGGGTTTGATTTCGAATTCAAAATAAAAGGGTACTTTTTTTTGAAATAAAATAAGTAAAATAAAATAATCTCTCCCTCTCATCTCCTATACCCTCTCAGGCCCCCCCCCTCTATTTTCAAAACAGAAAATAAAAAAAATAAGAGAAAAAGGGCGAAGCCCTAGCCGCCCCGTTCGACGTTCACCATCGCAACCCCCCGTCGCTTAGTCTCCACCACCGACGTCCAAGCATCGGCGCCCTTGCCCTCCTTCTCGTGACCCTCAAAGCCGACCCTCCCTCGCTCCAAAACCCCATCGCAAACCCTCGCCCGGTCCTAGTCCGCCGTGGCCCACAGCTCCCCTCCTGATTCCGAAGCAACCGACCCCCCTCCTTCCGATCTGAGCAATAAGTTGTTATCCTATCTTATTTTATTTAATGTTTAATTTTAATACGTTGGTTTTATTTTATTTTTGTGTATAAACAACATAGTTTTTATTTTATTTTTCTTTAGAGTTTTATATGCAAAAACTGAATTTAAAAATGAGATTTTTATATGCGAAACTGAATTTAAAAATGTGATCTTTAGTTGTAAATCTCATATGTGAAAGTATGATTTTGAATGAAGTGAAAATAAGATTTTTATTTAGCTAGAAATTTGATTTTTAGTCGAATAAAAAGGTGTGATTTTTATCGGTATAAAGACTAGATTTTTATCAACATAAAGTATGGATTTTTAATGATGAACAAGATTAGATTTTTGGTTTAGGGAAAATGATTATTTTGTTAAGACAAAAATTAGATTTTTATAAGATGAAGATGAGATTTTTAGCATCGTGAAAGCGAGGTAAAAATAGATTTTTATATTGTAAGTGAACAACGTAAAAATGTGATTTTTGTTTAGGTATTAAAAATATAAAATTTTGATTTTATATTTGTTTGAAAAGTGGAATAAAAATTTGATTTTTATATAGTTTAGAGAATAAAAATATAATTTTTACCTATATAGTAACGATGTAAAAATAGTATTTTTATCTATATAGTAGTGATATAAAAATATAATTTTTATCTATAAAGTAGCGTTGTAAAAATAGATTTTTTATCCATAAGGAGTGATTATAAAAATATGATTTTTATATACATGACAACAATATAAAAATGTGATTTTTATATATGTAGTGGCTACGGGCAACGAAAGTGAAGAAAAGCGAGAACGACGAAGATTTCTACTAATGAAGTGTCATGGAGTTGGGATAGCTATTGTTGAGAACTTCTCACTCAAAATTTCTTTTTCTAGTTATATATATATACTAGGATGCTGACGGTGTTTAGTAGCACCCGACACCATTGTCCACAGACCATGGACTTGTTTGTTTGGTTGTGTAGTTGGTTAGATTATTTGATTTGAACTTGATTGTTTGGTGAAATGGAATGATTTGATTGATATGTGTATGGCGTGGGCCATCACTAGACCAGGGATAAGGCTAGGCCTCGTCGCGTTTCTAGTATCGTGCCGTTATGCCGCCGAAATTTTCTAAAATAAGTTAGAAAAATTAAGATATCATTTTATTTAATAAATGAACCGAATAGAATATTCATAGATTGAATAAAATAATTTGTTCGTTAAAAATAAATTTTTTAATGTGAATATGAATAAATAAATATTCATTTACAAACCGGACGGTTTGTTTATGTACACTGATTTGACTGACATTGATTGGGACGATAAATTTTACACATCGCCCAACTGCACAAATAAAATCTGTGTTTGATTGTTTGAAACCCCACACGGGTATTGGGATAAAATACGGCATACACTAATCTCAATAATTAGTTGTATGTCGATCGATTGATTGACAGACTGTAATAAGCGTTAGATATCTATATTTGATGCTTATACAATGTAGTGCACTTTGGATGATGGTTGATTATTTATTGTTGCTATTATATACATGTGTTGTATGAAATCCATATAATTAACTTTATATGGTAATTGATTGGGCCTCATTCCAATTTAGAAGATAAAGAATATTATAAAGTAAAGGTTCATGTGTTGATTGTACTCATCTGTTGAGATTAGTCATGTGTTGAACGAAATATTTTAACAATAAAATTTATATCTTTATCACTATAAAGTAAAGGTTCATGTGTTGACCGTACTCATCCGTTGAGATTAGTCAAGTTTTGAACGAAATATTTTAACAATAAAATTTATATCTTTATCACTATAAAGTAAAGGTTCATGTGTTGACCGTACTCATCCGTTGAGATTAGTCATGTGTTGAACGAAATATTTTAACAATAAAATTTACATCTTTGTCATATATAAAATTAGAAACTAATTGGAAAATAGATAAGATGAGTGGTCTCCTGGATGTTGATCTGATGTTGGTTTCGGCCTTCGGGGTTAATATTTAGGGAATCGTTCTTTTACTAATTTACGGTTGGAGTCTGATTTAAATCAAACGATAGATACCATGATTTTTATAAAATATATTGAATAACAAAAATATTCACACGTGGACAGTACTCATTCATTGAGATTAGTATTGTGTTGACAAAAATATAGGTTCACGTATTGAATAGAATAAATATTCATTTGTTGAATAGAATAACGGAATTATTGAAATATATAAAGCCATATTGATTAGAGATGCGCTATTTTGACACAAATGATATTTATATCGATTATATTCGTTTTTATAATGAATTTCGAAAAGAGATAAAAATCAAATATATATAAAGCAAATTCGAATTGAATTGAAAATAAACCAATTTCGAATTGAATTGAATATAGAATGAATTGAAATTTGAATTGAATTGGAAATGGAACTTGAAATGTTTTTGAAACGAATTTAAAACTATTTATAAAATTCGTTTTAAATAGAAATCGACGAAATATATGTTATATATATTATATATAAAATATAATGGCCGGAATAGAACGCGCCGCGCCGCGGCAGTTCGTGAATTTCGACCGTTGACTTCGAACGGACATTACGGGAGATCCGACCGTCGGATTCTCCTAAATCTAGAACCATTGGGTTCGAATCGAAAAGAGCTTTCTAACGAATATTATAAATTTGAAATCTAACGGTTGGATTTGGAGAGACGTCCAAATCAAATTTGGAAAAGGTTGTTGTAAGTGCAGTTCGATGGCCGTTGATGGAAATCGACTGTACGGGCCTTGACAAAATTATTAAAAATAGTAATAATTTGTGTAAAATCATAAGAAATGATTTGGGAAAAATTAGGATGAAAAACTCCATATTTTAAAAGAAAAAAATAGATTTTTATCGAAATGAACTAGTTTTGAACTAAAATTAAACCCGTTTATTTTTAAAATAAATAAATTAGATTTGAAATGGGTTTTAAATAGGATTGGTTCGTGGGTTTATCGTGAAGGGTGTTTTAAATAACACTTAATCTTTAACCCGACAATAAATAGAATGTGATTTGGGTTTATCGTGAACTGTGTTTTAAATGACATTAGTTCTTTAACCCAAAAACATGAGTTTTAATGAATCTGCAATTAGATTGAAATGTGAATTGACAATTTAAATTATCAAATTTGTCAAACGAGCGAGAATGGAGTATTACCAGTTTTTCTCCAAAGCGATAGTTAAATCTTTAATTAGATTTGAACGTGAAATGGTAATTAATTTTACCGATAACACCGTGGTGTTAGATATGGAGTATTACCAGTTTTGCTTCATGGGATGAATAGGTTGGGATTGGGAAATAAAATAAATAATTACTTCGGTGTGGTTCGCTAATCTCGACTAGTTTGGAAAACCGTAATTTGGTTTGAAACGATATCCAAATGAAGATTAAAGAATAAATTTTAAAGAATTTATCTTTGATAAAACTAATGGGAACCTTTCCCTAAGAATATGAAATTTAGAAACTAGCTGTAGGTTAGTTAAGAAGAATGGTTTCCTGGGTATTGATCTGATGTTGGTTTCGGCCTTCGGGGTTAATATTTGGGAAATTATTCTCTTGTTGATTTACGGTTAGTGACTGATGAATTGGAATGAGGCGTATGTTGTGTTTGTGTAACATTTGTTTTTAATATATGCGGGTTGTTCGGAAAGGCCGGGTTTATACCCGTTCTGAATAACCGATTCGACGATATGTCGAAGATGAAGACTGTGGTCGAAGACCGGAAGTCTTCACATCGTTTGGATAATTACTGACGATCCTGATTGGGCTGTACACCCAAGAGGATGGAAATAGTTGGTGGTCGTCCAGACGTACTTGGAGATCGATGGATATGCGAGGAAAGTGCCTCCGGTTTCGTTCAGACCCAGAACGAACTTGTAAATGGATTGTGTGTCTGACATTGGATTTTATTCTGTGTTGATTGATTTCTGTTAAATATATATCTGTTTGGCGGCGGAGAATTTATTCTCTTGCTTAACGCCCTTCTCTGAGACGTACGAGCTTAGAGGTTATATATCGATAGATATCAATCGCATGGCATGAATTGCCTGTGTGGTATGCCTAAGTGGCAATTGATCAAGACTTCTGTTGAAAAGCAAAGTCTTGTGGTTGATGATCAAAGCATGGCCTACGTGGCATAGCTTTGTGTATAGCGTGGATTCGCGAGCCTCACACCTCGGTATGAGTCAAAAACGGGATACGGACCGTTGGGAGAACACGACGTTTCTTTCTAGCTTTGGTGGTGACAGTGACTTACCAGCCCTGACATTTATATACTTTTCACCTATGTGGTTGTTGGATGTGAGGCGCCTCGATTAAAGGTCTGTAAGGACCGGGAAACGTGTGTTCAGGAATAACTAATCCTCAAACGTAAGAGAGGACCGGCCCAGCCGATTCCAGGGGTTGCCCAGAGTGTGTAGTCCCGAGGCATTTGCTAGAGTGTCTCGAAGCGGAGAGGATCTTGCCCCTTGCCTCGACTCATGACGAAAATCCAATTTCCAATACGTGTATTTCGGCTTTATTTGTAGAGCCTAGTATGGCGACATAGTAGCATGGGATGCTATGCCGTCTATGATTGATATTTATGATTGAAATTGTTTTGACACTATACAATTATTATAGTATCAAATGATTTGTTTTTAAATGTACCAAGCATGTTTGGCTGTTTTAATGTAAAACCCTATCCTCCGGCTTGCGTTGCATTGTGTGATGGGACCTGGGTCTTATAATAGCTTCATTTTTCAAAAAAGCATTACGCTGTTTATTCTATGCACTGGTATTCTTGGGAGGAAACCCGTTCTGTGTTATACGGCGTGGTCCCTTGAATTACACTCTTTTAAAGTAAAGTTTAAATAACTGTTTTAGTTCTCACACCAGTCACATGACTGACCAGGAGTTTATTGTTTTAACCTAAACTCTAGGTGCCCCTATTTCCACACGGGCAACTAGTAGTTTTGGTTTTGCTAATTTATATTCACAGGATCCTGGTTTACAGCTAGAATGATATCCGGAAAGCTCCGTATCCGCATATCACCTTCAGTTGTACTTTGTATTATTTTTCGCTACTATGTAATTTATTGTAATCTCTGATATTTATCGAATGTAATTCATTCATTATACTCTGTATATTCTTATATCTGATGGAATTGTTGTACTAGCAATGAAATGTTCTTCCGTCTGGGTTCTGATTTGTCATGTTCTCAAACGATCAGGGGTTTCGAACGGTCATGATCGGTTTAACGACTGATTTGGATCGAGCGAAATTCCTTGCCGTCACATTTTGGTATCAGAGCTTTGGTTTAAAGAGCTCGAGAACAAGACACATTAGAACCATACGAAAGAATTCATCAGATATTGGATTAGTAATGTCTAATTAGAATGACTCGTTAGAGATAGGATCGGATATTGGATTAGTAATTTCCACTCTCTCTCCACCCAAACCCGAACCAACCAAATCAGCTGCGCCAGATGATGTAAGCCTCCTCCGACGCTAGTCGCCTGACCACCTCCCACCAACACTGCACCGCTGCTCCACCCGACTTCGACGTCCGCGATTAAAGGTATTAAAAATATAATCTGTTTTATATATAATCATAGAATAAAGGCGTGATATCTATTTAGAAAACTGGTTTCTAAATCTTTGATTAGAAATCTGATGTTAGGTTATATAAAGATCTGATCTTTAGTTATAGGAAAATATTTGATTTTGTTTATATACAAAGATTTGATTTTGATTAGGTTAAAGATGAGATTTTTAACATCATAAAGATTGGATTTTTAACATCACAAAGATTAACAATAAAATGTGATTTTTATATATTGAATAGCGAAGTAAAAATATGATTTTTCTATATTGAATAGCGAAGTAAAAATATGATTTTTATATATTGAATAGCGAAGTAAAAATTCGATTTTATATATTGAATAGCGAAGTAAAAATTTGATTTTTATATATGTAGTGAATACGGATGACGAAAGTGATGAAAGAAGAAACAGCGGAGGATTTCTACATATGAAGAGTCGCAGCGTTTGGATTAGCTAGTCAGTGAGAACTTCTCACTTTTGATTTTATTTTCTAGTTATAAAAATATATACTAGGATGCATACGGTGTTTAGTAGCACCCGACACCCGTCGTCCACAGACCATGGACGGCTTGTATGCTTTTTTGTTTTATTTTGATGTGTAGTTGATTGTGTGATGTGATGTGAAATGAAATAAAATATTTATATAGTTAAAAATATTTTATAGTTGAAAATAGAATTTTTAACGTGTATTTAAAATAAATATTTATAAACAAATCGGAGATTTGTTTATATACACTGATTTGATTGATATTGATTGGGACGATAAATTTTACACATCGCCCAACTACACAAATAAAATCTGTGATTGATTGTTTGAAACCCCACACGGGTATTGGGATGATATATGACATACACTAATCCCAATAATTAGCTGTATGTTGATCGATTGATTGACAGACTGTTATAAGCGTTAAATATTTATATTTGATGCTTATACAGTATAGAATGCACTTTGGATGATGGTTGACTATTAGTCATTGTTGATATATACATGTGTTGTTGAAAACCCATATAATTAACATTATATGGTAATTGATTTGGCCTCATTCCAGTTTTGAAAAAGAAATATTTGAATAGAAATATTCGAAATAGAAATATTTGAATAGAAATATTTGAAACAGAAATATTTGAATAGAAATATTTGAATAGAAATATTTAAAACAGAAATATTTGAACAGAAATATTTGAACAGAAATATTTGAATAGAAATTTTTGAATAGAAATATTTGAAACAGAAATATTTGAATAGAAATATTTGAATAGAAATATTTGAACAGAAATATTTGAATAGAAATATTTGAATAGAAATATTTGAATAGAATTATTTGAAATAGAAATATTTGAAAAAGAAATATTCGAAATAGAATATTTGAAAATAGAAATATACGAAGCCGTGTTGATTAGATTGACGCCATTTTGACGCGAACGATATTTATATCGATTTAATTCATTTTTCAATGAACATTGAAAGTGAATTCGAAATTCGAATTATATTGAAAAGAATCGAAATTCGAATTATATTGAAAAGAACAGAAATTCGAATTAAATTGAAAAGAATTGAAATTCGAATTAAACTGAATAGAATTGAAATTCGAATTAGATTGAAATAGAATTGAAATCGTTTTGAATTGAATTTAAAACGTATTGAAATTGAACTAAAAATCGATTTGAATTGAAATCAATTTGAAATGAATTTAAAATGAATCTACAAGGAAAAGTTCAATTTCGAATTGAATTTGAAATTAAGTTGAAATCGTTTCAAAAACGAATTTAAACATTTTATAAAATACGTTTTAAAAGGAAATCAACGAAATATATATAATATATATATTATATATATAATGGCCTGAATAGAACGCGCCGCGCCGCGGTAGCTCGCGAATTTCTACCATTGACTTCGAATGGATACTACGGGAGATCCGACCGTCGGATTCTCCTAAAACTGAAACCGTTGGGTTCGTATCGAAAAGAGCTTTCTAATGAATATTAGAGATTTGAAATCTAACGGTTGGATTTGGAATTATATCCAAATCAAATTTGGAAAAGGTCGCTGTAAGTGCAGTTCGATTGCCGTTGATGGAAATCGACTGTACGGGCCTTGATAAAATTATTAAAAATAGTAATAATTTGTGTAAAATCATAAGTGATGATTTGGGAAGAATTGGGATGAAAAACTTCATATTTGAAAAGATAAAAATATTTTTTATTGAAATGAACTAGTTTTGAACTAGAATTATAATTCTATTTATTTTTAAATAAATAAATTGAATTTGAAAAGGGTTTTAAAAGTAACCAGAATTTCCAGTAATTGAATTGGAATGGATTTGAATCGAAATTGTCTTTGGAATATTTCGATGTTGGATTTCGTGATTATACAGATATTGTTATGGAAATTTGAAAGATATATTAATATCGTTATTTCCAATACGATATTTGTTGGTCGTAGAATTTGATATTGAATACAAGCCGATATATTTTCTATTCAGAGCCTTGTATTTGATATCAAATGTGATTTGGGTTTGTCGTGAATGGTGTCTTCATTAACACTGTTCTTAAGCCCAATTGAGAAAAAGATTAAATCTTTTTATTTAGATTTAATGAAGTGTACCAATTAAATAATATTTAATTGGAATTGAATTCGAATTGATTCTTGGGTTTATCGTGAACGGTGTTTTAAATAACACTTGTTCTTTAACCCGATAATTAATAGAATGTGATTTTGGGTTGTCGTGAACGGTATCATCAATAATACTATTTTTAGACCCAAAGGAGTTAAGAAAATCAGAAACTAACTGGAGATTAGTTAAGTTGAATGGTTTCTGGGGTATTGATCTGATGTTGGTTTTGGCCTTCGGGTTTAATACATAGGGAATTGCTCACTTGCTAATTTACGGTTAGGGACCGATTGAAATGTGATGTGATTTAGGGTATATCGTGAACCGTGTTTTAAATGACATTGATTCTTTAACCCGGTTACAGATTAGAACTAAGTGGAGTTTTAATGAATCTTTAATTAGATTGAAAAGATCGAGAATGAAGTATCACCAGTTTTACTCCAGGTGGTAGTTAAATCTTTATTTAGATTTGAACGTGAAAAGGGTAATTGAATTTACTGATAACACCGTGGTGTTAGATATGAAGTATGACCAGTTTTACTTCATGGGATAAATAGGTTGGGATTGGGAAATAAAATAAATAATTACTTCGGTGTGGTTCGCTAATCCCGACTAGTTTGAAGTGATATTCAAAGGAAGATTAAAGAATAAATTTAAAAGAATTTATCTTTGATAAAATTAATGGGAACCTTTCCCTATGAATGTGAAATTTAGAAACTAACTGTAGGTTGGCTAAGATTAATGGTTTCCTGGGTATTGATCTGATGTTGGTTTCGGCCTCCGGGGTTAATATTTGGGGAATTATTCTCTGGAAAATTTACGGTTAGTGACTGATGAATTGGAATGAGGCGTATGTTGTGTTTGTGTAACACTTGTCTATTATATACGCAAGTTATTCGGAAAGACCGGGTTTATCCCATTCTGAATAACTGATACGACGATAAGTCGAAGATGAAGACGGTGGTTGAAGACCGGAGGTCTTCACGTCGTTTGGATAATTACTGATGATCTTGATTGGGCTGTAAACCCAAGAGGAGGGGATCAGTTGGTGATCGTCCAGACGTACTTGGAGATCGATGGATATGCAGGGTGCTAGGTGCCTCCGGTTTCGTTCAGACCTGGAACGTACATGTAAATGGATGTGTGTCTGACATCGAATTTCATTCTGTGTGTTTGATATCGGTTGCATAGCGTGAATTGCCTGTGTGGCATGTTAAGATGCAAATGATCAAGGCTTCTGTTGAAAAGCAAAGTCTTGTGGTTGATGATCGAAGCACAACATGTGTGGCATAGCTTTGTGTAATGTTGATTCGCGAGCCTCACCCCCCGGTAGTGAACCAGAAACGGGAGAGGACTGCAGGGAGGACATGCGTTTCCTTCTAGCTAGAAGTGTCGTCAGTGGTTTTACACGCCCTGACGAGTTTGACTTATGTGGTTGTTGCTGTTGCGAGGTGCCTTAGATATTTAGGTCGTTCTCGAACCGATGGAGTCATTCGTTGGCTCATTTACGCCCCATAGGGCGGGGAGACGTAGTGTTCAGGATTTCGTCTAATCCACATCGGTGGACCGGCCCTAAAGATCCAAGGGTCGATGCGTTCTGTGGTCCCTGAGACATGGGCTAGATTGTCTCGGATTCGGTAGAGGACGATCCCTTGCCTCGGTTCACAAATGGAAATCCAACTTTCAATACGTGACGTTTCGATTTTAGTTGTAATCCTATATATGGTGACATAGTGGGATGGGGCGCTTATGCCGTCTAGGATTGATACTTATGATTTAATGTTGTTTTATACACTATACACCTATTATTGTATCAAATGATTTGTTTTAAACGTATCAAGCATGCTTTGGCTATTATAAGGGAAAACCCTATCCCCTGGTTTGTGTTGCTTTGTGTGATGGGACCTGGGTCTTATAATAGCTTCATTGTTCTTTATTTAGCATTGCACTGTTGTTTTATGCACTGGTATTCTTGGGAGGAAACCTGTTCCGTATTATACGGCGTGGTCCCTTGATTTACCAAACTTTAAAATAAAGATAAATAACTGTTTTAGTCCTCACACCAGTCCCATGACTGACCTGGAGTTTATTGTTTTAACCTAAACTCTAGGTGCCCCTATTTTCGACACGAGCAGCTAGTAGTTTTGGTTTTGCAGATTTATATTCACAGGATCCTGGTTTACAGCTGGAATGATACCTGGAAAGCTTTGTATCCGTATATCTCCTTCAGTTGTGTATTGTATTATTTTCCGCTGCTATGTATGTAATTTAAATCTCTGATTTTTTTCTGTGTAATATTTATTCATACTCTATATATTCTTGTATACTGATGGAATTGTTGTAATATACAATGAAATGTTCTTCCGTCTGCGTTCTATTTTGTCATTTTCTCAAAACAATCAAGCGTTTCGAACGGCCTAGATCGGTTTAGCGACTGATTCGGATCGAGCAAAATTACTTGTTGTTACATTGTTATCTCTAAGCCATAATCTTATTATGCAGCTTAGATAAGTCAGACACAATAATACAGTTCAAGTATCACTTTTACTTCGTCGCATATAACTAAAATAAAAGGATGCACAATGCTTTGGCATTACCTACATCTAGTGATTCTGGACATTGATGAGTGTATTTTGGAAGACCTCACCATAACTTAATATAACAAAAAAATTGCTTTTAAAGGGATTTTATAATTTGTAGTGGCGAACAATATTAAAGTTATTTGCATATATCAAAATATATGTATTTTATATTCATAATATAAATTGGATTTAAATAAAATATAGGAACCACATATTTATATTTAAATTGAACGATATAAATAGGTAGTGTGCCTATTCTTAACATTTCAAGGTTAACAGTCTTGAACATTTCTCAATATAACCAGATTTGGAGATATCTATATAAGTGGTATTGAACATTTCAATATAGGTTTTGAGCATTCCAATGTTTTGGGCAATGATCAAAATTATCGTACATTTTAGACATCACATTCAAATTTCTAAAGCAACATTATGTAAAATGCATTCACATAAGTAAACAACTATTTATCCATGCAAATAAAATAATTAATTCAGCATTACTCAATCCTAGCGTATACTGAAATCTGATTTCAGCATCTAAATCCGTTTTAATAGATCAGATTAAATTGTATACACTATAAGACAATAAAGCATTGTTTGAATATAATAAATGGGTTCAGACAAACAACTTAAGGCAAACAATTTTGACCTTAATATTTTTTTTGTATCAATTATACAATCATTATTGTAAACAAATCTGCTTAAGGCGCCAGATTGACCTTAACATGCTTTGTTTCCATTCATACAATCATCAATGTAATTAGAATCAGTTCAGACAATTCATTTAAGTCCATCATTATACATATGTAAATAAATGAGAGGCACAATCACAAAATACAACTCAGACAGAACTCAGTTTGTATCATATATACAATCAGGTTCTGAAAATTGAAAATCAAGTCAAAACTTGAATGACTATAAAGGCTGCCTTATCACCCAACATCCTCTTAAATTGCCATTTTCATTTTGAAACAGTTTCAGGTTGATTCGGAACTACTGCCCCTGTATTAAAACAATTTTAAGTCGCTGGGTCAGCCTTACAAATATACATCAAATGTATAATGTATACATATGTGTAGGCAATACCATAAATATATCACATGTATATACTTCCAGGTAATCTTTGCTGCTATTTATAAGAATCAAGTATTCTTCTATTTGCAGTAGTTAGGAAATTTATATCTATGTTAATTCAGTATCGAATACAATTATCATAAAATCAAAATCAGTTATTGTTGCGATAAATGATAAATCATATTTGCAATACATAGACATATTCATATATAAACAATGTATAAGGTAACAGATTCAAATTTGAAAAGAGAATGTATATATATGACCATCCTGTAAACATGATCAACATTAAGTTCACAGAGATCATATTATAGTATTTTAAGAATTTTAGGGATATCTCAATATCTAGATTTACACACCAGAGGTATATATGTGTTATTGCAAACCAAATTTGCATTTTAAATTAATGAACTGATCAAAATTGGGATCATTGTGATAATGGCTCATAACCAGCAATGTTTATGCATAATATGCATACATACATATTAATCAATATATATATATATATTAAATATATGTATATATTAGTAAGCAATACAAAACAAGTTTGTATGCCAGTAGATAATGCAGGTTTCCAATATAGTGTTTAACCATTCAGGAATCATTATTCCCTTCTCAAAATACTTAGGTTGTCTAATTTAGGAAATAAATACCATCAAGCCAAACAATGAGTAAACAGTTTGAATCATATATTGGTTTAGATCATGATATTAAACTTAGCAATTTTTCAAGCATGAAATTTGTATATACATAGCTCAGATTCAAAACCTTCAACTATCAAAACTTAATCATTTATGGTACATAGAATACAATTATTTTAAACTGTCCAGATTTAAACAATTTAAATTGTCTAGTTTAAAGAAAAACTTCCATCCAGAACTAGAACACAAATGATATATATATGCAAGGTGCAGATTTATATATATATATATACTTTAGCAGTATATGCAAGGAGATGGTATAACTAGCGTGTAATGATCTGTAAATCTTATTTACATAATTTATACATCAATATGTATATATAATCTGTTTATCAATGGAGACATCTTTATACACATATATATGTATATTAATTCAGATATGCTAAATCATACAATGTATATATCATATATACACACTCATTTGGATACTGTCATAAGCCAATAGATTATACAATTGAATGTATAACCTTCTGAACTTAGCATAACAAGCAAAATCAACTAATCAGGTTTTGAAATGACTGATAGATTAAGATTGATATGAACAATTCATATCAAATTAAAATACTGCTAATACTCATATCAATTATAAAGTGCAAAACCCCACATGACTTTGTGTAATTTAATAACAGAAGATAGGGCAATACTGGGGATTCATTTACAAGCCATATCTGTAATGTGAAATGAGAATAATCAAATCAAATCTGATATGTTAACTCCAGCCTTCATTATATTCATGTATCTGTTATAAGAAAGAAGAAAAATCAGATCAAATCTGATGTCATCACTTCAGTCTTCCATATATACATATACTTGTGATGTGAAACAGAAAAATCAGATCAAATCTGATATTATCATTTCAGTTTCATTTACATTCATATGAATGTTATATAAATTGAAACATATCAGATCAAATTTGATATGCTTATTTTAGTGTAACAGACATATATATGACTGGATCATGAAACAGGATAAATCAAATCAAATCTGACATATATAAATTAGTTTTACTTACATTCATTTAACTATAATATTGAAACAGAATCAGATCAAATCTGATTTGTATAACTGAGTTTTGTATATATACATAATCAGATCAAATCTGATTAGTCATCTAACCTATTATCTATATAGACAAAAGGTGTGATTTGCTTTGGTCATAAATAAAATAGATCAACCAAAACAGATATTTACTATTCATATATGTAGACATTAGATTTTTACAGAACCCTGCAATTAACTTTCCCATATGAAAACATACTGAATTCGCTAACATATCAATATATATATATATATATATGTATGTAAAGAACATCTAATGTTATAACATATACATATGTAGATATAAGATGAATTCAGATTTTCAGCAAAAAGGAATAAATCCAGTTCATGAAATAGACTAATTCCCCTTTTACTAATTTTCATATCAGTATAAAACTTGTGACTGATTGGCAATGGGTTTTATGAAATATGCTTGCTAGAAAAATTTAATGAAACATTATCGTTTAATCATAGATCCAAAGTTCAAAAAGTTGGATTTAATAGCTGATTAAATAATATGTTTCGATAATGATTGTAGCAGTGTAGAGAGATTATATAATATATGATCAGAATATATAAAACAAATCAAAGATTTTGACTTTTAAACATTCGATCTGAAATCAACAAGTTTGATCTCAAAATCAGATCATATGCAAAATATAGGTTAAACCTTATTATTTATACATAAGAATTGGAGATTAAGACTTTTATAACTGAATTACTTCATATGCTAATTCAGATCGAACCAAATAAACAAAACAGAATTTCATTTATCATAAAACAATTTCATTTCCCAAATGAGTGTTTTTTAAATTCTAGATCTTATATTTTTCCAATGTTCAAAACATCGATTTGATTGTTACACTAACAATTTGAAGCCCTAACCAATATTTGAATCGATACAAACCATGCTCAGATACCATGGAAGAAAACTTAGGATCGAATTGCAGCGGAATCAAATAAAATCAGAAACCCTAGTTGTGTAAATCGAACAAAATTAAATCAAAACAGGTACCTTTCTTCTTTGAATAGCAAGATCGAACGAAGCCCTAACTTTAATCGTTGAATAAAATTCCAAATCTGATCGAATCGAGTACTTGAATTCAAGCACCTCTATTGGAGATCCACAAGTGATGCATCCGTGAACAACGATCGAAACTCGAAGGTGGAGATTCGGTGCTAGCCGATGATCTGATTTGGGTCTAGGGTTTTTAAAATATTCAGTTTGGGATTTCTCAAAAGAATGAATTAAAAGGTGCGGCCCTCTTATCCATTTATAAAGAAACCCTAATTGATATTTTATTTTCCATATAACCCGTCCAAAGGAGAACTTTTCAAACCGACTTTGACTTCTCCTTTTAATTCAAATAGTATATCTCTGTAACGGCGCGGATTTTCGACACAGAAAATCAACATAAAAACACACTGTTGACTATTCAAGCATCGAAAATACCGGGACATTAGTAGAAGAAATCAGAGGATGAGATAGAAAAGATAGAACTAATAGAATAGAAGAAGAAGATCACAACTGAACGGAATCAGAGTAAATACGAATCTCACAGCGGAACAAAATAAAATGTATTATATACATTACTTTGAAATACAAAATCTGAATTTGTACTTACATATCATATCAGAGTACAGTACAACATATCATAGCGGAAAATAATCTCTCTTTACTAACGGTGGAGCCTTCTGCTTCGAGCTCCTCCAAGTGAATCTACAAAGCCTGAAACACTTGACTGCCCGTACAAATTTAGGCACCCAAGAGTTTAGGGAAAACAACAAAATAAACTCTGGGTCAGTCATGGGACTGGTGTGAGTAAATTCTAACCATACGGTTTTACTTTGAAGAAAATCCTTTTGAAGCAAAAGGATAATAGTAAGACCAGCCCACACATAAACATGGACGGCTTTTACCTTACTATGTCCCAAATTACTTTGATATCAAAAACAGTGATATTATGATAATGTCTAAACAAATAATTTTCCAAGTAGCAGAACGCTTGCATCTCACGTTCCACATATATATAGTATAAAATCATAAACCGCAGGGCGCTTATTGGAGATTGGATTTAAACAGATAAGGTATGGGAGCACCTTCTGAATAGTGTACTCTAGAGGGGATACACTCAGGGTTCAACAAGAACGTCATGCAACCCGGCCACACATGACCGCTCACTCATTTAGCTTGAGTGTCGCGAATATATTGCCACCACGGTTGTAGGCCATCCAACCGTCCATCCGAAGATACAGAATAGAAAAGAAGTATAAATATGAATCTTCTCTAGATCGGTGACAATACACCCTTCTTGGGGATGACCCAACTAGCCATGCTGCCTAGCCCAACTTCTGTCATTCTTGGTTGTGAGGCTAGATGCTACGTCTATCTTCAGAACATCTGATCACCATTCACTTTGAATGTAACATCGTCAAATCCGTAATCACATATTGATTACACAAATGCACACTGGGTGTAGAATAAAGAGAAGTTACCTTCTCCCCACCAACTTGGTATATTCGTACAAATCAACGGCGTGACCGTTGGAAATACTCTGTCAGACACTCGTCCATAAAAGTTGTCCTGGGACTGGACAAACAGATAGCATCTTTTTTGGAACTGGACGACCCTGGCGTTTAACTCCGTCTTCAATTTGACTTAAATATAATTCGCAGCGCTTATGCCCATACGGAGTGGTTTTCGGATAATAAATCCAATCGGTCTCTCCGTATTGACACGATGGTCAAAACACTTCGATAGTCGGTTATTTAACTATCGAAGTAAAAACAAACATCCATTCACAAACACTGGCCCTTTTATTTAATACTAACTTTCTAGTTTCCCATATTTCTATAAACTCTTCCTTACTTCCCTTCATTTCTACTCTATTAGTTCCTCGTTATAAATCGGTAAGTGAATAAATTTCTAAGTATCAACCCCGAAGGCCGAAACCAACATCAGATTGACGCCTCGAAAGTTACTCAACTCAACCAACGTACAACAGGTTCTAATTTCTTTAAAACTATATCACCTTCCTTATCATGCTCAGTATATCTTTTTAAAACATTATAAATTATCGACTTACTTTAAAACCGTTATATTTTAACTAATGCTGCTATCCTTTCCTTTATAACTAATGCAATACGCTGCTATATTCTCTTTTATAACTACTGCAATACGCTGTTGTATTCTCTTTTATAGATATTGTAATACGCTGCTATGTTCTCTTTTATAACTACTGCAATACGCTGCCATATTCACATTTCATTTGATAAACTCTGTTTCTAAGTCAGGTTCTTATTTAAATCAATATCAAGTTTATAACTAAATACTGATTACATATCCTATTATAATTTGTTGGTTTAAAACTAAATACTAACTAGCCTATCAGATTATAATTCCTAATAATGTTATTTAGGTTCAGGTCGTATATATAAATACTATACAACAAACAGTACATACAAATATTGAGGAATCCGGTCGGATTCTTCCACCCGGTTTCCGCATCCACAGATGTCAGTCAACACAATTTACACTAACTCTATACTATGGGGTATTCTAGTCGGTGGAATCAGTGTCCAACTGATGATGTGTACATATATATAACGGTATATAATATTCAACCAAATTAATTGTAATCAACCTAATCAACCATCACACAGCATTCAAACAACATTAAAATATAATTGCAATATTTTAAAATAGATCAGAGTTAGTGATTTTACTCACCTTGGCGCGTTAACCGTTAAATAACGATTTGCGTCAATCGATTAAATCAGGCGTTCAGTTCCGCCATAAATTCAACATGCTTCAAATTGCTCCATATCAGTTTTCATTGTGTCATTTACGTCTGTATAGACCCAGCATGACTGACAACTCTCAGTTATGCTGCATGCGCCACTTTGTTTTCTGAACGTAGTAGCCTCATCACATCATTTGAAACAAAGTCCACTCACCCAAAACAAACCACCGACTCATCATTGACAAGACAACTGCTATCGTCTACATCACCGACAATCGTTGCAACTTCAACAGAGAGTGCCGGTTATCTCGCTCATATATCACCCAGTTAATCGACAAGGCTTAAACAAGCATACCGGTTCGACATCACCTTCAACATAGAGCGAGTTATCTAGCTCACATGGACTCCACCCAGTATGTGTAACAAATTGTATCGACCGTTCATGGCCGAGCTGATATACCAACACATCCTCTCATATTGTTATTATTTTCCCCACACATCCATTTTTCAAAAGCAAATCCCATTACTTTCACTCCATCTTCATGTTTTGATCCCACTTCAGTAGCATCCATGCCCACAAACGCAGCCTTCACTTCTTTGGCCTTTCTTGTTTGATACGGCTCCAACATCCCACCTAATGCTCACACAAATCCCACCCTTCTTGCATTAAACAGTCCCCATTTCAGTAGCACTTCAGGACCGAAGTCCATTTTCCATGCAAATCTACATCCCACTATGAACCGCATGTAAACCCTAGACAAGCATGGATCTCCCTGTACTTCCAATCTCGCTCCACTGTTTCGCCCATCGAATGTCGACAACCCTGCTATCCACCATGTTTGGACTGAGAGACCCTCGTCATAACTTAAATACAGTTGCTGTGTTCCCATAGTGCTGAAAACAGCATCGCAAAAGATGCTATATCCGCTGAGATGAGGATCTCATTAATTCAAGCTCAAAGAATTCAGTCTCATACTTTATTTTGTTTGCTCCGAAAACGAGAACGGTATGCTGTATACATATAAGTGGAGTAAATAGCTTAAAAGGTAAGCAATAGGGTATGGTTTAGGGAGATGGGCACGCACGTTCTCTAGTATAGATTAGGAGTAGGGTATGGTCTGCGTCTACTCACTTTGTGAAGGTATAGGGACGTGCTAATCTAATGCATAGGTTTACTTAAGTTTTTAAAAGACTTTTTAACTCTTGGTTCAATATGTAGGACACACCCTTTTCGAGACAAAATGTTGCACAGTTGGCAACGTGCCGCTTGCCTCAGTATAATCTCATGTAGGCTGATCTTTTAGAGTGTGGTTTCATTATATTCAATTGCTTGTTCATGGCCGATTTTTCTTTGTAGTTGAACCCCTTTTTGGTTTGGTTGCAAATTTAGATTTGTACATATAGGTAGATGAGCTTGTTTACTTACTAAAGTTCATAAATATATATATATATATATATATATATATATATATATATATATATATTCATTAGTATCATAACGGTTATGGGGTCTCTGTTATACAGAATTTCACTTATTTTGGGACCGCTACGGACAGAAATAAGAGTATAGTCATGCTCAACGAGGTGTCCCGGTTCCAAAAATATAATAATACCGGTAGATTCGCTCATATTTTGAAATCCCAAAATATCGATACAGGGTGCAAAATACTACAAATAAAAAGTTGCATATTTAATTAACTAAAAATTACAGTAAAATTCTAAAAATTAAATTATCGTTGCGCCTCAAAAGAACCTTGTTCAAATTTGCAACCGATATCTAGTTATTTCAAATAAACTGTTACGGTCGATATACGATTTCATAGCGACTTTTCGAATATTTGATTTGGACATATCTTGCAATATATGATGCGAAATATTGATTTTTCACTTCTGTTAGAAAGATACAGTTCAACAGATTCCAACGTTTCTAGTTTCGACGAAATCCGATTTAAAACGAATCCTGTACACTCAGTTGAAGTTCAGAACGTTAAATTACGAACTGCCGCGATATTACGGGCTCGATTATATTTAATATATATTTTTATACGTTCAACTTCTTTTTAATTAATATATAAATCCATTTATATTACGAATTCAATATTTAAACTGATTTAAATATTCAAATACAAACCGTTCAAAATGCGGGACGTTACAGTCCTTCCCCCTTAAAATAATTTCGTCCTCAAAATTGCTTAAGATAGGGAAAATGCTCCAATCTCTACTATAAACAGGTTAAAAAAATCATTTTGGTTTTCTTCATAAATTTCAGTTTCAACTGAACTGATTAATTCCAATTTAAAATATTAATTTCTTCTTATTTTGAATAATTTCAAAATTTCTGAAAATTTCCTAACAGATTAAATTTTCAGAGAATCTCGCCAGCATCTCCTCTGCACGGCTCACTCGGTACTACAACAACTTGCCATTCTGGGTCTTCTCCAATCCAAAAGAAAATCAAACAGCCAAACGGCTTGCCCAAACTGACTCATAAAAATCTCATACTCGTATATAAACGTGTACCTTCTCTGTTGGGCATTCAGCTCTATCTCTGCCATCTGCTATCAATTCAGCATATACCCATACAATCCAAATGTTGATCTCCAACCAACTTATCCTTAAATCCAATCATTCGCTCATATTTGAGCCAACTTTCATTTCAACTCTAGCTCTATTTCAATTCCAAACTCTTACTTAACCATCTAATTCTATTTCAGTACAAAATTCCCAATCAATCCCTTTTGCTCACCTGAGTCCACTTTATTTAGAAATCCAATTTCAATTTTCTATTTTCTTTCGCAAACTTTTATTTATTTCAATTTGTTTAACTCCATATCTTAAATTTAAGTTCTGGAATTCAAATTTCTGGGTTTTTATTTCAAATAAGCTTGGAATCTATAATAATAGCAAATTCAAAACATTTGAATTTTTGAACATCTTATTTCAAAACAAAATCTTTTGGTAGCAATCCGTCACTTAGAACTCGAAAATGATACTGATGATGTGGCCAGCATCATCAGAATTATTTTCCAGTGATCGAAGTGAGTTCAATACTATATTACTTTTCAAAATTCATTTTGAAACACTTCCATTTTGAAAATCACTTCAAAATATCTTTCACATCATTTGGAAAACAATTTTTAAATCTCCCAGGATTTTAAAATTCCCTTATATCTAATTCAAATTCAGCTCATCTAATTTTGCATATCATACTTATATAATATTTCGATTGGTAATTTATATAACCAACTCAATTATAATCATGTTCGATCATAATAATGATCACATATCCAATATATTATATTAATATCAAGATACATACTTCTTTTTATATCAAAATATACTTTGGGTAAAATTATTTTATTTACCCTCTTTTAAAACATACTGTGTCGAATTACTCTGTTCAGGAGTTTAGAACCACCTATCGACGCAGTTTGCATTACTGTTTCGACCAGAATTTATAAACTACTCGACTGACCTGTCAACACAATATAAAATAGTTTTTATATTAATCACAAATACGCGCTCATATATATACACTCAACTCAATCTAGAGTATTACTAACTCCATCTCTATTGAGTTACGCCACAGAGCCAAGGTAATTACTTAACCTTCAGCACTGATACCAACTGTAATGGCGCGGATTTTCGACCCAGAAAATCAACATAAAAACACACTGTTGACTATTTAAGCATCGAAAATACCGGGACATTAGTAGAAGAATTCAGAGGATGAGATAGAAAAGATAGAACTAATAGAATAGAAGAAGAAGATCACAACTGAACAGAATCAGAGTAAATACGAATCTCACAGCGGAACAAAATAAAATGTATTATATACATTACTTTGAAATACAAAATCTGAATTTGTACTTACATATCATATCAGAGTACAGTACAACATATCACAGCGGAAAATAATCTCTCTTTACTAACGGTGGAGCCTTCTGCTTCGAGCTCCTCCAAGTGAATCTGCAAAGCCTGAAACACTTGACTGCCCGTACAAATTTAGGCACCCAAGAGTTTAGGGAAAACAACAAAATAAACTCTGGGTCAGTCATGGGACTGGTGTGAGTAAATTCTAACCATACGGTTTTACTTTGAAGAAAATCCTTTTGAAACAAAAGGATAATAGTAAGACCAGCCCACACATAAACATGGATGGCTTTTACCTTACTATGACCCAAATTACTTTGATATCAAAAACAGTGATATTATGAAAATGTCTAAACAAATAATTTTCCAAGTAGCAGAACGCTTGCATCTCACGTTCCACATATATATAGTATAAAATTATAAACCGCAGGGCGCTTATTGGAGATTGGATTTCAACAGACAAGGTATGGGAGCACCTTCTGAATAGTGTACTCTAGAGGGTATACACTCTGGGTTCAACAAGAACGTCTTGCAACCCGGCCACACATGACCGCTCACTCATTTAGCTTGAGTGTCGCGAATATATTGCCACCACGGTTGTAGGCCATCCAACCGTCCATCCGAAGATACAGAATCGAAAAGAAGTATAAATATGAATTTTCTCTAGATCGGTGACAATACACCCTGCTTGGGGATGACCCAATTAGCCATGCTGCCTAGCCCAACTTCTGTCATTCCTGGTTGTGAGGCTAGATGCTACGTCTATCTTCAGAACATCTGATCACCATTCACTTTGAATGTCACATCGTCAAATCCGTAATCACATATTGATTACACAAATGCACACTGGGTGTAGAATAAAGAGAAGTTACCTTCTCCCCACCAACTTGGTATATTCGTACAAATCAACGGCGTGACCGTTGGAAATACTATGTCAGACACTCGTCCATACAAGTTGTCCTGGGACTGGACAAACAGATAGCATCTTTTTTGGAACTGGACGACCCTTGCGTTTAACTCCGTCTTCAATTTGACTTAAATATAATTCGCAGCGCTTATGCCCATACGGAGTGGTTTTCGGATAATAAATCCAACCGGTCTCTCCGTATTGACACGACGGTCAAAACACTTCGATAGTCGGTTATTTAACTATCGAAGTAAAAACAAACATCCATTCACAAACACTGGCCCTTTTATTTAATACTAACTTTCTAGTTTCCCATATTTTTATAAACTCTTCCTTACTTCCCTTCATTTCTACTCTATTAGTTCCTCGTTATAAATCGGTAAGTGAATAAATTTCTAAGTATCAACCCCGAAGGCCGAAACCAACATCAGATTGACGCTTCGAAAGTTACTCAACTCAACCAACGTACAACGGGTTCTAATTTCTTTAAAACTATATCACCTTCCTTATCATGCTCAGTATATCTTTTTAAAACATTATAACTTATCGACTTACTTTAAAACCGTTATATTTTAACTAATGCTGCTATCCTTTCCTTTATAACTAATGCAATACGCTGCTATATTCTCTTTTATAACTACTGCAATACGCTGTTGTATTCTCTTTTATAGCTATTGTAATACGCTGCTATGTTCTCTTTTATAACCACTGCAATACGCTGCCATATTCACATTTCATTTGATAAACTCTGTTTCTAAGTCAGGTTCTTATTTAAATCAATATCAAGTTTATAAATAAATACTGATTACATATCCTATTATAATTTGTTGGTTTAAAACTAAATACTAACTAGCCTATCAGATTATAATTCCTAATAATGTTATTTAGGTTCAGGTCGTATATATAAATACTATACAACAAACAGTACATACAAATATTGAGGAATCCGGTCGGATTCTTCCACCTGGTTTTCGCATCCACAGATGTCAGTCAACACAATTTACACTAACTCTATACTATGGGGTATTCTAGTCGGTGGAATCAGTGTCCAACTGATGATGTGTACATATATATAACGGTATATAATATTCAACCAAATTAATTGTAATCAACCTAATCAACCATCACACAGCATTCAAACAACATTAAAATATAATTGCAATATTTTAAAATAGATCAGAGTTAGTGATTTTACTCACCTTGGCACGTTAACCGTTAAATAACGATTTGCGTCAATCGATTAAATCAGGCGTTCAGTTCCGCCATAAATTCAACGTGCTTCAAATTGCTCCATATCAGTTTCCATTGTGTCGTTTACGTCTGTATAGACCCAGCGTGACTGACGACTCTCAGTTATGCTGCATGCGCCACTTTGTTTTCTGAACGTAGTAGCCTCATCACATCATTTGAAACAAAGTCCACTCACCCAAAACAAACCACCGACTCATCATTGACAAGACAACTGCTATCGTCCACATCACCGACAATCGTTGCAACTTCAACAGAGAGTGCCGGTTATCTCGCTCATATATCACCCAGTTCATCGACAAGGCTTAAACAAGCATACCGGTTCGACATCACCTTCAACATAGAGCGAGTTATCTAGCTCGCATTGACTCCACCCAGTATATGTAACAAATTGTATCGACCGTTCATGGCCGAGCTGATATACCAACACATCCTCTCATATTGTTATTATTTTACCCACACATCCATTTTTCAAACGCAGATCCCATTACTTCCACTCCATCTTCATGTTTTGATCCCACTTCAGTAGCATCCATGCCCACAAACGCAGCCTTCACTTCTTTGGCCTTTCTTGTTTGATACGGCTCCAACATCCCACCTAATGCTCACACAAATCCCACCCTTCTTGCATTAAACAGTCCCCATTTCAGTAGCACTTCAGGACCGAAGTCCATTTTCCATGCAAATCTACATCCCACTATGAACCGCATGTAAACCCTAGACAAGCATGGATCTCCCTGTACTTCCAATCTCGCTCCACTGTTTCGCCCATCGACTGTCGACAACCCTGCTATCCACCATGTTTGGACTGAGAGACCCTCGTCATAACTTAAATACAGTTGCTGTGTTCCCATAGTGCTGAAAACAGCATCGCAAAAGATGCTATATCCGCTGAGATGAGGATCTCATTAATTCAAGCTCAAAGAATTCAGTCTCATATTTTATTTTGTTTGCTCCGAAAATGAGAACGGTATGCTGTATACATATAAGTGGAGTAAATAGCTTAAAAGGTAAGCAATAGGGTATGGTTTAGGGAGATGGGCACGCACGTTCTCTTGTATAGATTAGGGGTAGGGTATGGTTTGCGTCTACTCACTTTGTGAAGGTATAGGGACGTGCTAATCTAATGCATAGGTTTACTTAAGTTTTTAAAAGACTTTTTAACTCTTGGTTCAATATGTAGGACATACCCTTTTCGAGACAAAATGTTGCACAGTTGGCAACGTGCCGCTTGCCTCAGTATAATCTCATGTAGGCTGATCTTTTAGAGTGTGGTTTCATTATATTCAATTGTTTGTTCATGGCCGATTTTTCTTTGTAGTTGAACCCCTTTTTGGTTTGGTTGCAAATTTAGATTTGTACATATAGGTAGATGAGCTTGTTTACTTACTAAAGTTCATAAATATATATATATATATATATATATATATTCATTAGTATCATAACGGTTATGGGGTCTCTGTTATACAGAATTTCACTTATTTTGGGACCGCTACGGACAGAAATAAGAGTATAGTTGTGCTCAACGAGGTGTCCCGGTTCCAAAAATATAATAATACCGGTAGATTCGCTCATATTTTGAAATCCCAAAATATCGATACAGGGTGCAAAATACTACAAATAAAAAGTTGCATATTTAATTAACTAAAAATTAAATTATCGTTGCACCTCAAAATAACCTTGTTCAAATTTGCAACCGATATCTGGTTATTTCAAATAAACTGTTACGGTCGATATACGATTTCATAGCGACTTTTCGAATATTTGATTTGGACATATCTTGCAATATATGACGCGAAATCTTGATTTTTCACTTCTGTTAGAAAGATACAGTTCAACAGATTCCAACGTTTCTAGTTTCGACGAAATCCGATTTAAAACGAATCCTGTACACTCAGTTGAAGTTCAGAACGTTAAATTACGAACTTCCGCGATATTACGGGCTCGATTATATTTAATATATATTTTTATACGTTCAACTTCGTTTTAATTAATATATAAATCCATTTATATTACGAATTCAATATTTAAACTTATTTAAATATTCAAATACAAACCGTTCAAAATGCGGGACGTTACAATCTCCATTTCCAACACTTATATGTGTGACCCTATAGGTTGTTGTAGCGTTGGAAACCATTTAAACATTTAAATCGTAAACAGTGAGTGGCATCTAGTAATACATCACTGCTACTCAAGCTATAACAATATCAATGATTCGATATGACCTTTGTGAATAGTGTATCAATATAATTTAATCCTTTTAACCGTTATATCCAAGATTAAACTGGAGGCATGGATCGTATCATCCTCTTTATAATTTAATCTGTATTCTTGATCAATGAGTAGACTGTTTAAAACAAATCAGCATTTGAGCACGGCCATGCATTTCACAGTCTCATGCAATCAAGAGGCCCATGGATATCACTACAAATATATTGCAGGGTTAAATTCCATCTAGATCATTCATAGTTTTCATTCAATTCTAGATATATCCAATAATCACCGTTATCATTACTCCGTTACGAAATAACTTTAGATGATATCAAAACACAAATATCCTCGAATAAAATTATAATGATTTCAGGTTTGAGGACCATTATATCACTATCACTATGATAATAACTCATGGTACTGTTAATTATATTCCATGGAGTTATCTCACAGTGGGTCAGCCCAATACGCTATTCTCTAATACGTATTTATATCTTGACTTTAATATCACGTATATTTATAATCAATGAGATGTGATCATCAGTCAATCAATATACTAGTCTCAACGCTTTATAGTTGTCCTTAATAAACAATAAAACTCGACTAGGGACATTTAAGAATTATAATACTTAATAATTATATAATCTCAAATTCAGTCTTACTTGAACTATATAATTCCGTATTATTATTCTAAGGACTTCTATTGTATTATTATTTATATTACGCAGTAAATACAATATAATAGAATAATATTTTATTCCAAATAAAATAATAACATCAACAGTGTTATCTTTCTCATCAAATGAATTGCCTCTAGGGAATAAACTCTAAAAATCTCCCACTTGCACTAGAGTCAATCATTCATGTATCATATACTCATGAAACTAGTGTCACTATTAAACTTCTGCTGCAACATTGTTTAATTCAGTAGGTCTGCATCATTACAACTTTTGTAACTTTGCAGATATGTTCATATCCTCTGTGAACAATTTCACATAAGAATTATATTTCTTAAATATATGTTTGGATCGATAATGAGTTTAACGTTTTAGGCCTAAGCAATAGCCACATTGTTATCGCAACATAAATCACTGGATCAACAATGAATTAAGTTCAATTATGAACTTCTTAATCCAAACATTTTCTTTCTTAGAACCAGTATTTATTTCTTATTTTAAAACTAAAATTATTTACAATAATCAATGTGTTGTCAAATAAATTAGAATTACTGTGTCACTCCCACTCAATTTCTTGTCTGTACAAGATTCAATGGTATCTTATGGTTTTCAATATATCACGAATTCTATTTCATTCACATCGGTATCTTAGAGACTGACTCTCTTTGAAAAGGATACCAAATTGAGCAATAAACATTTTATTCTCAGAGAATTTATATGCACAAAATAGTTATTTGATTTGGGTCCGATCTTATCAGAGGAAGGACGTTTAATAAACGTTTTACATCCCAAATCGTTGTATCAGATACACGAGGACATTTCCTAGTTCATATCTTATATGGTGTCTTTGAGATCATTTTAGTAGGACTAAATGCAATTGTTCTAAATTTAATTTGTTGGAGGATTTATATGACTTATCATTAATCGTACTATATATCATAAGGTGCGAATTCTCCTTTTAGGCACATCATACCATTGTGATGTTCTAGATGAAATGAGTTGTGAAACAATTTCAAACTCATTTGAATAGTCATTAATAATTGGCTTAAATATTCTCTCGATCTATTCGACGAGAATTTATTTTCTATTAAAATTGGTTTGAACTTCATTTTTGAATTCTTTGAATTTTTCGAAGGATTCTTATTTGTGTTTCATAAGATACACATTTCTGTATCTACTAATATCATAAGTAAATATAATGAAGTAATAAAACATGCCTCTAGTTTATGTATTCATTGCTCCATATACATCATTATGTACGGGACCCAGTACTTATCATTCATTCACCGTGTCAAGTGAAAGGTGAGTCAGCTATTTTTCCTAATAAACAAGATCTGTATTCTTCATATAATTCAAAATCAAATGATCTCAAAATTTCATCATTATGGAGTTTTGATATACTTTCTTATTTATTGGGCTAACCGGTAATACTATAGGTATGTCGGATTTAAATCACTAAATTTAATCCATTATTTATTTATGTCAAGTACATTGTAGTTAATGATCTATAAAGTTCATTAACTATTTGTGAAATTCCATTTGATATTTCATTATGAAATTCAAACTTGTCTAAACAAGATCTATTATTACATTTATCTTAAGTGGAATTTCATTATAACAATTATTTTATTAGGCCAGTATAATTAATAAGAATCAACTTCCTATGGATAACCCAGTAACATTTGCTTTATTTCCAATCGTAAGTCCACTTATCCTTTTATCAGTTTTCTACTTATTCTGCAATTTCTTTAAATCAATATACATTTATGTGATTTATGTCTAGTATGTAATACTAAGAATGTATAAGTAGATTATTATAACATTTATATCTTATTCAGTTGAATTCATACTTTGACTTTGGTTTTAGATCCTCTATATTTGTTAGAACAACTACGTTTTAATTTATTTGAGGACAATCATCAAATATTAATGTTAGTCAAGAAATTTAATTTAATTCAATTTATCCTTCTCAAGGATTAATTTAAATTATAGAAGTTGTTTTGTTATTTAATATCTACAGTAGATAATAAATAATAACTGATTCTTTAATATTTATTTAATACAAATTTCGATAGTCAAAATTTATATTAACGCAAAGTATATATTTTAAACTAAAATACGCTCCCACTCAAATTAGCATCCCTCTGTTTATATACATATATCAATATATATATATATATATATATATATATATATATATATATATATATATATATATAACGGTGTTCCAAGATCCATATCTAGTCATGCCTTGACCAAGATTTGGCTATGCCCCAAAACACAACCTTTTAGGTAGACATCTTATGTCGATTATATCGTGTATATAACTCTTGGATTGCATGATGAACGTTTTTGTTCAGTATTATTCATTTGCTCAAAATATATAACAATTCATGTTGTTGTCTCTAAGCCATAATCTTATTATGCAGCTTAGATAAGTCAGACCCAATAATACAGTTCAAGTATCACTTTTACTTCGTCGCACATAACCAAAATAAAAGGATGCACAATGCTTTGGCATTACCTTCATCCAGTGATTCTGGACATTGATGAGTGTATTATCGGAAGACCTCACCATAACTTAATATAACAAAAAAATTGCTTTTAAAGGGATTTTATATTTTGTAGTGGCGAACAATATTAGAGTTATTTGCATATATCAAAATATATGTATTTTATATTCATAATATAAATTGGATTTAAATAAAATATAGGAACAACATATTTATATTTAAATTCAACGATATAAATAGGTAGTGTGCCTATTCTTAACATTTCAAGGTCAACAGTCTTGAACATTTCTCAATATAACCAGATTTGGAGATATCTATATAAGTGGTATTGAACATTTCAATATAGGTTTTGAGCATTCCAATGTTTTGGGCAATGATCAAAATTATCGTACAATTTAGACATCGCATTCAAATTTCTAAAGCAACATTATGTAAAATGTATTCACATAATTAAACAACTATTTATCCATGCAAATAAAATAATTACTTCATCATTACGCAATCCTAGTGTATACTGAAATCTGATTTCAGCATCTAAATCCGTTTTAACAGATCGGATTAAATTGTATACACTATAAGACAAAAAATCATTGTTGGAATATAATAAATGGGTCCAGACAAACAACTTAAGGCAAACAATTTTGACCTTAATATTTTTTTTTGTATCAATTATACAATCGTTATTGTAAACAAATCTGCTTAAGGCACCAGATTGACCTTAACATGCTTTGTTTCCATTCATACAATCATCAACGTAATTAGAATCAGTTCAGACAGTTCATTTAAGTCCATCATTATACATATGTAAATAAATGAGAGGCACAATCACAAAATACAACTAAAACAGAACTTGGTTTGTATCATATATACAATCAGATTCTGAAAATTGAAAATCAAGTCAAAACTTGAATGACTATAAAGGCAGCCTTATCACCCAACATCCTCTCAAATTTCCCTTTTCATTCTGAAACAGTTTCAGGTTGATTCGGAACTACTGCCCCCTGTATTAAAACAATTTTAAGTCGCTGGGTCAGCCTTACAAATATACATCAAATGTATAATATATACATATGTGTAGGCAATACCATAAATATATCACATGTATATACTTCCAGGTAATCTTTGCTGCTATTTATAAGAATCAAGTATTCTTCTATTTGCAGTAGTTAGAAAATTTATATCTATGTTAATTCAGTATCGAATACAATTAACATAAAATCAAAATCAGTTATTGTTGCGATAAATGATAAATCATATTTGCAATACGCAGACATATTCATATATAAACAATGTATAAGTTAACAGATTCAAATTTGAAAAGAGAATGTATATATATGACCATCCTGTAAACATGATCAACATTAAGTTCACGGAGATCATATTATAGTATTTTAAGAATTTTAGGGATATCTCAATATCTAGATTTACACATCAGAGGTATATATGTGTTATTGCAAACCAAATTTGAATTTTAAATTAATGAACTGATCAAAATTGGGATCATTGTGATAATGGCTCATAACCAGCAATGTTTATGCATAATATGCATACATACATATTAATCAATATATATATTAAATATATGTATATATTAGTAAGCAATACAAAACAAGTTTGTATGCCAGTAGATAATGCAGGTTCCCAATATAGTGTTTAAACATTCAGGAATCATTATTCCCTTCTCAAAATACTTAGGTTGTCTAATTTAGGAAATAAACACCATCAAGCCAAACAATGAATCAACAGTTTGAATCATATATTGGTTTAAATCATGATATTAAACTTAGTAGTTTTTCAAGCATGAAATATGTATATACATAGCTCAGATTCAAAACCTCCAACTATCAAGACTTAATCATTTATGGTACACAGAATACAATTATTTTAAACTATCCAGATTTAAACAATTTAAATTGTTCAGTTTAAAGAAAAATTTCCATCCAGAACCAAAACACAAATGATATATATATGCAAGGTGCAGATTTATATATATATATATATATATATATACTTTAGTAGTATATCAAGGAGATGGTATAACTAGCGTGTAGTGATCTGTAATTCTTATTTACATAATTTATACATCAATATGTATATATAATCTGTTTATCAATGGAGACATCTTTATACACATATATATATGTATATTAATTCAGATATGCAAAATCATACAATGTATATATCATATATAGACACTCATTTGAATACTGTCATAAGCCAACAGATTATACAATTGAATGTATAACCTTCTGAACTTAGCATAACAAGCAAAATCAACTAATCAGGTTTTGAAATGAGTGATAGATTAAGATTGATATGAACAATTCATATCAAATTAAAATACTGCTAATACTCATATCAATTATACAGTGCAAAACCCCACATGACTTTGTGTAATTTAATAACAGAAGATAGGGCAATACTGGGGATTCATTTACAAGCCATGCCTGTAATGTGAAATGAGAATAATCAGATCAAATCTGATATGTTAACTCCAGCCTTCATTATATTCATGTATCTGTTATAAGAAAGAAGAAAAATCAGATCAAATCTGATGTCATCACTTCAGTCTTCCATATGTACATATACTTGTGATGTGAAACAGAAAAATCAGATCAAATCTGATATTATCATTTCAGTTTCATTTACATTCATATGAATGTTATATAAATTGAAACATATCATATCAAATTTGATATGCTTATTTTAGTGTAACAGACATATATATGACTGGATCATAAAACAGGATAAATCAAATCAAATCTGACATATATAAATTAGTTTTACTTACATTCATTTAACTGTAATATTGAAACAGAATCAGATCAAATCTGATTAGTCATCTAACCTATTATCTATACAGACAAAAGGTGTGATTTGTTTGGTCATTAATAAAATAGATCAACCAAAGCAGATATTTACTATTCATATATGTAGACATTAGATTGTTACAGAACCCTACAATTAACTGTCCCATGTGAAAACATACTGAATTCGCTAACATATCTATTTTTATATATATATAACATCAAATGTTATAACATATACATATGTAGATATAACATGAATTCAGATTTTCAGTAAAAAGGAGTAAATCCAGTTCATGAAATAGACTAAGGTCCCTTTTACTAATTTTCATATCAGTATAAAACTTGTGACTGATTGCCAATGGGTTTTATGAAATAAGCTTGCTAGAAAAATTTAATGAAACATTATCAATTAATCATAGATCCATAGTTCAATAAGTTGGATTTAATAGCTGATTAAATAATATGTTTCGATAGTGATTGTAGCAGTGCAGAGAGATTATATAATATATGATCAGAATATATAAAACAAATCAAAGATTTTGACTTTTAAACATTCGATCTGAAATCAACAAGTTTGATCTCAAAATCAGAACAGATGCAAAATATAGGTTAAACCTTATTAATTATACATTAGAATTGGAGATTAAGACTTTTATAACTAAATTACTTCATATGCTAATTCAGATCCAACCAAATAAACAAAACAAAATTTCATTGATCATAAAACAATTTCATTTCCCAAATGAGTGTTTATTAAATTCCAGATCTTATATTTTTCCGATGTTCAAAACATCGATTTAATTGTTACAAAAACAATTTGAAGGCCTAACCAATATTTGAATCGATATAAACCATGCTCTGAAACCATTGAAGAAAACTTAGGATGGAATTGCAGCGGAATCAATTAAAATCATAAACCCTAGTTGTGTAAATCGAACAAAATTAAATCAAAACAGGTACCTTTTGTAACGGCAAGGAATTTCACTCGATCCGAATCGATCGTTAAACCGACTAAGACTGTTCGAAACCCCTGATCGTTTGAGAACAGGACAAATCAGAACGCAAACGGAAGAACATTTCATTGTTATTACAACAATTCCATCAGATACAAGAATATACAAAGTATAAATGAATAAATTACATTCGATAAATATCAGAGATTACAATAAATTACAGAGCAGCGGAAAAATAATACAAAGCACAACTGAAAGTAATACACGGATACAGAGCTTTCCGAGCATCGTTCCAGCTGTAAATCAGGATACTGTGAATATAAATCTGCAAAACCAAAACTACTAGCTGCCCGTGCGGAAAATAGGGGCACCCAGAGTTTAGGTTAAAACAATAAACTCCAGGTCAGTCATGTGACTGGTGTGAGAACTAAAACAGTTATTTAAAACTTTACTTTAAAAGAGAGTAATTCAAGGGACCACGCCGTATAACACGGAACGGGTTTCTTCCCAAGAACACTAGTGCACATAACAAAACAGCGCATTGCTTTTTGGAAAAATGAATCTATTATAAGACCCAGGTCCCATCACACAATGCAACGTAAGCCGGAGGATAGGGTTTTCCCTTAAAATAGACAAACATTTTTGGTACGTCAAAACAAATCATTTGATACTATTATAAGTGTATAGTGTCAAAACAATTTTCAATCATAAATATCAATCATAGGCGGCATAGGTACCATCTATCATGTAGCCATACTAGTTCTACAATTAAAACCGGAACACACGTATTTGAAATTGGATTCCATCATGTGTTGAGGCAAGGAGCAAGCTCCTCTCCGATTCGAGACACTCTAGCAAATGTCCCAGGACCCCACTCTGATCCTTGGATCTTCAGGGCCGGTCCTCACCTAACTTTGGAGGATTAATCATTCCTGAAAACACGTTTCCCGGTCCTTATAGACCTATATCCGAGGCGCCTCGCATTCCAATAACCACACAGGCGAAAAGTATATAAATGTCAGGGCTGGTAGGTCACTGACACCACTCTAGCTAGAAAGATACGTCGTGCTCTCCCTGCAGTCACTATCCCGTTTTTGACTCATACCGAGGTGTGAGGCTCGCGAATTCATGCTATACACAAAGCTACGTCACACAGACCATGCTTTGATCATCAACCACAAGACTTTGATTTTCAACAGAAGCCTTGATCAATTACCACTTACGCGTGCCACATTGGCAATTCACTCCATGCGACTGATGTCCATCGATATACAACCTCTGAGCTCGTACGTCTCAGAGAAGGGCGTTAAGCAAGAGAATAAATTCTCCACCGCCAAACAGATGTATATTTAATAGAGATCAATCAACACAGAATAAAATCCAATGTCAGATTCACAATCCATTTACAAGTTCGTTCTGGGCCTAAACGAAACCGGAGGTACTTTCCTTGCATATCCATCCATCTCCAAGTACGTCTGGACGATCACCAACTGTTTCCCTCATCTTGGGTGTACAGCACAATCAAGATCATCAGTAATCACCCAAACGTTGTGAAGACTTCCGGTCTTCAACCACCGTCTTCATCTTCGACATCTCGTCGAATCGGTTATTCAGAATGGGTATAACCCCGGCCTTTCTGAACAACCCACGTATATGATAAACAAATGTTACACAAACACAACAAATGCCTCATTCCAATTCAGAATATTATTTTATTCACTAAATCACATTTTTAGGGAAAGGTTCCCATTAATTTTATCCAAGATAAATTTTTCTAAATTTATTCTTTAATCTTCCTTTGGATATCATTTCAAACTAGTCGGGATTAGCGAACCACACCGAAGTAATTATTTATTATATTTTCCAATCCCAACCTATTCATCCCATGAAGCAAAACTGGTAATACTCCATATCTAACACCATGGTGCTATCAGTAAAGTTAATCACCATTTCACGTTCAAATCTAATTAAAGATTTAACTATCGCTTTGGAGCAAAACTGGTAGTACTCCATTCTCGATCACCTTTCAGATTTGATAATTTGAATTATCAATTGACATTTCAATCTAATTAAAGATTCATTAAAACTCCACTTAGTTTTAATCTTTTCAAAAATCAATATCCTGTCTTTAACTAGGTTAAAGAACCAATGTCATCCAAAACACGATTCACGATAAACCCAAAACACATTTGATATTAAATACAAGGCTCTGAATAGAAAATATATCGGCTTATATTCAATATCAAATTCTACGACCAACAAATATCGTATTGGAAATAACGATATTGATATATCTTTCAAATTCCCATAACAATATCTGTAAAATCACGAAATCCAACATCGAAATCTTCCGAAGGTGATTTCGATTCAAATCCAGTTCAATTCACGTATTGGTAATTTTTAATATTTTAAAACCACTTTCAAATTCAATTTATTTATTTCAATAATAAATTGATTTTAATTCTAGTTCAAAACTAGTTCATCTCGATAGATATCTATTTTTATCTTTTCAAATATGGAGTTTTTCATCCTAATTCTTCCCAATTCACATATTATGATTTTACACAAATTATCTATATTTTTAATAATTTTATCAAGGCCCGTACAGTCGATTTCCATCAATGGCCATCGAACTGCACTTATAGCGACCTTTTCCAAATTTGATTTGGACATAATTCAAAATCCAACCGTTAGATTTCAAATTTCTAATATTCATTGGAAAGCTATTTTCGATACAAACCAAACGGTTCCGATTTCAGGAGAATTGGACGGTCAGATCTCCCGCAACGTCAATTCGAAGTCAATGGTCGAAATTCACGAACTACCACGGCGCGGCGCGTTATATTCAGGCCATTATATATATAATATATATATTATATATATTTCGTCGATTTCCTTTTTAAAACGTATTTTATAAATCGTTTTAAATTCGTTTTAAATTCGTTTCAAAAACAATTTCAACTTCATCTTCAATTTCGAATCGATTTGATTTCAATTCAATTCGAATTCATTTCCAATTTTATTTAATTCAAATTCGTTTTAATTCAATTCAAATTCTAATTCGTTTCAATTCAATTTGAATTTACCTTTTATTTAATTCAATTCGAATTCATTTCAAATTGATTTCAATTCAATTTCACTTTGTTTTAAATTTCATTCAAAACGATTTCAATTCATTTTTAATTCAATTTCAATTTAATTCAATTTGAATTCATTTCTATTCAGTTCGAATTTAAATTCGCTTTCTATTCGATTTGAATTCAAATTCACATTCGCTTTCTATTCAATTTGAATTCAAATTCACTTTCTATTCAATTCGAATCGAATTCATTTTCTATTCGATTCGAATTCATTTCAAATTGATTCAATAAAATTTCAATTTGAATTTTTATCTAATTTAATTTGAATATCATTTCAAAATATCAAATTTTGAAATCACTTTTCAATATTCATTATAAAACGAATAAAATTGATATAAATATCGTTCACGTCAAAATAGCGCGTCTCTAATCAACACGGCTTTATACTTTTCAAAAACTTCGTTATTCTATTCAACAAATGAATATATATTCTATTCAACACATGAATCTATATTTCTTTCAACACACGACTATTTTTGTTATGTGAAATATTTTATAAAACTATGGTATCTATCGTTTGATTTTTAATTAGACTCCACCGTGAAGTAGTTCTAATTTTAAATATGATAAAGATGTAAATTTTATTGTATAAAAATATTTCACTCAACACATCAATAGTTTCAACTCATGAACATCGTCAACACATGACTATTTTTATATTCAACACATGAATTTTCTTTTATAACATTCATTATTTTCCCGATTGGAATGAGGCCCAATCAATCACCATATAACATTAATTATATGGATTCCATACAACACATGTATATAAAAGCAATGATAAACAATCAACCATCATCCAAGGTGAACCACACAACTGCATAAGCACCAAATATAAATAATTAACGCTTACACAGCCTGTCGACCAATCGATCGACATACAATTAAATAATTGGGATTAGCGTACTCAAATATCATCCCAACACCCGTGTGCGGTTTCAAATCAACAAACACATATTTTTATTTGTGCAGTTGGGCGATGTGTAAAATTATCGACCCAATCAATATCAGTTAAATCAGTGTATATAAACAAATCGGCCGATTTGTTTATAAATATTCATTTATTCACATTCACGTTAAAAATTATATTTTTAACGATAATTAATTTATTTCAACACATCCACATTTTATTATCGATTTCACATCAACAACACAACTAAATTTCACAACACATCAATTAAACAAACAAGCCATCCATGGTCTGTGGATGACGGGTGTCGGGTGCTGCTAAGCACCGTCTGCATCCTAGTATATATATATATATATATATATATATATATAACTAGAAAAGGAAATTTTAGTGAGAAGTTCTCACCAAAAGCTGATTCAATACCACGACACTTCTTTTGTAGGGAATCATTGTCGTTCTCGCCTTTTGTCACTTTCGCTGCCCGTAGCCACTACATATATAAAAATCACATTTTTATATTGTTGCTATGTATATAAAAATCATATTTTTATTTCGCTACTTTATATAAAACTCGAATTTTTACTTCGCTATTCAATATATAAAAATCGAATTCTTACTTCGCTATTCAATATATAAAAATCGAATTTTTACTTCGCTATTCAATATATAAAAATCGAATTTTTTCTTCGCTATTCAATATATAAAAATCGAATTTTTACTTCGTTATTCAATATATAAAAATCGAATTTTTAATTCACTATTCAATATATAAAAATCCCATTTTTACACCGCTAATATATAGATAAAAATTCTATTTTTACACCGGTGTTCATATAATAAAGGTCATATTTTTATTATTTTTGTAATATAAAAATCATATCTTTCCTACTTCAAAGATGTAATCTTTTCGCTATTTCATTACAAAAATCATTCCTTTATCTCTTCTATGAATTAAAGATCGAATTTTTATTCTTTCTAAAATATAAAAATCATAGTTTTAAAATATCTACTTTATAAAAGATTATATTCTATACTTCTACAATATATAAAATCATATTTTAAAAATCATTGTTTTGATCATTATAAATCCCTCTTTCTCATCATTGAAGGTATAACCTTTCCTATATTATCTATACACAAATTAGATTTATAAGTAGCTAGATATAATTAAATTAAATTAATAAAATCATTAAAATAGATCATACCTTTTACTGTTGAAGGAGAGGGGGGGTTTGGTCGGAGGAGTTCGCCTGTGGTGAGGGCGTGGCGGAGGGTGGTCAGGGGAAGCAGGCGGCGGCGGGTGTTTGGGTGGGCGCGGCAGATTTTCTGAGGGTTGGGGGTGTTCGGGTTTTTGGATGGTGGCGTGGAGAGAGGAGGGAGGAGAGACGTCGGGGAGGGGGAGCAGATCGGAGGGGGGTCGATGGCGAGCGGCGGCGGGGCAGCAGAAGGGGGCGACGCGATTTGATTTTTTTCTTCTTTCGTTCAGAAATGAATCGGGGGGGGGGCAGAATGAATAAAGGAAGAGGAGAGAGGAAGTTTTATTTTTAATTAATTAATTTATTTAGTTTACAAAAAGTTGACTTTTTCATACGACCTCTAAACGAGGCCCACCACCTGTCGTCCAAAGCTAATTACCCCCATTCCGAACACAATGGGATATGTATCATAAGCTGATTCGATCGTTACAATTAGTTTTCGTCAAAATCAACATATAACTCTATATATTGAATTTGAACGCGCATTTCAATTCACCGGGGTCACATACGAACTCTAGAAATTCCAGAAAAATATTTCTAGCTTCGTATTGACGATACGGTCCTAACAAAACTAGTTTCGTCGAATTTTGAGACCGTTGGAAAAATGGCCATTTTCCAGTCGATTAAAATCAACTAAAACTGGTCAAACGCGTTTTCCTATGCCACGCTCACATATTGATTCGAAAAATTATGAAATTTGAAACCTAGCAATAATTTGACATCACGGACCCAACAAAAGTAGTTTCGTCGAAATCCGAGATCGTTTGCAAAATTCCCATTTTTAAGGGCCTGAATTCCATAGCGACTATTCAGAATTTTCAACTGGACATATCTTTTGATTCCCGCTATGAAATTTCAATTTTTCAGATTCGTTGGAAAGATATTCCCAATTAGATTCTACTATTTTTAGTTTCACTAAAATCCGGTTTATTTTGTACCCTGTACATTCAATTGAAGTTTAAAATCGAATTATCGAACTACCGCGCCATTTTCAATTCTATTTATAATTATATATAATTATTATATTCTAACGACGACGTATATAATATATACGTTCGAATTCTATTCAAAATAAATTTCTCGTCGATATTATTTAAAATAATCATTTTTAAATGTTCAAAATTCGCTAAAATTGCCAAAATAAAAATTTTAAACTGGCCCAGATTTTCGGGTTGTTACAATCTCCCCCACTTAAAACTTTTCGTCCCCAAAAAGGAACAAGGTCAAAAGTGGTTTGATTAATCAACTCTACGTTCGATCTGGCTTCCATTCTCCAACTTTTCAGTTTCTGAGAATTTTCAAATTCTGCAAAAATTTGGCTAACACCCGGAATTATCGAAAAATTTCGCCATAACCTCCCCTGCACCGGGTGCCACGGGAAAATCCCGAAGTTGCCATATAGGTCTTCTGATCTCAAAAAGAAAAAGAAAAAGCCATGCGGCTAGCCAATCGACTCATAAAATCATCATCACCCAAACAAAACAGTAAATTATAGTAAACATGCACCTATTTGTCGGGCAAACAAATTTTATTCTCTTCTCTAGCCTCCTTGCTATGACCTGTTCAATGTAAGTACATGTATATGCAAGCAAATGCGACCAATTTTCAATACAATTCAATATTTGGTTCAATTAGGCTAAATGGTTCAAAATTATCAAACAAATAAACAAACAACACAAACATCAATCAATTAGTGAATAAGAGTTTCAAATTCATAATTTTGATACATATACAAAATCATGTTTTTGATGCCAAATCACAACAAATAAATCTATCTATATAAGTTTTGGTTCTCACACCAGTCTAATGGAAATATATAGAAACCACAGCTTCGAAACACGAATATAAATACTGATGATGTGGCCACATGATCAGAATTATCCCCAGGTGTCTAGAATGTGATTCTATATCTATTCAGTATATTAAAACTTCGAATATACGTTCATGACGCGTATACGCGAAATATTTATATACTCGATTGTCCAAATTCAAAATAAATAAATATTCAAATACGTTTAAAACGATTTAAATTTTAAAAACAAAATTGTTTTCATTTGTAAAATATACTCTTCACACTTGTTCTAGGATACTACTGATCCTATCTATAACGAGTCATTCTAATTGGATATTACTAATCCAATATCTGATGAATTCTTTCGTATGGTTCTAATGTGTCTTGTTCTCGAGCTCTGTAAACCAAAGCTCTGATACCAACTGACACGGCAAGGAATTTCACTCGATCTGCATCGATCGTTAAACCGACTAAGACCGTTCGAAACCCCAGATCGTTTGAGAACAGGACAAATCAGAACGCAAACGGAAGAACATTTCATTGTTATTACAACAATACCATTAGATACAAGAAAATACAGAGTATAAATGAATAAATTACATTCGATAAATATCACAGATTATAATAAATTACATAGCAGCGGAAAATAATACAAAGCACAACTGAAAGTAATACACAGATATAGAGCTTTCCGAGCATCGTTCCAGCTGTAAATCAGGTTCCTGTGAATATAAATCTGCAAAACCAAAACTACTAGCTGCCCGTGCGGAAAATAGGGGCACCCAGAGTTTAGGTTAAAACAATAAACTCTAGGTCAGTCATGTGACTGGTGTGAGAACTAAAACAGTTATTTAAAACTTTACTTTAAAAGAGAGTAATTCAAGGGACCACACCGTATAACACGGAATGGGTTTCCTCCCAAGAACACTAGTGCACATAACAAAACAGCGCAATGCTTTTTGGAAAAATGAAGCTATTATAAGACCCAGGTCCCATCACACAATGCAACGCAAGCCGGAGGATAGGGTTTTCCCTTATAATAGCCAAACATGTTTGGTACGTAAAAACAAATTATTTGATACTATTATAAGTGTATAGTGTCAAAACAATTTTCAATCATAAATATCAATCATAGGAGGCATGGGTACCATCTATCATGTCGCCATACTAGTTCTACAATTAAAAACGGAACACACGTATTGGAAATTGGATTCCATCATGAGTCGAGGCAAGGGGCAAGCTCCTCTCCGATTCGAGACACTCTAGAAAATGTCCCAGGACCCCACTCTGATCCTTGGATCTTCAGGGCCGGTCCTCACCAAACTTTGGAGGATTAATTATTCCTGAACACACGTTTCCTGGTCCTTACAGACCTATATCCGAGGCGCCTCGCATTCCAACAACCACACAGGTGAAAAGTATATAAATGTCAGGGCTGGTAGGTCACTGACACCACCCTAGCTAGAAAGAAACGTTGTGCTCTCCCTGTAGTCACTATCCCGTTTTTGACTCATACCGAGGTGTGACGCTCGCGAATTCACGCTATACACAAAGCTACGTCACACAGACCATGCTTTGATCATCAACCACAAGATTTTTCTTTTCAACAGAAGCCTTGATCAATTGCCACTTACGCGTGCCACATTGGCAATTCACTCCATGCGACTGATGTCCATCGATATACAACCTCTGAGCTCGTACGTCTCAGAGAAGGGCGTTAAGCAAGAGAATAAATTCTCCACCGCCAAACAGATGTATATTTAACAGAGATCAATCAACACAGAATAAAATCCAATGTCAGACACACAATCCATTTACAAGTTCGTTCTGGGCCTAAACGAAACCGGAGGCACTTTCCTCGCATATCCATCCATCTCCAAGTACGTCTGGACGATCACCAACCGTTTCCCTCATCTTGGGTGTACAGCCCAATCAAGATCATCAGTAATCACCCAAACGATGTGAAGACTTCCGGTCTTCAACCACCGTCTTCATCTTCGACATCTCGTCGAATCGGTTATTCAGAATGGGTATAACCCCGGCCTTTTTGAATAACCCACGTATATGATAAACAAATGTTACACAAACACAACAAATGCCTCATTCAAATTCAGAATATTCTTTTATTCACAAAATCACATTTTTAGGGAAAGGTTCCCATTAATTTTATCCAAGATAAAATTTTCTAAATTTATTCTTTAATCTTCCTTTGGATATCATTTCAAACTAGTCGGGATTAGCGAACCACACCGAAGTAATTATTTATTTTATTTCCCAATCCCAACCTATTCATCCCATGAAGCAAAACTGGTAATACTCCATATCTAACACCATGGTGCTATCGGTAAAGTTAATCAACATTTCACGTTCAAATCTAATTAAAGATTTAACTATCGCTTTGGAGCAAAACTGGTGGTACTCCATTCTCGATCTCCTTTCAGATTTGATAATTTGAATTATCAATTCACATTTCAATCTAATTAAAGATTCATTAAAACTCCACTTAATTTTAATCTTTTCAAAAATCAATATCCTGTCTTTAACTAGGTTAAAGAACCAATGTCATCCAAAACACAATTCACGATAAACCCAAAACACATTTGATATTAAATACAAGGCTCTGAATAGAAAATATATCGGCTTATATTCAATATCAAATTCTACGACTGAGACGACCCGATTTCCCGTTCAGACGGAAACAAGGTTATCTTTGGAATATAACACTGAAACATATAATAGCAGAACAGAATTAAATAAATACACCAGATAATGGACAATAAAATATACTGGATAAAAGTAATCATCAGAGTTACACAGCATACAGGATCTTACTTAGTACAAATACAGTTCAGCTATATATAAATGTCTACAGCGGAAATAAACAAAATATGTACAATAGGAGCTGAACAACATAAAAAGAAATAAATGATAGAATCCATCTTCAGCTCCAGCTATCCAGAAAAAGAACCAGCTAAACCTGAATACAAGGCTGCCCGTGTAGAAAAAAGGGGCACCCGAGTTTGAGAGTGAAACAAACTACGAGTCAGTCATGGGACTGGTATGAGAAATCTACTCAACACATATATAATATGGCTAATCACAGGACCACGCCACTTTCGTGGAACGGGTTTACTCCATTGGATTGCCAGTGCTTTAAAACAAATCAATCTTTTAAACATCGCTATACTTTTTATAAAAATGAAACCATTATAAGACCCAGTTCCCATCACACAATGCAACGCAAGCCGGAGGATAGAGTTTTACCTTATAATGGTCAAAATATGCTTGATACGAATAAAACAAAGGCATTTGATATTATTGCTAGTGTTTATATGTTTGAAAACAATTTCAAATCATAACTATCAATCATAGACGGCATTAATGCCCCATACCACTATGTCGCCATATATAGGTATACAATCAAAATCGCATCGTCACGTACTTGGAAATTGGATTTCCGTCATGAACCAAGGCAAAAGATAGTCCTTACCGAATTCGAGACGCTCTAGCCCGTGTCTCAGGATCAGAACGCATTGACCCTTGGAGCGACAGGGCCGGTCCACCGATGTGGATTAAAAATGCCTGAAAACCACGTTTTCCCGCCCTTTGGGGCGTGAATGAGCCAATGAATGACTCCATCGGACCCGGATCGTCCGATCTAACCGAGGCGCCTCGCAACAGCAACAACCACATAGGTGAAAAGTATATAAATGTCAAGGCTGGTAGGTCACTGACACCACCCTAGCTAGAAAGAAACGCATGCCCTCCCTGAGGTCCTTCTCCCATTTTAGGTTCATACCGGGGTGTGAGGCTCGCGAATTCACGTTATACACAAAGCTACGCCACACAGGCGTTGCTTTGATCATCACCACAAGACCTTGCTTTTCAACAGAAGCCTTGATCACTGCATCTTAGCATGCCACACAGGCAATTCATGCCATGCGACTGAAGTCCATCGATATACAACCTCTGAGCTCGTGCGTCTCAGAGAAGGGCGTTAAGCAAAAGAATAAATTCTCCGCCGCCAAACAGATGTATATTTAACAGAAATCAATCGACACAGAATAAACTCCAATGTCAGACACACAGTCCATTTACAAGTCCGTTCTGGGTCTGAACGAAACCGGAGGCACTAAATACCTCGCAAACCCTTCGATCACCACGTATGTCTGGACGATCACCACTCATTATCCATATTTCGGGATGCCTCCCAATCAGGACCTCGGTTACCATCCAAACGAGGTGAAGATCTCCGGTCTTCGACCATCGTCTTCATCTTCGAATTTCAATCGTCAGTCGATTATTCGAAATGAGAATTAACTCGGCCTTTTCAAATAATTCACGTATATTTAGAATTTCAAATCGATTTATTTCAATGGTTAAATTATTCGACAACACCAATTGTGTTCTTTAATGTAATTTTCACACCAAACACATTCAACCATCAAATATCACATAAATCAAGCAAATTCAGTCTATTTCCATTCCATATCGTTTATGATATTTTATAACGATTTATCGCTATTTTTATTTATTTTAAAATAGCCTATTTATTCAAAACGACGCTTCGGGCCATAAAGCGGCCGTGGCGCTGTTTTTCTTCAGATTTGATTTACACATATCTGAAAATCTAACCGTTGGATCTTCACAAAATTTACATCATTAGAAAGGTCTTTTCAAAACGAATTCAACGGTTCCAGTTTCGGGAAATTCCGACGGTCGGATCTCCCGGTACAATCGTTTGAAGTTTCGATTTCAAAATACGAACTGCAGCGTCGTTATTCGATTAAATATAATTATATTTATATATATAAATATAATCGTTTCTGGCGCTGTTTTTCTTTAGATTTGAATTAAACATTCCAGACAATCCAACCGTTGGATTTTTGCAAGGTTGGTGCTGTTGGAAAGATCATTCCAAGGCGAACCCGATGGTGGAGGTTTCGGGAAAATCCAATGGTCGGATTTCCCGCACTAGTCGTTTGAAATCACGGTTTCAAAATACGAACTGCACGGCTTCGTTTCGTTTTAATTTTATTTATATTTATATATTTATATAAATATAGTTCATTCAATGATTTCCATATCGTTTTCACTTCAAATATTTTTCTAACACCTTAAAATTTTGGAAAATTTCGCCATAACCTCCCCTGCACCGGGAGCATCGGGAAATCGCAAATAGCTTTCCCGGTCCTTCTAATCTCAAAAAGAAAAAGAAAAAGCCAAGCGGCTAGCCAACAGGATCATAAAATCATCACCCAAACAAAACAGTAAATGTGTACCTATTTGTCGGGCACAAAATTTTATTCCTCTTCTCTAGCACTTTCGCTATAACCTGTTCAATGAATATGCATGTACATATATATACAGTTCTTATCATTTATCATTTTCTATTCAACTTCATATTTGATTTCTATTTGGTTTAAAAACACCATTCATTCTAATGTTACATAAATAGGCGCAAATCATTTCATTAGCTAATTAATGAATATTTCAACTCATATATGTTTATTTTGAACAAGTGGATATTTTTAACACTTCACATTTCAACGATTTATGCATACAATAAAAATGTGATTTTTATTGTAAAACAATTCATTTCAAAACACTATCTATCTATATAGTTCATATAGGTGATAAAAATGGGATTTTTATCATAAAACAATTTCTTTTAAAACGAGATTATTTTACACAGTTCATATAGTCGATAAAAGGTGATTTTTATTATCAACCAATTTATTTCAAAATATGAATACCATTCAACACATGAATTTCTAATCAACGAATGAATATCAATTCAACACATGAATGTTTTCTATACAATGAATAAATATAGTTTAAGCATATGAAAATAATTCAAACACACGAATATTATTCAAAATTTCGGCAGCATAACGGCAGGGTAGTTAAAACCGGGGCCGTCCCTAGTACGGCTCCTCGCTCTACCTTAAAACCTCGCGGTTTTTGACAATGGGGATCATGCATCTAGTTCGCACGCAGGCGGCATGTATATATTTATTTCATTTCCACAAACTAATCCTATGTGGTTTCAACCAAATATTTCTCAACCACAAATGGGTATTTTTCAACCACAATCAACCAATATCAATCACAAACAATCCCAAACAATCATTCGCTATCAATCAATTTTCACAACAATTTCAATCAATTTTCACAACAATTTCAATCAATAAATATCGTCCATGGTTTGTGGACGAGGGGCGTATATATATATATATATATATATATATATATATATATATATTATATAGCAATTCACTTTTATTTTAACACATGTATATATATTTTTAAATCAGAAATCTCACCAATGGCTATCCAATAACACCACTCTTCCTTTATAGAAATCTTCGCCTATTTCGCCTTCTTGTCGCTTTCGTTGCCCGTATTATCTACATATGTAAAAATCGAATTTTTACTATGTTATTCAATATATAAAAATCGAATTTCAAAGGTATAGATTCCGCCTTTTCAAAAATAAAGATTATATCTTTAATATTCCTACGATGTAAAAATTATATTTTTATTGCTTTAAAAATATAAAAATCATATCTTACTTCTTCTACTTAATAAAAATTCCATCTTTTCTATTTTAAAAATATGATCTTTATTTTTTTCCAAGTTCAAATCTTTTCTTTCTAAAGTTCAAATCTTTTCTATTCCAAAGCTCAAACCTTTTTCTTTTTAAAGTTTAAAATAAAATCAGTTTTAACATCCTATAAAAATCAGTTTTAACATCCTATAAAAATCAGTTTTTACTTCCTTTTAAAATTATTATTTACATCCTTTTAAAATCAGTTTTTACTTTATTTAAAAAAAATCAGTTTTAACATCCTATAAAAATCAGTTTTAACATCCTATAAAAATCAGTATTTAAGAATTAAAAATAAAAACAAAATAAAATACAAATACCTACATTGGTGCGAAGAAGGGGGGGGGGGGTTTGGAGACGTCGGCGGCAAGGCGGCGCTGGCTTCCAGGGGGGGGGGGGGGGGCTGCTCTAGGGTTTCGAACGGGGGAGCGGCTTCGAGGTCTCAAACGGCTTCGGGGGGGGGGGTCAGATTGAAGGAGGAGGAGGGAGCGAGTGCAAGGAAGAGGGGGGGAAGAAGATCGGAGGGCGCGGTGGAGGTTTTGACCGACGGTGAAGGCGGCGGCTGCTGCTGCTGCTTTCTTCTTCTTCTTTTTTTTCGTTTTCTGTTTACTAAAATAAAAATGAACGGGGGGGGGGGGGGGGGGGGCAGGAAGAAAGATAAAGGGAGGGAAAATATTTTTTTTATTATTATTTAATTATTTAATTTTGCAAAAAGTTGACTTTTACATACGACCTCGAAACGAGGCCCACCGCCTACCGTCCATAGCGTTTTACCCCCATTCCGAACACAATGGGATATGTATTGCACGCTGATTTGATTGTTACAATCAGTTTCCGTTAAAATCAACATATAACTCTATATATTGAATTTGAACGCACATTTCAATTTACTGGGGCCACATACTAACTAGAAAATTTCTCGAAAAATATTTTCTAGCTTCGTATTGCCGATACGGTCCTAACAAAACTAGTTTCGTCGAATTCTGAGACCGTTTGAAAAATGACCAATTTCCAGTCGATTAAAATCAACAGAAACTGGTCAAACGCGTTTTCCTTTGCCACGCTCACATATTGATTCGAAAAATTATGAAATTTGAAACCTAGCAATAACTTGACACTGCGGATCCAACAAAAGTGGTTTTGTCGAAATCCGAGGTCATTTGCAAAATGTCCATTTTTAAGGGCCTGAATTCCATAGCGACTATTCAGAATTTTCAACTGGACATATCTTTTGATTCCCGCTATCAAATTTCGATTGGTCAGATTCGTTGGAAAGATATCATCAATTAGATCCTAATGTTTTTGGTTTCACTAAAATCCGGATTGTTCTGCACACGGTATATTCAATTGAAGTTTGAAATCGAATTATCGAACTACCGCGCCATTTTCAATTCTATATATAATTATAATTAATTATATTCGTTTTCAAATGTCGATTCAAACTCAGTTTTCATCGCCATTATTTAAAATATTTATTTAAAATATTTAAAATCCATTATTTTAGCCAATTTAAAAATTTTAAATTGGTTCAGATTTTCTGGGTCGTTACAATCTCCCCCACTTAAAACTTTTCGTCCCCGAAAAGGAATAAAGTCGAGAAGTGGTTTGATAAATCCATAATCATACAACACAACCAACCAATTTGTGTCTAACCTTCAAAAATATACTAATCTATTTTAATACTCCTTTTCAAAATCATTCAGCCTATAGAATTTAAAAGTCCACATCCATGAAAAGAAAATTACAACAGATTAGAGAATTAAATGGTAATGCAAAGTATGACAAATGTACCTTGCACCGGAGTCAATCAGAGATATCTACTCGGCATCTGGGGTAAGCTTTCTGTATGCTCTTCTCAGTTTCCCAAGTACAATCTCGCGGATCTCCACTCCATTGCACTTTGACTAAGTGAACCTTCTTGTTCCTCAGCTCTTTGGTTTCTTTGCCGATAATCTTTAGCGGCTCACGCCTCACGGCTAATTCTGGAGTAATTTCAATATCCTGCTGAGCTGCTTCTTCCACGATCAAGTCTGGATCATGAACGTGCTTTCGAAGTTGAGATATATGAAATACATCATGCACTCCAGGCAACCAGTCTGGCAATTTGACCCTATAAGCGAGAGTCCCAATCCGTTCCAGAATAGGAAACGGACCAACGAATTTGGGTGCTAACTTTCCAGTTTTACCGAACCGGATAACTCCTCTCATCGGCGATACTTTCAAATATACATAGTCGCCAACTTCAAAGGATATATCCCTTCTTCTTCTATCGGCATAGCTCTTTTGTCGGCTTTGAGCGGCGAGTAATCGCTTCTTAATAAAATCGACTTTGTCGGCAGCTTCTCGAATCATATCGGGACCCAACACAAGTATATTTCCAGGCTCGACCCAACAAGCAGGAGATCGGCAAGGTCTACCATATAATGCTTCGAATGGCGACATTGTCAGGCTTGCCTGATAGCTGTTGTTATAAGAGAATTCAGCCAAATGCAGATGGTCTTCCCATGATCCACCGAAATCTAGAACACAAGCCCGCAATAGATCTTCTAAAATGCGATTCACCCTCTCAGTCTGACCGTCCATCTGAGGATGATAAGCGGTGCTCAAGTTTAACTTCGTTCCCAGCTCGACCTGAAATGCTTCCCAGAATTTACTAGTGAATATTGTATCTCTATCACTGACTATACTGAGCGGCACTCCATGTAGTCTAACTATTTCCCTGAAGTAAATCTGCGCCAGACTCTAAGCAGTTCTGTTTGATCTGACAGGTATAAAATGGGCGGTCTTCGTGAAACGATCTACGATCACCCAAATACTGTCATTTCCCTTTCTGGTTCTGGGCAAACCATCAATGAAATCCATAGAAATATGTTCCCACTTCCAACCCGGAACTTCTAGTGGTTGTAACAATCCAGCCAATTTCTGTTGGTCGCTTTTGACTAGTTGGCAAGTAGGGCATCGGCTAACGTATATTGAAACGTCTCTTTTCATAGCCTTCCACCAGAATGTTCTTTTGAGATCGTTATACATTTTGGCCACACCAGGATGGATACTCAGCTTGGACTTGTGACACTCGTCTAACACTTCCCTTTTTAGCTCAGGAACGTCAGGAACACAAATCCTTCCTTTTAACCTCAAGGTCTCGTCGTTATCTATTTGAAAACACGAGGGTTCGCCTTTCTGAATCCTTTTGATCATATCTTTTATAAAGTTATCCTCCTTCTGAAGAATAGATATTTTGTCAATCAAGGAAGTCGTGATAATAAAGCTGGCAATCATTACATTCTTTCGGCTCAGAGCATCGGCCACGACGTTGGCTTTTCCTGGAGTATATATAATTTCAAAGTCGTATGCTCCAAGAAACTCTAGCCAACGTTGCTGCCTCAAATTTAAGTCCTTCTGAGTGAACAGATACTTTAACGACTGATGATCTGTAAATAGTTCAAATCTCTCGCCCAGAAGATAGTGTCTCCAGATTTTCAAAGAGAATATGATAGCCAATAACTCAAGATCATGAGTTACATAGTTCTTCTCGTGCGGCTTCAGTTGACGGCTAGCATAAGCAATCACTTGGCCTCTTTGCATTAACACTGCGCCAAGGCCTTCTCTAGAAGCATCAGTCCAGACTTTTAAATCTTGGTTGCCATCGATGATGGTTAACACTGGAGCTGTAGTTAATCTCAACTTTAGCTCTTCGAAAGCCTCCTCACTTTCTGAAGTCCACTTGAATTTAGAGTGATTCTTTGTAAGCTTCGTTAAGTGACCAGATATCTTCGAAAAGCCCTTAACGAACTTCTGGTAATAGCTAGCCAATCCGAGAAAACTGCGGACTTCAGTGGGAGTACTGGGCTGTTTCCAATTCTGAATAGCTGTGATTTTGCTTGGATCCACAGCGATTCCATCTTTCGATATGACATGGCCCAGAAATTTCACTTCATCTTGCCAGAAGATACATTTGGAAAATTTGGCTTTTAACACATTCCGTCTCAGAATTTCTAGAACCTGTTCCAGATGCTTTTCATGTTCGGCCTTTGATTTAGAGAAGATTAGAATATCGTCAATAAAAACCAGAACAAATTTATTCAATACTCCTCTGAAAACTCTGTTCATCAGATCGACGAAATAAGCTGGAGCGTTACATAAGCCGAACGGCATTACTAACCACTCATAGAATAAGTCGGGGCCTCTGAACGCTGTCATTGGAACACACTCTTCGGCTATTCGAAGTTGATGGAATCCTGTAGCTAGGTCCATTCTTGAAAATACTGGTGCTCCATTTAATCGATCCAACAAATCATCAATCCGGGGTAATGGATATTTGTTCTTTATTGTCTGTTTGTCCAGATCACGGTAATCCACACATAGACGTAGAGTACCGTCAGATTTTGGGACAAATACCACTGCTGCACCCCAATCAGAGAAACTGGGCCTGATCAGACCCTTCCATACTAGCTGTCGTGTTTGATTGTCTAATTCCTCTTTCTCTTTCATGGACATTCTTCGAATAGCGTGAACTACCGGCCTTGCATTTGGAATCAAAGCAATCTTGAAATCTATTTCTCTTTGCGGAGGTAAGCGAACAACTTCTTCGAACACATCCGCATAGTTCTTGACGATAGGGATATCTTTGATGAGGTCAGGAATATTCTCCGTAACTTCAGGGCTATTTTCTATTTGGGCTGGAGAAACATCGAGAGCTGACCAGAAATCTTTTCTATTTGAAATCGGGCCTTCACATGGTATGGTTATATAATTCCCCGATTTTGCCTTAGCCTTTACAACTCTCTCGGCGCATCTAACCTCTGCTTCATATTTGGTTAACCAATCCAATCCCAAAATAAGATCGAATTCATCAAAATTCATGACAACAGAGATAATAGGGAATTTATAGCAAGAAAAAGAGACGGGTACTGCACAAACCCAACTGAGATCAATGGAACCTCCAACTGGATTTCGGACAGTCATTGGCTCTTTGAGTTTCTTCAAATTCAAATCCAGTTTCTTGACTGCACCCTTTGCAATAAAGCTTCGCGACGCGCCTGTGTCAAACAGTACTTTAACTGGAATGTTTTTGACATTGAGCGTGCCTTCTAAAACATCAGACCTTTCCTGAGCAGACGGGGAGGCAGGTACTTCTACCACTTCATTTACTCGTACTGCTTTGGATTTCTTAAATTGTCTGCAGTCCTTCTCAAGATGGCCAGTCCGACGACATTGAATGCACTTTCTATTTTCTAGGAACTTGTCTTTGGATTTAAATTTATTCTTTCTTCGTTTCTTCAAGGGTCCACAGTTTATCGACAAATGCCCTTTCTGATGGCAGTTACTGCATACGGTGGTCGTTACGGGTTCTTTCTCAGCTCTGGCCCTTTTTCTTTTGGCACCGAGCCTCTTATTGACCTCAAATCTTTCACTGGCTTCAGGAACATCAGTTTCCGACTTTTCTTTGTCACTAGAACAGACTTCTTCTTCGTCGTGTAACATTCCTTTCTTATGAAGATCTTCATACTGATAAGCCATGTAAATCATTTCTGTGAAAGGAAGCTTCACATGCCCCAATACTTTATTCTGGTATTTCCTTTGAAGCCCGTGAATAAATCTCATATTTTTCCTCTTCGGATTTTGAATTAGATGAGGAGCAAAGTGAGCAAGTTCGTTGAATTTCTTATGATATTCGGGAATGGTCATGTCACCTTGTATCAGATAGGAAAATTCATCACTTAATCTCTCGGTTGCTTCGGGAGGAGTAAATCTTTGTAGGAAAATCACTTTAAATCTGTCCCAGGTGATATCACCTTCTAGATTATCTTTGATGATTGATTCCCACCAGATTAAAGCTTCTTCTTTAAGTGCCCAAGATGCTACTAACCATTTTTGGTCTCCTCTCAGCTGGATATGCTCAAAGATTCTTTCGACAGAACTCATCCAAGCTTGAGTTTGAATAATAGATTCATTGCCCGAGAATTGGGCTCCACCCAGATTTCGGTATCTCTTGAATAGAGCCTCTAGATTGGGTTCTGTATTCCTTCTGTTTCTGGCACTCATTTTTCTAGTACTTCTGCAATTAGCAGATCAAGTGTCAGGTCATAGAAAAGAAAATTTTCAAACATAGAAACATATACTTCAAATGTAAATGTGACTATCTAGGTGTAATTTCATTCTGCTTCTCATACTAGGATTTTACTGATCCTATCTGTATAGAGTTACCTGTCCTAGAACACTACTGGTTCTATTTCTGACGAGTTCGTTCAAATGTTATATTCCAGAACTAAGCTTAACCAAAGCTCCGATACCACGTTGAGACGACCCGATTTCCCGTTCAGACGGAAACAAGGTTATCTTTGGAATATAACACAGAAACATATAATAGCAGAACAGAATTAAATAAATACACCAGATAATGGACAATAAAATATACTGGATAAAAGTAATCATCAGAGTTACACAGCATACAGGATCTTACTTAGTACAAATACATTTCAGCTATATATAAATGTCTACAGCGGAAATAAACAAAATATGTACAATAGGAGCTGAACAGCATAAAAAGAAATAAATGATAGAATCCATCTTCAGCTCCAGCTATCCAAAAAAAGAACCAGCTAAACCTGAATACAAGGCTGCCCGTGTAGAAAAAAGGGGCACCCGAGTTTGAGAGTGAAACAAACTACGAGTCAGTCATGGGACTGGTATGAGAAATCTACTCAACACATATATAATATGGCTAATCACAGGACCACGCCACTTTCGTGGAACGGGTTTACTCCATTGGATTGCCAGTGCTTTAAAACAAATCAATCTTTTAAACATCGCTATGCTTTTTATAAAAATGAAACCATTATAAGACTTAGTTCCCATCACACAATGCAACGCAAGCCAGAGGATAGAGTTTTACCTTATAATGGTCAAAATATGCTTGATACGAATAAAACAAAGGCATTTGATATTATTGCTAGTGTTTATATGTTTGAAAACAATTTCAAATCATAACTATCAATCATAGACGGCATTAATGCCCCATACCACTATGTCGCCATATATAGGTATACAATCAAAATCGCATCGTCACGTACTTGGAAATTGGATTTCCGTCATGAACCAAGGCAAAAGATAGTCCTTACCGAATTCGAGACGCTCTAGCCCGTGTCTCAGGATCAGAACGCATCGACCCTTGGAGCGACAGGGCCGGTCCACCGATGTGGATTAAAAATGCCTGAACACTACGTTTCCCCGCCCTTTGGGGCGTGAATGAGCCAATGAATGACTCCATCGGACCCGGATCGTCCGATCTAACCGAGGCGCCTCGCAACAGCAACAACCACATAGGTGAAAAGTATATAAATGTCAGGGCTGGTAGGTCACTGACACCACCCTAGCTAGAAAGAAACGCATGCCCTCCCTGAGGTCCTTCTCCCGTTTTAGGTTCATACCGGGGTGTGAGGCTCGCGAATTCACGTTATACACAAAGCTACGCCACACAGGCGGTGCTTTGATCATCACCACAAGACCTTGCTTTTCAACAGAAGCCCTGATCACTGCATCTTAGCATGCCACACAGGCAATTCATGCCATGCGACTGAAGTCCATCGATATACAACCTCTGAGCTCGTGCGTCTCAGAGAAGGGCGTTAAGCAAAAGAATAAATTCTCCGCCGCCAAACAGATGTATATTTAACAGAAATCAATCGACACAGAATAAACTCCAATGTCAGACACACAGTCCATTTACAAGTCCGTTCTGGGTCTGAACGAAACCGGAGGCACTAAATACCTCGCAAAACCTTCGATCACCACGTACGTCTGGACGATCACTACTCATTATCCATATTTCGGGATGCCTCCCAATCAGGACCTCGGTTACCATCCAAACGAGGTGAAGATCTCCGGTCTTCGACCATCGTCTTCATCTTCGAATTTCAATCGTCGGTCGATTATTCGAAATGAGAATTAACTCGGCCTTTTCAAATAATTCACGTATATTTAGAATTTCAAATCGATTTATTTCAATGGTTAAATTATTCGACAACACCAATTGTGTTCTTTAATGTAATTTTCACACCAAACACATTCAACCATCAAATATCACATAAATCAAGCAAATTCAGTCTATTTCCATTCCATATCGTTTATGATATTTTATAACGATTTATCGCTATTTTTATTTATTTTAAAATAGCCTATTTATTCAAAACGACGCTTCGGGCCATAAAGCGGCCGTGGCGCTGTTTTTCTTCAGATTTGATTTACACATATCTGAAAATCTAACCATTGGATCTTCACAAAATTTACATCATTAGAAAGGTCTTTTCAAAACGAATTCAACGGTTCCAGTTTCGGGAAATTCCGACGGTCGGATCTCCCGGTACAATCGTTTGAAGTTTCGATTTCAAAATACGAACTGCAGCGTCGTTATTCGATTAAATATAATTATATTTATATATATAAATATAATCGTTTCTGGCGCTATTTTTCTTCAGATTTGAATTAAACATTCCAGACAATCCAACCGTTGGATTTTTGCAAGGTTGGTGCCGTTGGAAAGATCATTCCAAGGCGAACCCGACGGTGGAGGTTTCGGGAAAATCCAATGGTCGGATTTCCCGCACTAGTCGTTTGAAATCACGGTTTCAAAATACGAACTGTACGGCTTTGTTTCGTTTTAATTTTATTTATATTTATATATTTATATAAATATAGTTCATTCAATTATTTCCATATCGTTTTCACTTCAAATATTTTTCTAACACCTTAAAATATTGGAAAATTTCGCCATAACCTCCCCTGCACCGGGAGCATCGGGAAATCGCAAATAGCTTTCCCGGTCCTTCTAATCTCAAAAAGAAAAAGAAAAAGCCAAGCGGCTAGCCAACAGGCTCATAAAATCATCACCCAAACAAAACAGTAAATGTGTACCTATTTGTCGGGCACAAAATTTTATTCCTCTTCTCTAGCCCCTTCGCTATAACCTGTTCAATGAATATGCATGTACATATATATATATATATATATACAGTTCTTATCATTTATCATTTTCTATTCAACTTCATATTTGATTTCTATTTGGTTTAAAAACACCATTTATTCTAATGTTACATAAATAGGCGCAAATCATTTCATTAGCTAATTAATGAATATTTCAACTCATATATGTTTATTTTGAACAAGTGGCTATTTTTAACACTTCACATTTCAACGATTTATGCATACAATAAAAATGTGATTTTTATTGTAAAACAATTCATTTCAAAACACTATCTTTCTATATAGTTCATATAGGTGATAAAAATGGGATTTTTATCATAAAACAATTTCTTTTAAAACGAGATTATTTTACACAGTTCATATAGTCGATAAAAGGTGATTTTTATTATCAACCAATTTATTTCAAAATATGAATACCATTCAACACATGAATTTCTAATCAACGAATGAATATCAATTCAACACATGAATGTTTTCTATACAATGAATAAATATAGTTTAAGCATATGAAAATAATTCAAACACACGAATATTATTCAAAATTTCGGCAGCATAACGGCAGGGTAGTTAAAACCGGGACCGTCCCTAGTACGGCTCCTCGCTCTACCTTAAAACCTCGCGGTTTTTGACAATGGGGATCATGCATCTAGTTCGCACGCAGGCGGCATGTATATATTTATTTCATTTCCGCAAACTAATCCTATGTGGTTTCAACCAAATATTTCTCAACCACAAATGGGTATTTTTCAACCACAATCAACCAATATCAATCACAAACAATCCCAAACAATCATTCGCTATCAATCAATTTTCACAACAATTTCAATCAATTTTCACAACAATTTCAATCAATAAATATCGTCCATGGTTTGTGGACGAGGGGCGTGTATATATATATATATATTATATATAGCAATTCACTTTTATTTTAACACATGTATATATATTTTTAAATCAGAAATCTCACCAATAGCTATCCAATAACACGACTCTTCCTTTATAGAAATCTTCGCCTATTTCGCCTTCTTGTCGCTTTCGTTGCCCGTATTCTCTACATATGTAAAAATCGAATTTTTACTATGTTATTCAATATATAAAAATCGAATTTCAAAGGTATAGATTCCGCCTTTTCAAAAATAAAGATTATATCTTTAATATTCCTACGATGTAAAAATTATATTTTTATTGCTTTAAAAATATAAAAATCATATCTTACTTCTTCTACTTAATAAAAATTCCGTCTTTTCTATTTTAAAAATATGATCTTTATTTTTTTCCAAGTTCAAATCTTTTCTTTCTAAAGTTCAAATCTTTTCTATTCCAAAGCTCAAACCTTTTTCTTTTTAAAGTTTAAAATAAAATCAGTTTTAACATCCTATAAAAATCAGTTTTAACATCCTATAAAAATCAGTTTTTACTTCCTTTTAAAATCAGTATTTACATCCTTTTAAAATCAGTTTTTACTTTATTTAAAAAAAAAATCAGTTTTAACATCCTATAAAAATCATTATTTAAGAATTAAAAATAAAAACAAATAAAATAGAAATACCTACATTGGTGCGAAGAAGGGGGGGGGGGTTGGAGACGTCGGCGGCAAGGCGGCGCTGGCTTCCAGTGGGGGGGCTGCTCTAGGGTTTCGAACGGGGGAGCGGCTTCGAGGTCTCAAACGGCTTCGGGGGGGGGGGTCAGATTGAAGGAGGAGGAGGGAGCGAGTGCAAGGAAGAGGGGGGGAAGAAGATCGGAGGGCGCGGTGGAGGTTTTGACCGACGGTGAAGGCGGCGGCTGCTGCTGCTGCTTTCTTCTTCTTCTTTTTTTCGTTTTCTGTTTACTGAAATAAAAATGAACCGGGGGGGGGGGGGGGGCAGGAAGAAAGATAAAGGGAGGGAAAATATTTCTTTTTATTATTATTTAATTATTTAATTTTGCAAAAAGTTGACTTTTACATACGACCTCGAAACGATGCCCACCGCCTGCCGTCCATAGCGTTTTACCCCCATTCCGAACACAATGGGATATGTATTGCAAGCTGATTTGATTGTTACAATCAGTTTCCGTTAAAATCAACATATAACTCTATATATTGAATTTGAACGCACATTTCAATTTACTGGGGCCACATACTAACTAGAAAATTTCTCGAAAAATATTTTCTAGCTTCGTATTGCCGATACGGTCCTAACAAAACTAGTTTTGTCGAATTCTGAGACCGTTTGAAAAATGGCCAATTTCCAGTCGATTAAAATCAATAGAAACTGGTCAAACGCGTTTTCCTTTGCCACGCTCACATATTGATTCGAAAAATTATGAAATTTGAAACCTAGCAATAACTTGACACTGCGGATCCAACAAAAGTGGTTTCGTCGAAATCCGAGGTCATTTGCAAAATGTCCATTTTTAAGGGCCTGAATTCCATAGCTACTATTCAGAATTTTCAACTGGACATATCTTTTGATTCCCGCTATCAAATTTCGATTGGTCAGATTCGTTGGAAAGATATCATCAATTAGATCCTAATGTTTTTGGTTTCACTAAAATCCGGATTGTTCTGCACCCGTTATATTCAATTGAAGTTTGAAATCGAATTATCGAACTACCGTGCCATTTTCAATTCTATATATAATTATAGTTAATTATATTCATTTTCAAATGTCGATTCAAACTCAGTTTTCATCGCCATTATTTAAAATATTTATTTTAAATATTTAAAATCCATTATTTTAGCCAATTTAAAAATTTTAAATTGGTTCAGATTTTCTGGGTCGTTACAACGACCAACAAATATCGTATTGGAAATAACGATATTGATATATCTTTCAAATTCCCATAAAAATATCTGTAAAATCACTAAATCCAACATCGAAATCTTCCGAAGGTGATTTTGATTCAAATCCAGTTCAATTCACGTATTGGGAATTTTTGTTATTTTAAAACCACTTTCAAATTCAATTTACTTATTTCAATAATAAATTGATTTTAATTCTAGTTCAAAACTAGTTCATCTCGATAAAAAACTATTTTTATCTTTTCAAATATGGAGTTTTTCATCCCAATTCACATATTATGATTTTACACAAATTATCTATATTTTTAATAATTTTATCAAGGCCCGTACAGTCGATTTCCATCAACGGCCATCGAACTGCACTTACAGCGACCTTTTCCAAATTTGATTTGGACATAATTCCAAATCCAACCGTTAGATTTCAAATTTCTAATATTCATTGGAAAGCTATTTTCGATACGAACCAAAGGGTTCCGGTTTCAGGAGAATCGGACGATCGGATCTCCCGCAACGTCAATTCGAAGTCAATGGTCGAAATTCACGAACTGCCGCGGCGCGACGCGTTCTATTCAGGCCATTATATATATAATATATAAATATTATATATATTTCATCGATTTCCTTTTTAAAACGTATTTTATAAATCGTTTTAAATTCGTTTTAAATTCGTTTCAAAAACAATTTCAACTTCATCTTCAATTTCGAATCGATTTGATTTCAATTCAATTCGAATTCATTTCCAATTTTATTTAATTCAAATTCAAATTCGTTTCAATTCAATTCAAATTCTAATTCATTTCAATTAAATTTGAATTGACCTTCTATTTAATTCAATTCGAATTCATTTCAAATTGATTTCGAATCAATTTCACTTCGTTTTAAATTTCATTCAAAACGATTTCAATTCATTTTTAATTCAATTTCAATTTAATTCAATTTGAATTCATTTCTATTCAGTTCGAATTCAAATTCACTTTCTATTCAATTAGAATTCAAATTCACTTTCGCTTTCTATTCAATTTGAATTCAAATTCACTTTCTATTCAATTCGAATTGAATTCATTTTCTATTCGATTCGAATTCATTTCAAATTGATTCAATAAAATTTCAATTTGAATTTTTATCTAAATTAATTTGAATTTCATTTCAAAATATCAAATTTTGAAATCACTTTTCAATATTCATTATAAAACGAATAAAATCGATATAAATATCGTTCACGTCAAAATAGCGCGTCTCTAATCAACACGGCTTTGTATTTTTCAAAAACTTCGTAATTCTATTCAACAAACGAATATATATTCTATTCAACACATGAATCTATATTTCTTTCAACACATGACTATTTTTGTTATGTAAAATATTTTATAAAACTATGGTATCTATCGTTTGATTTTTAATTAGACTCCACCGTGAAGTAGTTCTAATTTTAAATATGATAAAGATGTAAATTTTATTGTATAAAAATATTTCACTCAACACATCAATAGTTTCAACTCATGAACATCGTCAACACATGACTATTTTTTATATTCAACACATGAATTTTCTTTTATAACATTCATTATTTTCCCGATTGGAATGAGGCCCAATCAATCACCATATAACATTAATTATATGGATTCCATACAACACATGTATATAAAAGCAATGATAAACAATCAACCATCATCCAAGGTGAACCACACAACTTCATAAGCACCAAATATAAATAATTAACGCTTACACAACCTGTCGACCAATCAATCGACATACAATTAAATAATTGGGATTAGTGTACTCAAATATCATCCCAACACCCGTGTGGGGTTTCAAATCAACAAACACATATTTTTATTTGTGCAGTTGGGCGATGTGTAAAATTATCGACCCAATCAATATTAGTTAAATCAGTGTATATAAACAAATCAGCCGATTTGTTTATAAATATTCATTTATTCACATTCACGTTAAAAATTATATTTTTAACGATAATTAATTTATTTAAACACATCCACATTTTATTATCGATTTCACATCAACAACACAACTAAATTTCACAACACATCAATTAAACAAACAAGCCATCCATGGTCTGTGGATGACGGGTGTCGGGTGCTGCTAAGCACCGTCTGCATCCTAGTATATATATATATATATATATATATATATATATATATATATATAACTAGAAAAGGAAATTTTAGTGAGAAGTTCTCACCAAAAGCTGATTCAATACCATGACACTTCTTTTGTAGGGAATCATTGTCGTTCTCGCCTTTTGTCACTTTCGCTGCCCGTAGCCACTACATATATAAAAATCACATTTTTATATTGTTGCTATGTATATAAAAATCATATTTTTATTTCGCTACTTTATATAAAACTCGAATTTTTACTTCGCTATTCAATATATAAAAATCGAATTCTTACTTCGCTATTCAATATATAAAAATCGAATTTTTTTCTTCGCTATTCAATATATAAAAATCGAATTTTTACTTCGTTATTCAATATATAAAAATCGAATTTTTAATTCACTATTCAATATATAAAAATCCCATTTTTACACCCCTAATATATAGATAAAAATTCTATTTTTACACCGGTGTTCATATAATAAAGGTCATATTTTTATTATTTTTGTAATATAAAAATCATATCTTTCCTACTTCAAAGATGTATTCTTTTCGCTATTTCATTACAAAAATCATTCCTTTATCTCTTCTATGAATTAAAGATCGAATTTTAATTCTTTCAAAAATATAAAAATCATAGTTTTAAAATATCTACTTTATAAAAGATTATATTCTATACTTCTACAATATATAAAATCATATTTCAAAAATCATTTTTTTGATCATTATAAATCCCTCTTTCTCATCATTAAAGGTATAACCTTTCCTATATTATCTATACACAAATTAGATTTATAAGCAGCTAGATATAATTAAATTAATAAAATCATTAAAATAGATCATACCTTTTACTGTTGAAGGAGAGGGGGGGTTTGGTCGGAGTAGTTCGCCTGTGGTGAGGGCGTGGCGGAGGGTGGTCAGGGGCAGCAGGCGGCGGTGGGTGTTTGGGTGGGCACGGCAGATTTTCTTAGGGTTGGGGGTGTTCGGGTTTTTGGATGGTGGCGTGGAGAGAGGAGGGAGGAGAGACGTCGGGGAGGGGGAGCAGATCGGAGGGGGGTCGATGGCGAGCGGCGGCGGCGGCAGCAGAAGGGGGCGACGCGATTTGATTTTTTTCTTCTTTTCTTTCGTTTAGAAATGAATCGGGGGGGGGGGGGGGGGCAGAATGAATAAAGGAAGAGGAGAGAGGAAGTTTTATTTTTAATTAATTAATTAATTAATTTAGTTTACAAAAAGTTGACTTTTTCATATGACCTCTAAAGGAGGCCCACCGCCTGTCGTCCATAGCTAGTTACCCCCATTCCGAACACAATGGGATATGTATCATAAGCTGATTCGATCGTTACAATCAGTTTTCGTCAAAATCAACATATAACTCTATATATTGAATTTGAACGCGCATTTCAATTTACCGGGGTCACATACGAACTCTAGAAATTCCAGAAAAATATTTCTAGCTTCGTATTGACGATAAGGTTCTAACAAAACTAGTTTCGTCAAATTCTGAGACCGTTGGAAAAATGGCCATTTTCCAGTTGATTAAAATCAACTAAAACTGGTCAAACGCGTTTTCCTATGCCACGCTTACATATTGATTCAAAAAATTATGAAATTTGAAACCTAGCAATAATTTGACATCACGGACCCAACAAAAGTGGTTTCGTCGAAATCCGAGATCGTTTGCAAAATTCCCATTTTTAAGGGCCTGAATTCCATAGCGACTATTCATAATTTTCAACTGGACATATCTTGATTCCCGCTATGAAATTTCAATTTTTCAGATTCATTGGAAAGATATTCCCAATTAGATTCTATTATTTTTGGTTTCACTAAAATCCGGTTTATTTTGTACCCGGTACATTCAATTGAAGTTTAAAATCGAATTATCGAACTACCGCGCCATTTTCAATTCTATTTATAATTATATATAATTATAATATTCTAACGACGACGTATATAATATATACGTTCGAATTCTATTCAAAATAAATTTCTCGTCGATATTATTTAAAATAATCATTTTTAAATGTTCAAAATTCGCTAAAATTGCCAAAATAAAAAATTTAAACTGGCCCAGATTTTCGGGTTGTTACACCTTTCTTCTTTGAATAGCAAGGTTGAACGAAGCCCTAATTTTATTCGTTGAATCAAATTCCTGATCTGATCGAATTGAGTACTTGAATTCAAGCACCACTATTGGAGATCCACAAGTGTTGTATCCAAGAACGACGATCGAAACTCGAAGGTGGAGATTCTGTACTAGCCAATGATCTGATTCGGATCTAGGGTTTTTAAAATATTCGATTTGGGATTTCTCGAAAGAATGAATTAAAAGGTGCGACCCTCTTTTCCATTTATAAAGAAACCCTAATTGATATTTTCTTTTCCATATAACCCGTCCAAAGGAGAACTTTTCAAACCGACTTTGACTTCTCCTTTTAATTCAAATAGTATATCTCCATTTCCAACACTTATATGTGTGACTCTATAGGTTGTTGTAGCGTTGGAAACCATTTAAACATTTAAATCGTAAACAGTGAGTGGCATCTAGTAATACATCACTGCTACTCAAGCTATAACAATATCAATGATTCGATATGACCTTTGTGAATAGTGTATCAATATAATTTAATCCTTTTAACCGTTATATCCAAGATTAAACTGGAGGCATGGATCGTATCATCCTCTTTATAATTTAATCTGTATTCTTGATCAATGAGTAGACTGTTTAAAACAAATCAGCATTTGAGCACGGCCATGCATTTCACAGTTTCATGCAATCAAGAAGCCCATGGATATCACTACAAATATATTGCAGGGTTAAATTCCATATAGATCATTCATAATTTTCATTCGATTCTAGATATATCCAATAATCACCGTTATCATTACTCCGTTACGAAATAACTTTAGATGATATCAAAACACAAATATCCTCGAATAAAATTATAATGATTTCAGGTTCGAGGACCACTATATCACTATCACTATGAGAATAACTCATGGTACTGTTAATTATATTCCATGGAGTTATCTCACAGTGGGTCATCCCAATACGCTATTCTCTAATACTTATTTATATCTTGACTTTAATATCACGTATATTTATAATCAATGAGATGTGATCATCAGTCAATCAATATACTAGTCTCAACGCTTTATAGTTGTCCTTAATAAACAATAAAACTCGACTAGGGACATTTTAGAATTATAATACTTAATAATTATATAATTTCAAATTCAGTCTTACTTGAACTATATAATTCTGTACTATTATTCTAAGGACTTCTATTATATTATTATTTATATTACGCATTAAATACAATATAATATAATAATATTTTATTCCAAATAAAATAATAACATCAATAGTGTTATCTTTCTCATCAAATGAATTGCCTCTAGGGCATAAACTCTAACAATATGAACTTCCATCAGCCCAAGGTCAGTCCATCCCGTCCACAACATTTCTACAGCGACCATTTTGCAATAAAGTCCTCAAACACAAAATCATTTATATTTTCAAATCCATGAAAAATTTTAGGGCGGTTCAAAAGCCAAAGCTATAGATCGGGGTGATATCTAGTTGCTATAAAAAGTTGGGTGAGTTTCATCGACTGTGGTGGCCGAAATCGAGGTAAAATAGTGAATTTCCAGTTTCGTTTCCGGCCAAAATTGAGGAGTGCGGGTCGATTTTTGATAATGGGACCTTAGGGGTTTTGTAGAGGGAAGAAAGAGCTTTCGTTTGGCTGTGGTCTCGGGGTCTAAAATTTCCTGTGGTGGTCGGGGCGAGAAGATGAACGTGAAGTGGTGTTTCGAGTTTGATTTTGTTTGATGGCGGTGGTTTTGATGGTTTTCAGGTGGCTGGAGTTATCGAGTGGATCTGAGGGCTGAAGCAAAGTGGAGAGGGGGTACCAGGGATCAGTACGGTGGCGGCGCGGTGGCCTATAAAGGTCAGTGGTCGTCGCGGTTTGTCAAAGAATGATTTCCGTTCATGGTCATTTCTGAGGCGATCTAGGGAGCGTTGTGGGGCGAAGCTTCGGGGGATTGTAGGGGATGGAGGCGTGGCCAGTCTAGGGATGACGTGGTGGGCCCAAGTTCGTCGATGGTGGCTATATCGGAGAAGATAGAAGGCCATTAGGTTGAAAGGTGGATATCAGTTTTTGTTTGAAAGGAAGAAGCATCGGGTTTGGCATTTGAGAATTGGGAAAACGCGTTGGCATGATCTGACGTGGACTAATACTGAGTTAAGGATGATTAAGGTAATCATTACTTAATTATTTAATTAATTTATAAATTAGTAGCTTAATTAAATATCGTATAAATATATAAAACTGTAAATCAATGTATCTTATTCATACGTTAACGGATTTCAGCGAAACTGGATCCGTTGGGATCGTAGGGACGAGCTCTAGACGATGGCACTGATTAGGCTCTGATCTGACGTAGTTGAAATTTCAGCTAATTTTGAGCGTTCGACTGAAGTTAAATGCAACAAACGCGTCAACCGCCAACCATATAAATCTGGTAAGTTAATTCTCACACCTTTTAGAATCCTGTGATGTGGTAAATTCATATTAAATTATAATTTACCTTTAAAAGTATAAATTGGTTGATTGGTTGCTAGTGGCTGTTTATTTGATTGATTGGTTGCTGTTATTTAATCATTTTAAATTGGTAGATTATATGAAATTTATTTCATATATTATTATGAAATGTACAACGAGCTGTGGTGCAGGGAAGAACAGGTTGGAGGGATCCGACCGGGTTCCTCAAATATTATATATGTTGTTTGTTTGTTTTAAGTTATAAATTATTTTTATAACTGAACTGGAGTTTTTTCAGTTGTTTTATATAAATAATTAAGTTAGAAATTTATAAATATTTGAATCGAGTTATAAAAGAAGTCATGTAAAGGGTTTATGCAGGTTAATGCAGAAAGCCAACAAATATACCTACGAGTGGAAAATGCAATAATCGTTTGTTTTTAAACAATTAAATGGTTTTAAATTAAATAAGTTATTTAATCAATTTAAAGGGGGAAATGACAAAAGGAATTAAATTGAATGGAGTTGTTATAAGATTGGTAAGAAACACAAGCTAGGTTAAAAAGGATTTTAAACCATAACGATAACTTTGAAAGTAAAAGAATTGAGTCGAGCGAAATGTTATAATTTAAACAAAGATTTCAAATGAAACGGGAAATACATACCATAGCTTGTGGGAAATATTGGTAAGGGATGCTGAAGATAAAATCCAAGTTAAAAGTAATTACTCGAGTTGTTTAGTGATAATATAGTTAATCTTAACGTTAATGGTTATTTTAATAATTTAAGAGATGACTTTAATTTGAATCCAATTAAAGAATAATGAAATGGTAATATGGCTTGACCAAAAGGAGCGATAATGGTTAATAAAGTGATTTATAAATCCAAGTTTCCAAACAAGGTTTGTAAATGAGATTTATAAGTGAAATTGTGCTTTAAGTTAAAGGTTGTGTTTTAATGAAGACTTCCTTAATTCAAGGAATTAAGTAAAGAAATTATATTGAACACGTATTTCAAATATAAGAAATGGTTTATACAAACCATATTTGAGATCGAGATGGTAAATATGATTTTGGTGAAATGATTAGGTGATGAACTGTTATTGTTCTAAGGTAAGAACGTTGTCGATCAAGGTCTGAGAGGTAACTAAAATACCCCAACTTGATTGGCTTCACTATTATCGAGCAATTATATTAGTTTGTAATAAGTGGAAAGTGTAACAACCCGTATTTTCAATAACCTGTTATAACGTAAATCGAGGCAGAATTTAATTTATAAATCTGAATCAAGGGAAACGGGCTATGCCATTGCGTTCGTCTCGGAAAAATACGCGAAATAGAGTCCGTGTTTTCGAAAATCGGAGTCCGTATGACCCGATTAAGGCCCAACGAAGTTTTCAGAAAATTTCAAAGAAAAAACAGATTTCAAATTCAAGTTTGAATTTGGAAAAATTAGGGCAGATTGGGCCAGGCGGGAAAATTCAAGCCAGAGCACCCAAGTCGACAGCCCTGTCGACTAGGGAGTCGACTTGGTCGGACCCAAGTCGACAGCCCTGTCGACTTGGCTGTCGACTGGGTCCAGCCGGGCAGTTTTGCCTGGTGCACCATTTTGGGTTTGTGTTGAGTTTGGGGGCCAGATTCGGTTTTAAGGGCTGAGATTGGAACTATGGTTTAACCCTAAGGCTAGAACTAGTCCTAATCTCTATAAATAAGGCCCTAACCTAACCCTAAATCATCATTATTCATTCAAGTAACTAAACTATGGCAAAATCAATCCTCTCATGGCCTCCACTCTCTTCATAAAATTCCTAAGTTATTTCTATGAGAGATTTTCCATGCATACAAGTGTTTTCAAGCTTGTATGAGTGTCATTAGCTTGCATTCAAGTCAAGTTTCCATATTTACATCATAAAGCAAGGGTTTTGATCAATTTTGCTCAAGGGATTTTCTATTAAAGCTTGCATTTTGGGTCTAATTGATTGCATAAGGGCTTTGTCATATTTTTGTGTCTTCATAAGCATTGTAAGCCCTTTTCTACTTTCATATTTAAACTCTAAAGTTAATTAATGATGCAAGTTGTGTTTGATCATTATGATATGCAAGTTTAATATGATGTGTTATGCAAGTATATCATGTTATGTTATGCAAGTTTGCCATGTTATGATATGCAAGTTTATCATGTTATGTTATGCAAGTTTGCCATGTTATGATATGCAAGTTTATCATGTTATGTTATGCATGTTTGCCATGTTATGATATGCAAGTTTATCATGTTATGTTATGCAAGTATGCCATGCTATGATATGCAAGTTTACCATGTTATGCTATGCAAGTTTGTCATATGATATGCAAGTTATGTTATGCAAGTTTGATATGCAAGTTTGTCATATGATATGCAAGTTATGTTATGCAAGTTTGATATGCAAGTTTGTCATATGATATGCAAGTTATGTTATGCAAGTTTGGGTTGATCCTTTTGTTCATGTTATCATGTTATGCAAGATTATCTTGGATTTATGAGCTTAAAGCTTCAAGCTTTATGCTAAAGGTTGCATTTTGGCAACATGTAAGTTATCATATCTCTTATGATAACTTGCATGTGAGGCTAAATGCAAACTTATGACCATTTCTACATGTCATTTATCACCATGTATCACCAATATGCTAAGTTTGGTTTTATGCATGCTTTTGAGGCCTAAAATGTAATATGCAAGTATATGAACATATGTACATTTCATATGCCATCATGTTAAACTTGTGGCTTCAACACCTTTATGTCATGATTATGCCAAGTTCCCTCTTTCTATCCTTTATGCGCTATTGCGATATGTATGCGATGGGATTGCATTTGGGGTTGGGTAAACTTAAAAGACATAAAAACATAAGCTTGGGAATTTACCTATTAAGTTAGGTCTACCCTTTGGGAATTTACCTATTAAGTTAGGTCTACCCAAATGCTTGAAAACTTGTAACATGTTTTGGAAACATGATGGACATGACACTTAGAAAAAATAAGTGTGACCAACTCAAGGTTGGGTTGAGTTTGTAGCGTAAACCTACTCGGAACCGACCGGCTTAACTAGTTGCTACAAACAATAGGACCCAATCTGAGAAGTTGGTCATGTTGTACCTTGAACCCGAGGTTAGACCAAGTTGTGGTGTAAAGCTACCCGGACCCGCCCGGCTTAACTAGTAACCGCAACAAAGTCTAATGTGAGACGTTAAGGCGCATTAAATTAATTAATGCCTCATGATTAGGGTTAAGTCATGGTCCACTTAATACTTAACCAATTTGGGCTTGGTAGATTAATCAGGGTTAAGTCGTGAACTCATCATTACACTTAACCAAGTTAATCCATGATTAGCAAGAGGGTTAAACCGTACTTAACCCACTAGAAAAATCCTAGCAATGGGGGTCCACTCCAGCAGTAATCCCAAGTTTGTATCATTAAGACCCTAGGGTCTAGGCTAGGGAGGGAGCACGATTACTGGACTGGAGGTAAGTGACCAAAAACGACGGCAGAAGGGTACGCCGGTGTAGTTCCGGGCGGACCATGGTCGTGCACATAGTCCGAAGCCGGGGAAAACATGCACGGGTACCAGTAGATCGAGACTGTGCACTCATGTTTATGGTGTCCAGGGGTTGACACCCTAGGGCTTGATACACCCGACGGGAGACCCTGCACAGTCTGACTACAATTATGTTTGGGCCGTATTGACACCAACACGTGACGAGTTAGGCTTATAGGGAGCCGATCGACTAGACCGTTTGGTTGGACCTCGTATAAGGGTCACTTCATGTTATTGGGCCAAAGCTTGGGCCAAAGGATCAATACTTGTTTATTCAAGTCATGTTAGTTTGCTAGTACACCTGTGGTGCAAAAACCTTAATCCTGATTATGCGATGACACCTTTATCTACCTTGTTAGTTAATCATCATGCCAGTATGTAGTTATCCATATGTTCATCTCAGCTTTCATCATGCCAGTTAACTTTATCAGTTTACATTGATTGTAATAGGGCTTACTCAGTCTTTTTGACTGACCTGTTTTCTTTCGCCTCTTTTCTTCCGTTCCCCCCCCCCCCAGGTTCTCAGGGTGGGAACGTTGGAGCTTAGCTTGGATTTCGGATTGCTTGCTTGTGGGATTTCAGCTCATGTATGGTTTCGACATGAAGCTAGCTATGGTTATCACTTATTTTGGGGGTAGTACTTATGTATTTCAGTTTTTCAGTAATGTTGTTTTTATCTAGACTTGTGTATTTGGAAAATTGACATTATGTTGTACCAGACTTGTTTTGAAATGGTTTGAAATCTTCCGTTGTTTTATCTATGTTATTTACTCTGTTTACATATATACATGTGTTCTTGTTCTGCCTTGATATATCATTATGCATGTTTACCTGATTCAAATGCCCCTCCAAAGTCAGAGTGCTTGCAAGAGCCACCCTGGCGGAGGTGGGGTGTTACATTTGGTATCAGAGCATATGGTTTACGAGAAGGAACAAAAAGGTTTTTAGAAAACTTTTGGGAAAACTATTTTCAAAACCAAGTATAAAGTATTTTCCAAAGAAAAGTCTAGTTTATTTTAAAGGCTATTCCCCAAAAAGCCATTAGCAAAATTCCTTCGTTTTTCTCCATTCTGAATCTGTCTTTTTCTTCATTTTCAGTATGGCCGATAACTTTGCTATTCCGGAGGGAGTACACGTACCTGTTTGGTATAGGAGACTTTTGGAGGCTAGGGCGACCGAAGCCGGCCCCGCAGATGTTCCTCCTCCTCCTCCTCCTCCAGTAGTTAATGTTCCTCCTCCTCCTATCGTTGAGGTTCCTCTTCCTCCTCCCCCTCAGCATCCTCAAGCTGACTTCGCAAAGATTTGCAAGGACTTTAAGGCGATGGGTGGAAATAATTTCTTTGGAACCGAGACTTATGTAGAGGCAAGGAATTGGTTGAAAGAAACCGAAGATCTTTTCGCCTTCTTTGATATAGATGACCGTAGGAAGGTTTTATTGGCAGTGTGGTTGCTAAAGGAAGAAGCTGCACGTTGGTGGGTGGTCACCACCGCTACTAGGCCAATTGAGACTTCGGATGACTTTTGGGGAAAGTTTGGACTAAGGTTCCTATCACTGAAACAAGGGGACATGACTATTAGGGAGTACATAGATAAGTTTAATCAACTGGCTCGGGTCGGTTTGGACTTGGTTAACACAGCTCAGAAGAAGGCCCTATACTTTGCTCTAGGATTAAACGAGCCATTACATGGTTTAGCCATGACTCATATACCCTTGGGGGCAACTTTCGAGAGCTTGGTGAATATGGCCCTACTCAATGAAGAGAATAGGAGTGAGAAGAAGGAGATCAAGATGAATGATACTCAAGCCAAGAAGACTGATTCCCAGTGGAAAGGAAATCGGGGTAATCCAAGTGGTCAGAGCAGTCAAGGCAATCAGAACAAGAACAAGAACAAGAGTCAAGGCAACAAGGGGAACAACAACAAGGGCAATAACAAAAAGGGGAAGTGCCATTATTGCGGTTCAGTTGGGCATCTTATTAAGGATTGTAAGAAGAGGAAAAGGAAGAGTGGTGAATGCTATCATTGTGGTGAGTTTGGACATTTCAGCAAAAATTGCCCGAAGAAGCAAGGGCAAGGTCAGACTCAGTGTGCAAGACCGTCTGAAGGGCGAGTTCACCCCCTCAACATCGTTCTTCAAGCTCATGATCGAGGTAGTGTTTCTGTTAAAAGTCTTGTCTACATTTCTGATTTATTAGTTCGTACCTTGTTTGATTCTGGTGCATCGCATAGCTTTATCTCATCTGATATTGTTGATAGTTTGCACCTAAGTACTAGTCTAGTTAATGATCCCGTGTGTGTCTCAAATCCTATTGGGGGTTCCGCCCATCTGTCTATGATATGTGGGGATTTGAGGATCTCTATACTGAGTGTAGAGTTCTTGTGTAGTGCTTATGTTCTTGGTTTTAGGGGATACGGATTGATATTGGGCATGGATTGGTTGTCCAGATATGGAGCCATCCTTAATTGTGAGCATAGGGTTGTGAGGCTCGTGACTCGCCTCGGAAACACCGTAGAAATTTCTTGTAATCCGAGAGGTCCCGTCATGTTGTGCTATCTGGAATCACTCGACTCGTCAATGGAAACTCTTCAGTCTGTGAGAGTGGTTCGAGAGTATCCGGATGTTTTCGATGAAGTTAGGGGGTTGCCCCCTAAGCGAGAGATTGATTTCCGCATTTATCTGGTGGATAATGCAAAGCCGGTTTCTTTGCCCGTTCGGCACATGGCTCCGCGTGAAAACCGGGAGCTAAGCAAGCAAGTAAAGGAGTTGCTTGAGAAGAACTTCATTAGACGAAGTATATCTGAATGGGGAGCGCCTGTGGTATTTGCTACCAAGGCAGATGGTTCTCTCCGACTTTGTGTGGACTATCGAGAGTTGAATAAGCTGACTAAGAAGAACAGACACCCGTTACCGAGGATTGATGATCTCTTTGACCAGCTTATCGGTGCTTCTGTTTTCTCTCAGCTTGATCTTGCTACTGGATTCCATCAGCTCAGGGTAGCTGAAGATAGTATAGACAAGACTGCGTTCAGAACTCCAGATGGATTCTTCGAATGGCTTGTCATGCCGTTCGGCTTGACTAATGCACCCGCATATTTCGTGGACCTGATGAGTAGGGTGTTCAGGGAGTTCTTGAACAAGTTTGTCGTGGTTTTTGTAGATGATATTCTGATCTTCTCTTAGGATGAGGAAGAGCACGCAAGACATCTCGTGGAGGTGATGGATACGCTTAGAGCGCATCAGTTGAAGGCCAAGTTCTCCAAGTGTCACTTTTGGAGAAGGGAAGTTAGATTCCTTGGGCATATAGTATCTAAGCAAGGCTTAGCGGTGGATCCCGCTAAGGTAGTTGCAGTTCAGGATTGGAAGACTCCAAGGAATGCAACCGAAGTGAGAAGTTTTCTAGGTCTTGCAGGCTTTTACCGGAAGTTCATCAAGGACTTCGCGAAGATTTCAGCTCCTCTCACTAAATTGACGAAGAAGAATTTAGTTTTCGCTTGGAGCATAGAATGCAAGCTTGCTTTTCAGAAGCTCAAGAGAGCTCTCACATCAGCACCTGTTCTAGCTTTGCCCGATGGAGGGAAGTTATTTACAGTATACACCGATGCATGTGGCACGGGGTTAGGAGCTGTTCTTATGCAAGAAGGAAGGGTGATATGCTTTGGCGATAGACAACTCAAAGTGCATGAGAAGAATTATCCCACTCATGACTTAGAGTTGGCAGCAATAGTATATGCACTCAAGGCTTGGCGCCATTATCTTCTGGGAGAAAGATTTGAGCTTTATACCGATCACAAGTCATTGAAGTATCTCTTTTCTCAGAAGGATCTGAATCTGAGGCAACAAAGATGGATGGAATTCTTGGCGTCCTACGATTTTGAGATAGCTTATACCCCTGGCAAGGGGAATGTGGTAGCAGATGCATTGAGTAGAAGAAGGTTGACCCTAAGTCCTCTATTCGTTGAGATGAAGAATTTAGAGTATGTGGCAACCTTTGATTTCTCTTTGGCGGTTGAGTCGATGACCGGTTCTTTAGCATCTCTGGAACTCAGACCTACCCTTCTTGATCAAGTTGGGGCTTCGCAGAGAGAAGACCCTCAGATAGTTGAGATTATGGATAAGCTGATTCGAGGAGAGACGTCTAGTCATCTCGCTCGATATTATATTGATGACAAGGGTTGGCTGAGGAGAGACGGAAGGTTATGTGTTCCAATGGTAGAAGATCTAGTAAGAAAAGTTCTTGAGGAAGCGCATCGCTCTAAGTTGACTATACATTCGGGCGGAGATAAGATGTATAAAGATATGAATCACATTTTCTTTTGGCCTGGGATGAAGAAGGATGTGGCAGAGTTTGTCTCTAGATGTATCATTTGCCAGCAAGTTAAGGCCGAGTCGAAGAAGCCCGGTGGGCTATTGCATCCTCTAGACGTTCCACTATGGAAGTGGGAGAGTATTTCCATGGATTTTATGGATGGGCTACCAAGGTCAAGGAAAGGGAATACGAGCATTTGGGTTATTGTGGATAGACTTACGAAGAGTGCTCATTTCATTCCGGTGAAGAGCAAGAGGACCGCATCTTGGCTAGCGTCTGTATATCTTCGTGAGATTGTGAGACTACATGGAGTCCCTTCTAGTATAGTCAGTGACCGTGACCCAATCTTTACAAGTCAATTCTGGAATAGCTTGCAAGAAGCTATGGGCACGAGGTTGAATCTAAGTACGGCTTATCACCCACAGACGGACGGTCAAACCGAAAGGGTGAATAGGGTACTCGAGGATCTGTTGAGGCTTTGTATTCTGGATTTTGGTGGTACTTGGGAAGACCATCTTCCTCTTGTTGAGTTTGCATATAATAACAGTTATCAGGCAAGCATAGGGATGGCACCATTCGAAGCTTTATATGGGAGGCCGTGCAAGTCGCCTACATGTTGGTGGGAGACTACAGATGAGCTTATACTTGGGCCTGACATGATCAGAGATACATCCGAGAAGGTCGAGTTGATTCGGAGATGGATGAAAGCGGCCCAAGATCGACAGAAATCCTATGCTGATAAGCGAAGAACTGATTTGGATATGGTTTTCGTGAAGGTTTCTCCTTTGCGGAATGTGGTCCGATTCGGAGCCGTTGGGAAGTTAGCACCGAGTTTTGTTGGACCATTCCCTATTATAGAGAGGATCGGGCAGATGGCTTATAGAGTGGAGTTGCCCGAGAAGCTTGCCGGAGTACACGATGTTTTTCATGTCTCGCATCTCCGGAAGTGTTTACATGAATCAGCAGAGGTTGTTGAGCCGAGTGTTCTGAAAGATGTGGAAGTGGAGAAAGAGGCTACCTTGAGGAGAGCTCCGATTCGTATCTTGGGGGCAGAGACCAAGAAGCTAAGGAATCGAGAGGTCAAGTTGGTGAAGGTTCAATGGGGTGAAGCCAAAGAAGACGCAACTTGGGAAACCGAGGAGAAGATGCGTGGGCTTTATCCATTCCTTTTTGAGGGTACACTCTCAATCTCTTTTCTTTGTTAGCATATCTTTCTCTTTGCTATCCATGTTTATCTAGTTTATCGTGTTAATCTTGTCATGAGAACCTTAGGTAGAAACCCTTTGGATGAAACATGTGTTTGAAACATGTTATGCTTGATGGTTGCAAGTGGTTGCAAGTGTTTGCAAGTGGTTACTCGTGGATGCATTATACACATTAGGCACTAGATCGGCTCACACACTCCTCATATTGCATATGCATGAGTGTTTACGCTTATTCATGGATGAAATTTTTGTGTTATCACATGGATATTGCATATGGATGTATGTTATGTGCACGCATATAGATGTTATACATTATGTTAGGAATTGCATACATATGGATTCATTTCACTAACATAATTTGCATTGATGATATTTGCATTAGGTAAGTACATATACACACACCTTTGCATATATTCATACAACATTTAGAATCTTGTAAGGAAAATGATTGCTCGTGGATGATGTTTTGAGTAGATGGATGTTGGATGGTAGGATACGTTCTTCCTAACTTGAAGATTTCGGGGACGAAATCCTTTAAGGAGGGGAGAATGTAACAACCCGTATTTTCAATAACCTGTTATAACGTAAATCGAGGCAGAATTTAATTTATAAATCTGAATCAAGGGAAACGGGCTATGCCATTGCGTTCTTCTCGGAAAAATACGCGAAATAGAGTCCGAGTTTTCGAAAATCGGAGTCCGTATGACCCGATTAAGGCCCAACGAAGTTTTCAGAAAATTTCAATGTAAAAACAGATTTCAAATTCAAGTTTGAATTTGGAAAAATTAGGGCAGATTGGGCCAGGCGGGAAAATTCCCGCCAGAGCACCCAAGTCGACAGCCCTGTCGACTTGGGAGTCGACTTGGTCGGACCCAAGTCGACAGCCCTGTCGACTTGGCTGTCGACTGGGTCCAGCCGGGCAGTTTTGCCTGGTGCACCATTTTGGGTTTTTGTTGAGTTTGGGGGCTTGATTCGGTTTTAAGGGCTGAGATTGGAACTAGGGTTTAATCCTAAGGCTAGAACTAGTCCTAATCTCTATAAATAAGGCCCTAACCTAACCCTAAATCATCATTATTCATTCAAGTAACTAAACTATGGCAAAATCAATCCTCTCATGGCCTCCACTCTCTTCATAAAATTTCTAAGTTATTTCTATGAGAGATTTTCCATGCATACAAGTGTTTTCAAGCTTGTATGAGTGTCATTAGCTTGCATTCAAGTCAAGTTTCCATATTTACATCATAAAGCAAGGGTTTTGATCAATTTTGCTCAAGGGATTTTCTATTAAAGCTTGCATTTTGGGTCTAATTGATTGCATAAGGGCTTTGTCATATTTTTGTGTCTTCATAAGCATTGTAAGCCCTTTTCTACTTTCATATTTAAACTCTAAAGTTAATGAATGATGCAAGTTGTGTTTGATCATTATGATATGCAAGTTTACTATGATGTGTTATGCAAGTTTATCATGTTATGTTATGCAAGTTTGCCATGTTATGATATGCAAGTTTATCATGTTATGTTATGCAAGTTTGCCATGTTATGATATGCAAGTTTATCATGTTATGTTATGCAAGTTTGCCATGTTATGATATGCAAGTTTATCATGTTATGTTATGCAAGTATGCCATGCTATGATATGCAAGTTTACCATGTTATGCTATGCAAGTTTGTCATATGATATGCAAGTTATGTTATGCAAGTTTGATATGCAAGTTTGTCATATGATATGCAAGTTATGTTATGCAAGTTTGGGTTGATCCTTTTGTTCATGTTATCATGTTATGCAAGCTTATCTTGGGTTTATGAGCTTAAAGCTTCAAGCTTTATGCTAAAGGTTGCATTTTGGCAACATGTAAGTTATCATATCTCTTATGATAACTTGCATGTGAGGCTAAATGCGAACTTATGGCCATTTCTACATGTCATTTATCACCATGTATCACCAATATGCTAAGTTTGGTTTTATGCATGCTTTTGAGGCCTAAAATGTAATATGCAAGTATATGAACATATGTACATTTCATATGCCACCATGTTAAACTTGTGGCTTCAACACCTTTATGTCATGATTATGCCAAGTTCCCTCTTTCTATCCTTTATGCGCTATTGCGATATGTAAGCGATGGGATTGCGTTTGGGGTTGGGTAAACTTAAAAGACATAAAAACATGAGCTTGGGAATTTACCTATTAAGTTAGGTCTACCCTTTGGGAATTTACCTATTATGTTAGGTCTACCCAAATGGTTGAAAACTTGTAACATGTTTTGGAAACATGATGGACATGACACTTAGAAAAGATAAGTGTGACCAACTCGAGGTTGGGTTGAGTTTGTAGCGTAAACCTACCCGGAACCGACCGGCTTAACTAGTTGCTACAAACAATAGGACCCAATGTGAGAAGTTGGTCATGTTGTACCTTGAACCCGAGGTTAGACCAAGTTGTGGTGTAAAGCTACCCGGACCCGCCCGGCTTAACTAGTAACCGCAACAAAGTCTAATGTGAGAGGTTAAGGCGCATTAAATTAATTAATGCCTCATGATTAGGGTTAAGTCATGGTCCACTTAATACTTAACCAATTTGGGCTTGGTAGATTAATCAGGGTTAAGTCGTGAACTCATCATTACACTTAACCAAGTTAATCCATGATTAGAAAGAGGGTTAAACCGTACTTAACCCACTGGAAAAATCCTAGCAATGGGGGTCCACTCCAGCAGTAATCCCAAGTTTGTATCATTAAGACCCTAGGGTCTAGGCTAGGGAGGGAGCACGATTACTGGACTGGAGGTAAGTGACCAAAAACGACGGCAGAAGGGTACGCCGGTGTAGTTCCGGGCGGACCATGGTCGTGCACATAGTCCGAAGCCGGGGAAAACATGCACGGGTACCAGTAGATCGAGACTGTGCACTCATGTTTATGGTGTCCAGGGGTTGACACCCTAGGGCTTGATACACCCGACGGGAGACCCTGCACAGTCTGACTACAATTATGTTTGGGCCGTATTGACACCAACACGTGACGAGTTAGGCTTATAGGGAGTCGATCGACTAGACCGTTTGGTTGGACCTCGTATGAGGGTCACTTCATGTTATTGGGCCAAAGCTTGGGCCAAAGGATCAATACTTGTTTATTCAAGTCATGTTAGTTTGCTAGTACACCTGTGGTGCAAAAACCTTAATCCTGATTATGCGATGACACCTTTATCTACCTTGTTAGTTAATCATCATGCCAGTATGTAGTTATCCATATGTTCATCTCAGCTTTCATCATGCTAGTTAACTTTATCAGTTTACATTGATTGTAGTAGGGCTTACTCATTCTTTTTGACTGACCTGTTTTCTTTCGCCTCTTTTCTTCCGTTCCCCCCCCCCCCCAGGTTCTCAGGGTGGGAACATTGGAGCTTAGCTTGGATTTCGGATTGCTTGCTTGTGGGATTTCAGCTCATGTACGGTTTCGACATGAAGCTAGCTATGGTTATCACTTATTTTGGGGATAGTACTTATGTATTTCAGTTTTTCAGTAATGTTGTTTTTATCTAGGCTTGTGTATTTGGAAAATTGACATTATGTTGTACCAGACTTGTTTTGAAATGGTTTGAAATCTTCCGCTGTTTTATCTATGTTATTTACTCTGTTTACATATATACATGTGTTCTTGTTCTGCCTTGATATATCATTATGCATGTTTACCTGATTCAAATGCCCCTCCAAAGTCAGAGTGCTTGCAAGAGCCACCCTGGCGGAGGTGGGGTGTTACAGAAAGGATTGAGATTTGGTTTATCTTATACGAGGAATATCGAACTCTAATGCAGGGTATTGGGAATCAAATAATATTGCAATATTAGTTTCAAAACAAACAAGAATATTGATTTCAAATTTTATTGAACATTTGTTGTTCAATTAGAATTGATCGAATATAGTATTTGAGGTAGAGTTAGCCAAACATAGTTATTCAGGGAGAGTTTCCATTGCGTACGACTGCTAGCGTAATTCGCAGGGCTGTAGATAGCCTATGGCAGTCGGATGTTTCTTGAGGGAATCAGGCGTAACCATTGTGATCGCTGCGATCTAGAGTCAAGCGAATGGAGTGAGTCGAATATTATTTAATCGATAGGAGTATTTAAGTCAAGTTAGTCCAGTTGAGTTAACTAAGTCGAGTTAGTCAAGTTAGAGTTATTCGATCAAAGTAAACCAGTGAGAGTTAATCAGAGGAAATTTGGTTTATATCATTAAGCATATACATATATGGATAACGTGAGTTGCTCGAGTATAAGAAAAAGGGGAAAGGGTTTTAAAGAAATATATCGATATTTCCGACGGAAATGGGAAAAAGCTGGATACATATATATATATATACATATATATATATACATATATATATATATACATATATATATACATATATATATATATATATATACACGTACTCAAAATCATATAAACAGTTCTGTTACAATAGAACAAAGTTAAATCAAATGTTTTAAATGTAATGGGAGATTTAAAGGTTTATTAACTATTGGGTTAAATATATTTTAAAGAGTCAAGTTATGTCATGTATCGAATCAGCAAACTCATGTGGTTCACACAATTGTTATTTGATAGATAAACACCGACTATCAAACCTTACCAATACGATTATTGGCATGGAAAGATCGGGATCGAATTATATTTGAAAACCATTCCGACCAACAAATAAGTGAAGATGTCAATTGGAGATGGAAAAATTGAAGGCCGTGGATCTTCATAAGTGGGAGGATTAGTTGACGAATATTCTCTATGTTGCAACCAGAGTTATTCTGACGTGATTCGGTCATGATTGGAATCTACGGATTGCAAGGACTTCTCGCTACTGATCCTTGGAGTGATTCCTATATAAGGTTGCGGTAGGAGGGTGCCTTTGGTTCATTCTATTCCTGGATGACTTGTATGGACGAATGTTTGACAGAGTATTTCCTTAGAACCACGTACGTTGATTTTTACAAATATACCAAGTTGGTGGCAAAGAGGGGCACTTCTTTAATACCCAGAGTATATTTGTGGACGTCAATTAGTGATTTGACGGAACTGACGATGTGGCATTCAAAGTGAATGATGACCAGTTGTTTTAAAGTTAAGCTCTGGCCTCAAGCCTCATCAACCGGGAAATGACAAAAATCGGGCAGGCCGCATGGCTATGTGGGTCGCTCCCATTAGGATGTATGATCACCTATCTAGAGAAATTCTATTTGCTTCTTTAATCTATATTCGATGTTGTCCCTTTTCGGGAGGCGGTTGCTGATCCGAACCGTTGGTGATATACATTCGATACACTCAAGAGAAATGAGTGGTCGGTCATGTGTGGGCCGGGTTGCAAGAAGTTCTTGTTGAACCCAGTGTATTCGCCTCTAGAGATACACAGTCGGAAGGTGGTCCCATACCTTGTCAAGGTTGGAATCCAATATCCAATAAGCGCCCACGGTTTTTGGTTTGTATACTATATATGGGGAGCGTGAGATGCAAGCGTTCCTCTAGATTGTTATTTACTTGTATTTAGACAATACGATAATATCAGAATAAGTTATGATTTCAAAAATATTTTGTGTTATAGTAAGGTAAAAACTGTCCGTATTTATGTGTGGGCTGGTCTTACTATTACCCTTTGATTTCAGAAAAGATTTCCCAAAGTTAACAAGTTGTTTGTGTTGTGAATTTATCACTAAAAGTATTCCAGACTGACCCGGTGTAATTTGCTTTTCCCCAAATGTGCTCTGGTCAGACCGAGTGTATTTCCAGGTTAGGTTCGCTTGGAGTTTCAGGAACCGGAAGCAGGAGGCTTCACCGCTAGTTATATAAAGTTATTTCCACTGTGCAGTTATATGTTATGCTCTGATGATTGGGATGTATATACTGTTCTTTATATAAAGAGATTTGATATTATATTTTATTCGTTCCGCTGTGAGATTCTGGTATTTGTTCTTCTTCTTTCTTCTATTCTAATATTTCTTTCTTTCTTATCTCACCCTCTAAATTCCTTCTCATGACAATTTGGGGTTCGATACTTGGGTTTTTGGCAAGTGATACGGGTTTATGTATTGTTGTCGAAAATTCGACTGTCGTATTTTCCCCCGGGTCGTTACATGGATGATGCTTATTGATGACCAATATACATTTATTGTTCAAGTTGGTATTTATTTTGGTCTATTATTTTATACTAAAATAGAGCAGAATTGAAATTATAGAAAACAAAGAACTTAGGCCTGCATAACCTTGGAAGATGTGATAATAGTATATAGCCAGAATTGTACGTAGGGACAACATATACAAAACTTTGTATAATATGCCTACAAATGAGAGAAAATAAGAAAATTCAGATTAAACAGAATGCGATATTCAAACCTAAAAGGTAATTAATTTTGTGAGGTATCTTATCATAAAAATGCAATTTTATACGATGTGTGTAAGTCCAAGAAGGGCAAAATGGATTGAAAGCAAGTTGTCGTAACATACAGATGAATGTAGATGGAAAAAGTTGGATTAGTTGAAAATGCAACTATTGGAGAAGTAAAATCAGCATCTTACTATCAAGGAAATAAGCAAATGTAGATTAAAAAATATTATCATATTATATGCAAACAAAACCAAGGAATTTAGAGCCGGCCCGAAGCCCAAGCAACCTAGACATTTGTCTAGGGCATCAAAAAGCGAAGGGGCATCAAAAATTTACTGCTTCTTTAGTTCTTCTTATCTCGCTCGCGATCGATTTGTCTCGCCTCTCAGATTCTCGTCTCGCAGTCACCCTGAACCCTCCCCTCGTGCTCGCCGACGGCCCGTCAGTGCCGTTCCCTGTCCCCTCTCACGGCCAGTGCTCTCCGGCCCCTCCCCATCTTGCGATCTAGTTCTCGCAATCCAATCAGAGGCGATTCTCGGATTCAGGGATCCACTGATTCAGTGTTTAAGGTATAGCCCTAATTTTAATGTTTATATAGTGTATAGATATTTTAATTTTGCAGTTTTTGATTCAGGCTCCGACAATAAAAAACCGACATTCCATGTCCGAAGTAAAAAACAAATTGTTTTCGATACTTGTATATAGCTATGTATCATTTTTGTCATATACATAAGGTAATATGAAAGTCTCAGCTGAGATATTCATAATTCAAAATAGTCATTGTCTTCACTGAAGAAATGCTCATGTATTTGTTGACTTTTTTTTATATTTTCGATGAACCTTTACACTTTTAAAAATATTCATTTAGTTTCCCAAACAGCAGCAGACAACAAACTAAACAAAGATAGTTTAGCAGTAAGATATGGTGATATACAGTATGATAAACAAATTATAACAAAGAAAATAAAGTTGGTTTATTACCTTTCGAGTTTCAACTCTTTGGACTTGCGCTAAAACGCAGGCACTCAACAGTCGTCATGGTTTTGGCATAAGAAAAGGAGGCAATCTTCTAGCCTAAGTAACAACTTACTGATTTAATAGTTGATTTCTATATTTATTGATACAGAAAAAGGAATAGGAGAAATAAATAAAATTAAAAACAATTCAAGCTCCTTCGTATCAAACGGCTAAGATTAAATTAATGAAATAGGATAGGCTTAATTAGTTATTATATTTGGTACGCAGTATTAGAAAACATTAATCTAGCAAGCAAAATACTTCAACGGGAGGAGATTGATATTGAAGATGCAATTACAAAAATTAAAGGGCTTATAGAATTTTTTGAAAAATTTAGAGAAGAAGGATTTGAAATTATGATGAAGGAGGCAAAATAAATTGCAGATGAAGTTGGCATTGTTCCAAAGTTTCTTGAAAAGAGAGTCGTGTGAAGAAAAAAAACAATTTGATGAAGATATGGTTGAGAATGGCAATCGGCAATCTCTTGAAGAAAATTTTAGAGTTTCCTATTTTCTTCACATAATAGACCAAGCTTTGACTTCACTTAAAGATCAATTTGAGCAATTCAAACTTTATGAAGAAACTTTTGGCTTTTTGTTAAACTTAAGATTCAAAAATACAGATGATGAAGAATTGAGCAAAGTTGCATGAAATTAGAACGTTTTTTGGAACATGACGAAGAACAAGGTATTTATGGTAAAGAGTTATTCTTTGAGCTTCGACAATTAAAAATAATTCTACCATCGAAGATAGCTAGATCAATTGATATTTTTAATTTCTTGAAATCTTTTTGTGATGTTAATGGATTTTTAAATGCTTGGGTTGCTTATCAAATTCTGTTAACTATTCAAAACACAGTTGCTTCAGCGGAAAGAAGTTTTTCAAAATTGAAGTTGATAAAAATGTATCTTTGAACCATTATGTCACAAGAGAGATAAAGTGGATTAGAAATTATCTCAATTGAAAATGAGTATTTGGATAAGCTCAGTTATGACGTGATAATAGACGAGTTTGCTTCGAAGAATGCACGAGTGCATATTAATTTGTTATGATATTATATTATATTTTTGTTTAGATGCTATAGAAATGACTAGCTAAACAATGTTTTGTGATCTATTTAAATTTTATTATGAAATATGTGTTTGATTCTTTTTTCTATTTAAAATGGGGCAACAAAAATGAAAGAATGAACAGTTCATCTAGGGCATTTGTTACCCTTGGGTCGGCACTGCCAAGGATAAACACATGTTAAACAAATTAATTGTAAACAAATTGATTTTAAGATGATATCAAATTGAAATAGAATAAAAAGCATGGAAGTATTAGTTAAATAAGTTGCATTTCATAAATTCTACTAAGAACATAAGCATACCTCTCATATCTTTCAAAACCACTCAACGGAAAATAACCTCGATTAAGAGGGATTTACTCTCAATGGAATCATATCACATACACACACACACATCTGAACATATTTTCATGTATGTCTGTCGTAATAGCCCAGCGGTTAAGGACTTATGCCATGGTAACAGTGGCGCGAGTTCGAAACCTGGAATGGCATGCTAAGAGCTTACCATGTGCATATGCTAAGATCAGCCACTTATGTGGTGCTCGCGGACTAGGCTAGGTGCACTAGGGAGGGTTTTACGACTCTGATTGGTTTCCCTTTTGAACAAATTCAAAAAAAAAACATATTTTTCATGTATATATGACATAAGCTTCAAGCCAACAATTTTCTTCCTGGTGAAGTATGGATATTTTTTATTAAAATAAACTAACCGTGAAACGGAGATTATACTCTCATAACTCGATCCAAGCTTATATATTGTCCAATGTCTATTAAACTCATCACCCAAGCATTTCAATCCAATTTAATTGCAATATTTCTAAAGTACAACTTGGACTTTTATGAAAAATGTAGCTTTAGAATGATCTAAATTTAGATACATAAAAACAACGAGATTAAGAAGGAGAAACCTAATTAATTAATTCGCTTTAATTGTAAAAGATTTATGAATCTAAAGCAGGAACTTATGATTGAAGAGCAATGGCAATAAAGCTAAGAAAAATATAGGAAAAAAACATATTACCGTAGTATATTATATCTATCTCTGCACAAACTGGCTCCATCTGCCCCTTATGTACATTAATATCAATCATTGCATTGCTTGCAGAAAAAGGCATAGAGAGGAATTAGGGTTTAAAATTATACGAATTCACGCCTTAAAAATTAATACTAAAATTTTGTTTGTAAGAAGAATTGCAAAGAGGATTGTATGGTAAGGTTCGAAAAATAGTTTTATTCGAAAAGAGAACTACATAAAAGAGGAGTCACTTGTCTTTTCATTATTTTACATGGAATAATCAATTAATCGCTTTTCCTTAAATAATTTCCCATAGAAAGCATAGAGATGTAAAACAATATCAAACTCTAATCTAAAAGACGATAAACTAATACCTTATTCACTTGTTCTTGAAGTTGTATGTTTTTCCCTACTTCTTCCACCTTCTATTCAGCAGATTCGTCCATTTCCTCCAAATTAGCTCTCTGTCTCCTACATCTAATCAAAGTAATCATGGAAACCTATTCTTTCAAATAAACCTACAACAACTTCAACATATTGAACTGAATACAAAAATGTGAAGAATAACTATATTTTACGACTCCGGTCGGTTTCCCTTCTGAACAAATTCAAAAAAAAACATATTTTCATGTATATATGACATAAGCTTCAAGCCAACAATTTTCTTCCTGGTGAAGTATGGATATTTTATATTAAAATAAACTAATCGTGAAGCGGAGGTTATACACTCATAAATCGATCCAAGCTTACATATTGTCCAATGTTTACTAAACTCATCACCCAAGCATTTCAATCCAATTTAATTGCAATATTTCTAAAGTACAACTTGGTCATTTATGAAAAATGTAGCTTTAGAATGATCTAAATTTAGATACATAAAAACATCGAGATTAAGAAGGAGAAACCTAATTAATTAATTCACTTTAATTGTAAAAGATTTCTGAATCTAAAGCACTAAAGCAGGAACTTATAATTGAAGAGCAATGGCAATAAAGCTAAGAAAAAAAATAGGAAAAAAACATATTACCTTAGTCTATTATATCTGTCTATGCACAAAATGGCTCATCTTCCCCTTATGTACATTAACATCAATCATTGCATTGCTTGCAGAAAAAGGCATAGAGAGGAATTAGGGTTTAAAATTATACGAACACGCTTAATAATTAATACTAAAATTTTGTTTGTAAGAAGAATTGAAGTATTGCAAAGAGGATTGTATGGTAAGGTTTGGAAAATAGTTTCACTCGAAAAGGGAACTACATAAAAGAGGAGTCTCTTGTCTTTGCATTATTTTACATGGAATAATCAATTAATCGCTTTTCGTTAAATAATTTTCCGTAGAAAGCATAGAGATGTAAAACAATATCAAACTCTAATCTAAAAGACGATAAACTAATACTTTATTCACTTGTTCTTGAAGTTGTTTGTTTTTCCCTACTTCTTCCACCCTTTATTCAGCAGATTCATCCATTTCCTCCAAATTAGCTCTCTGTCTCCTACATCCAATCAAAGTAACCATGGAAATCTATTCTTTCAAATAAACCTACACTAACTTCGGCATATTGAACTGAATACTAAAATGTGAAGAATAACTATGTCGCTTAGACCTTATAATCTAAGCAATAACTATACCAATGTCTTCAGTCTAAATGTTAGTTCAATATAATCAACATTTTAATTATGTTAATATAAACATAATTCAAATGGAATGCAGTAAAAATCATAACTGGAAAGCAAACAGTTCCTACATCAGATTAGTTGTTAATAATCATGCTCAAAAGCTGACAAATCTAAACTTGGAAACTGAGCATCTGACATTCGAATATAACATTCCTATAGTTGTTGGCAATAATGAAGATAGCACGTCACTCCCAGTGTGTTACTATTCCGTTAGCCAAAATAAATTATGGTAGCAATGATACTAACCTTAGAAAATTGATGATAATCCTTGAAAATATAATATTCTTTGTAAATACTAAAAAAAAGCCAATACAAATATATTGTAACGACCCGGAAAATCTGAACCAATTTAAAAAAAATTAATTGGCGAAAATAGTGGATTTTAAATATTTAAAATAAATATTTTAAATAATAGCAATGAAAAGTGAGTTTGAATCGACGTGTGAAAACGAATATAATTAATTCTAATTATAAACAAGGCCTGAAATGGAACGGAAGTTTCAAAATTTGAATTCAAACTTTGACTGACTGTACCGGGTGTAGAACAAAACGGATTTGAGTGAAACCAAAAATATTTAAATCTGTTAGTGAGTACCTTTCTAACGAATCTAAAAAATCGAAGTTTCATAGCGGAAAGCAAAAGTTATGGCCAAATGAATTTTCAGAAAGGTCGCTATGGAATTTATATAGCACATGAAATTGGCCGTTTTGCAAATGACCTCGGAATTCGACGAAACCACTTTTGTTGGATCCGGCATGTGAAGTTATTGCTAGGTTTCAAATTTCATAATTTTTGAAGCTAGTATGTGAGCGTAGCAAAGGAAAACGTGTTTCGGTCAATTACAGTTAAATTGGATCGACCAGAAATGGGCCTTTTTGCATACGGTCTCAAAATTCGATGAAACTAGTTTTCTTGCGATCGTATTGTCAAAACATAGCTAGATTTATTTTTCTGGAATTTTTAGAGTCACTGTGTGGGCCCGGCAAATTAAAATGTACGTTCAAATCAGAAATTGAATGTTTTATATTTTAATTTGAAGAATAATTTATCGTAACAGCCGAAATGGGGTACGAAACATATCCCATTGTGTCCGGGATGGGGGTAATTAGCTAGGAGCGACAGTCGTTGGGTTTCATTTCGAGTTCGTGTGCAAAAACCCTATTTTAAAATTTAATAAATTATGAACCAGTAGGAAATTTTCTTTCATAATTATTTTAAAAATCAAAAAATTAAAAAACCCTCATATCAGCCGATCTCGACGGCGAAAGTTGCTCAAACTTTCCCGACCAGATCGCCACTGCCTCGCTCTACGATAGGCCGCGCCACTACCCGAAAACGAAGCGCCTCTCCTCCCTCTTCAAATCAAGACCAACCCCAGCCTCCCTCGTCGCCTGTATCGAGAGCAGCACCTCCGGGAAGTTCAGAACTTCCCAGCGCCGCCTCGAGTTCCTCCGACCACCAAACAGGCTGCGGCCACCACCCCCTGGAGCGCCTCTCGAAGCTCTTTCGCGTGGCATAGCCCGATCGACACCTCGCTTCAAGGATTCGCCGAGAACCTTAAACCTAGTTTTGAACAGGTATACGGCTAATTTATTTTGAACTGACTTTTACACTTTTAAGCGCTGCAAACTTGTAAAAATCATATCTTTTTCGTTTCTTGACGAAACTCAGTGAAACAAGAGACAGTGGACTCATGTGGACGTCTTCTACCTTCTAGAAGAGACCGCATATTTTTCTGAGCCTTCTGCTATTTTTGGTGGAGTGGAACCCAATGTGAGATTTCTAATTTATAAACGATATGGAAAACGACGTTGTATAAATTATACATAGTCGATGTATGAGTTATATAAGCATTGTACACCTTTGTATAAACGTTGTATAAGTTGTACGTTCGATGTATAAGTTGTATACGCGTTGTAAAAATTATATATGTGTTGAAATAGAAGTGAAATGCTATATATAAATATAAATAAATAAATAAATATATATATATATATATATATATATACGCCCCTCATCCACAAACCATGGACGATATTTATTGGTTGTGGTTGTTGTGAAAACTGATTGATAGCGAATGGTTGATTGAAATTGTTTGTGGTTGGAATTGATTGATTGTGGTTGAAAAATACCCGTTTGTGTTTGAGAAATATTTGGTTGAAACCACATAGGATTAGTTTGTGGAAATGAAAAAAATATACATGCCGCCTGCGTGCGAACTAGATGCCTGATTCCCCATTGTCAAAAGCTGAGAGGCTTTAAGGTAGAGCGAGGAGCCGTACTAGGGACGGTCCCGGTTTTAACTACCCTGCCGTTTTGCTGCCGAAATTTTGAATAATATTCATGTGTTAGAATTATTTCCATTTGTTGAAACCATATTTATTCGTTGAATAGAAAACCTTCATGTGTTGAATTGAAACTCACTCATTGAATAGAAATTCATGTGTTGAATGGTATTCGTGTTTTAAATATAAAAATCACATTTTTACTCTATATATGTAAACTATAGAAAACCTTCATGTGTTGAATCGATATTCATTCGTTGGATAGAAATTCATGTGTTGAACGGTATTCGTGTTTCAAATATAAAAATCACTTTTTTACTCTATATATATACTATAGAAAACCTTCATGTGTTGAATCGATATTCATTCGTTGGATAGAAATTCATGTGTTGAATGGTATTCGTGTTTTAAATATAAATATCACCTTTTTATCGATATATATAAACTATAGAAGACCTTCATGTGTTGAATCGAAGTTCATTCGTTGAATTGAAATTCATGTGTTGAATGGTATTCATATTTTGAAAGAAAGTGTTTTATAATAAAAATCCAATTTTTATCATCGATATGAACTATATAAAATAATATTGTTTTGAAATAAATTGTTTTACATTAAAAATCACATTTTTATTATATACGTGAATTGTTAAAAATAGTGAAGTGTTGAAACAGAAACAGTTGGATAAAAATATCATTTTTATCAAATGTATGAAATTCATATGGTTTTGAAATCGAAGAATCGATATATATACAAAAATAGAATTGAAATATATCGAATAAAGAAGCTGCAGTTCGTATTTTGAAACCGTGATTTCAAACGATTAGTGCGGGAGATTCGACCATCGGATTTTCCCGAAACCGCAACTATTAGGTTCGCATTGGAAATATCTTTCCAACGACACCAACTTTGTAAAAATCCAACGGTTGGATTGTCTGGAATGTTTAATTCAAATCTGAAGAAAAATAGCGCCAGAATCGATTCTATATATATATATATATATATATATAATTATATTTAATCGAATAACGACGCTGTAGTTCGTATCTTGAAATCGAAACTTCAAACGATTGTACCGGGAGATCCGACCGTCGGATTTTCCCGAAACTAGAACCGTTGGATTCATTTTGAAAAGATATTTCTAATGATGTAAATTTTTTCAAGATCCAACGGTTAGATTTTCAGATATGTGTAAATCAAATCTGAAGAAAAACAGCGTCACGGCCGCGTTATGGCCCGAAGCGTCTTTTCGAAAAAATTGGCTATTTTAAAATAAATAAAAATAGCAATAAATCATTATAAAATATTATAAACGATATGGATGTGAAATTTAGAAACTAACTGAAGGTTGGCAAAGTCGAATGGTTTCTTGGGTATTGATCTGATGTTGGTTTCGGCCTTCGGGCTTAATATTTGGGAAATCTTTCTCTTACTGATTGACGATTAGTGACTAATGAATTGAAATGATGTGTAGTAGTGTTTTTGTAGCACTTGTTTATTATATACGCGAGTTGCTCAGAAAGACCGGGTTTATCCCATTCTGTATAACTGAATCGACGATAAGAAATCGAAGATGAAGACAATGGTCGAAGACCAGAGATCTTCACCTCGTTTGGATGGTAACCGAGGTCCTGATTGGGAGGCATCCCGAAATATGGATAATGAGTGGTGATCGTCCAGACGTACGTGGTGATCGATGGGTTTGCGAGGTATATAGTGCCTCCGGTTTCGTTCAGACCCAGAACGGACTTGCTAATGGACAGTGTGTCTGACATTGGAATTCATTCTGCGCGATTGATAACCATCAGTTGCGTGGTGTGAATTGCCTGTGTGGCATGCTAAGATGTAGTGATCAGGGCTTCTTTTGAAAATCAAAGTCTTGTGGTGATGATCAAAGCCCCGCCTGTGTGGCGTAGCTTTGTGTACAACGTGAATTCGCGAACCTCACACCTGGTATGAACCAAAAACGGGAGGAAGGACCTCAGGGAGGACATGCATTTCTTTTTAGCTAGAAGTGGTGTTAGTGGTTTTAAACGTCTGAAGAGTTTGACTTATGTGGTTGTTACTGTTGCGAGGCGCCTCGGTTAGATCGGACGATCCGGGTCCAATGGAGTCATTCGTTGGCTCTTGCCCCATAGGGCAGGGAAACGCATTGTTCAGGAATTTTAATCCACACCGGTGGACCGGCCCTGATGATCCAAGGGTCGATGCTCTCTGACCCTGAGGCTCAGGCTAGATAGTCTCGAAGTCGGTAAGGACTATCTTTTTCCTTGGTTCATGACGGAAATCCAATTTCCAAATACGTGACTGTGCGGTTTCGATTGTATATATATATGGCGACATGATATATGGTACCCATGCCGTCTATGATTGATAGTTATGATTCGAAATTATTTTTGAAACTTGTAAACACTAGTAATAATATCAATTGCTTTTGTTTTATTCTTATCAAGCATCTTTTGGCTATTATAAGGTAAAACTCTATCCTCCGGTTTGTGTTGCATTGTGTGATGGGAACTGAGTCTTATAATGGCTTCATTTTTATAAAAAAAACATTGCGATGTTTAAAAGAATGATTTGTTTTTGAAGCACTGGCAAATCCATGGAGTAAACCTGTTCCATGAAAGTGGCATGGTCCTGTGATTAGCCATATTTTGAATGTGTTGAGTAGATTTCTCATACCAGTCCAATGACCGACTCGTAGTTTGTTTCACTTTCAAACTCGGGTGCCCCTTTTTCTACACGGGCAGCCTTGTATTCAGGTTTAGCTGGCTTTCTCTGGATAGCTGAAGCTGAAGATGGATTCTATCATTTATCTCTTTTTATGTTGTTCAGCTCCTATTGTACATATTATGTTTGTTTCCGTTGTAGACATTTATGTATAGCTGAACTGTATTTGTTCTAAGTATGATCCTGTATACTTTGTAACTCTAATGTTTATGTTTATCCAGTATATTATTTGTTCATTATCTGGTGTATTTATTTAATCCTGTTCTGTTGTTATCTGTTTCTATGTTATATTCCAAGGATTGCCCTTGCCGCCGTCAGTACGGGGTTTGGGGTCATCTCATTTGGTATCAGAGCTTTGGTTAAGCTTAGTTCTGGAATATAACATATTAACGAACTCATCAGAAATAGAACCAGTAGTGTTCTAGGATGGGTAACTCTATACAGATAGGATCAGTAATATCCTAGTATGAGTAAAGCAGAATGAAATACACCCCACTAGACACATTTACATTTGAAGTATATGTTTCTATGTTTTAAAATACCTTTTCTGTGACCTAACACTTGATCTGCTATTTGTAGAAGTACTAAAAAAATGAGTGTCAGAAACAGAAGGAATGTAGAACCAGATCTAGAGGCTCTATTTAAGAGATATCGAAATCTGGGTGGAGCACAATTCTTGGGCAATGAATCTATTATTCAAACTCAAGCTTGGGTGAGCTCTGTAGAAAGAATATTCGAGCGTTTCCAGCTGAGAGATGACCTGAAAAGGTTAGTAGAATCTTGGGCGCTCAAGGAAGAAGCTTTAATCGGGTGGGAAACAATCATCAAAGATAATCCAGAAGGTGATATCACCTGGGATAGATTCAAAGAGATTTTCCTAGGAAGATTTACTCCTCCTGAAGTGACTGAGCGATTATCTGATGAATTCTCATATTTGATAAAAGGAGATATGAACGTTCCAGAATATCATAAGAGATTCAACGAACTTTCTCACTTTGCCCCTCATCTGATTCAAGATCCAAAGAGGAAGAATCTGAAATTTATTCATGGCCTACAAAGAAAATATCAGAATAGTGTGATGAGGAATGTGAAGCTTCCTTTTTCAGAAATGATTTATATGGCTTATCAGTATGAAGATCTCCATAAGAAAGGTATGTTGTGCGACGAAGAGGAAGCCAGCTCTAGTAACAAAGAAGAGTCGGAAACAGACATTCCTGAAGCTAGCACGAGGTCTGAGGTCAGTAAAGAGCCTAAAGTCATTCGGAAAAGGGCCAGATCTGAAAAAGAACCAGCAACAACTACCATATGCCTTAACTGCAATCAGAAAGGCCATTTGTCCAGGAAATGTAAATCTTTGAAGAAACCAATAAAGGAAGGATATAGAGCCAATCGAAAGCAACAGAAGAAGAGATTTAGAACGGATGGGGAGTTTCAAGAGAATAGTGAGTGCAAACAGTGCCATAAGGCAGGTCATCTTGCAAAGGATTGCCCGCTCTTAAACAAGCCCGAAGTAGTTCAAGTGAATGAAGTAGCAGAAGTGCCTGCATCTTCGTCTGCTCAGGAAAGGCCAGATGTTTAAGAAGGCACGCTTACTGTCAAAGACATTCCTATTAAAGTACTATTTGACACCGGCGCATCGCGAAGCTTTGTTGCAAAGAATGCAGCTAAGAAGCTGGATTTGAATTTGAAGAAGCTCAAGGAACCAATGATTGTCCAGAATCCGGTTGGGGGTTCCATTGATCTCAGTTGGGTATGTGGAGTGCCGGTTTCTTTTTCTCATTATCGGTTTCCTACCATCGCGGTCGTCATGAATTTTGCAGAGTTTGATCTTATCTTAGGGTTAGACTGGTTGACCAAGTATGAAGCTGAGGTTAAATGCGCCGACAGAGTCGTTAAGGCGAAGATTAAATCAGGTGATTATATAACCATTCCCTGTGAAGGTCAGAATGCTAATAGAAAAGACTTCTGGGCAGCTTTGGATGTTTCTCCTGTTCAAATAGAAAATATCCCTGAAGACATAGAGAATATTCCTGACCTCATCAAAGACATTCCTGTCGTCAAGAACTATGCGGATGTGTTCGAAGAAGTTGTTCGCTTACGTCTGCAGAGAGAAATAGATTTCATGATTGCTTTGATTCCGAATGCAAGGCCGGTAGTCCACGCTATTCGAAGAACGTCCTTGAAAGAGAAAGAAGAACTTGAAAATCAAACACAACAGCTAGTATGGAAGGGTCTGATCAGGCCTAGTTTCTCAGATTGGGGAGCACCAGTGGTGTTTGTCCCAAATTCAGACAGTACTCTACGGCTATGTGTGGATTATCGTGATTTGAACAAGCAGACCATAAAGAACAAATATCCATTGCCGCGAATCGATGACTTATTGGATCATCTGAATGGAGCACAAGTATTTTCAAGAATGGACCTAGCTACAAGCTTCCATCGGCTTCGAATTCCCGAAGAGTGTGTTCCAATGACAACATTCAGAGGTCCAGACTTATTCTACGAGTGGTTAGTAATGTCGTTCGTCTTATGTAACGCTCCAGCTTACTTCGTCGATCTGATGAATAGAGTGTTTAGAGGGGTTTTGAATAAATTTGTTCTGCTTTTTATTGACGATATTCTAATCTTCTCTAAATCAAAGGCCGAACATGAAAAACATTTGGAGCAGGTTCTAGAAATCCTCGTAAGGAATGTATTAAAAGCCAAACTTTCCAAATGTATATTCTGGCAAGATGAAGTGAAATTTCAAGGCCACGTCGTATCGAAAGAAGGAATTGCTGTGGATCCAAGTAAAATCACAGCTATTCAAAATTGGAAACAGCCTAGTACTCCTACAGAGATTCGCAGTTTTCTCGGATTGGCTAGTTATTACCGGAAGTTCGTTAAAAACTTTTCGAAGATATCTGGTCACTTAACGAAGCTTACAAAGAAGCACTCAAAATTCAAATGGACTCCAGAATGTGAAGAGGCTTTTGAAGAGCTAAAGTTAAGATTAACGACAGCTCCAGTGTTAACCATCATCGATGGCAATCAGGATTTGAAAGTCTGGACTGATGCTTCTAGAGAAGGGCTTGGCGCAGTGTTAATGCAAAGAGGTCAAGTGATTGCTTATGCTAGCAGTCAGCTGAAGCCACACGAGAAAAACTACGTAACTCATGATCTTGAGTTATTGGCTATAGTATTCGCCTTGAAAATCTGGAGACACTATCTTCTGGGTGAGAGATTTGAACTGTTTACAGATCACCAGTCGTTAAAGTATATGTTCACCCAGAAAGACTTGAATCTGAGGTAGAAACATTGGATAGAGTTCCTTGCAGCATACGATTTTGAGATTATATACACTCCAGGGAAAGCCAATGTCGTGGCCGATGCGTTAAGCTGAAAGAATGAAACGATTGCCAGTTCTATCATCATGACTTCATTGACAGATAAAATATCTGCTCTTCAGAAGGATGATCACATCATTCAGAAGATCAGAGAGACAATTCAGAAAGGCGAGCCCTCGAGTTTTCAAGTTGATAATGAGCGGATTCTAAGGCTAAAAGGTCGAATCTGTGGTCCTAACATTGCTGAGCTCTGAAAGGAAGTACTGGATGAATGCCACAAGTCAAAACTTAGTATCCATCCCGGAGTAAGCAAAATGTATAACGACATCAAACGCACTTTTTGGTGGAAGTCGATGAAGAGGAACATTTCTTTATATGTTAGCCGATGCCCTACTTGCCAGCTAGTTAAAAGCGACCAACAGAAACTGGCTGGATTATTGCAACCGCTAGACGTTCCTGGTTGGAAGTGGGAACATATTTCCATGGACTTCATAGATGGTTTGCCCAGAACCAGAAAAGGAAATGAAAGTATTTGGGTGATCGTAGATCGCTTCACGAAGACCGCCCATTTCATACCTGTCAGACCAAACAGAACTGCTCAAAGTCTGGCGCAGATGTACTTCAAGGAAATGGTTAGACTACACGGAGTGCCGATCAGTATAATGAGCGATAGAGATCCAATATTCACTAGCAAATTCTGGGAGGCATTTCAAGTAGAACTGGGAACAAAGCTAAACCTAAGCACCGCCTATCATCCTCAGACAGATGGTCAAACTGAGAGGGTGAATCGTATACTAGAAGATCTATTGCGGGCTTGTGTTTCAGATTTTGGTGGATCATGGGAAGACCATCTGCATTTGGCTGAATTCTCACATAATAGCAACAACCAGGCGAGCCTGACAATGTCGCCATTCGAAGCATTATATGGTAGACCATGCCGATCTCCTTCTTGTTGGGTTGAACCTAGAAATAGACTTGTGTTAGGGCCTGATATGATCCGAGAAGCTGCCGACAAAGTCGATTTTATTAAGAAAAGATTACTGGTCGCTCAAAGCCGACAAAAGAGTTATGCCGATAGGAGAAGAAGGGATATATCATTTGCGGTTGGCGACTATGTATATTTGAAAGTATCGCCGATGAGAGGAGTTATCCAGTTCGGTAAAACTGGGAAGTTGGCACCCAAATTCATTGGCCCGTTTCCTATTCTGGAACAGATCGGAACTCTCGCTTATACGGTTAAATTGCCTGATTGGTTGCCTGGAGTGCATGATGTATTTCACATATCTCAACTTTGAAAGCACGTTCATGATCCAGACTTGATCGTGCAAGAAGCAGCTCAACAGGATATTGAAATTACTCCAGAATTAGCTGTGAGAAGAGAGCCGCTAAAGATCATCGGCAAAGAAAACAAAGAGCTGAGGAACAAGAAGGTTCACTTAGTCAAAGTGCAATGGAGTGGAGATCCGCGAGATTGTACTTGGTAAACTGAGGAGAGCATTCAGAAAGCCTATCCTAAATGCCGAGTGTATATATCTGATTGACTCCGGTGCAAGGTACATTTACCATACTTTGCATTACCAATTAGTTCTCTACTTTGTTGTTATTTTCTTTCCATGGATGTGCACTTTTAATTCTATAGTCTGAATGATTTTAAAAGAGTATAGAAATTGATTAGTATATTTTTGAAAAGTTAAAAACAATTTGATTGTTGTTTGTGTTGTGTGATAGGAAATTAGATTAATTAAATTATTGAAGCGATAGTTAATTTAATCAATAATAGAATAATGGTAGAATTTATTCATTTAAATCACACATTGAACTGATTAGAAAATAGATAGAAATATATACATGTGCATTATATATGTTTGAACAGGTAAATGGATAGCTGTTGAGTAAAGAAATTATTTGCGTGCCCGACAAATAGGTAAACCTTATTGAGTTGGATGCGAAATATTATTATATCAACTCCTGTGAATGCCATTGGATGCGGAGTGTTGGTTATTCTGTGTGTAATAATAAACATCGCAATAGGATAGTAACAATTAATTTTGAACTACAATACATGGCATACTTCTGAAGATAGGCATACTTCATCACATACCACATAGGCATTTGGAGCTTGTGTGACGAGGTGGAAGATTTACCATACGAGCGAGAGGCTTGTATGGCGATGACCATATTTTACAGGTTGAACTGATGATTGTTATGGACTATTTAAATTGTAACGATAAAATTGCCAGATTAATAAAACCCCACACGGGTCTGGAGTTGACAATAATCACGTCTCCCTAGTTATTAGATACGGCACATGGACTATTTATTTCCCAAACGGGACGAGGTGACGAGGATTTATCCTCTGGAGCAATTAAAATACACACTCCCTCAGGCTTTGACAGGGTGACGAGAATTTATTCTCTGGAGTTATTATCTATACACGCTCCCCTGTAAACACCAGAATATATCACTATAAATATGTGTATGCTTATTAGGATTTATTGGGTACCTAATACGGCCCAATAAATTTCCAAACCTCTCCCCGTACAAGGGAGGTTATGGCGAAAATTTTCGAAAATTCCAGGTGTTAGCCAAATTTTTTAAGAATTTGAAAATTCTCAGAAACTGAAAAGTTGGAGAGTGGAAGCCAGATTGAACGTAGAGTTGATTAATGAAACCACTTTCGACTTTGTTCCTTTTCGGGGACGAAAAGTTTTAAGTGGGGGAGATTGTAACGACCCGGAAAATCTGAACCAATTTAAAATTTTTAAATTGGCTAAAATAGTGGATTTTAAATATTTAAAATAAATATTATAAATAATAGCAATGAAAAGTGAGTTTGAATCGACGTGTGAAATGGAATATAATTAATTCTAATTATAAACAAGGCCTGGAATGGCGCGGCAGTTTCGAAATTTGAATTCAAACTTTGACTGACTATACCGGGTGCAGAACAAAACTGATTTGAGTGAAACCAAAAATATTTAAATCTGTTAGTGAATACCTTTCTAACGAATCTGAAAAATCGAAGTTTCATAGCAGAAAGCAAAAGTTATGGCCAAATGAATTTTCAGAAAGGTCGCTATGGAAATTATATAGCCCGTGAAATCGGCCATTTTGCAAATGACCTCGGAATTCGACGAAACCACTTTTGTTATATCCGGGATGTGAAGTTATTGCTAGGTTTCAAATTTCATAATTTTTGAAGCTAGTATGTGAGTGTGGCAAAGGAAAACGTGTTTCAGTCAATTACAGTTAAATTAGATCGACCAGAAATGGGCCTTTTTGCAAACGGTCTCAGAATTCGATGAAACTAGTTTTGTTGCGACCGTATCGTCAAAACGTAGCTAGATTTATTTTTCTGGAATTTTTAGAGTCAATGTGTGGGCCTGGCAAATTAAAATGTACGTTCAAATCAGAAATTGAATGTTTTATATTTTAATTTGAAGAATAACTGATCGTAACAGCCGAAATGGGTTACGAAACATATCCCATTGTGTCTGGGATGGGGGTAATTAGCTAGGAGCGATAGTCGTTGGGTTTGTTTTCGAGTTCATGTGAAAAAACCCTATTTTAAAATTTAATAAAGTATGAACCAATAAGAAATTTTCTTTCGTAATTATTTTAAAAATCAAAAAAAAAATCAAAAAACCCCCGTATCAGCCGATCTCTATGGTGGTAGTTGCTCAAACTTTCCCGACCAGATCGTCGCCGCCTCGCTCCACGATAGGCCGCGCCACCACCCGAAAACGAAGCGCCTCTCCTCCCTCTTCAAATCAAGACCAACCCCAGCCTCCCTCGTCGCCTGTATCGAGAGCAGCACCTTCGGGAAGTTCAGAACTTCCCAGCGCCGACGCGAGTTCCTCCGACCACCAAACAGGTTGCGGCCACCACCCCCTGGAGCGTCTCTCGAAGCACTTTCGTGTGGCGTAGCCCGATCGACACCTCGCTTCAAGGATTTGCCGAAAACCTTAAACTTAGTTTTGAACAGGTATACGGCTAATTTATTTTGAACTTATTTTTACACTTTTAAGTGTTGCAAACTTGTAAAAATAATATCTTTTTCGTTTCTTGACGAAATTCAGTGAAACAAGAGACAGTGGACTCGTGTGGACGTCTTCTACCTTCTAGAAGAGACAGCATATTTTTCTGAGCCTTCTGCTATTTTTGGTGGAGTGGAACCCAATGTGAGATTTCTAATTTATAAACGATATAGAAAACTACGATGTATAAATTATATATGGTCGATTTATGAGTTATATAAGCGTTGTACACCTCTTGTATAAGCATTGTATAAGTTGTACGTTCGATGTATAAGTTGTATATGCGTTGTAAAAATTATATATGTGTTGAAATAGAAGTGAAATGCTATATATAAATATATATATATATATATATACATATATACACTCCTCGTCCATAAACCATGGACGATATTTATTGGTTGTGATTGGTGTGAAAATTGATTGATAGCGAATGGTTGATTGAAATTGTTTGTGGTTGGAATTGATTGATTGTGGTTGAAAAATACCCGTTTGTGGTTGAGAAATATTTGGTTGAAACCACATAGGATTAGTTTATGGAAATGTAAAAAATATACATGTCGCCTGCGTGCGAACAAGATGCATGATTCCCCATTGTCAAAAGCTGCGAGGCTTTAAGGTAGAGCGAGGAGCCATACTAGGGACGGTCCCGGTTTTAATTACCCTGCCGTTATGCTGCCGAAATTTTGAATAATATTCATGTATTAGAATTATTTCCATTTGTTGAAACTATATTTATTCGCCGAATAGAAAACCTTCATGTGTTGAATTGAAACTCATTCGTTGAATAGAAATTCATGTGTTGAATGGTATTCGTGTTTTAAATATAAAAATCACATTTTTACTCTATATATATAAACTATAGAAAACCTTCATGTGTTGAATCGATATTCATTCGTTGGATAGAAATTCTTGTTTTGAATGGTATTCGTGTTTCAAATATAAAAATCACATTTTTACTCTATATATATACTATAGAAAACCTTCATGTGTTGAATCGATATTCATTCGTTGGATAGAAATTCATGTGTTGAATGGTATTCGTGTCTTAAATATAAAAATCACCTTTTTATCGATATATATAAACTATAGAAGACCTTCATGTGTTGAATCGAAGTTCATTCGTTGAATTGAAATTCATGTGTTGAATGGTATTCATATTTTGAAAGAAAGTGTTTTATAATAAAAATCCAATTTTTATCATCGATATGAACTATATAAAATAATATTATTTTGAAATAAATTGTTTTACAATAAAAATCATATTTTTATTATATACATGAATTGTTAAAAATAGTGAAGTGTTGAAATAGAAAACAGTTGGATAAAAATATCATTTTTATCAAATGTATGAAATTCATATGGTTTTGAAATCGAAGAATTAATATATATATATATATATAAATAGAATTGAAATATATCGAATAACGAAGCTGCAGTTCGTATTTTGAAACCGTGATTTCAAACGATTAGTGCGGGAGATCCGACCATCGGATTTTCCCGAAACCGCAACCATTGGGTTCGCATTGGAAATATCTTTCCAACGACACCAACTTTGTAAAAATCCAATGGTTGGATTGTCTGGAATGTTTAATTCAAATCTGAAGAAAAACAGCGCCAGAATCGATTGTATTTTTATATATATATAATTATATTTAATCGAATAACGACGCTGCAGTTCGTATTTTGAAATCAAAACTTCAAACGATTGTACCGGGAGATCCGACCGTCGTATTTTCCCGAAACTGGAACCGTTGGATTCGTTTTGAAAAAATCTTTCTAATGATGTAAATTTTGTGAAGATCCAATGGTTAGATTTTCATATATGTGTAAATCAATTCTGAAGAGAAACAGCGCCACAGCCGCGTTATGGCCCGAAGCATCGATTTGAATAAATTGGCTATTTTAAAATAAATAAAAATAGCGATAAATCATTATAAAATATTATAAACGATATGGATGTAAAATTTAGAAAATAACTGAAGGTTGGCTAAGTCGAATGGTTTCTCGGGGATTGATCTGATGTTGGTTTCGGCTTTGGGGTTAATATTTGGGAAATTGTTCTCTTACTGATTGACGGTATGTGACTAATGAATTGAAATGATGCGTAGTAGTGTTTGTGTAGCACTTGTTTATTATATACATGAGTTGCTCAGAAAGACCGGGTTTATCCCATTCTGAATAAATAAATCGACGATAAGAAATCGAAGATGAAGACGGTGCTCGAAGACCGGAGATCTTCACCTCGTTTGGATGTTAACCGAGGTCCTGATTGGGAGGCATCCCGAAATATGGATAATGAGTGGTGATCGTCCAGATGTACGTGGTGATTGATGAGTTTGCGAGGTATATATTGCCTCCGGTTTCGTTCAGACCCAGATCGGACTTGCAAATGGACAGTGTGTCTGACATTGGAATTCATTCTGCGCGATTGATAACCATCAGTTGCGTGGTGTGAATTGCCTGTGTGGCATGCTAAGATGCAGTGATCAGGACTTCTATTGAAAAGAAAAGTCTTGTGGTGATGATCAAAGCCCCGCCTGTGTGGCGTAGCTTTGTGTACAACGTGAATTCGCGAACCTCACACCCGGTATAAACCAAAAACGGGAGGAAGGACCTCAGGGAGGACATGCGTTTCTTTCTAGCAAGAAGTGGCGTCAGTGGTTTTACACGCCCTGACGAGTTTGACTTATGTGGTTGTTACTGTTGCGAGGCGCCTCGGTTAGATCGGACGATCCGGGTCTGATGGAGTCATTCGTTGGCTCACTTGCGCCCCATAGGGCGGGGAAACGCATTGTTTAGGAATTTTAATCCACATCGGTGGACCGGCCCTGACAATCCAAGGGTCGATGCGCTCTGACCCTGAGGCTCGGGATAGACAGTCTCGAAGTCGGTAAGGACTATCTTTTTCCTTGGTTCATGACAGAAATCCAATTTCCAAATACGTGACTGTGCGGTTTCGATTGTATATATATATGGCGACATTATATATGGTACCCATGCCGTCTATGATTGATAGTTATGATTCGAAATTGTTTTTGAAACATGTAAACACTAGTAATAATATCAATTGCTTTTGTTTTATTTGTATCAAGAATATTTTGGTTATTATAAGGTAAAAATCTATCCTCCGGTTTGCGTTGCATTGTGTGATGGGAACTGTGTCTTATAATGGCTTCATTTTTATAAAAAAACATTGCGATGTTTAAAAGAATGATTTGTTTTTGAAGCACTGGCAATCCCACGGAGTAAACCCGTTCCACGAAAGTGGCGTGGTCCTGTGATTAACCATATTTTGAATGTGTTGAGTAGAATTCTCATACCAGTCCCATGACTGACTCGTAGTTTGTTTCACTTTCAAACTCGGGTGCCCCTTTTTATACACGGGCAGCCTTATATTCAGGTTTAGCTGGCTTTCTTTGGATAGCTGGAGCTGAAGATGGATTCTATCATTTATCTCTTTTTATGCTGTTCAGCTCCTATTGTACATATTATGTTTGTTTCCGCTGTAGACATTTATGTATAGCTGAACTGTATTTGTTCTAAGTATGATCCTGTATACTGTGTAACTCTGATGTTGATGTTTATCCAGTATATTATTTGTTCATTATCTGGTGTATTTATTTAATCATGTTCTGTTGTTATCTGTTTCTGTGTTATATTCCAAGGATTGCCCTTGCCGCCGTCAGTACGGGGTTTGGGGTCGTCTCATATTATGTTGAACAACTTGGTTTTGTGATTCAATTAGTCAATGACCACAAAATTGTTCCATGTACTGGCATATGATAGTACTTAAAATAGAATCATATTTAACTTAAGCTACCAGGGTGTATGAGAGTTATACCTTGAAACCTCTTCTAAGGAAATGCATAGCTAAGAGTCTAAGACTCGATTAAACCTTACAGGGGAACAATGCACTTTGGGTGTCCGCTAAGAATATAGATAAATTATATTGCATCAAAACAATCTTATATTGACCAACAAAACTATTCTGTGGATATATCACTAAAAATTGAATCGTATATCAATTTTACAACAAATATTATAACTCATATATTGATTGTCTATAATAAATATTGAAGAACATTTTATCTTGAGTTGTTATAATTATCCTTAAATATCAAGTATCAATCTAGTTTGTAAATGATTCTTTACTTGTTAAATACTTTTATTTTTAATTGGCTTTCCCAAAGACAATGAGTGTCGGTTTTTAAAGATAGAAATTACTGTACCTTTATTAGTAACAGGGCATTAAGTATGTTGAAGTCAAAAATTGATTAGATTAATAGCATGACAATGAAATGATTAATTACCTTCAATTGTTCTTCTTCTTGGCATAATCATTGAGGACAACTTGCGAATCCAATATAGTTAAAAGTTGCATTTTAATCGATTGTAATAATATTGGAAAATTGATGTTTTTAGAATTGTCAAGTTTGCAAACTTATTCAGAAAACTTTTAGTGGGAGTTCTATGGAATATGATCTAATCGTTAACAATATATGAAATGTTGTTAGAAATATTAACGAGCACATTCTATGTGTTATGCTTGGGAAACGTATAAGATCCAAAAGCGATGCTTTGCCATTTCCTTGTACATTTGTGTTATACGTCTATCGATAATATTTTGTAAGCTTATATTCTATCAGATGGACCTTTCCCTATTAAATACAAAATAATATACTACTTGAAAATTCCACGAAGTTCAATTTCCTTGTCAATATATTTAGCAACACATAACTTGGTCTTAAATCTGATGCATGCATGTGTTTTTTGAAGAAATAGTTCCATAAAACTGGAGTAAGAAAACTGTTACTTACAGGTTAACTCAATAGAAAAATACATGTATTATAAAATAATAGTTCCTAAAATCAAATCATATATATTAATAAAAGAGGAAGAAAGGAAGGAAAAAACTTCACAATTAATGTAAACATTAAGACAACTAAGTCATGCCTTAAATGTTAAGACAGGAATAAAATGATTGCTACACTGCGTGATGGACATGATCTGATCAGAAGGTTATCTTAATGAATACTCATAATTTTTACACTACATGGAATCAAATTTAAATTCTTTTAAGACCAAACCAAAAAATAAAGTGTTATTTTAGGGCAGTATTCAATTTGACCTTGACTACAATATTCAACAGTTGAGAACACCACAAGATGACCTAGTTGGCACTTAGTGGCATGTGAAATATTGTAACTGAAGATTAGGATAGGAAAATTACTAGCTTGTATTCTTAATAATAACTTCCCAACAAATTAAGAAAAATCATATGCTTCTCATCCTTCCAATAATCATTTGTAATTGTGAGCCTAACAACAAATTAAGGTTTGGAATTGCGAGCCTAACAACAATTTCTTTGCGGTGTATTTATCAAACAGTTAAGATTATGAAAAGGTGCTAACTCATTTACTTATCACATTCACGCTAATCTATTTTCACCGTATCGATCATTCAGGTATCGAAATAAATTACAGCAATCTTTTAAAAATACATTCTGATCGATTAGCCTAGGTTGGATAACTTGTACGCTCATCACAATAATTTGCGGTTTGGAATCGGAAATTACCTGAGCTCAGCGTCTTTACGGATATCAGTCGTAACTTAGGGTTAAGACAACCGATCTATTTTTCGTACTTAGAGGAAGAGAAAAGATAGCGTGACAGTCGCTAGGAGTATTGAGGGCGAGCCGACCTAAGCGTCGTACGTGACGGATGCGAAATAGTCAGAAGACATATCGCTACATTCGACAATATAATTGAGGAAGAGAGGATCTAGGGTTCGTACATACGAAATAATCAAAAGAAGAAATATGGTGATAATTAGCAGTGTAAGTGAGGGAAGAGTGGGTTTAGGCAGAACCATAGGAAAAATAACATGCAACTATCGCCATTAGAGGTGGGAACGAATGTCATAGCATGCGAAAGCAAGAAAAATAAGAAAGAAGCAGAACGTAAATCTGAAGGATTGGAAAGGGTAGTTAAGGAATTTCAAAAGGAAGGCAAGTAAATTAGTTTAAATAATTTACCTTATTAGTAGTAAAGATAGACCAGGGTAGTTGGTCATAGTAAGAGTTGAGTGGAGACCAGGATAGTTGGTCTCTCCTTGACCCCAAATGGGTTACATGACTAAAGTAGTGAGTACAATCTACTCAATGCACCAAGTAAGATAATGTGAGGATGCTTGCTATATTTGGACCTACTCTATAATGGGTATTGTTATTAACACTCCCTTTTTGGTTAAGGGGTGTCACGGCCAAACATGAAAATTCGGTACAGTCCCACCAATTTTCGATTTTTATCATTTTTGATGATCCTTTTCCGACTTTCAGACCTAAACTTGATAAAACCCGGCCGAATTCTGCTGAAAAGTCCAGTATCACCTTGCCAAATTTCAAGCTTGACGCCCTTTAACCAACAGTGGATTGTCAGTAATAATACCCTCTATAATCATGCCACACACACAATTCCATTTACACTTAGTATCATGATTATCATAGAGTAGAGTACTTGATTATATGTGCTAACTCTTTGGATGCAATACCAAGACATGTATGATTCTTCGTGCTTATTGTGTTACCTTACTTAGTGATTAAGATTACTATCTTTCGCACCAGACTTTGTCTGACTTAGAGTTTTTTGCGTTGCTTCTTTTTACTCTAGGTGCTCTTAACGAGCAAACTAGAGACATGTTGATGTGCTTGAGTAGCTGATCCGAAGATGAGTATGATGCTACCACGTTTCCTGTATATATATATATATATATATATATATATATATATATATATACTATGTTTATCTTTGTTGATCACTACTTCGGGCATTGGTAGTTATTTTGAGTAGAGACGGTATTTTGGAGATGTACCTCTACTTGTCTATTTAGTACTTATGCTATGATATGGATATGCTATTTTGATGTTGTGATTCATTCAGTTTACACTATCTTGCCTATTTTATATCATGACATATGTTATTATCATATTTTTTCCTATGCACTGTGAGATATATGACAAATTATTTGGGTTTTCTCATTTCAACTTCGATGATCGTCTTGTGTTAGTCAAGCACCGTCACAACGCTAATCCTTGGGTGTCGGTTGGTACAGGGCGATTGTCACACGTCCCTTTTCTTGATTTTGTTATGCGTACAACACCTTGTCTTTCTTGATAATCGCCTTGGCTTGCATAGCCTCTTCGAGTAGCTTTTGTTTCATTTTCAATTGTTCATGTGGTTTAAGGGAACCCGTAAGATTATCAATGGTCATTTTTAGTAAGTTCTTCGACTCTTAAATTATCATACAATGTTTTGGAAATTGTCGGTCAATGGCCGTAGAATCGTCTCCACAACCCTTGCATCAGATATGTTTTCTCCATTACATTTGATTTGACTCACCACTGTTGGCACACGTGTGATGTAGTCGGATATTTCTTCCAACACTAAACAAAAAATGTACACCAACAGATGCTTCCAACGGCCGCCAACGGCTAGCTGGCATCGACTTCCAACGGAAACTGTTTTCTGGCTTTTTCTTATAAACAAAAAAAGAACATTTTCATTGATAGTCGTTGGTTTTTACCACGTTAGCGGCCGCTGGTAGCCGTTGCTAAATCGCAAGCAAATTGTCGGTAGCAGCTTCTTCTTTCTCATTCCATTTTCTAACCAAAATTTCCCCAAACCCTCCCCTTCCTCCTCCAAAAGGCCACTTACTAGCACTCCCCTAGTATCTAGCCTCTCCAACACTTGGAAGCCTCCCTCTTTAGCCTTTTAATCTCCTCAAAACAAGGTATAAACCTTAATCTCTTTTTTAATTACATATAATAATTTAGGTTTAGTTTGTTAATTTACATGTTCGTATTGCCTTACTGTATGCATAATGCAGTTTATTGAGGCCTAATTCTTTTTATTAATCTATGTATTGAAAGGTTATGTAATTTTTATCACAATAGAATTATGTGCATATAGGTTGACTATTTAAGCGATTTTAGGCTTGTTTGGGGACGTTTAATGTGAATGTTCATAATTAAGTTTATGTTTTCTAGAAATTTATGAAAAGCGATATTTAATTTTATAACGTACTGTTAGTTTGATTGAGTTTTGAAAATGTGCATATATACGATAAACTCCGTATACATACAGTTAGATTGGAACTAATCTATTCAAGGCTTATTTAGTTTAAAATTTGCTGCTTCATGCAGACGATTGATAATAAGAAAATTTCCATGATTTCATAATTGTCGAACACCAATTTTTTAAATAGGTATAAAATATGTAATGTATTCATAAATCCTTTGTAACGACCCGTATTTCCATAGATATATAATTAATTTATTTAATTATTTAAATAGTGATTTAGAGAGTTAAATGGGTTGTTTAATTAAATTATATAGATTATTTAATTAATATAAATAATAGAATAATATATTTAATTCTAAAATAATCGAAAATAGCTGAATTCACAATATTCCGTGAAATGGATTATTTCTAAGATATAATTCAGTTTACATTTGAATTATAATAATTAATATATTATTTAAATGAAGTTTGAATGTATAATTATAATATAATTAAAATCGAATTCGAAATGGCGTGGCAGTTCGTTATTTGGCGATTCGAACTTCAATTGAATATACAAAAGCCGTTTTAAATCGGATTTCTGTGAAACAAGAAACGTTCGGAGCTGGTGAAGTATATTTTTCTAATGGAAGAGAATAATCAGGATTTCGTTGGGTAGATTTTGCTTTATGTCCAAATCAAATTTTAGAAAAGATGCTATGGAATTCCTTTATAAATTATAATGATTTATTTATATTATAAATGGATTTTTAATTTAAATTGAATATCGATTCAACCAGGATTTGAATATCGAGTTATAAATTCAATTAGAACTGTATGATATTCTAGTGTGAACATATACGATAATATTAATTTATTAATATTAAATTTAATTGTTTTTAAATATATTTATATTTAAATCAGTTTATTTAGAGCTTTGAAAATAGCCAGTTTTACAAACGACCTTCGTTCTCGACGAAACTAATTTGGTTGGAACCGAAATATTGAATTATTGTTAGATTTCAATTTCCGTGATTTTTGGGGTTAGTATGTGGCTGTACGGATTTTTAATGTGAAAAACAGTCAGTATTTTTGAAGGTTAAAAATACGCTATGTGAGCTTATGGAGTCGGAATTCGACGAAACAAGTTTCAATCGGTCCGTAATGTTGAACTGTAGCTGCATGCCAATTTTCATGATTTTTGGGTATCCTGTGTGATTATACATATTTTTAAAGGACGAATGTAAACAACGATAGCTTAAAATTTATATTAAACATGAATATAAAATAATATAAAATCATCTACAAATAGATCAAATCTTTCTAAACCCTATTCTCATTCTCTTCTAGTCAAAGAATATGCTGTCACTCCTATTCGTTTTATTTTATTTTTCCAGCAATACGCAAGTTCAAAAATCCAAAGAAATTCAGTGCAAAATCTATAAATCATTATACATCTAGATTTATAACTCTGAGAGTATCCTCTGCACTCTGATGTAAGTACTGATGGGTTCGATTGTTGTTCGATTCATGTCACTCCATTTTGTCAGCTGGCGTTTTAGTTTGGGGAAAATTGGTTCATGGATTCACGGTTTTGTCGTTGTAATTAGGGTTAATCTTGAAAGAAACATTAGATATTGGATTTTTGTGAATTTCCAATCAAATTGTTGCCGCATGTTTGTGCGTGTGATTGGAAATGGTTCGAGAAAGGAAATGAGAAACGAGAGTTAAGCTCGACAGAAAGGTGAGGTTTTGATGAGGTTTGCGATGTCAAGTTGAGGCTAGCGATCGCAGTTGTCTAGGAGACGATGGAGGCCTTCGGGTGATGCTCGGATGGAAGAGCAGGCAACTAGTGAAATGTCGGTAGTGGTGGAAAGACTGATCGGTGGTTGTGGGGTGAGCTGTTGCGGTCAAAATGTGGTCAGCGATGGGTATATTTTCCTGGAATGAAATTTGAACGAGGAGAAAATGGGTTGATACAGCAGGTTGCGGTATGGTTCATTTAAGAAAAAAGAGGAGTGAGTGCAAGTTGATGTCTATAGAGTAGGTGATGAACTGCTGTTCAGAACAGTTAAGGGTGATGTTTTGTTTGAAATTTTGGGGCGTTCTCAGACCAAAAGGGATCGGTATCTTGCTGTAACAGTACGGAGGAGTTGGATGTCGCAACCCAGACATGTCACGCGAGTTGGATATTGTGAGGAAGAAATTAACGACAGGGTACATACGCGGTAAAGGATTAGTGTTCGAGTTTGATTTTCACTAGAGGAGCCACAATGATTTGTTGATGGAGGATCAAAAAATGGTATTACGAGTTACTGAGTGGTTCAGATCAGTTTGAAGAAGAAGGAGTGTGGGCGGGTATTCATGAATGAAGATGGGCCGACTTTGAAAGGTTAAGCCCGATTAGTTATAAAAGGAATTAAACTTATTTTAATTTAAAATAGTACAAATTTGTATGAGGTATAACTTATTTATACGATATCAAAAATTGACAAAACAAGATCCGTAGGGATCGTATGGACGGTGGCTACACATTGGACTGACTGGGAGTAAATTGGAGCTCGTTACAATTTATAGCGTTATAATTTATAGCGTAATAAATTGTCTGTCTGAATCAACTGACAATTATCGTTATTTAATGATGATTGTCCAATGTGAGTAAAACTCACCAAATCTACCAGTTCATATTTTTATAACATATATTTAGAACTGACAAATGTTGATTGATTGATGTGTATTGACTGTTTGGTTGAACTGCTAACTAATTGGTTGAAATTATAGATCTGGTTGTATATATAAATTGATTCTGTTTAGCAGAATATTTCATAGTGAAATGAAATTGATGTTAATTATATTGTTTAGCATCTGTGGATGCAGGAAAACAGGTCGGAGGAATCCAATTGGATTCCTCAACGTTTATTTTACTGTTTGTCATATATTACAATATACGATGTGATATATAATCTGTGTTGATTACATGTGTTGAATGATATCGAACATTGTTATTTGGGTATTTTAAATACAGTAAGAAATACTGGAACGTAGAAAAGGGGATTTTCAAAGTGTATTTTGAAAATAAAGTATTTATATAAAATCAATGGATTTTATACATAAAAGGAAAAGGATTATATAAAAGGAAAATATTTGTGAAACAAATATAAAAGGAAAATATTTGTGAAAATAAATATAAAAGGAAAATATTTGTGAAACAAATAGAATAGAAAAGGAGATAGTTAGAAAATAAATAGAATTGAAGAGGAAATATTTGGTTAGAAAATAAATAGAGTTATAAAAGGAAATATTTATTTAGAAAAATAAATAGAGTTATAAAAGGTAATATTTATATATGGAATAAATAGAGTTATAAAAGGAAATTGGAAATGAGATTTAAGTGTTAGAAATAAAAAGGATATTTCGTATGAATAATTCTATAAATAGAATTTGGAAATGGGATACTATTTTGAAATACGAAGTCAAACTTAATAGAGTTAATTGAAAGGAGTTAACCGATTAGAGTTAATCGAATAGAGTTAATTGAATTGAGTTAATCGAACAAGAGTTAGTTAATATTAATTAATCGAATAGAGTTAATTGAATAGAGTTAATCGAAGAAGAGTTTATCGAATATTAGTTAATCGAATAGAGTTAATTGAATAGAGTTAATCGAACAAGAGTTAGTCGATTATTAGTTATTCGAATAGAGTTAATTGAATAGAGTCAATCGAACAAGAGTTAGTCGAATATTAGTTATTCGAGTAGAGTTAATTGAATTAGAGTTAGTCGGATTAGAGTTAATCGAATATAGTTTATTCGAAAAAGAGTTATCGAATATTGGTTATTCGAAAGAGAGTTAATCGAATATTGGTTATTCGAAAGAAAGTTAATCGAATATTAGTTATTCAAAGGAAGTTAATCGAATATTAGTTAATCGAATAAGAGTTAGTCGATTATTAGTTAATCGAATAAGAGTTAGTCGAATATTAGTTAATCGAATATTGGTTATTCGAAAGAGAGTTAATCGAATATTGGTTATTCGAAAGAAAGTTAATCGAATATTAGTTATTCAAAGAAAGTTAATCGAATATTAGTTAATCGAATAAGAGTTAGTCGAATATTAGTTAATCGAATAAGAGTTAATCGAATAGAGTTTATTCGAATAGAGTTAAAGGAGTTAATCGAATATAATTTATTCGAATAGAGTTAAAGGAGTTATCGAATATAGTTTATTCGAAAGGTGTTAATCGAATATAGTTTATTCGAAAGGAGTTAAGTGATAAGAGTTAATGAATTAAAGTTAATCGAGCTAAAGTTAACGGAGTTAGGGTTAATTGATTTGAGTTAATCGAGTTATATCTTGGAGTTAGATATTTCAGAAGTAGGGATTATAACACTATAGTTATAATCAATGTTTTTCAATAAAGAAGTGGATTCGTAAATAGAATCCGAGAGTTACGTAATGAAGTTTGTTAAAGATTTAAAGGGTGAACTTTGTCTATTTCGAGGTTAGAAATGTTGTTCAGTTAAGGTTTGACAGGTAGTTATACCCAACTTGATTTACTTTGTTTTCAACTAAGGAATGTTTAAGGTTCAACAATGAAGATTGGTTAAGTGAATTTAGTTAACGAGTATAATGGTTTGAGTTGGCATAGCGATGTTTTATTTAAACATCTGTTTAAATCTAATGTTGGAGTTTTGGAAATGTTTTGCAAATAAGAATCATAAATGTTTTCTAATATAGAAAATAAGAAATGGAAATATTTTCCAATGTTAATAACGTATATTTTCCAAATTTAGAAAATAAGAAATGTTGAACATATGGAAACAGGAATAGGGAAATGGATAACTGTAATAACCCGGAAATCTGAACCAATTTAAAATTTTATTTTGGCTATTTCAGTGAATTTTGGATATTTAAAATGAATTTTTTGAAATAATAACGACAAGAAATTTATATTGAATAGAATTAAAATGTTATTTATTTAAATCGACATTAGAATATAAATATTTATTTTTAATTATAAAAGGAATTGGAAATGGCGCGGTAGTTTGAAATTTCGATTTCAAATTTCAAATAAATGTACATGATACAAAATAAACCGAATTTTAGTGAAACAAAAAAATATTAGAATCTATTTGAGAATATCTTTCCAGCGAATCCGAAAAATTAAAATTTCATAGCGGGAATAAAAAGCTATGCCCAGTTGAAAATTCAGAATAGTCGCTATGGAATTTTGGCCCTTGAAAATGGAAATTTTGCAAACGGCCTCCGTTTTCGACGAAACCACTTTTGTTGAATTCGGGATGTTAATTTATTGCTAGATTCCAAAAATCAATCAATATGTGAGCTGGCGAAGTAAAATGTGCTTTGACAGTTTCAGTCAATTTGGATCGACCAGAAAATGACCATTTTTCAAACGGTCTTCAAATTTGACGAAATTAGTTTTGTTATAACCGTATCGTCAATTCAAAGCTAGAAAACATTTTTTGGGAATTTTTTGAATCCGTATGTGGCTCCGTTAAATTGAAATGTGCGTTCAAATTCAAAATATAGATTTATATTTTGATTTTGATGGAAACTGATTGAAACGATCGAATCAGCTTGCGATACATATCCCATTGTGTTCGAAATGGGGGTAATTAGCTGTGGATGACAGACGGTGGGTCTCATTTGGAGGTTGAAATAAAAAGTTACATTTTGAAATTAAAAATAATAAAATATAACCTCCCATTTCTCTCTCTCTCTACTTGCTTAGTCAAACAGCCCCCCTGTTACTTTTCCAAATTGAAACAAAAATAGAAATAAAAAAGAAGAAGAGGGAGGAGGAGCCGTCGTCGCTCCTCCTATCAGTCCGCCGCCGCGCCCTCCGACGTGTCGCCGTCAGCGCGAGGCCCCCCTCCTCCCCCATCGCTCTCTCTCTCTCCCTCCTTCCTTTTCTGGAAAAAAAACCCAAACCCGTTCAACCCAAAGATCACCTCCATGCCTAGCCTAACCGCCACCACCGGCTATGCGTGTCTCCCCTCGCCACTGTGCCTTCCTCCCTGACGTCCAACGCCGGCCAACCCCACCCCAAAACTCCCTGTAAGTTTTTTCCCTTTCCTTTCTTTATTTATTTATCTTTGTTCAATGTAATCAGATTAAAATAAAAAAGAGAAATCTGTTTTATATGTAGGTAGTAGCCGAATAAAAAAATTGATTTTAGTATATATACATAGCTTCATAAAAAGAAAAATTAGACCTTTTATATATATAGATGTGAAAGAAAGATACGATTTTTAGTTTTCTAAAAACACGATCTGTAGTTATATAAAGATGGGGTTTTAATGATGCAAAGTTTATATTTTTGTTTTGAAAACTTTAGATTTTAAAATAACGAAATGATATGATTTTTCATAATATAAAAATATGATTTTTATATTATAAAGATAATAAAAATATGATTTTTATATCATAAATATAATAAAAAATATGATTTTTATTTATTACAAAGAAGCGATAAAAATATGATTTTTATATATAAACAACGGGAAAAGGTCACATTGGAATTTTGGGCACATCCGACCTGTTCAGATGGAAAGAATGACGGAGAGGAACCCAAAGGTGAGAACTTCTCACTTTTATTTCATTTTCTAGTTAAAATATATACTAGGATGCTGGCGGTGCTTAGTAGCACCCAACAACCGTCATCCACAGACCATGGATGGCTTGTTTGTTTGATTGTATGTTGTGAAAATTGATTGTGTGATGTGAAATAGAATAAAATATTTTATAGTGAAAAATAAAATTTCAACGTGTATATAAATTAAATAAATATTTATAAACAAATCGGACGGTTTGTTTATGTACGCACCTTTGGCTGATGTTGATTGGGACGATAAATTTTACACGTCGCCCAACTGCACATATAAAATTCATTATTTGTTGATTGAAAACCCACACGGGTATTGGGATGATATATGACATACACTAGCCCCAATAATTAGCTGTATATCGATCGATTGATTGACAGGCTGTATGAGCGTTGAATATTTATATTTAATGCTTATATAGTGTAGAATGCACTTTGGATGATGGTTGATTGCTTATCATTGTTGTTGTGTACATGTGTGTATGAAATCCATATAAATCAAATTATATGGTAATTGACTGAGTCTGATTCCATTTAAGAATTATCGAATATTTTAAAATAATATTCAGACAACATTGAAATGTGAAGTCGTGTTAAGTAGTTAAACGCCATTTTAACCCCAATAGAAATATGGTCGATTTTACTCATTTTATAATGAATATCGAAAAGTGATTTCAAAACCTGATATTTTGAAATGAATTTGAAATTCGAATTAAATTGAAATGAATTTGAAACTCGAATTATATTGAGTGAATTTGAAATTCGAATTAAAACGAATTGAAATTGAATTGAAATCTATTTAAAGTGATTTCACAAGGAATTGAAATTGAATTGAAATCAACTTGAAATGAATTTAAAACGGATTTATGATGGAAAATTCAATCTTGATTTGGAATTGAATATGAAGTTGAAACTGTTTTGAAAATGAATTTAAAACGATTTATAAAATAAATTTTGAATGGAAATCAACGAAATGTATATTATATATAATATACTGGCCTGAATAGAATGTGTCACGCTGCGGCAGTTCGTGAATTTTGACCATTGACTTCGAACGGACATTACAGGAGATCCGACCATCGCATTCTCCTAAAACCAGAACCGTTGTGTTCGTATCGAAAGGAGATTTCAAAAGAATATTATAGATTTGAAATTTAATGGTTGGATTTGCAATTATTTCCAAATCAAATTTGGAAAAGGTCGCTATAAGTGCAGTTCGATGGTCGTTTATGGAAATCGACTGTATAGGCCTTGATAAAATTAATAAAAATATCAATAATTAGTGTAAAATCATAAGAAGTGATTTGGAAAGAATTGGGATGAAAAATTCCATATTTGAAAAGATAAAAATAGATTTTTATCGAAATGAACTAGTTTTGAATTAGAATTATAATTCAATTATTTTTAAAAATAAATAAAGTTGTTTTGAAATGGTTTTAAAAATAACGAGGATTTCCAATATATGAATTGGAATGGATTTGAATCGAAATTGTTTTCCGAAATATTTCGATGTTGGATTTCGTGATTATATGGATATTGTGGAGGAATCTGGAAGATATATATATATTATTATTCCAATACGATATTTGTTGGTTTTAGAATTTGATATTGAATATAAGCTGACATATTTTCTTTTCATAGCCTTGTATTTAATATCAAATTGAATTTTGGGTTCATCGTGAATGGTGTCTTTAATAATACTATTCTTGAACCAAATGGAGTTAAGAAAATTAGAAACTAACTGGAGATTAGTTAAGTTTAATGGTTTCCTGGGTATTGGTCTGATGTTGGTTTCGGCCTCCGGGGTTAATACTTAAAGTATTGTTCTCTTACTAATTTACGGTTAGAGGCTAATGTGAATTGGGTTTAGTGTGAACTGTGTTTTTAAAGACATTCGTTCTTTAACCCGATTTACAATGAAATGTGATTTAGGATTTATAAATCTTTTTATTAAGATTTAACTGGAATTTTCCAAGGTAACGTTTTCCAATTTAATATAGTAAATTGGAATTGAATGGAATTCGATTTGCGAATAATCGAAGTGAACTTCTATGAAGGAAGACTGTTAAAACAAATGGAATTTAAGAGGCGTTGCCGTTATTCCATTTATATTATTGGTCGGATATGGAAATTGATATCGATTATATATTGATTTATTTTTCCGTGAATATTTCATAATTAATGGAATGTGATTTGGGTTGTCATGAATGGTATCTTTAATAATACTATTCTTAGACCCAATGGTGTTAAGAAAATCAGAAACTAACTAGAGATTAGTTAAGATGAATAGTTTCCTAGGTATTCATCTGATGTTGGTTTCGGCCTTCGGGGTTAATACTTAGGGAATTGTTCCGTTGCTAATTTACGATTAGAGGCTGATGGAATGGAATGTGATTTTGGTTTTATCGTGAACCGTGTTTTAAATGACATTGGTTCTTTAACCTAGTTATATACAGGATATGGTTTCCCAAGTTAAACAATCATTAATATTGATTTTTAGGAAGATTAAAACCAAGTGGAGTTTTAATGCATCTTTAATTCGATTGAATTGATATCCAAAGGAAGATTAAAGAATAAATTTAAAGAACTTATCTTTGATAAAATTAATGGTAACCTTTCCCAAAGTATATGAATATTTGGATAAAGAAATATCCTTGATTGGAACGAGGCGTATGTTGTGTTTTTATAGCACTTGTTTATTATATACGCGAGTTATTCAGAAAGACCGGGTTTATCCCATTCTAAATAACTGATTCGACGATTGGTTGAGAATGAAGATGGTGGTTGAAGACCGGAGATCTTCACATCGTTTGGATGATTACTGATGTCTTGATTGGGCTATACACCCAAGGCGAGGTAATAAGTGGTGATCGTCCAGACATACTTGGAGATCGATGGATATGCGAGGGCCTCTCCCTAGTATTGGACATATGTGGGAGGAATAAGGTGCCTCCGGTTTCGTTCAGACCCAGAACGAACTTGTAAATGAATGTGTGTCTGACATCGGATTTCATTCTGTGTGATTGATTGACATCGGCTGCATAGCGTGAATTGCCTATGTGGCATGCTGAGGTGCAAATGATCAAGGCTTCTGTTGAAAAGCAGAGTCTTGTGGTTGATGATCAAAGCACGGCCTTCGTGGCGTAGCTTTGTGTGGCGTTAATTCACGAGCCTCACACCCCGGTGTGAACCGGAAACGGGAGAGGACATCAGGGAGGGCATGCGTTTCTTTCTAGTTAGGAGTGGTGTCAGCGTTTTGCACGCCCTGGCATTTTACTTATGTGGATGATGGATAACGAGGCGCCTAAGTTATATCAGTCGATCTTGGGCCGATGGAGTCATTTGGCTCATTTACGCCCCATAAGGCAGGGAAACGTAGTGTTCAGGCATTTTAATCCACATCGAGTGGATCGGCCCTGACCATCCAAGGGACGGTGCGTTCTGTTCCTGAGGCTCGGGCTAGAGAGTCTCCAAGTGGTAAGGACGATCCCTTGCCTTGGTTCACAGATGGAAATCCAACTTCCAATACGTGATATTTGCTTTTTTGATCGTAGAGCCTAGTATTGGCGACATGATATATTATATTTGAAGTTGTTTTATACACTATGCACTTAAAATAGTATCAAATGATTTGTTTTAAACGTACCAAGCATGTTTTGCTATTATAAGGGAAAACCCTATCCCCCGGCTAGCGTTGCATTGTGTGATTGGACCTGGGTCTTATAATAGCTTCATTTTTCCAAAAAGCATTGCGCTGTTTTGTTATATGCACTGGAATTCTTGGGAGGAAACCCGTTCCGTGTTATACAGCGTGGTCCCTTGATATATCTGATTTGAAGAAAAGTTTTAAATAACTGTTTTAGTTCTCACACCAGTCACATGACTGACCTGGAGTTTATTGTTTTAACCTAAACTCTGGATGCCCACTATTTTCCATGGGTAGCTAGTAGTTTTGGTTTTGCAGATTAATATTCACAAGTACCTGGTTTACAGCTGGAATGATATTCGAAAAGCTGTATATCGCCTTCAGTTGTGTTTTGTATTATTTTCCGCTACTATGTAATGGAATTTGAATCTTTGATATTTCTCTGATGTATAATAATTATTCACACTCTGTATATTCTTATATTCTGATGGAATTGTTGTAATAAGCAATGAAATGTTCTTCTGTTTGTGTTCTGATTTGTCGTGTTCTCAACTCAATCCGTTCTTTCCTTCACGGGGAAGTACAGGTCGTGTCAGTTTGGTATCAGAGCTTTAGTTTACAGAGCTCGAGAAAAGGACACATTAGAACCGAACCAAAGAATTCATCAGAGATTGGATCAATAATGTCGAATTAGAATTACTCGTTATAGATAGGACCAGTAGTATCCTAGAACGAGCGTGAAGATTATATTTTTCAAAATGAAAACAATTTTTGTTTTGAAAATTTAAACCATTTCATACGTATTTGGTTATTTATTTTAAATTGATTTGGACAATGGAGTATATAAAGATTTGCATATACGCCTTGCAAACGTGTATTCGAAGTTTTAACATACTGGATAAATATAGAATCACACTCTAGTCGCCCGGAGATGGTTATGATGATCACTATAGGATCATCAGCATTTATATTCGAGTTTCGAAAGTGGGATTTCTATATATTTCCAATTGACTAGTGTGAGAACCAGTAATTAGATAGGGATATTGTGTGAATTAGCATCAAAAACCTGATTTTTTGTATATATATCAAAATTATGGATTTGTAATGTTAATTCACTAATTGATTGATGATTGTGTTGTGTGATTATTCACTTAAACCATTGTAACAACCCGGAAAATACGAGCCAATTTAAAATTTTTAAATTGGATATTTTAAGGAAATTTAAACAATTGAAATGGAATATTTCAATAAAGTAGTGAATTAGGAATAGTGTGGCAGTTTGAAAATTTGAATTCAAACTTTGACTGACTGTATTGGGTGTAAAATATAACGGATTTTAGTGAGACCAAAAATATTTAAATCTGTTAATGAATATCTTTCTAACGAATCTGAAAAATCGAAGTTTCATGGCGGGAATTAAAAGTTATGGCCAAATGAATTTTCAGAAAGGTCGCTATAGAGAATATATAGCCCTTGAAAATAGATATTTTGCAAGCGACCTCGGAATTCGGTGAAACCACTTTTGTTGGATCCGGGATGTCAAATTATTGCTAGGTTTAAAATTTCATAATTTTTGAAGCTAGTATGTGAGCGTGGCAAAAGAAAATGTGATTGATCAATTTCTATTAAATTGGATCGACCAGAAAATGGCCATTTTTCAAACGGTCTCAGAATTCGACGAAACTGGTTTTGTTGGGACCATAGCGTCGAAACATGGCTAGATATATTTTTCGAATCATTCTGTGGCCCTGGCAAATTGAAATATAGGTTCTAAACAGAATTTGAATGTTTTATATTTTAATTTGAGGAATAACTGACTGTAACAGTCGGATTGGCCTACGAAACATAACCCATTGTGTCCGGGATAGGGGTATTTAGCTAGGGGCGACAGTCGTTGGGTTTGAATTGGTGTCCATGTGGAGAAACACTATTTTAAAATTTAATAAAACCATCGGCCAATCAAATTTCTCCTTCATAATTAAAAAAAATTTAGAAAACCACCCCGTAAAGCCAATCTCGACAGCGGAAGGAACCTCCCTGCTTCCCAAGCGATTTCCGATCGCCACATCCCGAATCAGCCCCACCCCCAGTTGAATTTTTTGTAGTTCTCCTCCCCCTCTTCAAATCCATACCAAATACTCACCCTATCGTTGCGCCATCACGAAGAACTGCTCCTCCGAAGTTTCCACCTTTCAACCGCCGCCGACAATCGGATCCGCCACCGCACCGGGCCCCACTCCAGGCGAAGGTGCGCCCCTCCGAGCACTTCACAGTGGTGTTGTCCGATCCTTACCTCGAGCCACAGATTGAAAGAAATTGCTAAACCTAGTTTTGAACCCCAACCTGAAAGGTGTGGCTTTGTTAATTTAAAACAGTTTAAACACTTTAAAACCGTTGCAAACTTTGAAATATCGTATCTTTATCGTGTGTTAACGAAATTCGATGAAACAGGAGACATCGTGACCGCAAGGAGGATCTTTACATTCTACAAGAGACCGCGTATTTTTCTGAGCTAGCCACGATTTTTAGCATCTCGAAAACCAATGTGAGATTTCTAAACTGAAATGTGAATGGAAATGTGATATATAAATTATATAAGCAAAATATAAATTATACATGTGTCGTATACCTCATGTACATGCGTTGTGTAAGTTATATGAGCGAAGTATGAATTATACATGCATTGTATAAATGATATGTGTGTTGGAAAGGAAATAATATATATATATATATACTCCCCTCGTCCATAAACCATGGACGATATTTATTGATTGTGAATTGGTGTGAAAAAATTGGTGAATAATGCGAATGGTTGATAGAATTGTTTGTGGTTGATATTGTTTGGTTGTGGTTGGAAATTAACCATTTGTGATTGAAGTAAATTGTGGAAAAGAAAAATCATACTTGCCTGCGTGCGAATTAGATGTATGAAATCCCCATTGTCAAAAACCGTGAGGTTTTAAGGTAGAGCGAGGATCCAAACTCGGGACAGTGCCAGTTTTAAATACCCTATCGTTATGCTGCCGAAATTTTGAATAATATTCATGTGTTAGAATTATTTTCATATGTTGAAATTATTTCCATGTGTTGAAATGAAAGTCGTGTGTTGAAACTATATCCATGTATGGAAATGCTCATGTGTTGAGAAGTTCATGTGTTGAAAAATAATTCATGTGTTGAATAAATAAAAAGTTTTAACAATAAATATCACATTTATATATATATGAAGTATGTAAAATATTCATATTATAAATAAATTGTTTCAACAATAAAAATAACATCTTTCTTATATATATTTACAAACCATATAAATTATATCCATGTGTGGAAATGCTCATGTGTTGAGAAGCTCGTGGGTTTAGAAGTTCGTGTATTGAATAAAATGATCGAACAATAAAAATTACATTTTTATTGAGAATAGGAAGTGTTAAAACATTCATGTGTTGAATAAATATTTTTGATGATAAAAATACCATTTTTATCATGTGTGTGAATTGTTAAAAATATACAATGTTGAAATAAATATTTGTTTGCTATGAATATTATTTTTAACATGCATAGGAACTAAATAAAATAGTCATGTGTTGAAATATATTTTTGTTCGACAAAAATATCATTTTTAAGTGAAATGTGAAGTGTTAAAAATAACCATATGTGGAGATAAACCTTTGTTCGCTGGAAATATAATTTTTAGCTTAGTTTTGCACATATATATATATATATATATACATATATGTGTTGAACAGGAAATGGATTAGCTGTTGAGTAAAAAAAATATTTGCCTGCCCGACAAATAGGTAAACCTTAAAGAGTTGGATGTGCAAATTTTATTATTATATCAACTCCTATGAATGCCATTGGATGCGGAGTGCTAGTTGTTCTATGTGTAATAATAAACAATCACCATAGGATGGTAACAATTAATTTTGAACTACACTGCATGGCATACTTCTTGACGATAGGCATACTTCATCATATACCACATAAGCATTTGGAGCTTGTGTGACGAGGTTTAAGATTTACCATACGAGTGAGAGGCTGGTATGGCGATGACTATATATTACAGGTTGAACTGATGACTAATCTGGACTATATAAATTGTAACGGTAAATTGCAAGATTAATAAAAACCCCACACGGGTCTGGAGATGACAATAAACACGTCTCTCTGGTCATTAAGGCACAAAAACAATTTATAGGGTGACGAGAATTTATTCTCTGGAGTTATTATCTATACACACACCCCTTTGGACACTGGAATATATCACTATAAATATGTGTGTGCTTATTAGGATTTATTGGGTACCTAATACGGCCCAATAAATTTCCAAACCCCTTCCCGTACAAAGGAGGTTATGGTGAAATTTTTCAAAATATAAAGGTGTTAGTGAAATATTTGAAGTGAAAACGATATTGAAATCGTTGAATGAATTATATTTATATATATATATAAATATAAATTAAATTAAAACAAATCGAAGCCGTGCAGTTCGAGTTTTGAAATCGTAACTTCAAACGATTATACCGAAAGATCCGACCATCGGATTTTCACGAACCTAGAAACATTGGGTTCGCTTTGGGAATATCTTCCCAATGATATAAACTTTGTTGAAATCCAACGGTTATATTTTCAGATATGTGTAAAACAAATTTTGGGAAAAACAGCGCCAGTGCTTCAGCACGATCTGAAACGTCATTTAATTAAATAGGGTTGTTTTTAAATAAATAGAAATGGCGATATATCGTTATAAAATATTATAGATGATATAGAGTGGAAATAAACCGATTCTGCTTGGTTTGCTTGATATTTTATGGTTGAATGTGTTTAAGAGCAAGCCCTACGGCCAATCTAGCAGCAATAACGGAAGCGGCAGAAATCAGTGGATTCATGATGATAAGTTCCTCGCACAAAAAAAATTGGTTAATGATACAATCAACCTTATTTGATCACTAAAAAATATTGAATCGAATTAACTAAAACTTCAAAAAAAATATAGGGATAAACCCTATATAACTAATATATATACTATCACATATACATTTGTTTCTTTCATAACGGAAATCGCCCGCATTTTTTTTATTGAATCAGATTCTAGAATAATTCGTCGAAAAATATACAGGAACTGTAGCTGGATTTATAGACATTACATATAGACATATATCTAGTGTGATCTCCCTAACCCATCCTTCGTAATATCGTCTATCTTTCCTCTTAGGACTCTAGTCATATATACATATGGATTTCTTATTTCTATCTATATATGTATATGTTACCGAACCAAGTATATTTTATTGAACCATGCATTGCCTCAGTCGGGGTAAGCTTAAAAAAAGAAGACTTTTTTGAAAACTAATCAATGATGACCCAACATGGTACTAAAGAACTGAAATGTGAATGTCGAATGATTTAACCATGTGAAGAATTGATTTGAAAACCTAAATATACGTAGATTATTTGAAAAGGCCGAGTTCAATCTCATTTCAAATAATCGATTGACGGTGAGAAGTCGAAGAGTTGAAGGCGGTTCAAGACAGACGATCTTCACATTGGATGGATGGGCGCTACTGATGCTCGTGATTGGAGTAGCTATGTAACGACTGGAAATTTTCGACTCCTCGAGAGTCGAAAATTCCGAGATGTTAGTGAAAGAAAGTAGAGGGTGAGGAAGAAAAGATAGAACTAATAGAATAGAAGAAGAAGAAGAACTTACATCATCAGAGTAAACACGAATCTCACAGCGGAACGAATAAAATATAACATAACTTTGAAATACAAATCAGTACTCGTATATACATACCATTTCAAAGTACAACACTTAACAACACAGCGGAATAATAATAGCTATAATCCTGAAGCCTCCTGCTCCAAGCTCTCCAAGTGTATCTGAAAAATCCCGACTACTTGACTGCCCGTACAAATTTAGGCACCCAAGAGTTTAGGGAAAACAAACAAAATAAACTCCGGGTCAGTCATGGGACTGGTGTGACTAAAACTCCAACACTTGGTTAAATAAAGGATATCTTTCTGATATTATAATAATGTCTAAATACAAATAGATATCAATCTAGTAGAACGCTTGCATCTCACGTTCCACATACATTGTATACAAATAAACCGTGAGCGCTTATTGGAGATTGGATTCCAACAGACAAGGTATGGGAGCACCTTCCGATCAGTGTACTCTAGAGGAGATACACTGGGGTTCAACAAGAACGTCTTGCAACCCGGCCACACATGACCGTCCACTCATTTAGTGTAACAACCCGAAAATTTGGGCCAGTTTAAAATTTTTATTTTGGCAATTTTAGCGAATTTTGATTATTTAAAATGAATTATTTTAAATAATATCGATGAGAAACTTATTTTGAATAGAATTCGAACGTATATATTTATACGCGTCGTCGTTAGAATATAAATAATTATTTATAATTATAAAAGGAATTGAAAATGGCGCGGTAGTTCGATAATTCGATTTCAAACTTCAATTGAATGTACCGGGTGCAAAACAATCCGGATTTTAGTGAAACCAAAAACATTAGGATCCATTTGTGAATATCTTTCCAACGAATCCGAAAAATCAAGATTTCATAGCGGGAATCAAAAGATATGTCCAGTTGAAAATTCTGAATAGTCGCTATGGAATTCAGGCCCTTAAAAATGGACATTTTGCAAACGACCTCGGATTTCGACGAAACCGGTTTTGTTGGATCCGCAGTGTTAAATTATTGCTAGGTTCCAAATTTCATAATTTTTCGAATCAATATGTGAGCGTGGCAAAGGAAAACGCGTTTGACCAGTTTCAATTGATTTTAATCGACTTGAAATTGGCCATTTTTCTAACGGTCTCAGAATTCGACGAAACTAGTTTTGTTAGGACCGTATCGTCAATACGAAGCTAGAAAATATTTTTCTGGAAATTTTCTAGTTAGTATGTGGCCCCGGTAATTTGAAATGTACGTTTAAAATTCAATATAGTGATTTAAATATAAATTCAACGGAGACAGATCGAAACGATCGAATCAGCTTACGATACATATCCCATTGTGTTCGGAATGGGGGTAAAACGCTATGGACGACAGGCGGTGGGCCTCGTTTAGAGGTCGTATGTAAAAGTCAACTTTTTCAAAAATAAAATAAATAAATAAATTAAAAAAAAAACCTTTTCTCTTCCCTTATATCGCCCCCCCCCCCCCCCCCCCCCGGTAAAAACTGAGATCAGAAAAGAAAAAGAAAAAAAAACTCCCAAATTGCCACCGCGTTGACCGTCGCCCTGCTCCCACAACCGCCCTCCGACGCCGCGCCTCAGACCGGATCTTCGCCACTCCCCTCCCACTTCACCTCAGCTTCGACGAGCCTCATTTCCCCCATCACCGAAGCGCAGCGCTTCGAAACCCACCCAGGACCCGAACGGAAGCCGCCCCCTCTCAAACCCCCTCCGTCCGACACTGCGGCACCATGAAGACCAGTCCTCCTCCTCGCTGAAACCTGACGCCTCCACTCAGCCACAAGGGTGAACCAACAGCAGTGAGTTTCTTTTTTGTTTACTGAATTTACTTAAATAGCATGGTTTAAATCTGAAATATATATATATATAAACAATGTTTTAAAATCTGATTTTATTTATTTATAAAGATTAAATTTTTATAAGTATAAAGACTATATTTTTGTTGAGTAAAAAGGAGGAAAGCTACGATTTCTGTTTATAGAAAAGACAGGATTTTTAGTATGGAAAAGTACGATTTTTAAGTGAAGAAAGCTTTGATTTTTATTTGTTTGAAAGGTCAGATTTTTATAATGAAAAAGGTTGAAAATAAAATTTTCATATTATATAGATAATAAAAATATCACCTTTTATATTGTAGGAGTATAAAAATATAATTTTTATATGGTATAGATAATAAAAAGTGAATATTAGGCACACATCCCTAAAACGAAACTTAATTAGGCTCACATCCGGTCATAAACTTATTGTAAATTAGGTCCCTATTTTCAAAAACATATAAAAAAATATAAAAAAAATATTAAAAAACCATGTAAATTCGTATTTAATTAAAACAATTAATCGTGAAAAAAATCAGATCAAAAAAACATTAAAAACAACGTCGAAATCATGAAATACAGAAAATCAACGAAATGCAGTAAATTGCATCAAAACATGCATATAAGTCGATTAGTTGCATACCTGTATGCATTTATTTCAAATCTGCGTCAAAACTGCAGTATAAATGCATACATGTATGCACATATTGTTAAAACATGCATCTGCTGATGCATTTGTTTAAAAACTGCATACCTACGTGCAACTTATTCACGTTTGCATGTATTTTGACATATATGCACACATGTATGCAGTTATATAGAAAAACTGCATACATGTATGCAATTTTTCAAACATGCGTGCATAAATATATGCATGTGTATTCGAATAGTTGCATAAATGTATGCAACTATTCGTAAAAGTTGCATACATTGATGCAACTTTTTTTTTTCAATTTCTGTGGACTTCCGAGAATATTTACAGATTTTAGAAATTTTTTTTTTTTTTTAAGTGATAGCGCCTGAAAATTTGGACAGAAAACGAAAGAGGCGGAGGTATGGAAAGTGGCAGGCGGAAGATTCCAGGCGGCAGCTAAAATAGGGGGCGGGTTTACAGAGAAAACATTAATTACAGGGATGTATTGTGAATTTAAAACTTGCAAAATAGTTGCATACATGTATGCAACTTTTGCCAATAGTTGCATACATGTATGCAAGTATTTCTGAAGCTGTTTTAGTTGAAAATGTATGCAGAAACTTGCATACATGTGTGCAACTATTTGAAATACTTGCACACATGTATGCAAGTATTTACATGTGAAAATAAAATGTGTGCAGAAACTTGCATACATGTATGCAACTATTTTAAATACTTGCACACATGTATGCAAGTATTGCATGTAAAAATATAACAGAGAAATACTTGCACAGATGAATGCAAGTATTCCAAATATGTGCATGATTTGATGCAAATTACTGCATTTTTCGTTGTTTTCTGTATTTTTTCGATTTTGATGCATGTTTTGATTTTATTATGATCTGAATTTTTGCGCGAGTACATGTTTTATTTAAATACGAATTTACGTGATTTTTTTATATTTTTTTAATATATTTTTTATGAATTTTCGAAAAACAGGGACTAAATTTACAATAAGTTTATGACCGGGTTTTTTTTATATTTTGAAACCTAATGGGGACCTCTAAAAAACGCACCCTAATATAAATTCGATCTTTATATGTAAAGGCGAAATCTTTATATGAAAAATAGCGTGATAAAAATATAATTTTTATCTATATAGTATCAATGTAAAAGTAGAATTTTTATCCATATAGTGGCCAAATAAAAATATGATTTTTATATATTGAACTTCGAAATAAAAATATGATTTTTATATATTGAACTTCGAAATAAAAATATGATTTTTATATATTGAACTTCGAAATAAAAATATGATTTTTATATATTGAACTTCGAAATAAAAATATGATTTTTATATATTGAACTTCGAAATAAAAATATGATTTTTATATATTGAACTTCGAAATAAAAATATGATTTTTATATATGGAATAGCGAAGTAAAAATTCGATTTTTACATAGGCAGTGAAAGCGGACAACGAAGGTAACAAAAAGGCGAGAACGAAGAAGATTTCTATCAAAGGAGAGTCAAGATGATTGGATAGCTATCGGTGAGAACTTCTCACACTTCAATTTCATTTTCTAGTTATATATATATATATACTAGGATGCAGACGGTGCTTAGTAGCACCCGACACAATCGTCCACAGACCATGGACTTGTTTGTTTGATTGCAAAAATTAGTTAGATTATTTGATTGAAATTGAATTGTGTGGTGAAATGAATTGATTTGATTGATGTGTGAATGGCGTGGGCCTTCACTAGACCGGGGATAAGGCTAGGCCTCATCCCGTTTCTAGTATCGTGCCGTTATGCCGCCGAAATTTTCTAAAATAAGTTAGAAAAATAAAAATATCATTTTATTTAAAGAATGAACTGAATAGAAATTCATAAGTTAAAATAAAATGTTTTGTCGTTAAAAATATAATTTTTAACGTGAAGTGAATAAAATAAAATATTCATTTACAAACCGGACGGTTTGTTTATGTACACCTATTTGAAGGACATTGATTGGGACGATAAATTTTACACATCGCCCAACTGCACAAATAAAAATAAATGTTTGTTGATTTGAAACCCCACACGGGTGTTGGGATGAAATTTGAAGTTCACTCATCCTGATTGATTAAATATGTCGATCGATTGATTGACAGGCTGTTATAAGCGTTAGATATCTTTATTTGATGCTTATACAGTATAGTGCACTTTGGTTGATGGTTGATTATTTTGTAATGCTATTATATGTGTGTAATGTATGAAAATCCATATAATTAACATTATATGGTGATTGATTGGGCCTCATTCCAATTTAGAAAATAAAGAACAATATAAAATAAAGGTTCATGTGTTGACAGTACTCATCCATTGAGATTGGTCATGTGTTGAACGAAATATTTTAGTAATAAAATTTACATCTTTAACAATATAAAATAAAGGTTCATGTGTTGACAGTACTCATCCATTGAGATTGGTCATGTGTTGAACGAAATATTTTAGTAATAAAATTTACATCTTTATCAATATAAAATAAAGGTTCATGTGTTGACAGTACTCATCCATTGAGATTGGTCATGTGTTGCACGAAATATTTTAGTAATAAAATTTACATCTTTAACAATATAAAATAAAGGTTCATGTGTTGACAGTACTCATCCATTGTGATTGGTCATGTGTTGAACGAAATACTTTAGTAATAAAATTTACATCTTTATCAATATAAAATAAAGGTTCATGTGTTGACAGTACTCATCCATTGAGATTGGTCATGTATTGAACGAAATATTTTAGTAATAAAATTTACATCTTTATCAATATAAAATAAAGGTTCATGTGTTGACAGTACTCATCCATTGAGATTGGTCATGTGTTGAACGAAATATTTTGATAATAACAACTATTTTGAAAAAGAAATATTTGAAATAGAATATTTGAAAACGATTTCAAAATGAATTGAATTAAAAACGATTTCGAAATGAATTGAATTAAAAACGATTTCGAAATGAATTGAATTAAAAACGATTTCGAAATGAATTGAATTGAAAACGATTTCGAAATGAATTGAATTGAAAACGATTTCGAAATGAATTGAATTGAAAACGATTTCGAAATGAATTGAATTGAAAACGATTTCGAAATGAATTGAATTAAAAACGATTTCGAAATGAATTGAATTAAAAACGATTTCGAAATGAATTGAATTGAAAACGATTTCGAAATGAATTGAATTGAAAACGATTTCGAAATGAATTGAATTGAAAACGATTTCGAAATGAATTGAATTGAAAACGATTTCGAAATGAATTGAATTGAAAACGATTTCGAAATGAATTGAAGTGAAAACGATTTCGAAATGAATTGAATTAAAAACGATTTCGAAATGAATTGAATTAAAAACGATTTCGAAATGAATTGAATTGAAAACGATTTCGAAATGAATTGAATTGAAAACGATTTCGAAATGAATTGAATATAAAACGATTTCGAAATGAATTGAATATATAATGAATTCAAATTGAAATGAATTCAAATTGAATTGAAATTTGAATTGAATAGAAATGAATTTTAAAACGAATTTATAAAGAAGAATTCAATTTTGATTTGAATTGGAAAGGAAGTTGAAATTGCTGTTGAAACGAATTTAAAACTATTTATATAATTCGTTTTAAATAGAAATCGATGAAATATATATTATATATATTATATATAATATAATGGCCTGAATAGAACGCGCCGCGCCGCGGCAGTTCGTGAATTTCGACCATTTATTTCAAATGGACATTACGGGAGATCCGACCGTCGGATTCTCCTAAAACCGGAACCGTTGGGTTCGTATCGAAAAGAGCTTTCTAACGAATATTAGGAATTAGAAATCTAACGGTTGGATTTGGAATTATGTCCAAATCAAATTTGAAAAAGGTCGCTGTAAGTGCAGTTCGATGGCCGTTGATGGAAATCGACTGTACGGGCCTTGATAAAATTATTAAAAATAGTAATAATTTGTGTAAAATCATAAGAAATGATTTAGAAAGAATTGGGATGAAAAACTCCATATTTGAAAAGATAAAAATAGATTTTTATCGGAATGAACTAGTTTTGAACTAGAATTATAATTCTATTTATTTTTAAATAAATAAATTGAATTTAAAAAGGGTTTTAAAAATACCCAGAATATCCAATGATTGCATTGGAGTGGATTTGAATCGAAATTTTCTTCGGAATATTTCGATGATGGAATTCGTGATTATACAGGTGTTGTTATGGAAATTTGAAAGATATATATTTATATCGTTATTTCCAATACGACATTTGTTAATCGTAGAATTTGATATTGAATATAAGCCGATATATTTTCTATTCGGAGCCTTGTATTGAATATCAAATGTGATTTGGGTTTGTCGTGAATGGTGTCTTCACTAACACTGTTCTTGAACCCAGTTGAGAAAAGATTAAATCTTTTTATTTTAGATTTAATGAAGTGTACCAATTAAATAATATTTAATTGGAATTGAATTGATATTGATTTTTGGGTTTATCGTGGACAGTGTTTTAAAATAACACTCGTTCTTTAACCCGATAATTAATGAATGTGATTTTGGGTTTATCGTGAACTGTGTTTTAAATGAGACTGATTCTTTAACCCAGTTAAAGATTAAAACTAAGTGGAGTTTTAATGAATCTTTAATTAGATTGAAATGGTCGAGAATGGAGTAGCACCAGTTTTGCTCCAGGCGATAGTTAAATCTTTAATTAGATTTGAACGTGAAATGGTAATTGAATTTACCGATAACACCATGGTGTTAGATATGAAGTAGAACCAGTTTTACTTCATGGGATGAATAGGTTGGGATTGGGAAATTAAAACAAATGATTACTTCGGTAAGATTCGTTAATCCCGACTAGTTGAATCGAAATTCAAAAGAAGATTAGAGAATAAATTCAAGGAATTTATCTTGGATAAAATTAATGGGAACCTTTCCCTATGAATGTGAAATTTAGAAACTAACTATCGGTTAGCCAAGCAGAATGGTTTTCTGGATATTGATCTGATGTTGGTTTCGGCCTTCGGGGTTAATATTTGGGGAATTATTCTCTTGATTAATTTACGGTTAGTGACTGATGAATTGGAATGAGGCGTATGTTGTGTTTGTGTAACACTTATTTAAAATATACGCGAGTTATTCGGAAAGACCGGGTTTATCCCATTCTGAATAACTGATACGGCGATAAGTCGAAGATGAAGACGATGGTCGAAGACCGGAAGTCTTCACGTCGTTTGGGTGATTACTGATGATCTTGATTGGGCTGTACACCCAAGAAGATGGAAACAGTTAGTGATCGTCCAGATGTGCTTGGAGATCGATGGATATGCGGGGTACTAGGTGCCTCCGGTTTCGTTCAGACCCAGAACGGACTTGTAATTGGACTGTGTGTCTGACATTGGATTTTAGTCCGTGTGATTGATCTCTATTAAATATATATCTGTTTGGCGGCGGAGAATTTATTCTCTTGCTTATCGCCCTTCTCTGAGACATACGAGCTCAGGGGTTATATATTGATGGATATCAAACGCATGGAGTGAATTGCCTGTGTGGCATGCCTAAGTGGCAATTGATCGAGGCTTCTGTTGAAAAGCAAAGTCTTGTGGTGATGATCAGAGCACGGCCTTTGTGGCGTAGCTTTGTGTAACGTTTACTTCGCGAGTTTCACACCCGGTATGAACCAAAAACGGGAGATGGACCTCAGGGAGGACTTGCGTTTCTTTCTAGCTAAAAGTGGCGTCAGTGGTTTTACACGCCCTGACGAGTTTGACTTATGTGGTTGTTGCTGTTGCGAGGCGCCTCGGATTGATCGGTCGTTCTCGAACCGATGGAGTCATTTGATGGCTCGTTTGCGCCCCAAAGGGCGGGGAGACGTATTGTTCAGGCATAATAATCCACATCGGTGGACCGGCCCTGACGATCCAGGGGGCAGTTGCGGCTGTTCCTGAGACATGGTAGGCTAGATTGTCTCGAATCGGTAGAGGACGATCCCTGGCCTTGGTTCATAGACGGAAATCCAATTTCCAAATATGTGACTTTGCGGTTTTATTTGTAAACCTATATATGGTGACATAGTGGGATGGGGCGCTCATGCCGCCTATGATTGATACTTATGATTTGATGTTGTTTTATACACTATGCACTTATAATAGTATCAAACGATTTGTTCTAACCGTATCAAGCATTCTTTGGCTGTTATAAGGGAAAACCCTATCCTAGGCTGCGTTGCATTGTGTGATGGGACCTGGGTCTTATAACAGCTTCATTTTTCTTTATTTAGCATTGCGCTGTTTGTTTTATGCACTGGTATTCGTGGGAGGAAACCCGTTCCGTGTTATACGGCGTGGTCCCTTGATTTACCTAATGATTTAAAATAAAGATTAATAACTGTTTTAGTTCTCACACCAGTCACATGACTGACCTGGAGTTTATTGTTTTAACCTAAACTCTGGGTGCCCTTATTTTCGACACGGGCAGCTGGTAGTTTTGGTTTTGCAGATTTATATTCACAGGATCCTGGTTTACAGCTGGAATGATATCCGGAAAGCTTTGTATCCGTATATCCCTTCTAGTTGTGTATTGTATTATTTTCCGCTGCTATGTATTTAAATGTAATTTAAATCTCTGATATTTTTGTGTAATATTTATTCATACTCTGTATATTCCTGTAATCTGATGCATTGTTGTAATATACAACGAAATGTTCTTCTGTATGTGTTCTGTTGTGGCTTGTTCTCGAACTATCCGACACTTTCCTTTACGGGGAAGTTACGGGTTTTCACAGTTGGTATCAGAGCTTTGGTTTACAAAGCTAGAGAACAAGGCACATTAGAACCATACGAAAGAATTCATCAGATATTGGATTAGTAATATCCAATTAGAATGAATCGTTAGAGATGGGATCAGTAGTATCCTAGAATGAGTGTGAAGAGTATATTTTTAAAAAATGAAAACAATTTTTGTTATGAAAATTTAAATCAACTATTCGTATTTGATTATTTATTTGTATTGATTTTGGACAATTCAGTTTATAAAGAATTTGCATATACGCCTTGCAAACGTATATTCAAAGTTTTAATATATTGGATAGATATAGCATCACACTCTAGTCGCCCGGAGATATTATTGATGATAGCGATCGCATCATCAACATTTATGTTCGAGTTTTGAAGGTGTGATTTTCTATATATTTCCATTAGACTGGTGTGAGGACCAAAAACTAATATAGCTAGAATACATTGTTGTGATTTGGCATCAAAACATGATTTTCTGTATATATATCAAAATTATGAATTTTAAACGTTAAATTCACTAATTGATTGATGTTTGTGTTGTTTGTTTATTTGTTTGCTAATTATGAACCATTTAGCCGAATTGAATCAAATATTAAATTATATTGAAAATTGGTCGCATTTGCTTGCATATACTTGCACTTACATTGAACAGGTCATAGCAAGGAGGCTAGAGCAGAGAATAAAATTTGTTTGCCCGACAAATAGGTACATGTTTATTACATAATTTACTGTTTCGTTTGGGTGATGATGATTTTATGAGCCTATTGGCTAGCCGCTTGGCTTTTTCTTTTTCTTTTTGAGATCTGAAGGACCGGGGAAGCTATTTGAAATTCCCCGATGCTCCCGGTGCAGGGGAGGTTATGGCGAAATTTTTCGAAAATTCCGGGTGTTAGCCAAATTTTTGAAATTTTTGAAAATTCTCAGAAACTGAAAAGTTGGAGAATGGAAGCCAGACCGAACGTAGAGTTGAATAATCAAACCACTTTCGACTTTGTTCCTTTTCGGGGACGAAAAGTTTTAAGTGGGGGAGATTGTAACAACCCGAAAATCTAGGCCAGTTTAAAATTTTTATTTAGGCAATTTTAGCGAATTTTGATTATTTAAAATGAATTATTTTAAATAATATCGACGAGAAACTTATTTTGAATAGAATTCGAACGTATATATTTATACGCGTCGTCGTTAGAATATAAATAATTATTTATAATTATAAAAGGAATTGAAAATGGCGCGGTAGTTCGATAATTCGATTTCAAACTTCAATTGAATGTACTGGGTGCAAAACAATCCGGATTTTAGTGAAACCAAAAACATTAGGATCCATTTGTGAATATCTTTCCAATGAATCCGAAAAATCAAGATTTCATAGCGGGAATCAAAAGATATGTCCAGTTGAAAATTCTGAATAGTCGCTATGGAATTCAGGCCCTTAAAAATGGACATTTTGCAAACGACCTCGGATTTCGACGAAACCAGTTTTGTTGGATCCGCAGTGTTAAATTATTGCTAGGTTCCAAATTTCATAATTTTTCGAATCAATATGTGAGCGTGGCAAAGGAAAACGCGTTTGACCAGTTTCAGTTGATTTTAATCGACTTGAAATTGGCCATTTTTCTAACGGTCTCAGAATTCGACGAAACTAGTTTTGTTAGGACCGTATCGTCAATACGAAGCTAGAAAATATTTTTCTGGAAATTTTCTCGTTAGTATGTGGCCCTGGTAATTTGAAATGTACGTTTAAAATTCAATATAGTGATTTAAATATAAATTCAACGGAGACAGATCGAAACGATCGAATCAGCTTACGATGCATATCCCATTGTGTTCGGAATGGGGGTAAAAAGCTATGGACGACAGGCGGTGGGCCTCGTTTAGAGGTCGTATGTAAAAGTCAACTTTTTCAAAAGTAAATAAATAAATAAATAAATAAATAACCTTTTCTCTTCCCTTATATCAGCCCCCCCCCCCCCCCCCCCCCCGTTAAAAACTGAAATCAGAAAAGAAAAAGAAAAAAAAACTCCCAAATTGCCCCCGCCGTTGACCGTCGCCCTGCTCCCACAGCCGCCCTCCGACGCCGAGCCTCAGATCGGATCTTCGCCGCTCCCCTCCCACTTCACCTTAGCTTCGACGAGCCTCATTTCCCCCATCACCGAAGCGCAGCGCTTCGAAACCCACCCAGGACCCGAACGGAAGCCGCCCCCTCTCAAAGCCCCTCCGTCCGACACTGCGGCACCATGAAGACCAGTCCTCCTCCTCGCTGAAACCCGACGCCTCCACTCAGCCACAAGGGTGAACCAACAGCAGTGAGTTTCTTTTTTGTTTACTGAATTTGCTTAAATAGCATGGTTTAAATCTGAAATATATATATATATATATAAACAATGTTTTAAAATCTGATTTTATTTATTTATAAAGATTAAATTTTTATAAGTATAAAGACTATATTTTTATTGAGTAAAAAGGAGGAAAGCTACGATTTCTGTTTATAGAAAAGACATGATTTTTAGTATGGAAAAGTACGATTTTTAAGTGAAGAAAGCTTTGATTTTTATTTGTTTGAAAGGTCAGATTTTTATAATGAAAAAGGTTGAAAATAAAATTTTCATATTATATAGATAATAAAAATATCACCTTTTATATTGTAGGAGTATAAAAATATAATTTTTATATGGTATAGATAATAAAAATTCGATCTTTATATGTAAAGGCGAAATCTTTATATGAAAAAAAGCGTGATAAAAATATAATTTTTATCTATATAGTAGCAATGTAAAAGTAGAATTTTTATCCATATAGTGGCCAAATAAAAATATGATTTTTATATATTGAACTTCGAAATAAAAATATGATTTTTATATATTGAACTTCGAAATAAAAATATGATTTTTATATATTGAACATCGAAATAAAAATATGATTTTTATATATTGAACTTCGAAATAAAAATATGATTTTTATATATTGAACTTCGAAATAAAAATATGATTTTCATATATTGAACTTCGAAGAAAAAATATGATTTTTATATATTGAACTTCGAAGTAAAAATATGATTTTTATATATTGAACTTCGAAATAAAAATATGATTTTTATATATGGAAGAGCGAAGTAAAAATTCGATTTTTACATAGGTAGTGAAAGCGGACAACGAAGGTAACAAAAAGGCGAGAACGAAGAAGATTTCTATCAAAGGAGAGTCAAGATGATTGGATAGCTATCGGTGAGAACTTCTCACTCTTCAATTTCATTTTCTAGTTATATATATATATATATATATACTAGGATGCAGACGGTGCTTAGTAGCACCCGACACAATCGTCCACAGACCATCGACTTGTTTGTTTGATTGCAAAAATTAGTTAGATTATTTGATTGAAATTGAATTGTGTGGTGAAATGAATTGATTTGATTGATGTGTGAATGGCGTGGGCCTTCACTAGACCGGGGATAAGGCTAGGCCTCGTCCCGTTTCTAGTATCGTGCCGTTATGCCGCCGAAATTTTCTAAAATAAGTTAGAAAAATAAAAATATCATTTTATTTAAAGAATGAACTGAATAGAAATTCATAAGTTAAAATAAAATGTTTTGTCGTTAAAAATATGATTTTTAACGTGAAGTGAATAAAATAAAATATTCATTTACAAACCGGACGGTTTGTTTATGTACACCTATTTGAAGGACATTGATTGGGACGATAAATTTTACACATCGCCCAACTGCACAAATAAAAATAAATGTTTGTTGATTTGAAACCCCACACGGGTGTTGGGATGAAATTTGAAGTTCACTCATCCTGATTGATTAAATATGTCGATCGATTGACTGACATGCTGTTATAAGCGTTAGATATCTTTATTTGATGCTTATACAGTATAGTGCACTTTGGTTGATGGTTGATTATTTTGTAATGCTATTATATGTGTGTAATGTATGAAAATCCATATAATTAACATTATATGGTGATTGATTGGGCCTCATTCCAATTTAGAAAATAAAGAACAATATAAAATAAAGGTTCATGTGTTGACAGTACTCATCCATTTAGATTGGTCATGTGTTGAACGAAATATTTTAGTAATAAAATTTACATCTTTAACAATATAAAATAAAGGTTCATGTGTTGACCGTACTCATCCATTGAGATTGGTCATGTGTTGAACGAAATATTTTAGTAATAAAATTTACATCTTTATCAATATAAAATAAAGGTTCATGTGTTGACAGTACTCATCCATTGAGATTGGTCATGTGTTGAACGAAATATTTTAGTAATAAAATTTACATCTTTAACAATATAAAATAAAGGTTCATGTGTTGACAGTACTCATCCATTGAGATTGGTCATGTGTTGAACGAAATATTTTAGTAATAAAATTTACATCTTTATCAATATAAAATAAAGGTTCATGTGTTGACAGTACTCATCCATTGAGATTGGTCATGTGTTGAACGAAATATTTTAGTAATAAAATTTACATCTTTATCAATATAAAATAAAGGTTCATGTGTTGACAGTACTCATCCATTGAGATTGGTCATGTGTTGAACGAAATATTTTGATAATAACAACTATTTTGAAAAAGAAATATTTGAAATAGAATATTTGAAAACGATTTCGAAATGAATTGAATTAAAAACGATTTCGAAATGAATTGAATTAAAAACAATTTCGAAATGAATTGAATTAAAAACGATTTCGAAATGAATTGAATTAAAAACGATTTCGAAATGAATTGAATTGAAAACGATTTCGAAATGAATTGAATTGAAAACGATTTCGAAATGAATTGAATTGAAAACGATTTCGAAATGAATTGAATTAAAAACGATTTTGAAATGAATTGAAAACGATTTCGAAATGAATTGAATTGAAAACGATTTCGAAATGAATTGAATTAAAAACGATTTCGAAATGAATTGAATTAAAAACGATTTCAAAATGAATTGAATTGAAAACGATTTCGAAATGAATTGAATTGAAAACGATTTCGAAATGAATTGAATATAAAACGATTTCGAAATGAAATGAATTGAATATATAATGAATTCAAATTGAAATGAATTCAAATTGAATTGAAATTTGAATTGAATAGAAATGAATTTTAAAACGAATTTATAAAGAAGAATTCAATTTTGATTTGAATTGGAAAGGAAGTTGAAATTGCTGTTGAAACGAATTTAAAACTATTTATATAATTCGTTTTAAATAGAAATCGACGAAATATATATTATATATATTATATATATAATATAATGGCCTGAATAGAACGCGCCGCGCCGCGGCAGTTCGTGAATTTCGACCATTTATTTCAAACGGACATTACGGGAGATCCGACCGTCGGATTCTCCTAAAACCGGAACCGTTGGGTTCGTATCGAAAAGAGCTTTCTAACGAATATTAGGAATTAGAAATCTAACGGTTGGATTTGGAATTATGTCCAAATCAAATTTTAAAAAGGTCGCTGTAAGTGCAGTTCGATGGCCGTTGATGGAAATCGACTGTACGGGCCTTGATAAAATTATTAAAAATAGTAATAATTTGTGTAAAATCATAAGAAATGATTTAGAAAGAATTGGGATGAAAAACTCCATATTTGAAAAGATAAAAATAGATTTTTATCGGAATGAACTAGTTTTGAACTAGAATTATAATTCTATTTATTTTTAAATAAATAAATTGAATTTAAAAAGGGTTTTAAAAATACCCAGAATATCCAATGATTGCATTAGAGTGGATTTGAATCGAAATTGTCTTCGGAATATTTCGATGATGGAATTCGTGATTATACAGGTGTTGTTATGGAAATTTGAAAGATATATATTTATATCGTTATTTCCAATACGACATTTGTTAATCGTAGAATTTGATATTGAATATAAGCCGATATATTTTCTATTCAGAGCCTTGTATTGAATATCAAATGTGATTTGGGTTTGTCGTGAATGGTGTCTTCACTAACACTGTTCTTGAACCCAGTTGAGAAAAGATTAAATCTTTTTATTTTAGATTTAATGAAGTGTACCAATTAAATAATATTTAATTGGAATTGAATAGATATTGATTTTTGGGTTTATCGTGGACAGTGTTTTAAAATAACACTCGTTCTTTAACCCGATAATTAATGAATGTGATTTTGGGTTTATCGTGAACTGTGTTTTAAATGACACTGATTCTTTAACCCAGTTAAAGATTAAAACTAAGTGGAGTTTTAATGAATCTTTAATTAGATTGAAATGGTCGAGAATGGAGTAGCACCAGTTTTGCTCCAGGCGATAGTTAAATCTTTAATTAGATTTGAACGTGAAATGGTAATTGAATTTACCGATAACACCATGGTGTTAGATATGAAGTAGAACCAGTTTTACTTCATGGGATGAATAGGTTGGGATTGGGAAATTAAAACAAATGATTACTTCGGTAAGATTCGTTAATCCCGACTAGTTGAATCGAAATTCAAAAGAAGATTAGAGAATAAATTCAAGGAATTTATCTTGGATAAAATTAATGGGAACCTTTCCCTATGAATGTGAAATTTAGAAACTAACTGTCGGTTAGCCAAGCAGAATGGTTTTCTGGATATTGATCTGATGTTGGTTTCGGCCTTCGGGGTTAATATTTGGGGAATTATTCTCTTGATTAATTTATGGTTAGTGACTGATGAATTGGAATGAGGCGTATGTTGTGTTTGTGTAACACTTATTTAAAATATACGCGAGTTATTCGGAAAGACCGGGTTTATCCCATTCTGAATAACTGATACGGCGATAAGTCGAAGATGAAGACGATGGTCGAAGACCGGAAGTCTTCACGTCGTTTGGTGATTACTGATGATCTTGATTGGGCTGTACACCCAAGAAGATGGAAACAGTTAGTGATCGTCCAGACGTGCTTGGAGATCGATGGATATGCGGGGTACTAGGTGCCTCCGGTTTCGTTCAGACCCAGAACGGACTTGTAAATGGACTGTGTGTCTGACATTGGATTTTAGTCTGTGTGATTGATCTCTATTAAATATATATCTGTTTGGCATCGGAGAATTTATTCTCTTGCTTATCGCCCTTCTCTGAGACGTACGAGCTTAGGGGTTATATATTGATGGATATCAAACGCATGGAGTGAATTGCCTGTGTGGCATGCCTAAGTGGCAATTGATCGAGGCTTCTGTTGAAAAGCAAAGTCTTGTGGTGATGATCCGAGCACGGCCTTTGTGGCGTAGCTTTGTGTAATGTTTACTTCGCGAGTTTCACACCCGGTATGAACCAAAAATGGGAGATGGACCTCAGGGAGGACTTGCGTTTCTTTCTTGCTAAAAGTGGCGTCAGTGGTTTTACACGCCCTGACGAGTTTGACTTATGTGGTTGTTGCTGTTGCGAGGCGCCTCAGATTGATCGGTCGTTCTCGAACCGATGGAGTCATTTGATGGCTCGTTTGCGCCCCAAAGGGCGGGGAGACGTATTGTTCAGGCATAATAATCCACATCGGTGGACCGGCCCTGACGATCCAGGGGGCAGTTGCGGCTGTTCCTGAGACATGGTAGGCTAGATTGTCTCGAATCGGTAGAGGACGATCCCTGGCCTCGGTTCATAGACGGAAATCCAATTTCCAAATACGTGACTTTGCGGTTTTATTTGTAAACCTATATATGGTGACATAGTGCGATGGGGCGCTCATGCCGCCTATGATTGATACTTATGATTTGAAGTTGTTTTATACACTATGCACTTATAATAGTATCAAACGATTTGTTCTAACCGTATCAAGCATTCTTTGGCTGTTATAAGGGAAAACCCTATCCTCGGCTGCGTTGCATTGTGTGATGGGACCTGGGTCTTATAACAGCTTCATTTTTCTTTATTTAGCATTGCGCTGTTTGTTTTATGCACTGGTATTCTTGGGAGCAATCCCGTTCCGTGTTATACGGCGTGGTCCCTTGATTTACCTAATGATTTAAAATAAAGATTAATAACTGTTTTAGTTCTCACACCAGTCACATGACTGACCTGGAGTTTATTGTTTTAACCTAAACTCTGGGTGCCCTTATTTTCGACACGGGCAGCTGGTAGTTTTGGTTTTGCAGATTTATATTCACAGGATCCTGGTTTACAGCTGGAATGATATCCGGAAAACTTTGTATCCGTATATCCCTTCTAGTTGTGTATTGTATTATTTTCCGCTGCTATGTATTTAAATGTAATTTAAATCTCTGATATTTTTGTGTAATATTTATTCATACTGTGTATATTCCTGTAATTTGATGCGTTGTTGTAATATACAACGAAATGTTCTTCTGTATGTGTTCTGTTGTGGCTTGTTCTCGAACTATCCGACACTTTCCTTTACGGGGAAGTTACGGGTTTTCACATTTAGCTTGAGTGTAACAAATATATTATCACCGATGGTTGGGATCAGCAACCATCCTTCCCGATAAGGGACAGCATTTAAATAGATTATAAAGAAGTACAATTGAATATTCTCTAGATGGTGATAATACACCATGCTTGGGTATGGCCCAACTAGCCATGCTGCCTAGCCCAACTTTTGTTATTTTCCGGTTGTGAGGTTTTGAGGTCACGTTTATCACTTTGACAGATTATTTCTTCAATTACTTTGAATGCCACATTGTCATACCCGCCAAATCATTATCGATTTCTCAAGGCATCACGGGTATAAAAGCTAAGAGAAACGAATTTCTCCACCACCAACGTAATACGTTTAAAGAGATCAACATATATGATTCGTTAAGAATACTTTGTCAGACACTCGTCCATATATGTTGTTCTGGTACTGAACAAACCGAAGGCACTATTCAGTGAATCCATCCTACCTAGGCTTTTCACAATAGCCCTTGCACTTCACTCCGTCTTCAATTATTTTCAGCGTACTTGATTCACAACGCTTATGCTAATACGGAGTGGTTCTTCGGATAATAATCCAACCAGTCTCTCCATATTTACACCGTAAATATGGTCAAAACTTTGATAGTCTGTGATTCAACTATCAAATGAAAACATGTCAGTGTACAAACAACGATCTTATTTCTAAATGGAAATTCGATCGATCAATCATCATATGTTCATATTTCCTTATTTCATATATTTAGAGAATATATTTGATTAATCATTGGAAAACATTTCCACAGCTTATTTTCACATCACTATTATTTCGCAACTATCAGTCCCTAACTATAACTAGTATGAGAACAATTCTCTAAGTATCAATCCGGAAGGTCGAAACCAACAACAGATCGTCACTTAGAAAACCGTTCAACTTACCCTCTCCAGTCAGTTTCTGAATTTGCTTAACTCTATTTCTTAAATTCTTATCATGAAAACATTTCATTTTCTATGTTTAGAAAACATATCTGACTATATTTGGAAAACGTTTCCAAAACTCATTTACGGATTTCCAATGAACGTTGTATAAAACATCGTTTCGCTTAATCCATTTATCGCTTATTCCTTAACTTTATTCCTAATCAACCTTTTAGATCGAACCACAACTATTCCTTTGTCAATTCTGAAGTCAATCAAGTTGGGGTATAATTACCTCTCAGACCTTAATTGAACAACGTCCTTTACTGTGAAATAGATGAAGCTCATCACTCACTTTTTCCAATCATCTGTTTATGCAAATTCTCGGATTCAGGTTACGAATCCACTTCTTATATGACAACGTTTGATTATAACTATAACGTTATAATTCCTACCCCTAAAATATCTAACCTAAATTATAAATTTATTCCCTAACTCGAATAATTTAACAGACACCTAATTTCTAAATCAATAACTAAATCTTGATTTAAACCCTGGAAAGTAAGTAGTACTTTCCCAAATTCGCTATAATCGAATTCGACGTATAACTCTCTTTCGAGAAATCTCTATTCGATTAACTCTCCCTTTTTAATAACTTATATTCGATAAACTCTATTTCGATTAACTCCTATCGAATAACTAATATTCGAATAACTCTTCTTGGTTGGCTCTATTTCATTAACTCTTATCGAATAACAAATATTCGATTTTCTTAAATGTGTCAATTCTTATCGAATAACTAACATCCGATTAACTTAAATGGATTTACTCTTATCGAATAACTAATTCAAATAACTTAATTGATTAACTTCTTCGAATAACTAATTCGAATATCTTACCTTCGAATAACTTATATTCGATTTACTCTAACTCGATTAACTTAATTCTAATCGATTTACTCCATTTCGATTCAACTTAATTCAAATCGATTAACTTAACTCAAATTGATTAACTCTTTTCGAATAACTAAATTCGATTTAACTCTTCTCGAATAACTACATTCGATTAACTCAAATTGAATAACTAATATTCAATTAACTCTTACGTGTTTAACTCTATTCGAATAACTAATTCGAATAACTCTAATGTGTTTAACTCTATTCAAATATCTAATTCGAATAACTCATTTCAAATAACTAAATTCGATTAACTCCTTTTTATAATGTTTATTCATTTCAAAAGATTTCCTTTTTACAACGTTTATCCATTTATAAAGATTAACTTTTTACAACGTTTATCCATTTATAAAGATTTACTTTTAGTAACGGTTCTTCACTTTATAAATGTCCTTTTAATAACGTTTCTCCCCTTCTAAGGATTTCCCTTTAACAGCGTTTATTTACTTTATCGGTGTTAAAAACAATTTCTACTTCTCTATATAAGTTCAAACTTATATATCCCATTTATCAAACAATAAATATTTTATTTAATTTATAAAACATTATTTATAAATTAAATCTTCTCACTTTATCTGTTAAAAATAGATTTCCTATTTAATATCTCCTTAAAATCCATATCACATTATACTTGTGTGCGAAGCACGTGTTTAAATCTATCCTTGTATAATTCTATTTATTTTCCGAACAAGTGTTCCTTTATTTATTCCCTAAATAAATATTCCTTTATTCCATTTATTTAAAATCTAAATAAATGTTCCTTTATTTATTTCCTAAATAAATATTCCTTTATATTCAAATTCATTTATTTTCTAAATAAATGTTTCTATTTTATTTCATTTATTTTCTAAATAAATGTTTCCTTTTTCACTTATTTATTTCCTAATTAAATAAATGTTTTCATTTTATTAAATCCTATCGATTTTATAAATAAGATTCATTTTCAATATAACATTGAAAATCCCCTTATCAACATTTCGGTATGTTATGGTATTCAATCATATCAAATCACGATGTTCAATATCGTCCAAGCACATATAATCGCCCACAGATTTTATATCACATCATATAACAATATATGAAAAATAATAAAATAACTGTTGAGGAATCCAGTCGGATTCCTCCAACCTGTTTCCCTGCATCACAGATGTTAGACAATATAGATAACATCACTTTCAGTTCCATATGATATATTCTGTTAAACAGAATCAATATAGAAATTTAACTAACTGACTAGCAGTTAAATCAAACAATCAACACACAGTCAAACAGACAATTTTAACAGTTCTAACAATACAACATGAAATTTATAAACTGTTCAGAGTTAGTGAGATTTACTCACATTGGACGATCATCGTCAATGACGATAACCATCGCTTGATCCAGACAATTTATTTTGCTATAAATAGTAACGGACTCCAATCAACTAGCGGTCAGTTCCATTGTGTAGCGTCCGTCCATACCGTCCCAACTTGACTGACTGTTCGTGATTCTGATTTCATACGACCGAGATATAGCGGTTACAAGTTCGAACAAGTTTAAATTAAAATTAAACTAATTTTAAAGAACAAGTGGGCTTAACTAATCTATACCGGCCCATCTCCCACCTTAGAAGCCCATACCCGATTTATATCCTTCTTCCCAAAACAGCGAATCCCATTTCCAGAAAATCACACAACCTCTCCCAATTTCGATTCTCTCCCTCCTCCTCCATTTCTTCACAATACCACAAAATAGGCAGCACCATTAAACTATCCTCCGCACACACTTCGACGTAGACATCTCCATGAACACCCCGACACCATCTGATGAATCGCGACAGGAGCATCTCATGCGGCTACAGTATGAGATCGACACCCAAAAGGCACCGCACTTCGCCAGAATAACCCTACTGAACCCAAACTCCGTCTTGAATTCAAATACACCAACCAAGATCCGAACGGGCGCCACCACTTCAGTGATTTTCCAACCCTAGAACGCTGTACACAAACCAACGAACCCAAATACCCCCAAAACCATCGACGGAAATTGATACCGAACCCCACCAAAGTCATACAGTTTTGAAGAGGATGATAGCATGAATTCCAATATATATCTTAGGGTATTTTTAGATTTATGTATGAATTTTCCCTTGATTTTCCAAAGAAAACAATTTACTGGAGATGGAAAGAAAATTTGTGGTGGCTACATTTTGTTTTCAAAGGTCACGGATTCATTTTGTGGTTAGAAAGCTGTGTGTGTGGCCTCGTATGGTCTACTAAGTTAGATATTTTGTTTATTATATTTTAGTTTTTATTTGTTTTATATTCATTCTTGCTTCCTAAAATCCGTGTGATCACACACGATACCCAAAAATCACGAAACTCGACATGTAGCTAGAGTTTGACATTACGGTCCCAACGAAACTGGTTTTGTCGAATTCCGACTTCGTATGCTCACACAGTGTATTTTTAAAGGTCAATTTATCGATTGTTTTTCACTCTAAAAATCCATACGGTCACATATGAACTCTAAAAATCACGAAAACTGGAACCTAGTAATAATTCGACAATACGGATCCAACGAAACTTGTTTCGTCGAATTCCGACTCCGTTTGCTCACACAGCGTATTTTTAACTGTCAAAATACTGATTGTTTCTCACTCTAAAAATCCGTACGGCCACACAGTAACTCTAAAAATCACGAAACTTGGAATCTAACAACTATTTGACATTGCGGATCCAACAAAACAGGTTTTGTCGAATTCCGACGTCATTTGCAAAAGTGGCTATTTTTAACGCTCTGGATGACCCTTTTAAATATATAAATATAATTAAATTAAATATAAATAAAATTTATATTATCGTATATCTTCACATATGATATCTTACAGCTCCAGAATATCATATCAGAATTTACAGTTTGATATTTCAGATTTTAGATTATCCCGGTATTCAGTTTATACTGAAAATCACTTTTATAACGTATATAAAGCGTCGCAAATTATAAAGGAATTCTACAGCGACTTTTCTGAAATTTGATTTGGACATAACTCAAAATCTACATGACGAAATCTTGATTTTTCTCTTCATATGAAAAATATAGTTCAACAGATCCGTACGTTTCTTGTTTCACAGAAATTCGACTTAAAACGGATTCTGTATATTCAGTTGAAGTTCGAATCGCCAAATTGCGAACTGCCGCGACGTTTCAGGTTCGTTTTAATTATAATTATAAATTATAAGTTCGAACGTTTTACTTTAAGTTATCGATATCGCCAAATCGATATATAAATAATTAAATAAATTAATTATTCGACAGCTAACAAAACGCGCCATTACAAGCTACCTTGAAGGAGCTGAAGTGGTAGCCGTCCAGACGTATTGTTGATTGGGCGGATATGCGAGGAATTTGGTGCCTCCGGCTTCGTTCATACCCAGAACGAACTTGTAAATGGAATGCATGTCTGACATTGGATTTTATTCTGTGCGGATTGATCTCTATTAAATATATATCTATTTGGCGGTGGATGATTTATTCTCTTGCTTAATGCTCTTCTCTGAGACGTACAAGCTCAGAGGTTATATATCGATAGAAATCACTCGCATGGAGTGGATTGCCAGTGTGGCACGCCTAAGTGGCATGTGATCAAGGCTTCTGTTGCAAAGCAAAGTCTTGTGGTTGATGATCAAAGCATGGTCTGTGTGGCGTAGCTTTGTGTATAGCATGGATTCGCGAGCCTCACACCCCGGTATGAGTCAAAAACGGGAGAAGGACCCAAGGAGTGCACGACGTTTCTTTCTAGCTACGGTGGTGTCAGTGACTTACCAACCCTGACATTTATACATACTTTTCACCTATGTGGTTGTTGGAATGCGAGGCGCCTCGATTATAGGTCTATAAGGACCGGGAAACGTGTGTTCAGGAATTGCTAATCCTCAAACGTAAGAGAGGACCAGCCTTGGATGATACAGGGATTGATGTGTGCAGTCCTGGGACATTTGTTAGAGTGTCTCGAACGGAGAGGAGCTTGCCCCTTGCCTCGACTCATGAATGAATCCAATTTCCAATACGAAATATGCGGATGTGATTGTATTACTAGTATGGAGAAATTATATATGGTACCCATGTCGTCTATGATTGATATTTATGATTGAATTTTCTTTTGAAACATATATGCACTAGTAATAATATCAAACACTTTTGTTTTATACGTATCAAGCATTTCTTGGCCATTATAAGGTAAAACTCTATCCTCCGGCTTGCATTGCATTGTGTGATGGGACCTGAGTTTTATAATGGCTTCATTTTTATAAAAAGCATTGCAATGATTTAATAATTTACTTTATTTCATGCACTAGCACTCATTGGAGTAAACCTGTTCCGCGAAAGTGGCGTGGTCCTTTGATTTGCCTTTTAATTGTGATTTAATTAGTTAAGTAGATTTCTCACACTAGTCCCATGACTGACTCGTAGTTTGTTTCACCTTGCAAACTTGGGTGCCCTTATTTTCACACGGGCAGCCTAGTTACAGGTAGCTGACATATTTTGGCTTGGCACCGCAGTAGAGGTGCACTTTTGGCTCATGGCGAGGCTTGACTACATGTTGATGACTATGATTTTTCCGCCATTATTGTATATGTATATGATTCTGCCATAGGTGATGTAGACTGATGTTTCGTTTATGTACTCTTTATATATGTGATTCCGCCACAGGCGATGTAGACTGATTATGTATTATATGCACTAAGTTGTATCCTGCACTGTGCTCTCTGATGTGGTGATATATATGATTCTATTGTCATATCTGTGTAAATTATTCTATTTCTTGTTTATGCTATTATCTATACTCTGCTAATGATGATTAATGTGTTATATTACAATGATTATCCTTAACACCATAGCACGGGGTTTTGAGATCGTCACAGGTGGTATCAGAGCTTTGGTTAACCTTAGTTCTGGAATTTAACACATTAAACACTTCGTCAGAATAGAATCAGTAGTATTCTAAGGCGAGTAGCTCATTAGTGATAGGACTAGTAATGTCCTAGAATGAGCTAAGCAGAATAGAAAAAATAATTTGATCAGTACATCGTTGTCTTTCCTTAAGTTCTTCTGCTTTACCATACGATAAAATTATCGTTTCTGTAGGCTGACTCTTTTCTTGCTTATACAGAACTTGAACAATGGCTACTCGAGCAGCCGCTGGTAGAGGAGGCCGAGCTAGCCGTGGTAGAGGACGAGGAGAAGTCCCAGCCGAAGATGGACCCTTAATACAACCCCCGACCGCTCAACAATTCGAGCTCGACCGCGTAGCTAAAAGGTACAAGAGCCTAGGAGGCAAAACCTTCTCTAGAACGGGCACTGTGATTGAGGCTCTAACATGGCTGAAAACATGCGAGAAGATACTAGGAGGCCAGAGGCTAGGTGATCAAGATAATGCTTTCATGGGTGCTTGGCTTCTGCTAGAGGAAGCCGAATTATGGTGGGAAGCTCTTACCGCAGCGAACAGAGATGCTGGTAGGAATTGGGATGAATTCAAAGATTTATTCAAAGAAAAGTACGTCCCAGAGCAAGCCCTTGAGCGCATGCATGATGAATTCGCGAACCTCCAGCAATGAGATCTTTCTGTGCAAGACTATCTAAACAAGTTTGTACAGTTATCCCGCTATGCTCCCGAGCTTGTCGCCACCGCTAAGTCCAAGAACAAGAGGTTCTTCCTCGGGCTAAAGCGGAAGTACCAAGACAGGGCAATAGCCCACATCAAGCTAGCGTTTAATGAATTAGTGGAGATGGCGTGCAACTATGAGGACCTGGATCAAAGGAACCTCGATCTGGGCCGTGCTAAAAGTCAGGCGGGCAATAAACGCAAGCCCTCCGCAAACCAGCCAGAATCAAGCAACGTGGCGTCCACGAATCAGCAGACTAGCAAGCCGCCAAAGGGAAGCTGCTACAATTGTGGCAAGGTGGGGCACTACTCAAATGTTTGCACAACCCTGAAAAGGCAGAAGACCGACTCTCAAGGTTCAAGCCAAGACTCTCAGAACCCTCGTTCCTGCTTTAACTGCCGCAGGGCAGGTCATCTTGTTAGAGACTGTCCCTTGATTAAGAAGGCCGAGGTTGCCCACATATATGACGGGACGAACCAGCCGACTGCTTCCGAAGGAGCAGGTAAACCCGATGTTTTGGGAGGTACCCTTACAATTAAAAATATTCCTGTATCTGTATTATTTGACACGGGTGCATCACGTAGTTTTATTGCAAGTAACACAGTTCACAAATTAAAGTTAACACAAAGAAAGCTTAAAGAATCGGTTAAAGTTCATAATCCAATAGCGGGTTCTATTATTCTCAGTTCATATTGTAAAGTGTCGGCCTCTTATTCTTTCTACAAGTTTACTTTTGATCTAGTCATTATGGATTTTCCTGAGTTTGATATCATTCTCGGGCTATATTGGTTAACGAAATACGAAGCCGGAGTAAAATGTACGGAAAGGATAGTAAAAATTTAAACGAAGCTTGGATATATTACTGTACCATGTCATGGTTCGAATCCAGATAGAGAGGAATTTTGGTTTGTGTTAGAAGTTATCCCCACTTCCTTAGAAAAGATTCCTGTTGTTAGGAACTATGCAGATGTGTTTGAAGAAGTCGAAAACTTACCTCCACAAAGAGAAATAGAATTCAGAATCAATCTAATTCCCAATGCCAGACCAGTAGTGCATCCAATTCAAAGAATGACTCCAAAGGAAAAAGAAGAATTAGGCGATCAAACTCGTCAACTTCTATGGAAGGGTCTGATCAGACCTAGCTTTTAGAGTTGGGGTGTAGCTATAGTGTTTGTCCCCAAGTCAGACGGTACTCTCCGATTGTGTGTTGATTACCGAGACCTCAACAAACAGACGCTTAAAAACAAGTACCCATTACCCTGCATCGATGATTTGTTAGACCAATTAAATGGGGCGAGAGTATTTTCTCGAATGGACCTAGCTACAGGTTTTCATCAATTGAGAATTGCTGAAGAGTGTGTTCCTTTGGCAGCTTTCAGAGGTCCAGACATATTTTATGAATGGTTAGTAATGTCGTTCGGCCTATGCAACGCTCCAGCATACTTCGTCGATCTAATGAATAGAGTGTTCAGGGGAGTTCTGAATTTCTTTGTCCTTGTATTCATTGACGATACTTTAATCTACTCCAAATCAAAACCTGAGCATGAAAAACATTTAGAACAAGTATTGGAGATTCTGAGAAAGAACGTCTTTAAAGACAAATTCTCTAAATGTGTCTTTTGGCAAGAAGTGGTGAAGTTCCTTGGCCATGTCGTGTCAAAGGAAGGGATTTCTGTAGATCCGAGCAAAATTGGAGCAATTCAAGACTGGAAACAGCCTACTACACACATAGAGGTTAGAAGTTTTATGGGGTTGGCTAGTTATTATCGAAAGTTCGTTAAGGATTTTTCGAAGATATCCGGTCCATTGACAAAGCTTACGAAGAAGCACGAGAAATTTAAGTGGACTTCCGACTGTGAGGAAGCTTTCCAGGAATTAAAATCGAAATTGACAACCGCTCCAGTATTAACCATTATTGATGGCAATCAGGATTTGACGGTTTGGACATATGCTTCTATTAGGGGTCTTGGTGCAGTGTTAATGCAAAGAGGGCAAGTAGTCGCTTATGCAAGCCACCAGCTGAAACCGCATGAGAAGAATTATGTAACTCATGATCTTTAGTTGCTAACTATCGTTTTTGCTTTGAAAATCTGGAGGCATTACTTGATGGGTGAGAAATTCGAACTATTTACTGACCACCAATCATTAAAGTATTTGTTCACCCAGAAAGATCTGAATTTGAGACAACAACGTTGGCTAGAATTTCTCACCGCGTATGATCTGGATATCTTGTATACGCTGGGAAAGGCTAATGTAGTAGCTGATGCGCTCAGTAGAAAGACTGAAATCATCGCCGCTTTTATTGTTACATCTTCATTGAATGACAAGATCTCTGTTCTGCAGAAAAACGACAATTTTGTTAAAGAGATGATCAGAAGAATTCAAAAAGGCGAAAGCTCCAGTTTCCAAGTGGATAGTGAGGGAGTTCTGAGATTAAATGGGAGAATTTGTGTTCCCGATATCCCTGAGCTCAAAAGAGAGGTGGTCGATGAATGCCATAAATCCAAGCTTTGCATTCATCCTGGAGTAAGTAAAATGTACAACGATATCAAATGCACTTTCTGGTGGAAGGCGATGAAGAGGGACATTTTTTTGTATGTTGGCAGGTGCCCTGCTTGCCAATTAGTCAAGAGCAACCAACAAAAGCTATTCGGATTGTTGCAACCATTGGAAGTCCCATGTTGGAAATGGGAACAGATTTCAATGGATTTCATAGATAGTTTGCCCCAAAAAAAGAAAGGTAATGACAGTATTTGGGTGATCATAGATCGCTTCATGAAGACCACCCATTTCATACCTATCATATCCAATAGAACCACTCAAAGTCTAGCACAGATATATTTCAAAGAAATTGTTAAGTTGCATGGAGTTTGAAACACCCCACCTCCGTTAGGGTCACTCTCAAAGGGAATGCCCTAATTTTGGTGGAGGTTTATAAGTACAAGTCACAAATATACAAGACAGATATAAGAACACATATTTGTAAACAGCGGAAGAACAACAAACTTTTATTTCATAAAGTCAAATACGTGTTACAACAACATCCTTTCCAAAAACATAACATAACACTTTCATAATCTGTCTTGAGTACATTATTTAAAGAAGCATAAATAAAACATAGATAAACTGCAAAAGCCCCATAGTGGATTGTCCAAAGCCATAGTTCAAAACAGGAAAGTCCAAGCAATACATTTCTCTTCTTCAAGCTGGATGTTAAGGTTGGTCAAGCTGCTGTGTTCCCTCCCTGTGGACCTGGGGGGGGGGGGGACGGAAGAAAGAAGACGAAAGAAAAGTAGAGTCAGACATAAAGCCTGAGTAAGTCTAGTACTATTTTGTCTATGAATAAAGAACTGGGTATGATAAGTATAAACAAGAAGTGGGCATGCACTATAAACTTGGTTAAGTTGTCTAGGGTCGAATATACTATCGTACCCCATGTTGATCTCTGAACCCATATAAAGTAGTTTCCAACTGGCACCCCAAAATCAGGGTGATGTGATCCATTCTATGATGATCGGCTCCTACTCGCATAGTTACATGTGTCTTACGACCCCCGATGTTGTAGTTACCTATGCTGGTCCCACCATGGGGTGTATCAAGTCCCATAGTGGCGGCCCGACACAACCTTAGAGTGCACAGGTATGCTACTGGTGTCCAGTGCCTTATTTTTCTGCGCCGGAGTGTGTGCACGCCCGCACCCCGTTAGAACCTACACTGCTACACCACCGCCGTCGATTTGACCTCTTACAATCAGCCCAGTAATCGTGCTCCACCCTGCCTAGTTTCAGGGTATCCTGATACACCTTCTAGGGTTACTGCTGAAAAGGGTCCCCCGTTACTAGGTTTTCTATCTCTAGCCAACATGCTAAGTTGGTTAAGTGTTTCCTAACCTAACCCCCACCAGTCCGTTTAGTTTAGCATGTTCCATTTTGATTAAGTCTTTAGTTCACTTAATCCTATCAATCCTGACTCGGCCTTAATTGTCTTATTAAGGCCCTGACCTCTCACATTAGACAGGTATTGTTGTGGCTGCCTGTTGCCGGTTGGTTCCGGGCAGTCTTACGCCACAACTCAGTCTAACCTCGGGTCCTTGCTGGGCTCCATGTTTAACCTCCCACATTGGATAGGTATTGTTGTGACTACTGGACAGCCGGGCGGTTCCGGGCAGGTTTACATCACAACTCAATCCAACCTCGGGTTAAACACATCGTATGTTCTACATTTACATATTTTGTCATTCTTCTTTATTTTCTTATATGTAAATATTTGCGGCCCATTATTAAGTTAATGTTGTAAAGGTTACACCAATCATGGGCCCAACCCATACTTGAATTTGGGCCCTTCTATTTTATATTTTCATTCATTAGTAATTTTTAACCCAACGTTATTTTCCCCCGTTTTACACGTCCGTTTATTATATATATGTTGGGCTTAGCCTTTTAAAGCCCAACTTAGCCATGCGACAAGGGGAGGCTTAAAGCGTGATTACATACACAAAGAGGTGAAGGTGAGCGTATGAACTTGCAAAATGACGTTGGAAATACAAACTAGAAACGGGTGTAATTGCATAGTGGTAACATGTACTTTGGTCATAAAGCATAGGTGACATGAATCAAGGCATGTAAACTTGCATAGGTTTAACTACAACATGAACCTATATTCTTATTTAGGCATAATGTCAAACATAAGCATGACATAAGCATGGCATAATGTCAAACATAAGCATGGCACAGGTATAGTTAAATTTGTTCACATAACCATGGCATAAATATTTCTAACATGAAATCATGATTCTTACTTTAGTCATGTAAACTTGCAAAAAGGGATTTTTGAACCTAACCTAGCTATGTACCACATATGTCATCATAAAATTCTTGTAAACAAGATAGACTTAATCATGGTTTTCAATTATGCCAAATATCATTCATAGCCTAGCCATATTCATAAATTTGCAAATAGGTTTTCTAGTACAAAAGCATGGCTTAATACATAATGCCAAATTCTCAACATAATTTCATATGGATAATAACCAAACTTGTTCCAATTACTTACAAAATGATTTATGCACAAAAATATACATCATGATGGCATAGTAGCAAAATCCCAAACTTGCATAAATTTAAATCAACTACATACATGTAGCTTCAACATGGATTACATAATTTGCGAAATATTCCAAACGTATACTTGCATAGAACTACCGCATGTAGTTCTTTATAACATGAATAACATAATTCAAGAATATCCAAACGTATATAATATTTCAAATTGATAAGAACGCACAAATATGAATAACTTTATTGCCACAATTCAAGCATAGAAACCAACACAATTGTTTATTCATACCAAAGTAATACTCTACTTACAATGGTGTGATGAATTCTCTAATTTAGGGATTGAAGACGCAAATTCCTTTGTTGAATTGATTTGTTTAGGTTGCTTTAAGCTTTAGAATCTTCCTCCTAATCCTCTCTCCAATTTGGTGGCTACTCCTAGTACTTCCTCAGCAACATGGCGGCTATGTTCTTATTTTTGAATGAATAGATTAGGGTTTAGTCTAGGGTTGTTTATATAGAGGTTAGGAACTGATTAGGACCATTGATGTTGCTTGGATTGATCGTAGCCATTCATTCGCAAGAGAGACCAATTAGAGCCTGCCACCTAGCCCTAATGACAAAGCAGACCACAGAAAATCGGCCAAACACAGACCTGGCCAGCCAGGTTGGCTGGGCTCGACCAGGTCGACACCCCTGTCGACAGGGCTGTCGACAGCCCTGTCGACATGGGTAGCCCAGGTCGACAGCCCAGTCGACCTGGGTGGCCTAGGCGGGTGTTTATCCGCCCTGGCCCATTGGGCCCGATTTTATTCTGTTTGAATTTTAAATTTAATTCAAAAACTTCCGAAGGCCATATCTTCTTCATACGGACTCCGTTTTTCGAAAACTCGGACTCTATTTCACGTATTTTTCCGAGACGAACGCAATGGCGTATCCTGTTTCCCTTAGTTCTTTGATTTCAGATTAATTATACTTTAATTTGCTAATTTCACAGTTATAGAATTTTCGGGGTGTTACATTCTCCCCCACTTAAAAGGATTTCGTCCCCGAAATCTTCAAGTTAGGAGGAATGTATATCCTAACATCCAATCATCCATCTACTCATCCATCAAACACGAGCATCCATTGTCCTTAAAAGACTTCAAATGCTTCATGATCATATGCGAAGTGTGTGTGTACATGTACTTATCTAATGCAAAATCAGGCGGTCTACTGATTCAGTTGACCTCCTTAATGCGAATTATGTAAGTGCCATGAATCCATTATGTATGCAAATTTTCCTATTTTTGATTTTACATGAGTGCACAATCATTCATTACAAATGCAACATCCATATGACAACACATTAAAGTTCAACCATATACGAATGCAAACATATATGCATATGCAATATGAAGTGACTGAGCCGATCTAAAACCTAGATTGTGTGTGTATATGCAACCACTAGCAATCACTTGCAACCACTTGCAATCATCATCCATAACATGTTTCAACTACATGTTTCCATCCAAAGGGTTTCTACCTAAAAGATACGGTCGAGGAAATATACCTAAAAAGATAGATAAAAGCGCAACTTAAGGAAAAAGAAAGATCAAGGATGTACCCTCGAACAGAAAAGGGTAGGCAGTACGTATTCTAGCTTCAGTTTCCCAAGTTGCGTCTCCCTCGGCGTCGCTCCACTGAACTTTAACGAGCTTGACTTCACGGTTGCGTAGCTTCTTCACTTCCGTTCCTAAGATGCGGGTTGGGACTCTTCTTATGGTTGCTTCGCGTTCCACTTCGGCCTCTTCGAGGATATTTGGCTCTACCACCTCGGCTGACTCATGTAGACATTTTCGGAGATGTGAAACGTGAAAAACGTTGTGGACTCCAGCCAACTTCTCGGGTAGCTCTAATCTATAGGCCATTTTCCCAATTTTCTCGATAATAGGGAATGGCCCTACGAACCTTGGTGCTAGCTTTCCTGTGGTTCCAAAACGAACAACGTTCCTTAGCGGTGATACCTTGAGAAAAACTCTGTCTCCAACTTCAAATTCAAGGTCGGTCCTTCTCTTGTCGGCATAGGACTTCTGTCTGTCTTGGGCCGTCTTCATCCTTCTTCGTATTAAATCTACTTTCTCTGAAGTCTCTCGGATCATATCTGGTCCAAGTATGAGCTTATCAGTAGACTCCCACCAACAAGTGGGCGATCGGCACGGTCTTCCATATAAAGCTTCGAAGGGCGCCATTCCGATGGTTGCTTGATAGCTGTTGTTGTAGGCAAATTCCACCAAAGGAAGGTGGTCTTCCCATGTCCCTCCGAAGTCAAGGACGCATAGTCTTAAGAGGTCTTCCAAAACTCTGTTCACTCTCTCTGTTTGGCCGTCGGTTTGGGGATGATAGGCTGTGCTTAAGCATAACTGCGTTCCTACTGCTTCTTGCAGACTCCGCCAAAACTCACTGGTGAAGATGGGGTCTCGGTCACTAACAATGCTAGATGGTATCCCATGGAGTCGAACGATTTCCTTGAGGTAAAGTGATGCTAGGGATGAGGCAGTTCTCTTACTTTTGACAGGTAAAAAGTGGGCGCTTTTAGTAAGCCTATCCACTATTACCCAAATGCTAGTGTTACCTCTCCTAGACCTAGGCAGCCCATCGATGAAGTCCATTGAGATGCTATCCCACTTCCACTGCGGGACCTCCAGAGGATGTAGTAGTCCGCCAGGCTTTTTCTGTTCCGCTTTAACCTGTTGGCACACCATACACTTAGAAACGAATTCTGCCACGTCCTTCTTCATGCCGTTCCAGAAGAAAGTCCTTTTTATATCTTTGTACATTTTATCTCTGCCTGGGTGTATCGTCATCTTGGAATGATGTGCTTCCTCGAGAACCTTCCTTACTAAATCTTTTGTCTGTGGGACGCATAGTCTTCCATCTCGCCTTAGTAAACCTTTAACGTCAATGGAGTATCTGTTGAGGTGACTTGAAGTCTCACCCCTAATTAGCCTATCAATCATTTCCACAAGCTGAGGGTCTTCGCGTTGTGCTGCCCCTACTGAATCCACTAAAGTCGGGCGCACTTCGAGAGATGCAAGCAAGCCCGGTACGAAATCGGAGGAAGGCCTAAAGTCGAAGCTGGCTATAAACTCTAGGCTTTGTCTTTCAACAAACAACGGGCTTAGGGTCAATTTCTTTCAGCTCAACGCGTCTGCCACTACGTTGCCTTTGCCCGGGGTATAGGAGATTTCGAAATCGTACGAGGCAAGAAACTCCATCTATCTTTGTTGCCTCAAGTTAAGATCCTTCTGCGAGAAAAGATATTTCAACGATTTATGGTCAGTGTAAAGTTCGAACTTCTCACCTAGGAGATAGTGTCGCCAAGACTTGAGTGCAAAGACGATGGCGGCTAACTCAAGATCGTGGGTTGGGTAGTTCTTTTCGTGCACTTTCAACTGCCTCCCGCCATAAGCTACTACCCTTCCTTCTTGCATTAAGACGGCGCCTAGCCCTGTCCCACATGCATCCGTATAAACAGTGAACATCTTGCTCCCATCTGGCAGCGTCAAAACTGGGGCTGTTGTAAGAGCCCTCTTCAGTCTTTGGAAAGCAAACTCGCAATCCAAGTTCCAATTGAACGCTAGGTTCTTCTTAGTTAATTTTGTGAGCGGAGCTGAGATTTTCGCAAAATCCCTTATAAACTTTCGATAGAAACCTGCTAGTCCTAGGAAGCTTCGGACCTCAGTTGCATTCCTTGGTGTCTTCCAATCTTGTACCGCCACTACCTTTGCGGGGTCCACCGCTAACCCTTGTTTGGATACTATGTGCCCAAGGAACCTCACCTCTTCTCTCCAAAAGTGACATTTGGAGAATTTGGCTTTTAGTTGATGGACTCGCAAAGTTTCCATGATTGCCCTTAAGTGCTGAGCATGTTCCTCTTCACTTTTTGAGAAGATAAGGATATCATCTACGAAGACCACTACGAATTTGTTGAGGAAATCTCTAAATACCCTACTCATCAGGTCCACGAAGTAAGCAGGTGCATTTGTCAAGCCAAAAGGCATGACAAGCCATTCAAAGAAGCCGTCTGGGGTTCTGAATGTCGTTTTATCGATGCTATCTTCAGCCACCCTTAGCTGATGAAAACCGGTTGCTAAATCGAGTTGGGAGAAAACAGACGCTCCTACGAGCTGGTCAAATAAATCGTCAATTCTAGGGAGAGGGTGCCTATTCTTTTTCGTTAGCTTGTTGAGCTCCCTATAGTCAACACATAGACGAAGTGAACCATCCGCCTTTGTAGCGAACACCACTGGAGCGCCCCATTCTGAAATGCTCCTCCTAATGAACCCCTTTTCTAGAAGCTCTTTAATCTGTTTACTGAGCTCTTTCCTTTCTCGTGGAGCCATATGTCTAACGGGCAACGCAACGGGCTTTGCATTATCTACAAGATATATACGGAAGTCTATTTCCCGCTTCGGAGGCAAGCCCTTCACCTCTTCGAAGACATCCGGATATTCCCGGACCACTCTAACTAATTGCAAATTTTCAACAGAGGCATCTAGCGACTCAAGATAACTAAGCATAACCGCGGATGAGGGATTACAAGAAATTTCCAAAGTATTACCGAGCTGGGTTAGGAGCCTAACAACCCTTTTCTCACAATCAAGGATGGCCCCATTACTGGATAGCCAATCCATACCCAAAATCAAACCATACCCCGAAAAGCCCAAAACAAAGGCACTACATTAAAATTCTACGCTTAGAATAGAGATTTTCAATCCCACACAGATCATAGACAAATGAGCTGGGCCCCCAATTGGGTTTGAAACAATTAAGGGGTCCTCTACCATACTAGTTTCTAGGTGCAGAGATTCTACTAAAGCAGACGAGATAAAGGAGTGTGATGCGCCAGAATCAAATAAAGTGCGAATGGGGTGATCATAAAGATAAACTACACTTTCTACAGAAGTATTTATACCTCGCTGTTGCAGAGGTGGCGCTTCTAGCACATGGACCTGTGCCCCTGGGGTGGATCCAGCCCTCTGCCCCTGTCCTCGTTTCTTTGGGCAGTCCTTAGCCCTATGGCCTGTCTCACCGCAAGAAAAGCACCCACCATTCTCCTTGGCCTTCTTTTTCCGGCAGTCCTTTAATAAGTGCCCCACTTTGCCACAGAAATTGCACTTCCTCTTCTCTTTATTGCCTTTCCCGCCCTTCTTAAAATCTGTCTTCTTAGGCTGCAAACCCTCTTTCTTCCCTTGAGAGCTTTCTGCCTTTGACTCCTTCTTGCCCTTATCCTCTTCATTCAGCAATGCCATTTGCACCAATCTTTCATACGTGGCTCCCATGGGTATATGGGTCATGGCCAAACTGTGTAATGGCTCATTCAACCCTTTGACGAACCGGAGAGCCTTCTTGTGCGGGGTATTGACTAGGTCAAGCCCAAACCTAGCCAGCTCATCGAACTGATTCACATACTCTCTGACTGTCTTGTCCCCTTGCTTAAGAAATAAGAATTTTTCCAACTGCAAACTTCTTTCCGCATCTGAGAGAAATTTAGTCTCAAACCTTGCCCTAAAGTCCTCCCATGTCTCCACTGGTCTTTCAGCATTAGTGACTTCCCACCAGTAGGAAGCCTCACCCTTCAATAGCCACACTGCCAATTGTACTTTTTGTCTATCTTCTACCTCAAAGATGATGAATAGGTCCTCCGTTTCTTTCAGCCAATTTCTGGCTGCCACGAAGGACTCAGTTCCATGGAAATCCCTTCCCCCCATAGCTTTAAAATCTTTACATATCTTAGCAAAAGTGTTTCCCCGTGGAGGAGGTGGAGGAAAAGGTGCCGCTGCAGCTGGATGATTTCTGGCAGCTGGGGGAGGAGGAATGGTAGGACCTGGCTGAGTGGCTCTTGCTTCTAAGAACCGTCTAAACCAACCAGGTATTGGCACCCCTTCTGGCAAGTTAAGATCTTCGGACATGCTGAAACAAAAAGGATAGATTCAAAACGAAGGATAAGAGATAGTGCCTATGGCTTTGGGGAGTGGACTTTGCCTTTTAAAATAAAATAATATTTTTCTTTTAAAAATGCTTCTTTAAATTTCCTTTTTGAAAATAATTTTTCAAAACTTTTTATCTTATCTGGTAAACCTATGCTCTGATACCAAGTGAAACACCCCACCTCCGTTAGGGTCACTCTCAAAGGGAATGCCCTAATTTTGGTGGAGGTTTATAAGTACAAGTCACAGATATACAAGACAGATATAAGAACACATATTTGTAAACAGCGGAAGAACAACAAACTTTTATTTCATAAAGTCAAATACGTGTTACAACAACATCCTTTCCAAAAACATAACATAACACTTTCATAATCTGTCTTGAGTACATTATTTAAAGAAGCGTAAATAAAACATAGATAAACTGCAAAAGCCCCATAGTGGATTGTCCAAAGCCATAGTTCAAAACAGGAAAGTCCAAGCAATACATTTCTCTTCTTCAAGCTGGATGTTAAGGTTGGTCAAGCTGCTGTGTTCCCTCCCTGTGGACCTAGGGGGGGGAACGGAAGAAAGAAGACGAAAGAAAAGTAGAGTCAGACATAAAGCCTGAGTAAGTCTAGTACTATTTTGTCTATGAATAAAGAACTGGGTATGATAAGTATAAACAAGAAGTGGGCATGCACTATAAACTTGGTTAAGTTGTCTAGGGTCGAATATACTATCGTACCCCATGTTGATCTCTGAACCCATATAAACTAGTTTCCAACTGGCACCCCAAAATCAGGGTGATGTGATCCATTCTATGATGATCGGCTCCTACTCGCATAGTTACATGTGTCTTACGGCCCCCGATGTTGTAGTTACCTATGCTGGTCCCACCATGGGGTGTATCAAGTCCCATAGTGGCGGCCCGACACAACCTTAGAGTGCACAGGTATGCTACTGGTGTCCAGTGCCTTATTTTTCTGCGCCGGAGTGTGTGCACGCCCGCACCCCGTTAGAACCTACACTGCTACACCACAGCCGTCGATTTGACCTCTTACAATCAGCCCAGTAATCGTGCCCCACCCTGCCTAGTTTCAGGGTATCCTGATACACCTTCTAGGGTTACTGCTGAAAAGGGTCCCCCGTTACTAGGTTTTCTATCTCTAGCCAACATGCTAAGTTGGTTAAGTGTTTCCTAACCTAACCCCCACCAGTCCGTTTAGTTTAGCATGTTCCATTTTGATTAAGTCTTTAGTTCACTTAATCCTATCAATCCTGACTCAGCCTTAATTGTCTTATTAAGGCCCTGACCTCTCACATTAGACAGGTATTGTTGTGGCTGCCTGTTGCCGGTTGGTTCCGGGCAGTCTTACGCCACAACTCAGTCTAACCTCGGGTCCTTGCTGGGCTCCATGTTTAACCTCCCACATTGGATAGGTATTGTTGTGACTACTGGACAGCCGGGCGGTTCCGGGCAGGTTTACATCACAACTCAATCCAACCTCGGGTTAAACACATCGTATGTTCTACATTTACATATTTTGTCATTCTTCTTTATTTTCTTATATGTAAATATTTGCGGCCCATTATTAAGTTAATGGTGTAAAGGTTACACCAATCAAGGGCCCAACCCATACTTGAATTTGGGCCCTTCTATTTTATATTTTCATTCATTAGTAATTTTTAACCCAACGTTATTTTCCCCCGTTTTACACGTCCGTTTATTATATATATGTTGGGCTTAGCCTTTTAAAGCCCAACTTAGCCATGCGACAAGGGGAGGCTTAAAGCGTGATTACATACACAAAGAGGGGAAGGTGAGCGTATGAACTTGCAAAATGACATTGGAAATACAAACTAGAAACGGGTGTACTTGCATAGTGGTAACATATACTTTGGTCATAAAGCATAGGTGACATGAATCAAGGCATGTAAACTTGCATAGGTTTAACTACAACATGAACCTATATTCTTATTTAGGCATAATGTCAAACATAAGCATGGCATAAGCATGGCATAATGTCAAACATAAGCATGGCACAGGTATAGTTAAATTTGTTCACATAACCATGGCATAAATATTTCTAACATGAAATCATGATTCTTACTTTAGTCATGTAAACTTGCAAAAAGGGATTTTTGAACCTAACCTAGCTATGTACCACATATGTCATCATAAAATTCTTGTAAACAAGAGAGACTTAATCATGGTTTTCAATTATGCCAAATATCATTCATAGCCTAGCCATATTCATAAATTTGCAAATAGGTTTTCTAGTACAAAAGCATGGCTTAATACATAATGCCAAATTCTCAACATAATTTCATATGGATAATAACCAAACTTGTTCCAATTACTTACAAAATGATTTATGCACAAAAATATACATCATGACGGCATAGTAGCAAAATCCCAAACTTGCATAAATTTAAATCAACTACATACATGTAGCTTCAACATGGATTACATAATTTGCGAAATTATTCCAAACGTATACTTGCATAGAACTACCGCATGTAGTACTTTATAACATGAATAACATAATTCAAGAATATCCAAACGTATATAATATTTCAAATTGATAAGAACGCACAAATATGAATAACTTTATTGCCACAATTCAAGCATACAAACCAACACAATTGTTTATTCATACCAAAGTAATACTCTACTTACAATGGTGTGATGAATTCTCTAATTTAGGGATTGAAGACGCAAATTCCTTTGTTGAATTGATTTGTTTAGGTTGCTTTAAGCTTTAGAATCTTCCTCCTAATCCTCTCTCCAATTTGGTGGCTACTCCTAGTACTTCCTCAGCAACATGGCGGCTATGTTCTTATTTTTGAATGAATAGATTAGGGTTTAGTCTAGGGTTGTTTATATAGAGGTTAGGAACTGATTAGGACCATTGATGTTGCTTGGATTGATCGTAGCCATTCATTCGCAAGAGAGACCAATTAGAGCCTGCCACCTAGCCCTAATGACAAAGCAGACCACAGAAAATCGGTCAAACACAGACCTGGCCAGCCAGGTTGGCTGGGCTCGACCAGGTCGACACCCCTGTCGACAGGGCTGTCGACAGCCCTGTCGACATGGGTAGCCCAGGTCGACAGCCCAGTCGACCTGGGTGGCCTAGGCGGGTGTTTATCCGCCCTGGCCCATTGGGCCCGATTTTATTCTGTTTGAATTTTAAATTTAATTCAAAAACTTCCGAAGGCCATATCTTCTTCATACGGACTCCGTTTTTCGAAAACTCGGACTCTATTTCGCGTATTTTTCCGAGACGAACGCAATGGCGTATCCTGTTTCCCTTAGTTCTTTGATTTCAGATTAATTATACTTTAATTTGCTAATTTCACAGTTATAGAATTTTCGGGGTGTTACAGAGTTCCCATCAGCATAGTTAGTGATAGAGACCCAATTTTTGCTAGCAAAATCTGGGAGGCATTCCAGACAGAATTGGGAACAAAACTGAATATGAGCACCGCTTATCACCCTCAGACAGATAGCCAAACTGAGCGAGTGAACAGAATTCGAGAAGATTTACTACGGGCTTGTATTATTGATTTTGGTGGGTCATGGGAAGATCACTTGTATTTGGCAGAATTCTTATATAACAACAGCTATCAGGCAAGTCTAAAAATATCGCCATTTTAGGCATTATACGGTAGACCGTGCAGATCTCCCACATGTTGGGTAGTTACGGGCAATAGACTTGTATTGGGACCCGATATGATTAGAGAAGTATCAGATAAAGTCGATTTCATCAAGAAGTGATTGAAAACCGCGCAAAGCCGATAGAAAAGTTATGCAGATTCTAGAAGAAGAGATTTGACATTTTCTATTGGTGATCATGTTTATTTGAGAGTTTCTCTGATGAGGGGAGTAATCAGATTTGGCAAAAATGGTAAGTTGGCACCGAGATTTATCGGTCCCTTTCCTATACTTGAACGAATTGGAACCCTTTCTTATAGGGTTCAATTACCTGATTGGTTGCCTGGAGTACATAATGTATTTCACGTATCTCAACTTAGAAGACATGTGCATGATTCGGATCTTGTTATAGAAGAAGCAGTGCAACAGGACTTGGAAATTACTCCAGGATTAGCAGCCAGAAGAGAGCCATTAAAAATTGTTGGAAAAGAAACTAAAGAGCTAAGGAGCAAGAAGGTTCATTTAGTTAAAGTGCAGTGGAGTAGTGATCCTAGAGACTGTACTTGGGAGACTGAGGAAAGCATTAAGAAAGCTTACCCCAAATGCAGAATGGACATCTCTGACTAACTCCGGTGCAAGGTACCTTCACAATACTTTGCATTTACATTTTTGTTTCCTACTATACTATTGTTTCCTTTTCGGGGATGAAAAGCATTAAGTGGTGGAGATTGTAACAACCCGGAAAATACGAGCCAATTTAGAAATTTTAAATTGGATATTTTAAGGAAATTTAAACAATTGAAATGGAATATTTCAATAAAGTAGTGAATTGGAAATAGTGTGGCAGTTTGAAAATTTGAATTCAAATTTTGACTGACTGTACCGGGTGTAAAATATAACGGATTTTAGTGAAACCAAAAATATTTAAATCTGCTTATGAATATCTTTCTAACGAATCTGAAAAATCGAAGTTTCATAACGGGAATCAAAAGTTATGGCCAAATGAATTTTCAGAAAGGTCGCTATAGAGAATATATAGCCCTTGAAAATAGACATTTAGCAAACGACCTCAGAATTCAACGAAACCACTTTTGTTGGATCCGGAATACCAAATTATTGCTAGGTTTCAAATTTCATAATTTTTGAAGCTAGTATGTGAGCGGGGTAAAAGGAAATGTGATTGGTCAAATTCTGTTAAATAGGATCGACCAGAAAATGGCCATTTTTCAAACGGTCTCAGAATTCGATGAAACTAGTTTTGCTGGGACCGTAGCGTCGAAACAAGGCTAGATTTATTTTTCTGAAATTTTTCGAATTAGTCTGTGGCCCTGGAAAATTGAAATGTACGTTCAAAGTAGAATTTGAATGTTCTATATTTTAATTTGAAGAATAACTGACTGTAACAGTCGAATTGGCCTACGAAACATATACCATTGTGTTCGAGATGGGTGTATTTAGCTAGTGGCGACAGTCGTTGGGTTTGAATTGGTGTCCGTGTGGAGAAACACTATTTTAAAATATAATAAAACCATCGGCCAATCAAATTTCTCCTTCATAATAAAAAAAATCAGAAACCCCCCCAAACCCGATCTCGACGGCGGAAAGAACCTACCCGCTTCCCAGGCAATTTTCGATCGCCATAGCCCGAATCAGCCTTACCCCAGTTGAACATTTTGTAGTTCTCCTTCCCCTCTTCAAATCCATAACAAGAACTCACTCTATCGTTGCTCCATCGCGAAGAAATGCTCCTCCGAAGTTTCCACCTTTCAACCAACGCCGACGATCGGATCCGCCACCGCACTGTGCCCCACTCTTGGCGAAGGTGCGCCCCTCCGAGCACTTCACAGTGGTGTTGTCCAATCCTTACCTCCAACCACGGATTGAAAGAAATTGCTAAACCTAGTTTTGAACCCCAACCTGAAAGGTGCGGCTTTGTTAATTTAAAACAGTTTTAACACTTTAAAACCGTTGCAAACTTTGAAAAATCGTATCTTTATCATGTGTTAACGAAATTCGATGAAATAGGAGACATCGTGACCTCAGGGAGGCTCTCTACATTCTAGATGAGACCGCGTATTTTTCTGAGCTAGCCACGATTTTTAGCATCTCGAAAACCAATGTGAGATTTGTAAACTGAAATGTGAATGGAAATGTGATGTATGAATTATATAAGCGAAATATAAATTATACACGTGTCGTATACCTCATGTACATGCATTGTGTAAGTTATATGAGCGAAGTATGAATTATACATGCATTGTATAAATGATATGTGTGATGGAATGGAAATAATATATATATATATATACACACACACACTCCCCTCGTCCACAAACCATGGACGATATTTATTGGTTGTGAATTGGTGTGAAAAATTTGGTGAATAATGCGAATGGTTGATAGAATTGTTTGTGGTTGATATTGTTTGGATGTGGTTGAAAATTACCCATTTGTGATTGAAATCAATTGTAGATTTGAAAAATCATACTCTCCTGCATTCGAATTAGATGCAAGAAATCCCCATTGTCAAAAACCGCGAGGTTTTAAGGTAGAGCGAGGAGCCGTACTCGGGACGGTGCCAGTTTTAAATATCCTGCCGTTATGCTGCCAAAATTTTGAATAATATTCATGTGTTAGAATTATTTTCATATGTTGAAATTATTTCCATGTGTTGAAATGAAAGTCATGTGTTGAAACTATATCCATGTGTGGAAATGCTCATGTGTTGAAAAATAATTCATGTGTTGAATAAATAAATAGTTTTAACAATAAAAATCACATTTTTATATATATGAAGTATGTAAAATATTCGTATTATAAATAAATTGTTTCAACAATAAAAAAACATCTTTCTTATATATATACAAACCATATAAAATACATCCATGTGTGGAAATGCTCATGTGTTGAGAAGCTCATGAGTTTAGAAGTTCATGTGTTGAATAAAATGATCGAATAATAAAAATTACATTTTTATTGAGAATAGGAAGTGTTAAAACATTCATGTCTTGAATAAATATTTTTGATGATAAAAATACCATTTTTATCATGTGTGTGAATTGTTAAAAATATACAATGTTGAAATAAATATTTTTTGCTATGAATATTATTTTTAACATGTATAGGAACTAAATAAAATAGTCATGTGTTGAAATATATTTTTGTTCGATAAAAATATCATTTTTAAGTGAAACGTGAAGTGTTAAAAATAACCATAAGCGGAGATAAACCTTTGTTCGCTGGAAATATAATTTTTATCTTAGTTTTGCACATATATATATATATATATATATATGTGTGTGTGTGTGTGTGTGTGTGTGTGTGTGTGTGTGTGTGTGTGTGTGTGTTGAACAGGAAATGGATTAGCTGTTGAGTAAAGAATTTATTTGCGTGTCTGACAAATAGGTAAACCTTAATGAGTTGGATGTGCAAATTTTATTATTATATCAACTGCTGTGAATGCCATTGGATGCGGAGTGCTAGTTGTTCTGTGTGTAATAATAAACAATCGCCATAGGATAGTAACAATTAATTTTGAACTACACTACATGGCATACTTCTTGACGATAGGGATACTTCATCATATACCACATAAGCATTTGGAGCTTGTGTGACGAGGTTGAAGATTTACCATACGAGCGAGAGGCTGGTATGGCAATGACTATATATTACAGGTTGAAGTGATGACTAATCTGGACTATATAAATTGTAACGGTAAATTGCAAGATTAATAAAAAAAACCACATGGGTCTGGAGATGACAATAAACACGTCTCTCTGGTCATTAAGGCACAAAAACCATTTATAGGGTGACGAGAATTTATTCTCTGGAGCTATTATCTGTACACACTCCCCTGTGGACAGCAGAATATATCACTATTAATATGTGTGTGCTTATTAGGATTTATTGGGTACCTAATACGGCCCAATAAATTTCCAAACCCCTTCCCATACAAATGAGGTTATGGCGAAATTTTTCGAAATATAAAGGTGTTAGTGAAATATTTGAAGTGAAAATGATATTGAAATAGTCGAATGAATTATATATATATATATATATATATAAATAAATTAAATTAAAATGAATCAAGGCCGTGCAGTTCGCGTTTTGAAATCGTAACTTCAAACGATTATACCGAAAGATCCGACCATCTGATTTTTACGAAACTGGAAACGTTGGGTTTGCTTGGGGAATATCTTCCCAATGATATAAACTTTGTTGAAATCCAATGGTTAGATTTTTAGATATGTGTAAAAAAAATTTGGGAAAAACAGCGCCAGTGCTTCGGCACGTCCTGAAATGTCGTTTAATTAAATAGGGCCGTTTTTAAATAAATAATAATGGCGATATATCGTTATAAAATATTATAGACGATATAGAGTGGAAATAAACCGATTCTACTTGGTTTGCTTGATATTTAATGGTTGAATGTGTTTGACATGAAAACTATACTAAAGAACTTAAATGTGAATGTCGAATGATTTAACCATGTGAATAATTGATTTGAAAATCTAAATATACGTAGATTATTTGAAAAGGCCGAGTTCATTCTCATTTCAAATAATCGATCGACGGTGAGAAGTCGAAGAGTTGAAGACGGTTCAAGACCGACGATCTTCACATTGGATGGATGGGCGCTACTGATGCTTGTGATTGGAGTAGCTACCTTGAAGGAGCTGAAGTGGTAGCTGTCCAGACGTATTGTTGATTGTTCGGATATGCGGGGAATTTGGTGCCTCTGACTTCGTTCATACCCAGAACAAACTTGTAAATGGAATGCGTGTCTGACATTGGATTTTGTTCTGTGCTGATTGATCTCTGTTAAATATATATCTGTTTGGCGGGGGAGGATTTATTCTCTTGCTTAACGCCCTTCTCTGAGATGTACGAGCTCAGAGGTTATATATCGATAGAAATCAGTCGCATGGAGTGGATTGCCTGTGTGGCACGCCTAAGTGGCATGTGATCAAGGCTTCTGTTGCAAAGCAAAGTCTTGTGGTTGATGATCAAAGCATGGTCTGTGTGGCGTAGCTTTTTTTATAGCGTGGATTCGCGAGCCACACACCCCGGTATGAGTCAAAAACGGGAGAAGGAACCAAGGAGTGCAAGATATTTCTTTCTAGCTACGGTGGTGTCAGTGACTTACCAGCCCTGACATTTATATATACTTTTCACCAATGTGGTTGTTCGAATGCGAGGCGCCTTGATTATAGGTCTGTAAGGACCGGAAAACGTGTGTTCAGGAATTGCCAACCCTCAAAAGTAAGAGAGGACCGGCCTTGGAGGATCCAGAGATTGCTATGTGTGGTCCTGGGACATTTGCTAGAGTGTCTCGAACGGAGAGGAGCTTTCCCCTTTCCTCGACTCACGATGGAATCCAATTTCCAATAAGAAATACGCGGACGTGATTGTATTACTAGTATGACGACATGATATATGGTACCCATGCCGTCTATGATTGATATTTATGCTTGAATTTGCTTATGAAACATATATGCACTATTAATATTATCAAACACTTTTGTTTTATACGTATCAAGCATTTCTTGGCCGCTATAAGATAAAACTCTATCCTCCGGCTCGAGTTGCATTGTGTGATGGGACCTGAGTATTATAATGGCTTCATTTTTATAAAAAGCATTGCGATGATTTAATAATTTACTTAATTTCATGCACTAGCACTCATTGGAGTAAACCCGTTCCGTGAAAGTGGCGTTGTGACGGCCTGAAATTTCGCTCGATCTGAATCAGTCGTTAAACCGATCTAGACCGTTCGAAACCCCTGATCGTTTTGAGAACACGACAAATCAGAACACAAACGGAAGAACATTTCATTGTTATTACAACAATTCCATCAGATACAAGAATATACAGAGTATAAATGAATAAATTACATTCGACAAATATCAGAGATTACAATAAATTACATAGCAGCGGAAAAATATACAAAACAAAACTGAAAGTGATACACGGATACAGAGCTTTCCGAGCATCGTTCCAGCTGTAAATCAGGATCCTGTGAATATAAATCTGCAAAACCAAAACTACTAGCTGCCCGTGTCGAAAATAAGGGCACCCAGAGTTTAGGTTAAAACAATAAACTCCAGGTCAGTCATGTGACTGGTGTGAGAACTAAAACAGTTATTTAAAACTTTACTTTAAAAGAGAGTAATTCAAGGGACCATGCCGTATAACACGGAACAGGTTTCCTCCCAAGAATACCAGTGCATAGAATAAACAACGCAATGCTTTTTCGAAAAATGAAGCTATTATAAGACCCAGGCCCCATTACACAATGCAACGCAAGCCGGAGGATAAGGTTTTCCCTTATAATAGCCAAACATGTTTGGTACGTTTAAAACAATTCATTTGATACAATTATAAGTGTATAGTGTCAAAACAATTTCAATCATAAATATCAATCCTAGGCGGCATGGGTACCATATATCATGTCGCCATACTAGGCTCTACAAATAAAACCGAAATATCTCGTATTGGAAATTGGATTTCCGTCATGAGTCGAGGCAAGGGGCAAGCTCCTCTTCGCTTCGAGACATTCTAGCAAATGCTCAGGACTACACACTCTGGGTAGCCACTTGGATCGATTGGGCCGGTCCTCTCTTACGTTTGAGGATTAGTTATTCCTGAAGACATGTTTCCCGGTCCTTACAGACCTAATATCGAGGCGCCTCATTCCAACAACCACAAAGCTGAAAAGTATATAAATGTCAGGGCTGGTAAGTCACTGACACCACCAAAGCTAGAAAGAAACGTCGTGTTCTCCCAATGGTCCGTATCCCGTTTTTGACTCATACCGAGGTGTGAGGCTCACAAATCCATGCTATACACAAAGCTACTCCACAAGGGCCGTGCTTTGATCATCCACCACAAGACTTTGCTTTTCAACAGAAGCCCTGATCCATGCAACTCCGCGTGCCACACAGGCAATTCATGCCATGCGATTGATATCTATCGATATATAACCTCTAAGCTTGTGATGACCCCAAACCTCCACTAGGTGAAAGTAAGGAATAATCATATGGAATACAACATAAATATAACAATACATATCACTGATACAATATAGCAGAGGAAAACCATAGCATAATAACATCATAGCAGCGGAAATATAATGTCATAAACCACAGAATCCCAACAGTCACAGAATCCAAATTATTACATCAAGTTTGCAGAAATGAAAATAAGTTCCAACTCCCAAAACAAGCAATACGAAATGAAACAAGTCTAAAGACTAAACTTAAAGATAGAAAAATGCAATAGAAGTAAATAATAGCTGTCCTCAAAGCTCCAAGTCATCACCTCTCCACAAAAGCAAATCCAAGCAAAGATAATGAGCAACTCCAAGACAAGACTCCAACCAGAGAATGAACCTGTTTACTTGGCTGCCCGTGTAGAAAAGAGGGCACCCGAGTTTGCAAAAAGGTGAAACAAACTACGGGTCAGTCATGGGACTGGTATGAGAATTCATAACTAGTTAATAATGATAATATGACAAATCCAAATACCACGCCACTAATGCGGAACGGGTTTACTCAATGGATTGTCGTGCATAATTTAAAGTGTCAGAACGTACAACATCGCAATGCTTTTTAGAAAAATGGAATCACCATAAGACTCAAGTCCCATCACACAATGCAACGGACACCAGAGGATAGAGTTTTCCCTTATGGTGATTAAACATGCTAAATACGGCAAATACGAGTTTAATATTATTATTAGTGTATAATAAAAACATTTCAAAATAAATGTATCAATCCTAGGAAACATAGTACCCCATCCTACTATATCTCCATAATAGTAATACAATCAAAACCGTAGGGTCGTATTTGGAATTTGGATTTCCATCTGAGTCAAGGCAAGGGAGGAGATCCTTACCGATTCGAGACACTCTAGCAATGCCCCAGGATTGGTACTCTGTCCAACCCTTGGATAGCTGCAGGGCCGGTCCACACTTACTTTTGTGGAGTAGTTATGCCTGAACACACGCTTCCCGGTCCTTTTGGACCCACAATACGGCCAGTGGCGACCGCATAAACCGAGGCCTCGAACAATCCAACAACCACAATGAATAAATGTCAGCGCTGGTAGGTCCTTGGCACCACTCTAGCTAGAAAGAAACGTGTGCACTCCCTGTGTTCCCTTCTCCCGTTTTAGACTCCGCTGGTGTGTGAGGCTCGTGAAGTCACGTCATACACAAAGCTATGCCTAAACAGGCTATGCTTTGATCATCCCACAAGGCCTGCTTTTCAACAAAGCCTTGATCATTGCATCTTGGCATGCCACATCATCACTCCATATCACACTACCAATCCTTTGCCGAAATATATGAACGGGTGTTAAGCAAGAGAATAAATTCTTCGCCACCAAATATCCATACATTCGACAGAAGATTAATAACATAATATATAATGGAGTACGATGTCAGACACACAATCCATTTATAAGCTTATGCTCTGGGTCTGAGCGAAAGCCAAACCCGTACAAATCAACACTACGTCCGGGCAACTCCTACTATTACCTTATCATGGTAGCGAACCATTCTAAGGCAACAGTCATCATCGTCCATTCGATGTGGAGATTTGACGGTCTTCAATCGCCGTCTTCCAATCTTGGATTTTTAAACGTCGTTTAATTATTTGGAATGAGATAAACTCGGACTTTCCAAATAATCCTCGTATATATACATATATATATATATATATATATATTTAAAATCCTTCTTACACATTAATAATTATTTTTATTAACGCTTCATTCCTATTTTAATTATTTAAAATAATTAAATTTTTATATAACGACGCCTTAAGTCCATGGGCGACTATGGCGCTGCATTCAACCAATTTTGATTTTACATTTCTCAAAATCTAACCGTTGGAATTTGACGTATTATATATCCTTGGAAAAAATTTTCCAAGACGGTCCTAACGGTTTCAGTTTCGGGAAAATCCGACGGTCGGATCTTCCGGTATAGTCGTTTAAAAGTTCGATTTCAAAACGCGAACTACCGCGCTCGATTCGTTTAATTATATATATATATATATATATATATATATATATATATATATATATAATTCGTTTAATTCATTGTTCTTACATACATCTCCCCTTTTCCTTTATTTTTTCTTTTTCACTTCTTAATCTTACATGAAAATGTAATTTATAATTAGACGGTGAATTATTCCCTTTTATTTTATTTTTATTTTAAAATCTTTATAATTTACATTAAAACGTAAATTATAATTCATCGCTCTATTTATTCCATTTCATCTTTCAATTATATTATGATTCCTTTTACCTATATAAAATACTCATTCTCTTTCTAAATGCATTCTCAATCTCAATTACATCTAAAATGTAATTTTATTTTACGATGACATTTCCATTCTATTCACATTATAAATAATGTACATTTCCTACGATGAAAAATTCTCTTTTAATATACATTAAAAATAATGTATTTTTATCCTACGGTATGTTTTTCTTTTTATTAACATTGAAAATAATGTTACCTTAACATACAATGCATTTTCTATTTTTATTAACATTGAAAATAATGTTAATTTTTCTATCTTTACATTACACATGAAAAATGTATATTTTGATACATCGCAAATTCCTACTTTATATTTACAAAATAAAGAGTAAACCTTGTCATGCGGTGAATTCCTACCTTATTTTACAAATAAAAAGTAAATCTTATCATACAATGAAAATGCCAACTTACTTTTACAAATAAAAGTGTACATCTTATCATGTGGTGAAAATACTCTAATATTAACATTATAAATAAATGTTAATGCCAATTTCTCTTACAATGTAAATTTCTCTTTTTATACATACATTAATAAAAGTGTGTTAATACATACGGTGCGATCTTCTTTTTAATCAATATCAAAAATAATGTTAAACAATCTTTTCTTTTTATATAACATTAAAATAATGTTAATAAATCATATGGTCCATTCTCTTTTAATATTTACATTAGGATAATGTAAATCAATCTTTCCTTTTCATATACATTTATAAATAATGTACATTTTTCTTACGAGGTAAATTCTCTTTTGTTTAACATTATAAATAATGTTAATCTTACATACGGTTCAATTCCTTTATATTAACATTAAAAATAATGTTAAATTTACATACGGTTCAATTCCCTTTTATTAACATTAAAAATAATGTTAAATTTACATACGGTTCAATTCCTTTTTATTAACATTAAAAATAATGTTAAATTTACATACGGTTCAATTCCTTTTTATTAACATTAAAAATAATGTTAAATTTACATACGTTTCAATTCCTTTTTATTAACATTAAAAATAATGTTAAATTTACATATGGTTCAATTCCTTTTTATTAACATTAAAAATAATGTTAAATTTACATACGGTTCAATTCCTTTTTATTAACATTAAAAATATGTTAATTCATCCTACAGGTAAATACTCTTTAATATTAACATTAAAAATATGTTAACTTCATACAGTTAATTTTCTTTATATTAAAATTTTAAATAATGTTAACTTAACATGCGGTGTATTTCAATTATATTACATTATAAATTAATGTGAAATAGCATACGGTGGATTTCTTTTCTTTTTACATTAAACAAAAATGTCAATTTAACATATGGTGCATTTTCTTAAATTTTAACATTATAAAATAATGTAAATTTACATACAGTGGAATTCTTTTATATTTCATTATTAACACAAGACGGTGAAAATTTGTATCTTTTCAATTCAACAAAAATGACGGTGAAATTCCATCTTTTCTTTTTAACCAAAATGAAATCATTTTCTTTTTAAATAAAAATCAATGTTAATGTCTTTCTTTTCTTTTATTAACAAAAATTAATGTTAATGTCTTTCTTTTATTAACAAAATTTAATGTTAATGTCTTTCTTTACATATCAAAATAAATTCAGCGTTCTTAATCCTAATAACTTACGTTAACAAAAATATACTTAAAGTTATTAATATTAATAAAAGAATACCTTTTATTATTAAAACATACCTAACGTTATTAATCTTAATAAAAGGATTAACTTTTATTATCAAAACCTATTTAACGTACTTAACATTAATAAAAGAATTTTATTATTAAAAAAGTTTTAGCGTTCATAACTTTAATAAAAGAAACAACTTTTATTAACTAATATTTTAGCGTTCTAATCTTTAATAAAAGATTAGACTTTTATTACTAAACATTTTCCACGTTCTTATAAGACTTTTAATGAAATGTTACATTTTGGAAATTAAAAAAAAAAAACCCTCCTTCTTTATTAATCCATCATTAATGCTGCATCTATTATCATTATATTTAATCTTTCAAAATGCATGACCCTTTGAATTTCAAACCTTTATATTAATTAATTAATTAATATCGCATTAACCTCTCACATTAGATATATATTGTTGTGGTTGCTGGAAATGCCGGGCGGGTCCGGGCAGTCTTATACCACAACTCAATCTAACCTCGGGTCAAGCATATCCTATTTATTTTAATAAATGTTAAGTGATAATTTTCAAATTTCAAAACTTGAATCATTTATTATATGATAAATGAAATTAATGTTATTAACCATTTTCTCCAAAGATAGCATGAAATTATCAAGACAGCTTAATTCACATTAAATTACATTTAATGTTATTAAATTCGACATTAATTCTGTAATGGAAAATGATTTGAAAAGTTTCAAATTTCTTTCATCGGAATGAGACACAACCAATGCATTCAAAACATGAATTTCCAAAACAACGCATTTTCAAAATAAGGTATATGCTAATTCCAACAATCACAAAATTACATTTCAATAATTCAATCGACGTTCATCATTCATGCAATTGACATTAAACAAATATACATTAAATTTAACATACAAACAACACATAATGATCTTTACAACAAAATTCAAATAACAGTGTATTGTTTGTGCACTTGGGCGATTAGTGTGGAAATAACGGCCCAATCAACATACACAAGTCAGGTAACTTGTGTATGGCTGTATTACATAATTTATTAATAATTAGTGTTAATAAATTTACATGCCTATTACACAATTTCAAATCCAAACATCGCAATAACCCAAACATTAACTCACAACCAATTATGAATAACACAGAATTAATTCACAACAAATCATCACAGGCGTTAAAATATAATTATTTAATAAAATAAATAATTACTGAACATTAAAAATGAGTGAGAAAAGAGTTCTCACCTTTGCCGGCTTTAAATAACGGCTCGGGCCCAATTTTAGCCCAAAATTCTACATGCTCCAAATTTGATGAAATTAGTGTCTACGCGTAGCTCTCGACTCACTGATCGCAGCAAATCCTGTTTCGTGCGATTTCGAGTTCGTATCAAAAAGATATGAATTTTCGAAGTTTGTAATAATTAAATAATTAATTTAAATTATGAAAATTACCCAAATTTTCAAACTTGCTCCAAATTGGACAAAATTACTGCTCGCTCGAAGTTCTTGACATAACGATCTCAACGGATTCAGTTTCATGCAATTTCGATAACGTGACAAAAAGTTATGCACTTGCGAAGTTAACAAATCGATTAAAATAATATTTAAATTTGTAAAAATTACCCAAAATTTCAATTTTCCCCAAATTGGACAAATTTGGTGTCCACGCGAAGCTCTCATCGCCACGATCAGAGCAGACCTGAAATCGTCAAATTTCGATCTCGTATGTTAAAGATATTGCATTACGAACATAGAACATAAATGTTTCGCGTTTAAGCCCCTAACCTTTTTTTTCAAACAGCACACTGAACTTAAAATGCTCTCCACGGCCAAACCGTACGTCGGAATTGCACGAAACTAGCGCCATTATCTCCGTCTTCTCCCCCTCTTTCCACGGCTGGTGGTCCCCCCCTCTAATTCGCCAAGTGGGGCCCACGATCTGCAGATGAATGGAAAAGTACAGTTTCCGTTCATTTTGGTGCTGCGGCCGCCTCGTTGCTCTAACTGCCCCCAAATTTTTACAGTAGCTTGGCCTCGACCTCCCGAACAACTTCTCTGTTTGTCACTTTGCCTGAAAATGCACGGATTGGCGGGAAATTGCTCATCTTTGCGACTGTCCTGTTTTCAGCACCCCTCCAATAAAATTGACATTCCGGCCAACTCCGACCACCTGAGACCATGCCACCACCGCCAAAAGAACCGTATGATTCCCCTCTACCTCTGCCTGAAGTCGCTCGACCTAACTCTCTTCGTGGGGCCCGCAATAGCCAAAAACCGAAAATATGGCTGCTGCCTTTAGATTGAGATTCCGGCGAATCCGTGCGACGATAGGTCCTGAATTTTTCGTGGTAGATAGAGGATAAGAAGATGAACAAAACCCAGAAAGGGTTTGGTCTGATTTTGTTTGGATTGAGAGTTATAAATTGTTTTGTTTTCAGGGGCTTATTTGCAAAGAATTATTTAGAGTGGAGGACATGAAAATGAAGAAGAAGAAGGTGGATGGTAGGTTTAGGGTTATGATTCAGCTAATGGATGAGGAAAAGATATTTTATATGGGGTTAAGAATGTTATTAGGCCTAATTACCCTTTTATGTATTTATTTATACAATTTGCACTCATTTTCATATTCTAAAAATTCGTGTTAACACCTACGAATTCCAATTTTTATGAAAATTGAAACATAAATATTTCTTGATATTACGGATTCAAAGAAACTAGTTTCGTTAAATTCCGAGTCCGTATGAATAAATTATGAATTTTTAAAGTCTGAAAATTGACCGTTTTTCACTGTAAAATTAATAGCGTCCACATACTGACACCAAAAATTACGAATTTTGGAATCTTGTAATAATTTAATATTTCGGATCCAACAAAAGTGGTCTCGTCAAAAACGGAGGTCGTTTGCAAAATTTCCATTTTTAAGGCGTATATATTTAATATTAAAAATACATTTTTAAACAAATAATTTTCGAAACTCGAAATATATAAGTGTTTACTGTTTTCTAATGCAGAAACATCATTTCGAACTCAATGGAAGTGGTTTCGAGTCGAAATTCCTACATATGTGAAAAGTAGCATTTTTGACCCTTATAAATTTCATAGCGACCCTCTAAAAATTGAATTGGCCATAACTTTTGATTTCCGCTATGAAATTTCGATTTTTCGGATTTGATGGAAAGATATTTTTAAATAGATTCTAATATTTTTGGTTTCACTAAAATCCGTTAAATTTTGCGTCCTATACGGTCAGTCAAAGTTCAAGTTTGACTTTTCAAACTACCGCGCTATTTCTAACTATTTTTATAATTAAAATTAATTTATTCATTCTAACTTCGATTTGAACCAATATTTTTGATCATTATTATTTAAAATAAATTATTCTAAATATCAAAACTCATTTAAAATTACTTAAAATAAAATTTTAAATTTACCCCAAAATTCAGGGTTGTTACAATCTCCCCCACTTAAGAACTTTTCGTCCTCGAAAAGGAAAAGAGAAATAGAAGAGTAGGAACTAACCTAGAGAACGTAGAATGTTTTAATTTCTAACTTCTTAACCGTGTCGTTGGGAATAAAGCTCCTCAGTTCCAGTAGCGTCTTGCCTCCTTGCTCTAGCTCTACTAGTTTTAGCGGCCCGAGTACCCATTTTTAGTTAGTTCTGTACGATCAAGGGAAGAGTCAGAACAACTGTAATGGTGGTTCTAAGGGATAGAAAAGATCGAAAGATGAATGAAAAGATGATGAAAGTGACTGGCTATTATGTATCACATGAAATGTTCGCCATAGAATATTGTGATTCTATGTAAACGAATTTGTTATAAATGTGTCATATTCCAAAGCTAAGTTTAACCAAAGCTCTGATACCAACTGTGATGACCCCAAACCTCCACTAGGTGAAAGTAAGGAATAATCATATGGAATACAACATAAATATAACAATACATATCACTGATACAATATAGCAGAGGAAAACCATAGCATAATAACATCATAGCAGCGGAAATATAATGTCATAAACCATAGAATCCCAACAGTCACAGAATCCAAATTATTACATCAAGTTTGCAGAAATGAAAATAAGTTCCAACTCCCAAAACAAGCAATACGAAATGAAACAAGTCTAAAGACTGAAATTAAAGATAGAAAAATGCAATAGAAGTAAATGATAGCTGTCCTCAAAGCTCCAAGTCATCACCTCTCCACAAAAGCAAATCCAAGCAAAGATAATGAGCAACTCCAAGACAAGACTCCAAGCAGAGAATGAACCTGTTTACTTAGCTGCCCGTGTAGAAAAAACGGCACCCGAGTTTGCAAAACGGTGAAACAAACTACGGGTCAGTCGTGGGACTGGTATGAGAATTCATAACTAGTTTAGTAATAATAATATGACAAATCCAAAGACCACGCCGCTAATGCGGAACGGGTTTACTCAATGGATTGTCGTGCATAATTTAAAGTGTCAGAACGTACAATATCGCAATGCTTTTTAGAAAAATGGAATCACCATAAGACTCAAGTCCCATCACACAATGCAACGCACACCAGAGGATAGAGTTTTCCCTTATGGTGATTAAACATGCTAAATATGGCAAATACGAGTTTAATATTATTATTAGTGTATAATAAAAACATTTCAAAATAAATGTATCAATCATAGGAAACATAGTACCCCATCCTACGATATCTCCATACTAGTAATATAATTAAAACCGTAGGGTCGTATTTGGAATTTGGATTTCCATCTGAGTCAAGGCTAGGGAGGAGATCCTTACCGATTCGAGACACTCTAGCAATGCCCCAGGATTGGTACTCTGTCCAACCCTTGGATAGCTGCAGGGCCGGTCCACACTTACTTTTGTGGATTAGTTATGCCTGAACACACGCTTCCCGGTCCTTTTGGACCCACAATAGGGCCAGTGGCGACCGCATAAACCGAGGCCTCGAACAATCCAACAACCACAATGAATAAATGTCAGCGCTGGTAGGTCCCTGGCACCACTCTAGCTAGAAAGAAACGTGTGCACTCCCTGCGTTCCCTTCTCCCGTTTTAGACTCCGCCGGTGTGTGAGGCTCGTGAAGTCACGTCATACACAAAGCTATGCCTAAATAGGCTATGCTTTGATCATCCCAAAAGGCCTTCTTTTCAACAAAGCCTTGATCATTGCATCTTGGCTTGCCACATCATCACTCCATATCACACTACCAATCCTTTGTCGAAATATATGAACGGGTGTTAAGCAAGAGAATAAATTCTTCGCCACCAAATATCCATACATTCGACAGAAGATTAATAACATGATATATAATGGAGTACGATGTCAGACACACAATCCATTTATAAGCTTATGCTCTGGGTCTGAGCGAAAGCCAAACCCGTACAAATCAACACTACGTCCGGGCAACTCCTACTATTACCTTATCATGGTAGCGAACCATTCTAAGGCAACAGTCATCATCGTCCATTCGATGTGGAGATTTGACGGTCTTCAATCGCCGTCTTCCAATCTTGGATTTTTAAACGTCGTTTAATTATTTGGAATGAGATAAACTCGGACTTTCCAAATAATCCTCGTATATATACATATATATATATATATATTTAAATTCCTTCTTACACATTAATAATTATTTTTATTAACGCTTCATTCCTATTTTAATTATTTAAAATAATTAAATTTTTATATAACGACGCCTTAAGTCCATGGGCGACTATGGCGCTGCATTCAACCAATTTTGATTTTACATTTCTCAAAATCTAACCGTTGGAATTTGACGAATTATATATCCTTGGAAAGATTTTTCCAAGACGGTCCTAACGGTTTTAGTTTCGGGAAAATCCGACGGTCAGATCTTCCAGTATAGTCGTTTAAAAGTTCGATTTCAAAACGCGAACTACCGCGCTCGATTCGTTTAATTATATATATATATATATAAATATATATATAAATAATTCGTTTAATTCATCGTTCTTACATACATCTCCCCTTTTCCTTTATTTTTTCTCTTTCACTTCTTAATCTTACATGAAAATGTAATTTATAATTAGACGGTGAATTATTCCCTTTTATTTTATTTTTATTTTAAAATCTTTAAAATTTACATTAAAACGTAAATTATAATTCATCGCCCTATTTATTCCATTTCATCTTTCAATTATATTATGATTCCATTTACCTATATAAAATACTCATTCTCTTTCTAAATGCATTCTCAATCTCAATTACATCTAAAATGTAATTTTATTTTACGATGACATTTCCATTTTATTCACATTATAAATAATGTACATTTCCTACGATGAAAAATTCTCTTTTAATATACATTAAAAATAATGTATTTTTATCCTACGGTATGTTTTTCTTTTTATTAACATTGAAAATAATGTTACCTTAACATACAATGCAGTTTCTATTTTTATTAACATTGAAAATAATGTTAATTTTTCTATATTTACATTACACATGAAAAATGTATATTTTGATACATCGCAAATTCCTACTTTATATTTACAAAATAAAGAGTAAACCTTGTCATGCGGTGAATTCCTACCTTATTTTACAAATAAAAAGTAAATCTTATCATACAGTGAAAATGCCAACTTACTTTTACAAATAAAAGTGTACATCTTATCATGTGGTGAAAATACTCTAATATTAACATTATAAATAAATGTTAATGCCAATTTCTCTTACAATGTAAATTTCTCTTTTTATACATACATTAATAAAAGTGTGTTAATACATACGGTGCGATCTTCTTTTTAATCAATATCAAAAATAATGTTAAACAATCTTTTCTTTTTATATAACATTAAAATAATGTTAATAAATCATATGGTCCATTCTCTTTTAATATTTACATTAGGATAATGTAAATCAATCTTTCCTTTTCATATACATTTATAAATAATGTACATTTTTCTTACGAGGTAAATTCTCTTTTGTTTAACATTATAAATAATGTTAATCTTACATACGGTTCAATTCCTTTTTATTAACATTAAAAATAATGTTAAATTTACATACGGTACAATTCCCTTTTATTAACATTAAAAATAATGTTAAATTTACATACGGTTCAATTCATTTTTATTAACATTAAAAATAATGTTAAATTTACATACGGTTCAATTCCTTTTTATTAACATTAAAAATAATGTTAAATTTACATACGGTTCAATTCCTTTTTATTAAAATTAAAAATAATGTTAAATTTACATACGGTTCAATTCCTTTTTATTAACATTAAAAATAATGTTAAATTTATATACGGTTCAATTCCTTTTTATTAACATTAAAAATATGTTAATTCATCCTACGGGTAAATACTCTTTAATATTAACATTAAAAATATGTTAACTTCATACAGTTAATTTTCTTTATATTAACATTTTAAATAATGTTAACTTAACATGCGGTGTATTTCAATTATATTACATTATAAATTAATGTGAAATAGCATATGGTGGATTTCTTTTCTTTTTACATTAAACAAAAATGTCAATTTAACATACAGTGCATTTTCTTAAATTTTAACATTATAAAATAATGTAAATTTACATACAGTGGAATTCTTTTATATTTCATTATTAACACAAGACGGTGAAAATTTGTATCTTTTCAATTCAACAAAAATGACGGTGAAATTCCATCTTTTCTTTTTAACCAAAATGAAATCATTTTCTTTTTAAATAAAAATCAATGTTAATGTCTTTCTTTTCTTTTATTAACAAAAATTAATGTTAATGTCTTTCTTTTCTTTTATTAACAAAAATTAATGTTAATGTCTTTCTTTACATATCAAAATAAATTCAGCGTTCTTAATCCTAATAACTTACGTTAACAAAAATATACTTGAAGTTATTAATATTAATAAAAGAATACCTTTTATTATTAAAACATACCTAACGTTATTAACCTTAATAAAAGGATTAACTTTTATTATCAAAACCTATTTAACGTACTTAACATTAATAAAAGAAGACTTTTATTATTAAAAACGTTTTAGCGTTCATAACTTTAATAAAAGAAACAACTTTTATTAACTAATATTTTAGTGTTCTAATCTTTAATAAAAGATTAGACTTTTATTACTAAACATTTTCCACGTTCTTATAAGACTTTTAATGAAATGTTACATTTTGGAAATTAAAAAAAAAAAACCTCCTTCTTTATTAATCCATCATTAATGCTGCATCTATTATCATTATATTTAATCTTTCAAAATGCATGACCCTTTGAATTTCAAACCTTTATATTAATTAATTAATTAATATCGCATTAACCTCGCACATTAGATATATATTGTTGTGGTTGCTGGAAATGTCGGGCGGGTCCGGGCAGTCTTATACCACAACTCAATCTAACCTCGGGTCAAGCATATCCTATTTATTTTAATAAATGTTAAGTGATAATTTTCAAATTTCAAAACTTGAATCATTTATTATATGATAAATGAAATTAATGTTATTAACCATTTTCGCCAAAAATAGCATGAAATTATCAAGACAGCTTAATTCACATTAAATTACATTTAATGTTATTAAATTCGACATTAATTCTGTAACGGAAAATCATTTGAAAAGTTTCAATTTTCTTTCATCGGAATGAGACACAACCAATGCATTCAAAACATGAATTTCCAAAACAACGCATTTTCAAAATAAGGTATATGCTAATTCCAACAATCATAAAATTACATTTCAATAATTCAATCGACGTTCATCATTCATGCAATTGACATTAAACCAATATACATTAAATTTAACATACAAACAACACATAATGATCATTACAACAAAATTCAAATAACAGTGTATTGTTTGTGCACTTGGGCGATTAGTGTGGAAATAATGGCCCAATCAACATACACAAGTCAGGTAACTTGTGTATGGCTGTGTTACATAATTTATTAATAATTAGTGTTAATAAATTTACATGCCTATTACACAATTTCAAATCCAAACATCGCAATAACCCAAACATTAACTCACAACCAATTATGAATAACATGGAATTAATTCACAACAAATCATCACAGGCGTTAAAATATAATTATTTAATAAAATAAATAATTACTGAACATTAAAAATGAGTGAGAAAAGAGTTCTCACCTTTGCCGGCTTTAAATAACGGCTCGGGCCCAATTTTAGCCCAAAATTCAACATGCTCCAAATTTGATGAAATTAGTGTCTACGCGTAGCTCTCGACTCACTGATCGCAGCAAATCCTGTTTCGTGCGATTTCGATTTCGTATCAAAAAGATATGAATTTTCGAAGTTTGTAATAATTAAATAATTAATTTAAATTATGAAAATTACCCAAATTTTCAAACTTGCTCCAAATTGGACAAAATTACTGCTCGCTCGAAGTTCTTGACATAACGATCTCAACGGATTCAGTTTCATGCAATTTCGTTAACGTGATAAAAAGTTATGCACTTGCGAAGTTAACAAATCGATTAAAATAATATTTAAATTTGTAAAAATTACCCAAAATTTCAATTTTCTCCAAATTGGACAAATTTGGTGTCCACGCGAAGCTCTCATCGCCACGATCACAGCAGACCCGAAATCGTCAAATTTTGATCTCGTATGTAAAAGATATTGCATTACGAACATAGAACATAAATGTTTCGCGTTTAAGCCCCTATCCTTTTTTTTTCAAACAGCACCCTGAACTTAAAATGCTCGCCACGGCCAAACCGTATGTCGGAATTGCACGAAACTAGCGCCATTCTCTCCGGCTTCTCCCCTTCTTTCCACGGCTGGTGGTCCACACTCCAATTCGCCACGTGGGGCCCACGATCTGCAGATGAACGGAAAAGTACAGTTTCCGTTCATCTTGGTGCTGCGGCCGTCTCGGTGCTCTAACTGCCCCCAAATTCTTACAGTAGCTTGGCCTCGACCTCCCGAACAACTTCGCTGTTTGTCACTTCGCCTGAAAATGCACGGATTGGCGGGAAATTGCTCATCTTTGCGACTGTCCTGTTTTCAGCACCCCTCCAATAAAATTGACATTCCGGCCAACTCCGACCACCTGAGACCATGCCACCACTGCCAAAAGAACCGTATGGTTCCCCTCTACCTCTGCCTGAAGTCGCTCGACCTAACTCTCTTCGTGGGGCCCGCAATAGCAAAAAAACGAAAATATGGCTGCTGCCTTTAGATTGAGATTCCGGCGAATCCGTGCAACGATAGGTCGTGAATTTTTCGTGGTAGATAGAGGATTAGAAGATGAACAAAACCCAGAAAGGGTTTGGTCTGATTTGGTTTGGATTGAGAGTTATAAATTGTTTTGTTTTCAGGGGCTTATTTACAAAGAATTATTTAGAGTGGAGGACATGAAAATGAAGAAGGAGAAGGTGGATGGTAGGTTTAGGGTTATGATTCAGCTAATGGCTGAGGAAAAAATATTTTATATAGGGTTAAGAATGTTATTAGGCCCAATTACCCTTTTATGTATTTATTTATACAATTTGCACCCATTTTCATATTCTAAAAAATCGTGTTAACACCTACGAATTCCAATTTTTATGAAAATTGAAATATAAATATTTCTTGATATTACGGATTCAAAAAAACTGGTTTCGTTAAATTCCGAGTCCGTATGAATAAATTATGAATTTTTAAAGTCTGAAAATTGACCGTTTTTCACTGTAAAATTAATAGCGACCACATACTGACTCCAAAAATTACGAATTTTGGAATCTAGTAATAATTTAATATTCCGGATCCAACAAAAGTGGTCTCGTTAAAAACGGAGGTCGTTTGCAAAATTTCCATTTTTAAGGCGTATATATTTAATATTAAAAATACATTTTTAAACAAATAATTTTCGAAACTCGAAATATATAAGTGTTTACTGTTTTTCAATGCAGAAACATCATTTCGAACTCAATGGAAGTGGTTTCGAGTCGAAATTCCTACATATGTGAAAAGTAGCATTTTTGACCCTTATAAATTTCATATCGACCCTCTAAAAATTGAATTGGCCATGACTTTTGATTTCCGCTATGAAATTTCGATTTTTCGGATTCGTTGGAAAGATATTTTTAAATAGATTCTAATATTTTTGGTTTCACTAAAATTCGTTAAATTTTGCGTCCTATACGGTCAGTCAAAGTTCAAGTTTGACTTTTCAAACTACCGCGTTATTTCTAACTCTTTTTATAATTAAAATTAATTTATTCATTCTAACTTCGATTTGAACCAATATTTGTGATCATTATTATTTAAAATAAATTATTATAAATATCAAAACTCATTTAAAATTACTTAAAATAAAATTTTAAATTTACCCCAAAATTCAGGGTTGTTACAAAGCTCGTACGTCTCAGAGAAGGGCGTTAAGCAAGAGAATAAATTCTCCGCCACCAAACAGATATATATTTAACACAAATCAATCAACACAGAATAAAATCCAATGTCAGACACACAATCCATTTACAATTTCGTTCTGGGTCTGAACGAAACCGGAGGCACTTTCCTCGCATATCCATCGATCTCCAAGTACGTCTGGACGACCACCAACTATTTCCATCCTCTTGGGTGTACAGCCCAATCAGGATCATCAGTAATTATCCAAACGATGTGAAGACTTACGGTCTTCGACCACCGTCATCATCTTCGACTTATCGTCAAATCGGTTATTCAAAATCGGTATAAACCCGGCCTTTCCGAACAACCCGCGTATATTAAAAACAAATGTTACACAAACACAACATACGCCTCATTCCAATTCATTAGTCACTAACCGTAAATCAGTAAGAGAGCAACTCCCCAAATATTAACCCCGAAGGCCGAAACCAACATCAGATCAATACCCAGGAAACCAGTCTTCTTAGCTAACCTACAGCTAGTTTCTAAATTTCATATTCGTAGGGAAAGGTTCCCATTAATTTTATCAAAGATAAATTCTTTAAATTTATTCTTTAATCTTCCTTTGGATGTCATTTCGAACCAAATTATGGTTTTCCAAACTAGTCGAGATTAGCGAACCACACCGAAGTAATTATTTATTTTATTTCCCAATCCCAACCTATTCATCCCATGAAGCAAAACTGGTAATACTCCATATCTAATACCACGGTGTTATCGGTAAAATTAATTACCATTTCACGTTCAAATCTAATTAAAGATTTAACTATCGCTTTGGAGCAAAACTGGTGATACTCCATTCTCGCTCATTTTCCAAATTTGATAATTTAGATTATCAATTCACATTTCAATCTAATTGCAGATTCATTAAAACTCCTTTTACTGGGTTAAAGAACTAATGTCATTTAAAACACAGTTGACGATAAACCCAAATCACATTCTATTTATTATCGGGTTAAAGAACTAATGTTATTTAAAACACCGTTCACGATAAACCCACAAATTAATTCTATTTAAAACCCGTTTCAAATCCAATTTATTTATTTAAAAATAAATGGGTTTTAATTTTAGTTCAAAACTAGTTCATTTCGATAAAAATCTATTTTTATCTTTTCAAATATGGAGTTTTTCATCCCAATTTCCCCCAAATCATTTCTTATGATTTTACACAAATTATTACTATTTTTAATAATTTTATCAAGGCTCGTACAGTAGATTTCCATCAACGGCCATCGAACTGCACTTACAACGACCTTTTCCAAATTTGATTTGGACGTATCTCCAAATCCAACCATTAGATTTTGAATTTCTAATATTCGTTAGAAAGCTCTATTCGATACGGACCCAACGGTTCCAGTTTTAGGAGAATCCGACGGTCGGATCTCCCGTAATGTCCGTTCGAAGTCAATGGTCGAAATTTACGAACTGCCGCGGTGCGGCGCGTTCTATTCAGGCCATTATATATATATATATATATATATATATATATATATAATATAATCTATATTTCGTCGATTACTATTTAAAACGAATTTTATAAATAGTTTTAAATTCTTTTTAAAAACAATTTCTACTTCCATTTCAAATTCAAATCAAAATTGAATCATCCCTTATGAATTCAATTTAAATTCAATTCAATTTGAATTCATTTCAAATCGATTTTAATTCTATTTCAACTGATTTTCAATTCAATTCGAATTCGTTTTATATTCAATTCAATTCGAATTCGTTATATATTCAATTCAATTTGAATTCGTTATATATTCAATTCAATTATATATAAACAAATATAATCGATATAAATATCGTTCGCGTCAAAATAGCGCATCTCTAATCAACACGACTTTATATATTTTAATAATTTTGTTATTCTATTCAACAAATGAATATTTATTCTATTCAATACATGAATCTATATTTTTGTCAACACATGACTAATCTCAACGGATGAGTACTGTCCACGTGTGACTATTTTTGTTATTTAATATATTTTATAAAAATTATGGTATCTATCATTTGATTTAAATCAGACTCCAACCGTAAATTAGTAAGAGAACGATTCCCTAAATATTAACCCCGAAGGCCGAAACCAATATCAGATCAATATTCAGGAGACCACTCATCTTATCTATTTTCCAGTTAATTTCTAATTTCATATATGATAAAGATGTAAATTTTATTGTTGAAATATTTCGTTCAGCACATGACTAATCTCAACGGATGAGTACTGTCAACACATGAACCTTTATTTTATAATATAAAGATGTAAATTTTCTTGTTAAAATATTTCATTCAACACATGACTAATCTCAACGGATGAGTACTGTCAACACATGAACCTTTATTTTATAATATAAATATGTAAATTTTATTGTTAAAATATTTCGTTCAACACATGACTAACCTCAACGGATGAGTACGGTCAACACATGAACCTTTATTTTATAATATTCTTTATTTTCTAAATTGGAATGAGGCCCAATCAATCACCATATAAAGTTAATTATATGGATTCCATACAACACATGTATATAATAGCAACGATAAATAATCAACCATCATCCAAAGTGCACTACACTGTATAAGCATCAAATATAGATATCTAACGCTTATAACAGCCCGTCAATCAATCGATCGACAAACAACTAATTATTGGGATTAGTGTATGTCGTATTTTATCCCAATACCCTTGTGGGGTTTCAAACAATCAAACACAGATTTTATTTGTGCAGTTGGGCGATGTGTAAAATTTATCGTCCCAATCAATGTCATTCAAATAGGTGTACATAAACAAACCGTCCGGTTTGTAAACGAATATTTATTTATTCCATTCACGTTAAAAATTATATTTTTAACGACCAAATTATTTTATTCAACCTACGAATATTCTATTCGGTTCATTTATTCAATAAAATGATATTTTTATTTTTCTAATTTATTTAGAAAATTTCGGCGGCATAACGGCACGATACTAGAAACGGGACAAGGCCTAGCCTTATCCCCGGTCTAGTGATGGCCCACGCCATAAACATATCAATCAAATCGATTACAATTCACCAAACAACCAACTCCAAATCAAATAATTTAACTAATCTATGCAACCAAACAAACAAGTCCATGGTCTGTGGACAGTGGTGTCGGGTGCTACTAAACACCGTCTGCATCCTAGTATATATATAACTAGAAAAAGAAATTTAGAGTGAGAAGTTCTCACCAAAGCTAATCCAAACGCCACAACTATTCATATGTAGAAGTCATCACTGTTCTCGCCTTTTGTCACTTTCGTTGCCCGTAGCCACTACATATATAAAAATCACATTTTTATATTGTTGTTATGTATATAAAAATCACATTTTTATAATCACTCCATATGGATATAAATTCTATTTTTACATCGCTACTATATAGATAAAAATTCTATGTTTACATCGCTACTATATAGATAAAAATTCCATTTTTACATCGCTACTATATAGATAAAAATTCCACTTTTACATTGCTACTATATAGATAAAAATTCTATTTTTACAATGGTGTTCATATAATAAAGATTATATTTTTATAACGCTCCTCTCTATATAAAAATCGCATTTTTACTTTGCTATTCAATATATAAAATCGAATTTTCACTTTACTATTCAATATATAAAAATCGAATTTTTACTTTGCTATTCAGTATATAAAAATCGAATTTTTACTTTGCTATTCAATATATAAAAATCTCTTCTTTCCATCATTAAAAATCAAGTCTTTTATATGACAAAAATCTAATCTTTTTACCGCTATTCTTATATATAAAAGAACGTATTTTTATATAAATAAAAATCTAATTTTTACTATGAAAAACCCCATTCTTTTTCTCACCATCATATTTTTTCCAACAACGCTAATTTCAATTCTAAAAATAATGTTATTTCAGTTTAAAACCATATTATTAAGATTAAAACTAATTTATAAAACAATGATGTATATGCAAAGATTCTAATCTTAAAACAATACTCGTTTACGATAAATTTTAGATTTTTAACATGCTATATTATAATAAAAGCCATATTTTTATTCACACCGATAAAAATAAATGCAACTAAAGGCTTACGTTGCAATTCGGAGTCTCACTGATCGGAGGTGGGGTTTCGCGAGGCAGTGGCTCGCCTGAAGGGTTGTGGCGGTGCTGGTGGTACGGTGGAGGCGGGGTTAAGGGGTGCGGCGGCTTCCGTTGGGTTAGGGCTTCTGGGATTGGGGTCTTCAACGCAGGCAGAGAGAGCGAGCAGCGAGGGGGAGTTGGCTTCGATGGCGGGGCCTCCGGCGTAGGCGGCGGTGGCGCTTGGATCCGGTTGCGCGATTTGTTGAAGGTTTTTTTTTAAATCGATCTGATTTACACGGGGGGGCCAGAATGAAAGAATAGGGGGTAGGAGAGAGAGGGAAGGTTTTTGTTTAATTTTTTTTTTTATTATTTCAAAAAGGTAACTTTTTATTTTGACCTCTGAACGAGGCCCACCGCATGTCGTCCATAGCTAATTACCCCAATTCCGAACACAATGGGATATGTATCGCATGATGATTCGATCGTTTCGATCAATTTTCGTCAAAATCAACATATAACTCTATATATTGAATTTGAATGCGCATTTCAATTTACCGGGGTCACATACGAACCCGAAAAATTCCAGAAAAATATTTTCTAGCTTCGTATTGACGATACGGTCCTAACAAAACTAGTTTCGTCAAATTCCGAGACCGTTTGAAAAATGACCATTTTCCAGTCGATTAAAATCAACTAAAACTGGTCAAACGCGTTTTCCTTTGCCACACTCACATATTGATTCGAAAAATTACGAAATTTGAAACCTAGCAATAATTTGACGTTACGGATCTAACAAAACTAGTTTCGTCGAAATCCGAGGTCGTTTGCAAAATTCCCATTTTTAAGGGCTTGGATTCCATAGCGACTATTCATAATTTTCAACTGGACATATCTTTTGATCCCCGCTATGAAATTTTGATTTTTCGGATTCGTTGGAAAGATATTCTCAATTAGATCCTATTATTTTCAGTTTTGCTAAAATCCGGTTTGTTTTGCACCCGGTACATTCAATTGAAGTTTGAAATCGAATTATCGAACTACTGCTCCATTTTCAATTCCTTTTATAATTTATATAATTATTTATATTCTAACGACGGCGTATATAATATATACGTTCTAAATATAATCAAAATAAATTTCTCGTCGATATTATTTAAAATAATTCATTTTAAATATTCAAAATTCATTAAAATTGCCAAAATAAAATTTTTAAACTGGCTCAGATTTCCGGGTTATTACAATCTCCCCCACTTAAAATTTTTCGTCCCCGAAAAGGAACAAAGTCGAAAGTGGTTTGATTAATCAACTCTACGTTCGATCTGGCTTCCATTCTCTAACTTTTCAGTTTCTGAGAATTTTCAAATTCTTCAAAAATTTGGCTAACACCCGGAATTTTCGAAAAATTTCGCCATAACCTCCCCTGCACCGGGAGCCACGGGAAAATCCCAAAATTGCCATACAGGCCTTCTGACCTCAAAAAGAAAAAGAAAAAGCCAATCGGCTCATAAAATCATCATCACCCAAACAAAATAGTAAATTATAGTAAACATGTACCTATTTGTCGGGCAAACAAATTTTATTCTCTGCTCTAGCCTCCTTGCTATGACCTGTTCAATGTAAGTACATGTATATGCAAGCAAATGCGACCAATTTTCAATACAATTCAATATTTGATTCAATTAGGCTAAATGGTTCAAAATTATCAAACAAATAAACAAACAACACAAACATCAATCAATTAGTGAATTAGAGTTTCAAATTCATAATTTTGATACATATATACAAAAAATCAAGTTTTTGATGCCAATTCACAACAATAAATCTATCTATATAAGTTTTGGTTCTCACACCAGTCTAATGGAAATATATAGATATCACACCTTCGAAATACGAAAATAAATACTGGTGATGGCGCGCCATCATCAGAATCATGTCCGGGTGACTAGAGTGCGGTTCTATATCTATCCGGTATATTAAAACTTCGAATATACGTTCATGACGCGTATATGCAAAATCTTTATATAGCGGATTGTCCAAATTCAAAATAAATAAATATTCAAATACGTAGAATTGATTTAAATTTTCAAAACAAAAATTGGTTTCATTTTAAAAAATATATCTTCACACTCGTTCTAGGATACTACTGATCCTATCTCTAACGAGTCATTCTAATTGGATATTACTAACCCAATATCTGATGAATTCTTTCGTATGGTTCTAATGTGTCTTGTTCTCGAGCTCTGTAAACCAAAGCTCTGATACCAAATGTGACAGCCTGGAATTTCGCTCGATCCGAATCAGTCGTTAAACCGATCTAGACCATTCGAAACCCCTGATCGTTTTGAGAACACGAGAAATCAGAACGCAAACAGAAGAACATTTCATTGTTATTACAACAATTCCATCAGATACAAGAATATACAGAGTATAAATGAATAAATTACATTCGATAAATATCAGAGATTACAATAAATTACATAGCAGCGGAAAAATATACAAAACACAACTGAAAGTGATACACGGATACAGAGCTTTCCGAGCATCGTTCCAGCTGTAAATCAGGATCCTGTGAATATAAATCTGCAAAACCAAAACTACTAGCTGCCCGTGTCGAAAATAAGGGCACCCAGAGTTTAGGTTAAAACAATAAACTCCAGGTCAGTCATGTGACTGGTGTGAGAACTAAAACAGTTATTTAAAACTTTACTTTAAAAGAGAGTAATTCAAGGGACCATGCCGTATAACACGGAACGGGTTTCCTCCCTAGAATACCAGTGCATAGAATAAACAACGCAATGCTTTTTCGAAAAATGAAGCTATTATAAGACCCAAGTCCCATCACACAATGCAACGCAAGCCGGAGAATAGGGTTTTCCCTTATAATAGCCAAACATGCTTGGTACGTTTAAAACAAATCATTTGATACTATTATAAGTGTATAGTGTCAAAACAATTTCAATCATAAATATCAATCCTAGGCGGCATGGGTACCATATATCATGTCGCCATACTAGGCTCTACAAATAAAACCGAAATATCTCGTATTGGAAATTGGATTTCCGTCATGAGTCGAGGCAAGGTGCAAGCTCCTCTCCGCTTCGAGACATTCTAGCAAATGCTCAGGACTACACACTCTGGGTAGCCACTTGGATCGGTTGGGCTGGTCCTCTCTTACGTTTAAGGATTAGTTATTCCTGAACACACGTTTCCCGGTCCTTACAGACCCAATATCGAGGCGCCTCATTCCAACAACCACAAAGCTGAAAAGTATATAAATGTCAGGGCTGGTAAGTCATTGACACCACCAAAGCTAGAGAGAAACGTCGTGTTCTCCCAACGGTCCGTATCCCGTTTTTGACTCATACCGAGGTGTGAGGCTCGTGAAACCACGCTATACACAAAGCTACGCCACAAGGGCCGTGCTTTGATATTCCACCACAAGACTTTTCTTTTCAACATAAGCCTTGATCCATGCAACTCCGCGTGCCACACAGGCAATTCATGCCATGCGATTGATATCTATCGATATATAACCTCTAAGCTCGTACGTCTCAGAGAAGGGGCGTTAAGCAAGAGAATAAATTCTCCGCCGCCAAACAGACATATATTTAACAGAAATCAATCAACACAGAATAAAATCCAATGTCAGACACACAATCCATTTACAAGTTCGTTCTGGGTCTGAACGAAACCGGAGGCACTTTCCTCGCATATCCATCGATCTCCATGTACGTCTAGACGACCATCAACTATTTCCATCCTCTTGGGTGTACAGTCCAATCAGGATCATCAGTAATTAGCCAAACGATGTGAAGACTTCCGGTCTTCGACCACCGTCATCATCTTCGACTTATCGTCGAATCGATTATTCAAAATGGGTATAAACCCGGCTTTTCTGAACAACCCGCGTATATTAAAAACAAATGTTACAAAAACACAACATATGCCTCATTCCAATTCATTAGTCACTAACCGTAAATCAGTAAGAGAGCAACTCCCCAAATATTAACCCCGAAGGCCGAAACCAACATCAGATCAATACCCAGGAAACCATTCTTCTTAGCAAATCTACAGCTAGTTTCTAAATTTCATATTCCTAGGGAAAGGTTCCCATTAATTTTATCAAAGATAAATTCTTTAAATTTATTCTTTAATCTTCCTTTGGATGTCATTACAAACCAAATTATGGTTTTCCAAACTAGTCGAGATTAGCGAACCACACCGAAGTAATTATTTATTTTATTTCCCAATCCCAACCTATTCATCCCATGAAGCAAAATTGGTAATACTCCATATCTAATACCACAGTGTTATCGGTAAAATTAATTACCATTTCACGTTCAAATCTAATTAAAGATTTAACTATCGCTTTGGAGCAAAACTGGTGATACTCCATTCTCGCTCATTTTCCAAATTTGATAATTTAGATTATCAATTCACATTTCAATCTAATTGCAGATTCATTAAAACTCCTTTTACTGGGTTAAAGAACTAATGTCATTTAAAACACAGTTCACGATAAACCCAAATCACATTCTATTTATTATCGGGTTAAAGAACTAGTGTTATTTAAAAAACCCTTCACGATAAACCCACAAATTAATTCTATTTAAAACCCGTTTCAAATCAAATTTATTTATTTGAAAATAAATGGGATTTAATTTTAGTTCAAAACCAGTTCATTTCGATAAAAATATATTTTTATCTTTTCAAATATGGAGTTTTTCATCCCAATTTTCCCCAAATCATTTCTTATGATTTTACACAAATTATTACTATTTTTAATAATTTTATCAAGGCTCGTGCAGTCGATTTCCATCAACGGCCATCGAAATGCACTTACAACAACCTTTTCCAAATTTGATTTGGACGTATCACCAAATCCAACCGTTAGATTTTGAATTTCTAATATTCGTTAGAAAGCTATTTTCGATACGAACCCAACGGTTCTGGTTTTAGGAGAATCCGACGGTCGGATCTCCCGTAATGTCCGTTCGAAGTCAATGGTCGAAATTTACAAACTACCGCGGTGCGGCGCGTTCTATTCAGGCCATTATATTACATATATATAATATATATTTCGTCGATTACTATTTAAAATGAATTTTATAAATAGTTTTAAATTCGTTTTAAAAACAATTTCTACTTCCATTTCAAATTCAAATCAAAATTGAATCTTCCCTTATAAATTCACTTTAAATTCAATTCAATTCAATTCAAATTTCAGTTCAATTTGAATTCATTTCAAATCGATTTTTATTCTATTTCAATTCGTTTTCAATTCAATTCGAATTCGTTTTATATTCAATTCAATTCGAATTCGTTATATATTCAATTCAATTCGAGTTCGTTATATATTCAATTCAATTATATAAAAACGAATATAATCGATATAAATATCGTTCGCGTCAAAATAGCGCATCTCTAATCAACACGGCTTTATATATTTTAATAATTCCGTTATTCTATTCAACAAATGAATATTTATTCTATTCAATACATGAATCTATATTTTTGTCAACACATGACTAATCTCAATGGATGAGTATTGTCCACGTGTGACCTTTTTTGTTATTTAATATATTTTATAAAAATTATGGTATTTATCGTTTGATTTAAATCAGACTCCAACCGTAAATTAGTAAGAGAACGATTCCCTAAATATTAACCCCAAAGGCCGAAACCAACATCAGATCAATATTCAGGAGACCACTCATCTTATCTATTTTCCAGTAAATTTCTAATTTCATATATGATAAAGATGTAAATTTTATTGTTGAAATATTTCGTTCAACACATGACTAATCTCAACGGATGAGTACTGTCAACACATGAACCTTTATTTTATAATATAAAGATGTAAATTTTCTTGTTAAAATACTTCGTTCAACACATGACTAATCTCAACGGATGAGTACTGTCAACACATGAACCTTTATTTTATAATATAAAGATGTAAATTTTATTGTTAAAATATTTCGTTCAACACATGACTAATCTCAACGGATTAGTACGGTCAACACATGAACCTTTATTTTATAATATTCTTTATTTTCTAAATTGGAATGAGGCCCAATCAATCACCATATAAAGTTAATTATATGGATTCCATACAAAACATATATATAATAGCAACGATAAATAATCAACCATCATCCAAAGTGCACTACACTGTACAAGCATCAAATATGGATATCTAACGCTTATAACAGCTTGTCAATCAATCGATCAACAAACAACTAATTATTGGGATTGTATGTCGTATTTTATCTGAATACCCGTGTGGGGTTTCAAACAATCAAACACAGATTTTATTTGTGCAGTTGGGCGATGTGTAAAATTTATCGTCCCAATCAATGTCATTCAAATAGGTGTACATAAACAAACCGTCCGGTTTGTAACGAATATTTATTTATTCACATTCACAATAAAAATTACATTTTTAACAACCAAATTATTTTATTCAACCTATGAATATTCTATTCGGTTCATTTATTCAATAAAATGATATTTTTATTTTTCTAATTTATTTTAGAAAATTTCGACGGCTTAACGGCACGATACTAGAAACGGGACAAGGCCTAGCCTTATCCCCAGTCTAGTGATGGCCCACGCCATACACATATCAATCAAATCGATTACAATTCACCAAACAACCAACTCCAAATCAAATAATTTAACTAATCTATGCAACCAAACAAACAAGTCCATGGTCTGTGGACAGTGGTGTCGGGTGCTACTAAACACCGTCTGCATCCTAGTATATATATATAACTAGAAAAAGAAATTTAAAGTGAGAAGTTCTCACCAAAGCTAATTCAAACGCCACAACTCTTCATATGTAGAAGTCATCACTGTTCTCGCCTTTTGTCACTTTCGTTGCCCGTAATCACTACATATATAAAAATCACATTTTTATATTGTTGTTATGTATATAAAATCTCATTTTTATAATCACTCCATATGGATAAAAATTCTATTTTTACATCGCTACTATATAGATAAAAATTCTATTTTTACATTGCTACTATATAGATAAAAATTCTATTTTTACATCCCTACTATATAGATAAAAATTCCATTTTTACATTGCTACTATATAGATAAAAATTCTATTTTTACAACGGTGTTCATATAATAAAGATTATATTTTTATAACGCTCCTCTCTACATAAAAATCGCATTTTTACTTTACAATTCAATATATAAAAATCGAATTTTTACTTTGCTATTCAATATATAAAAATAGAATTTTTACTTTGCTATTCAATATATACAAATCGAATTTTTTACTTTGCTATTCAATATATAAAAATCTCTTCTTTCCATCATTAAAAATCAAGTCTTTTATATGACAAAAATCTAATCTTTTTACCGCTATTCTTATATATAAAAGAACGTATTTTTATATAAATAAAAATCAAATTTTTACTATGAAAAACCCCATTCTTTTCTCGCATCATATTTTTTTCCAACAACGCTAATTTCAATTCTAAAAATAATGTTATTTCAGTTTAAAACCATATTATTAAGTTTAAAACTAATTTATAAAACAATGTTGTATATGCAAAGATTCTAATCTTAAAACAATACTCGTTTACAATAAATTTCAGATTTTTAACATGTTATATTATAATAAAAGCCATATTTTTATTCAAACCGATAAAAATAAATAAAACTAAAGGCTTACGTTGCAATTCGGAGTCTCACTGATCGGAGGTGGGGTTTCGCGAGGCAGTGGCTCGTCTAAGGGGATGCGGCGGAGCTGGTGGTATGGTGGAGGCAGGGTTAAGGGGGTGCGGCGACTTCCGTTGGGTTAGGGCTTCTCGAATTGGGGTCTTCAATTCAGGCAGAGAGAGAGCGAGCAGCGAGGGGGAGTTGGCTTCGACGGCGGGGCCTCCGGCGTGGGCGGCGGTGGCGCCTGGATCCGGTTGCACGATTTGTTGAAGGTTTTTTTTTTTAAATCGATCTGATTTACATGGGGGCCCAGAATGAAAGAATAGGGGGTAGGAGAGAGAGGGAAGTTTTTTATTTAATTATATATTTATTTTTTTATTATTTCAAAAAGGTAACTTTTTATTTTGACCTCTGAACGAGGCCCACCGCCTATCATCCATAGCTAATTACCCCCATTCCGAACACAATGGGATATGTATCGCATGCTGATTCGATCGTTTCGATCAGTTTTCGTCAAAATCAACATATAACTCTAGATATTGAATTTGAATGCGCATTTCAATTTACCGGGGTCACATACGAACCCGAAAAATTCCAGAAAAATATTTTCTAGCTTCGTATTGACGATACGGTCCTGACAAAACTAGTTTCGTCAAATTCCGAGACCGTTTGAAAAATGGCCATTTTCCAGTCGATTAAAATCAACTGAAACTGGTCAAACGCGTTTTCCTTTGCCATGCTCACATATTAATTCAAAAAATTATGAAATTTGAAACCTAGCAATAATTTGACCTCGCGGATCCAACAAAAGTGGTTTCGTCGAAATCTGAGGTCGTTTGCAAAATTCCCATTTTTAAGGGCCTGAATTCTATAGCGACTATTCAGAATTTTCAGCTGGACATATCTTTTGATCCCCGCTATGAAATTTTGATTTTTCGGATTCGTTGGAAAGATATTCTCAATTAGATTCTATTATTTTCAGTTTCGCTAAAATCCGGTTTGTTTTGCACCCGGTACATTCAATTGAAGTTTGAAATCGAATTAACGAACTACCGCGCCATTTTCAATTCCTTTTATAATTATATATAGTTATTTATATTCTAACGACGGCGTATATAATATATACATTCTAAATATATTCAAAATAAATTTCTCGTCGATATTATTTAAAATAATTCATTTTAAATATTCAAAATTCATTAAAATTGCCAAAATAAAAATTTTAAACTGGCTCAGATTTCCGGGTTATTCAGGCGTGGTCCTTTGATTTGCCTTTTAATTGTGATTTAATAAGTTAAGTAGATTTCTCATACCAGTCCCTTGACTGACTCGTAGTTTGTTTCACCTTGCAAACTCGGGTGCCCTTATTTTCACATGGGCAGCCTAGTTACAGGTAGCTAACATATTTTAGCTTGGCACCGCAGTAGAGGTTCACTTTTGGCTCATGGCGAGGCTTGATTACATCTTGATGACTATGATTTTTCCGCCATTATTGTATATGTATATGATTCCGCCACAGGCGATGTAGACTGATGTTTCGTTTATGTACTCTTTATATATGTGATTCCGCCACAGGCGATGTAGACTGATTATGTATTATAAGCACTAAGTTGTATCCTGCACTGTGCTCTCTGATGGGGTGATATATATATGATTCAGCTGTCATATTTGTGTAAATTATTCTATTTCTCGTTAATGCTATTATCTTTACTCTGCTAATGATGATTAATGTGTTATATTCCAATGATTATCCTTAACACTGTAGCACGGGGTTTTGAGATCGTCACAACCATTATGTGAATGTACGGTAAATTTAGGCCAAATTGTACCAAATATTGAACTGCATTGAATTTTTTTGGAAAATGCATGCATATACATGTGTATCCATTGAACAAGTCATTGCAAGGAGGCTAAAGCAGAGGAATAAAATTGTATGCCCGACAAATAGGTACATGTTTACTAAATTCTTGGGCTTTAGATGATTTTATGAGCCAATTGGCTAGCTGCTTGGCTGTTTCTTTTTCTCTTTGGATTGGAGAGGCCTGTATGGAAATTTCGGGATTTTCGCATTGCTCCCGTGCAGGGGAGGTTATGGTGAAATTTTTCGAAAATTTAGGGGGTTAGCCAAATTTTTGAAAAATTTGAAAAGTTCTTAGAAACTGAAAAGTTGAAGAACTTAAGCCATAACGAAAAGAATGAAAGTTGAGTTGGTTTGTAAAACAACTTTCAGCTCCTTTCCTTTTCGAGGACGAAAAGATTTTAAGTGGGGGAGAATGTAATAACCCGGAAGTCCGAACCAATTTAAAAATTTTATTTTCGCAATTTTAGTGAATTTTGGATATTTTAAATGAATTATTTTAAATAATAATGACGAGAAATTTATATTGAATAGAATTAAAACGTATATATTTATTTAAATCAATGTTAGAATATAAATATTTATTTTTAATTATAAAAGGAATTGGAAATGGCACGGTAGTCTGAAATTTTGATTTCAAATTTCAAATGAATGTACAGGATTCAAATTAAACCGGATTTTAGCGAAACAAAAAATATTAGAATCTATTTGAGAATACCTTTCCAACCAATCTGAAAAATTGAAATTTCATAGTAGGAATAAAAAGTGATGCCCAGTTGAAAATTCAGAATAGTCGCTATTGAATTTTGCCCCTTAAAAATGGAAATTTTGCAATCGGCCTCCATTTTCGACGAAACCACTTTTGTTGGATCCGGCACATCAAGTTATTACTAGGTTCCAAAAATCATAATTTTCTGAATCAATATGTGAGCATGGCGAAGTAAAACGTGTTTTAACATTTTCAGTCAATTTAGATCGACCAGAAAATGGCCATTTTTCAAACAGTCTTCAAATTTGACGAAATTAGTTTTTTTAGAATCGTATCATCAAATACGAAGCTAGAAATTATTTTTCAGGAATTTTTGGAATCCGTTTGTGGCCCCGGTAAATTGAAATGTGCGTTACTATTCAAAATATAGATTTATATTTTGATTTTGATGGAAACTGATCGAAAAGATCGAATCAGCTTGCGATACATATTCCATTGTATTCAAAATGAGGGTAATTAGCTATGAACGATAGGCGATGGGTCTCGTTTGGAGGTTGAAATAAAAAGTTGCTTTTTGAAATTAAAAATAATAAAATATAACCTCCCTTTTCTCTCTCTCCTTGCTTAGTCAAACAGCCCACCGTTACTTTTCCAAATCGAAACAAAAATAGAAGAAAAAAAAGAGGGAGGAGGAGCCGCCGTCGCTCCTCCCATCAGTGCGTCGCCGCGCCCTCCGGCACGCCGCCGCCAGCCTGAGGCTCCCCTCCTCCCCCATCGCACTCTCTCCCCCCTTCCATTTCTGGAAAAAAAACCCCAAACTAGTTTAGCCCAAAAATCGCTGCCACGCCTAGCCTAACCGCCACCACCGGCCACGCATGTCTCCCCTCGCCACCGTGCCTTCCTCCCTGACGTCCAACGCCAGCCAACCGCACCCCAAAACTCCATGTATGTTTTTTCCCTTTCCTTTCTTTATTTATTTATCTTTGTTCAATGTAATCAGTTTAAAATAAAAAAGAGAATATCAGTTTCATATATAGGTAGTTGCCGAATAAAAAAATTGATTTTTAGTGTATATATATAGCTTCATAAAAAAAATTGGACCTATATATATATATATATATATATATATAAATGTGAAAGAAAGATACGATTTTTAGTTTTATAAAAACACGATCTTTAGTTATATAAAGATGAGGTTTTTAATGATGAAAAATTTATATTTTTAATTTGAAAAGTTTAGATTTTAAAAATAACGAAAAGATATGATTTTTATATTATAAAGATAATAAAAATATGATTTTTATATTATAAAGATAATAAAAATATGATTTTTATTTATTGGAGTGAAGCGATAAAAATATGATTTTTATATATGAACAACGAGAAAAGGTCGCATTGGAATTTTGGGCATATCCAAACTGTTCAGATGGAAAGAATGACGGAGTGGAACCCAAATGTGAGAACTTCTCACTTTTATTTCATTTTCTAGCTAAAATATATACTAGGATGCAGACGGTGCTTAGTGGCACCCGACACCCGTCGTCCACAGACCATGGACGGCTTGTTTGTTTGATTGTATGTTGTTGTGAAAATTGATTGTGCGATGCGAAATGGAATAAAATATTTTATAGTTAAAATATAATTTTAACGTGTATATAAATTAAATAAATATTTATAAACAAATCGGATGATTTGTTTATGTACACACCTTTGACTAATATTTATTGGGACGTTAAATTTTACACATCGCCCAACTGCACAAATAACATACTTTATTTGTTGATTGAAACCCCACATGGGTATTGGGATGATATATGAAATACACTAGCCCCAATAATTGGCTGTATGTCGATCGATTGATTGACAGAATGTATGAGCATTGAATATCTATATTTAATGCTTATGCAGTGTAGAATGCACTTTAGATGATGGTTGATTGTTTATCGTTGTTGTTGTGTACATGTGTGTATGAAATCCACATAAATCAAATTATATAGTAATTGACTGAGTCTGATTCCAGTTCAGAATTATCGAATATTTTAAAATAATATTCAGAAAATATTGAAATGTGAAGCCGTGTTAAGTAGTTAAACGCCATTTTAACACGAATGAAAATATGGTCGATTTTATTCATTTTATAATAAATATCGAAAAGTGATTTCAAAATATGATATGTTGAAATGAATTTGAAATTCAAATTAAATTGAAATGAATTTGAAATTCGAACTAAATTGAAATGAATTTGAATTTCAAATTATATTGAAGTGAATTTGAAATTCAAATTAAAACGAATTGAAATTGAATTGAAATCGATTTAAATGAATTCAAAATGAATTGAAATTGAATTGAAATTGAAATTGAAATCAATTTGAAAAGAATTTAAAACGAATTTATAAAGGAAAATTCAATCTTGATTTGGAATTGAATATGAAGTTGAAACTGTTTTGAAAATGAATTTAAAACGATTTATAAAATACGTTTTAAATGGAAATCAACGAAATATATATTATATATATATAATATAATGGCCTGAATAGAATGCTCCGCGCTGTGGTAGTTCGCGAATTTCGACCATTGACTTCGAATGGACATTAAGGGAGATCCGACCGTCGGATTCTCCTAAAACCGGAACCGTTGGTTCGTATCGAAAAGAGCTTTCCAAAGAATATTAGAGATTTGAAATTTAAAGGTTGGATTTGGAATTATGCCCAAATAAAATTTGGAAAAGGTTGTTATATGTGCAGTTTGATGGACGTTTATGGAAATCGACTGTACGGGCCTTGATAAAATAATTAAAAATAGCAATAATTATTGTTAAATCATAAGAAATGATTTGGAAAGAATAAGGATGAAAAATTCCATATTTGCAGAGATAAAAATAGATTTTTATTGAAATGAACTAGTTTTGAATTAGAATTATAATTCAATTATTTTTAAAAATAAATAAAGTGGTCTTGAAATGGTTTTAAAAATAACGAGGATTTTCAATGTATGAATTGGAACAGATTTGAATCAAAATTGTTTTTCGGAATATTTTGATGTTGGATTTTGTGATTATACGGATATTGTGGAAGAATTTGGAAGATATATATATCGTTGTTCCAATACGATATTTGTTGGTTTCAGAATTTGGTATTGAATATAAGCTGATATATTTTCTATTCAGAGCCTTGTATTTAATATCAAATTGGATTTTGAGTTCGTTGTGAATGATATCTTTAATAATACTGTTCTTGAACCAAATGGAGTTAAGAAAATTAGAAACTAACTGGAGATTAGTTAAGTTGAATGGTTTCCTGGGTATTGGTCTGATGTTGGTTTCGGCCTTCGGGGTTAATACTTAGGGAATTGTTCTCTTACTAATTTACGGTTAGAAGCTAATGTGAATTGGGTTTATTGTGAACTGTGTTTTTAACAAAATTCGTTGTTTAACCCGATTTACAGTGAAATGTGATTTGGGATTTGTAAATCTTTTTATTAAGATTTAACGGGAATTTCCCAAGGTAACGTTTTTCCAATTTAATATATTAGACTGGAATTGAATGGAATTCGATTTGATAATAATCAAAGTGAACTTCTATGGAGGAAAACTGTTAATACATATGGAATTTAAGAGGCGTTGCCGTAATTCCATTCATGTTATTGGTCGGATATGGAAATTGATATCGATTATATATTGATTTGTTTTTCTGTGAAGATTCCATAGTTAATGGAATGTGATTTGGGTTGTGGTTAATGGTATCTTTAATAATACTATTCTTAGACCCAATGGAGTTAAGAAAATCAGAAACTAACTGGAGATTAGTTATGCTGAATGATTTCCTGGGTATTGATCTGATGTTATTTTCGGCCTTCAGGGTTAATACTTAGGGAATTGTTCACTTGCTAATTTACGGTTAGAGGCTGATGGAATGGAATGTGATTTTGGGTTTATCGTGAACCGTGTTTTAAATGACATTGGTTCTTTAATCCAGTTAAATACAGGATATGGTTTCCCAAGTTAAACAATCGTTAATATTGATTTTTGGGAAGCTTAAAACCAAGTGGAGTTTTAATGCATCTTTAATTAGATTGAATTGATATCCAAAGGAAGATTAAAAAATAAATTTAAAGAATTTATCTTTGATAAAATTAATGGGAACCTTTCCCAAAGTATATGAATATTTGGATAAAGAAATATTCTGGATTGGAATGAGGCGTATGTTGTGGTTTTATAGCACTTGTTTATTATATACGCGAGTTATTCAAAAAGACCAGGTTTACCCCATTCTGAAAACTAATTCGACAATGTGTCGAGGATGAAGACGGTGGTCGAAGACCGGAGGTCTTCACATCGTTTGGATGACTACAGATGTCTTGATTAGGCTGTACACCCAAGGTGAGGTAATAAGTGGTGATCATCCAGACGTAGTTGGAGATCGATGGATATGCGTGGGCCTCTCCCCTGTATTGGACATATGGGGAGGAATAAGGTGCCTCCGGTTTCGTTCAGAACCAGAACGAACTTGTAAATGGATGTGTGTCTGACATCGAATTTCATTCTATGTGATTGATTGACATCGGTTGCATAGCGTGAATTGCCTGTGTGGCATGCTGAAATGCAATTGATCAAGGCTTCTATTGAAAAGCAGAGTCTTGTTGTTGATGATCAAAGCACGGCCTTCACGGCGTAGCTTTGTGTGGCATTAATTCGCGAGCCTCACACCCCGGTGTGAACCAGAAATGGGAGAGGACATCAGGGAAGGCATGCGTTTCTTTCTAGTTAGGAGTGGTGTTAGCGTTGTGCACGCCCTGACATTTTACTTATGTTGATGATGGATAGCGAGGCGCCTCAGTTATATCAATCGATCTGGGGCCGATGGAGTCATTTGGCTCATTTACGCCCCATAGGGCGGGGAAATGTAGTGTTCAGGCATTTTAATCCACATCGAGTGAACCGGCCCTGACGATCCGAGGGACGATGCGTTCTACTCCTGAGGCTCAGGCTAGAGAGTCTCGAAGCGGTAAGGATGATCCCTTGCCTTGGTTCACAGATGGAAATCCAACTTCCGATATGTGACATTTGCGGTTTTTATTGTAGAGACTAGTATTGGCGACATGATATATTGTACCCATGCCGTCTAGGATTGATACATTTATATTTGAAGTTGTTTTATACACTATGCACTTATAACAGTGTCAAATGATTTGTTTTAAATGTACCAAGCATGTTTGTCTATTATAAGGGAAAACCCTATCCCTCGGCTTGCGTTGCATTGTGTGATGGGACCTGGGTCTTATAATAGCTTCATTTTTTCAAAAAGCACTGTGCTGTTTTGTTATATGCACTGGTATTCTTTTGAGGAAACTCGTTCCGTGTTATACAGCGTGGTCCCTTGATATATCTGATTTAAAGAAAAGTTTTAAATAACTGTTTTAGTTCTCACACCAGTCACATGACTAACCTGGAGTTTATTGTTTTAACCTAAACTCTGGGTGCCCCCTATTTTCCACGGGCAACTAGTAGTTTCGGTTTTGCAGATTAATATTCACAGGATCCTGGTTTACAGCTGGAATGATATTTGGAAAGCTCTGTATCTGTATATCGCCTTCAGTTGTGTTTTGTATTATTTTCCGCCGCTATGTAATTTAATTTGAATCTCCGATATTTCTCTGATGTATAATTATTATTCACACTCTATATATTCTTGTATTTTAATAGAATTGTTGTAATAAGCAATGAAATGTTCTTCTGTTTGTGTTCTGATTTGTCGTGTTCTCAACTCAATCTTTTTTTTCTACACGGGGAAGTTCGGGTCGTGTCAATAATTGAATTACAAATTAAATTAAAGTGGATCAGTGCTGACACATGTTTTCCTTTGATAGTTGGATCACCAACTATCGAAGATTTTGATCATTCCCGTTGTCAAAACGAAAGACCGGGATCAGATTCATTTTCTGAAAACCACTCTGCATGGACATTAGCGTTACGAATCAAATATAATGGAGAAAATTGAAGACAAAGTTATGCAAGGGCTGTTCTGGCGATCCTTGGTAGAAATTGCCTAAGACGGATTTAAAGAATAATACTTCGGTTTGTCCAGTCCCAGGACGACCTGTATGGAAGAATGTCTGACAGAGTATATTTAATAGATCGCGTAAGTTGATCTCTTCAAATGTATTTACGTTTGGTGGCGGAGGAATTCATTTCTTTTAGCTGTATACCCATTGTATTTTTTGGGAAATTAATTTGTGATTTGGCGGGTATGACGATGTGACATTCCAAGTAAATAATTGTGTGATCTGTCAGAGGTAAGCGTGGCCTCTAGCCTCATAACCGGGAAATGACAAAAATCGGGCAGGTAGCATGGCTAAGTGGTTGGCTGCCAATTAGGGTGTATTATCACTTATCTAGAGATATTCATTTCATTCTTTAATCTATTCGATGCTATCCCATTCGGGAAACAGTTGCAGATCCCAACCGTTGGTGATATACATTCGATACACTCAAGCGAAATGAGTGGTCGGTCATGTGTGGTCGGGTTGCAAGATGTTCTTGTTGAACCCATTGTAATCCTCTCTAGAGGTACACTATCGGAAGGTGGTTCCATACCTTGTCATAGTTGGAAATGCATTATCCAATAAGTGCTCATGGTTTTAATTGTATACTATGTATGTAGAATGTGAGATGAAAGATTTTCTGCTAGATGATTATTATATTGTGGTTGATAGACACTATTATAATATCATTGAGTTTTGATATAAAGATTATCGTTTCTTTTAAAAGGATTTGAAAGTTAAATTAAATTGATTTGGATTCTCATAAGGGAAAAAACCGTTCCATTATACGGCGTGGTCTTATGAGATATTGTTTAATTGCTCAAACTGTTTTAAACTATTTTACTCACACCAGTCCCATGGCTAACCCATAGTTTGTTTTGTTTTGTTTTCCCTAAACTCTTGGGTGTCCAATTTTGTACGGGCAGTCAAGTAGTCAAGATTTTACAGACATACCTGGAGAGCTTGGAGCAGGAGACTTCAAGATTATATAGTTATAATTATTTCCGCTGTGTTGTAAATGTTGTACTCTGATAATGTTATTGTATACATATATTGATTTTATTTCAAGGATATGTTATCTATTATATGTTGTTCGTTCCGTTGTGAGATTCGTGTTTACTTTGATGTTGTATGTTCTTCTTCTTCTGCTACTATTCTAAGTTTCTATCTTATCTATTCTCACCCTCTAATTTCTTTTATGGACTATCTAGTGTTTACGATGCTTGGATAGTCCACATTAAGTTTATGTCGATAACCAGGATCGCAAATTCCCCGGGTCGTTACAGTGGTATCAGATCTTAAGGTTAAGTAATTACCTTGGCTCTGTGGCATGACTTAGTAGACATGGGGTTAGTAATGCCTTAGATTGAGTTGAGTGTATATATACGAGAGAGCGTATGCGTAGATTTTATAAAAATTGTTTTATATTATGGAGATTTATTGGTTGAGTTGTTTATGGGTTCTGATCAATCAGTTTGATCCACTGTATCGGTAGGGGTTTATAAACACTTGATACGATGGACCAACATTGTATATTTTGAAAAGAGGGTAATGAAGTAATTTTACCCAAATATATTTTGATACAAAGAAAATATATACATTGGAAGTATTATAATATTGGATGCGTTGGTTGGGAATATAATCAGATAAGATTGTAATTAAAGCGGTTATGTAAATAGTCAATCAGAATTTGTATAAGTGTAATATATAAAAATCAGATAATTTAAATATGAATTTAAATCAGAATTGAAATTAAAACCCTGGAAATTTGGAAAGGTGTTTGTAGATGGATTTGGATTGAATAAATGAGATTTTTAAAATCCTGGGAGATTTTAAATTGTTTTAAAGCAATGTGAATGGTATTTTGAAATATATTTCAAAGTGGAAATGTTTAGAAATGGTTTTAAAAAGTGATATAGTATTGAACTCACTTCGATAGATGGGAAATAACCCTGATGATGAACCGCGACATCATTAGTGTTCGTTTTTGAGTTTCTAAGTGACGAATTACTACCAAAGATATTAAATTTGAATTATTTTGAGAATAACAAGTTGTTTGAAATCCTGAAAAGGTTTGATTTTTGTGAAAAGCAAAGTTATTTGAAATTTCCTAGGGAAGATTGTTTGAATTAAAACAAATTAAACTAGAATTTGTAAAAGAAAATAGAAATAGAAATAGAATTGAAACCAGTTAAGTGCAAAATGAATTGAGATAGAAAGTATGGAATTAGACTGGATAAGAGATAATCTGAAATGCAATTAGACTGGTAAGTTAAGAGTTGAAATTAAAAATGGAATCAGAGTTAGGAATTTAAAAATTAAGAATGGAACATTGATTTGAAATTGAATTCGACTTAGGTATAAGCGAATTGTTGGATTTGTAGATAAACTCAGATTGGAATTTGATTCGGATGACATGGGTATATGCTGAATTAACAGCAGATGGAAATGATATAATGATATGCCCAACAAAAAGGTACAAGTTTATATTTCATATGATATGATATTTTAATGAGCCGAATTGGCAAGTCTCTTAGCTGTTTGATTTTCTTTTGGGTTGGAGAAGGCCCAGAGAGGCGAGTTGTAGTTGTACCGATTAACCAGTACAAAGGAGGTGCTGGCGAATTTTTTCAGAAATTTCTAGTGTTAGAAAATTTTCAGAATTTTTGAAAATTTTCGTTTATAGAAATGAATTAATAATTTAATTGAAATAAAATGTTCAGTTAAAACTGAAGTTAAGAAGTGAATGAATAATTTTTAACTCAGTCAATAGGGTTTGTTCTCTACCTTAACAATTTCGAGGATGAAATTTTTTTAAGGGGGAAAGAATGTAATGACCCGTATTTCCAACGATATATAATTAATTTATTTAATTATTTAAATAGTGATTTAAAGAACTAATTGGGTTGTTTAATTAAATTATATTGAATATTTAATTAATATAAATAATAGAATAATATATTTAATTCTAAAATAATCGAAAATAGCTGAATTCACAATTTTGTGAATTGGATTATTTCTAAGATATAATTCAGTTTAGATTTGAATTATAATTACGAATATATTATTTAAATGCAGTTTGAACGTAAAATTATAATATAATAAAAATCGAGCTCGAAATGGCACGACAGTTCGTTATTTGGCAATTCAAACTTCAATTGAACATACAGAAGCCGTTTTAAATCGGATTTCTGTGAAGCAAGAAACGTTTGGAGCTGGTGAAATATATTTTTCTAGTGGAAGAGAAAAACCAGGATTTCGTTTTGTAGATTTTGATTTATGTCCAAATCAAATTTTAGAAAAGTCGCTATGGAATTGCTTTATAAATTATAACGATTTAATTATATTATAAATGGATTTTTCTATATAAATTGAATATCGATTCAACCGGGATTTGTATATCGAGTTATAAATCCAATTGGAACTGTATGACATTCTAGTGTGAATATATATGATAATATTTATTTATTAAAATTAAATTGAATTGTTTTTAAATATATTTATATTTAAATGGGTTTATTATACAAACGAACTCCGTTTTCGACGAAACTAATTTTGTTAGAATCGGAATATTGAATTATTGTTAGATTTCAATTTCCGTGATTTTTGGGGTTAGTATGTGGCCGTATGGATTTTTAATGTGAAAAACAGTTAGTATTTTGATGGTTAAAAATACGCTATGTGAGCTAACGGAGTCGGAATTCAACAAAACAAGTTTCGTTGGGTCCGTAATGTTGAACTATTGCTACATGCCAATTTTCATGATTTTTGGGTATCGTGTGTGATTATAAATATTTTTAAAGGACGAATGTAAACATTGATAACTTAAAATTTATATTAAACTTGAATATAAAATAATATAAAATCATCTATAAATAGATCAAATCTTTCTAAACCATATTCTCATTCTCTTCTGGTCAAAGAATGTGCCGCCACTCCTATTCTTTTTATTTTATTTTTCCAACAATACTCGAGTTCAAAATTCCAAAGAAATTCAATGCGAAATCTGTAAATCATTATACATATAGATTTATAACTCTGAAAGTATCCACTCCACTCTGATGTAAGTACTGATGGGTTCGATTGTTGTTCGATTCACTGTCACTCCATTTCGTCAAATAAGGTTTTAGTTTGGGGGAAATTGGTTCATGGATTCACGGTTTGGTCATTGTAATTAGGGTTAGTCTTGAAAGAAACATCAGATAGTGGATTTTTGTTAATTTCCGTTCGAATTGTTGTCGCACGTTTGTGCATGTAATTGGAAATGGTTCGAGAACGGAAATGGGAAAGGAGAGTTAAGCTCGACATAAAGGTGAGGTGTTGATGAGGTTTGCGATGGGAAGTTGAGGCTGGCGATTGCGGTTGTCTAGGAGATGATGGAGGCCTTCGGGTGATGCTCGGATGGAAGAGCAGGAAACTGGTGAAACGTCGGTAGTGGTGGCAAGGCTGATGGGTGTGTAACACCCCACCTCCGCTAGGGTCACTCACAAAGGGAATGCACTAGCTTTGGTGGAGCATTATCTAGGTAAACATACACAGAAATATTACAAGACAGAACATATTAAACAGCGGAAGAAGAACCAAATTTCATTGCTTTAAAATCTAGAAAGGTCTAAAGCCTTTTACATCAAAATGCTATTAAATCCATTACATCAAAATCTATCTTGCAATAGTAAAGAAGCATAAAACCATAGTCATAAATCATTCCCCAATAAAGCAGCAAAGCAAGCCATAGCCAAGAGAAACCCAAGCAGTACATGAAAGATCCTTGGAGCTTGGTAAGATCCGAACTAAGCTGTATTCCCACCCTGCGAACCTGGGGGGGGGGGGGGGGGGAACGAAAGAAAAAGAGGCAAAACAAACTGGGTCAGTCATAAAGACTGAGTAAGTCCTAGTGGCTTTCAGCATAAAAACAGGTGAAGATAATAGGGCATGAATAAACTAAAAGTAAACATAAGCATGATGACAAGGTAAGCTACAGGCACGATGAATCAAGTATAACATCCCATGCTTCCTATCAAGAGTATCATCAAAAGGTTCCTACCAAGTATCACATTACAAGGTTTCTATTATGTATAACATCGCAAGATTTCTAAGCTTCACCAATCCACTATTTTCTTTGATTTCCTAAGTTCTCTGCACCAACTGTACTAGTATCCCAACCCGTATCATCCTTTCCATGTACAGTCCCTTACCGTATATCGTATGGGTTTCATCACGTATTTCTATACTACTTCAACGTAGTGCCACCATTCTTGAAATCATTTGGACCGCCACCTACAAGTCCTAGCTCGTTCATGTGTCTGTGTCAAACGGCCCAATCACGAAATGTAATCATCTGTGCTAGGTCCACCATAGGGTGTATCAAGCCCTAGGGTGCCAACCACCGACACGAATCAAGCACGCACAGTGTAAACCTACTGGTGCCCGATGCCTGCTTTTTCAACTCCGGACTACATGCACGACCATAGTCCGCCTGAATCTACAATGGCGCACCAACTCAGCCGTCGTTCTGGTCGCTTACAATCAACCAAGTAATCGTTCCCCACCCTGCCTAGTTCCAGGGTACTGATACATCTAGTGGGTTACTGCTGAAAAGGACCGCGCAACTAGGGTTTCCGTCCAGTAGGTTAAGTGTTGTCATTTAAATTCGAGACTTAACCCCATCAGTCTAGCATGTCAAGAGTGTTAAGTGTTGTCATTCAAGTTTGTGACTTAACCCCATCAGTCTAGCATGTCAAGTTGGTTAAGTTTTGTCATTCAAGTTCGTGACTTAACCCGCCCATGTGTCATGTCAAATCGGCTAAGTGTTGTCGTTCAAGTTCATGACTTAGCCCTACGAATCATGTGTCAAGTTGGTTAAGTATATTCAATCGGTTCATGACTTAACCCTATCAAATCATCGTGTTCAATTGGTTAAGTATATTCAAGCGGTTCATGACTTAACCCTATCAAATCATTGTGTCAAATTGGTTAAGTATATTCAAATAATTCATGGCTTAACCCTCCCACGTATCATGCTAAGTTGGTAAAGTAATATCTATATGTTCAAGTTGACTTAACCCTGCCCGTTCGTCAGATTACATTGGTTAAGTGACATTAGTCTAGTCATATTACTTAACCCACCCATTGGTCTGATTAACAGTAATGTTGGTTAAGCCCACATTTATAAGTTTTACATGTTCTTAACTCATACCGGTTAGGTCCACATTTACATGTCAAATTTCCATGTCATCCCACCTAACCCTCTAACCATACCCACGTCTTACTATGGTTAGTATTCCTTAATTCATTCATTATGACGAACGAATCATGACCTCTCACATTAGACTGTGCACTTTGTGGCCACTGGATTTGTCGGGCGGTTCCGGGCAGATTTACACCACAAACTGAGTCTAACCTCGTGTCATAAATCGTTACGCCTACAATTCGACCTTTGACGTCTCACATTAGACTGACACTTTTTGGCTACTGGATTTGCCGGGCGGTTCCGGGCAGATTTACACCACAAACTGAGTCTAACCTCATGTCAAAGGTTCATTAATGGTCGTACTCCCCACGAGACCCCAATATCAGTTCATGTGTTTATCATATAGAAATGTTCATGTTCGTGTTCAAGTCAATTATCCAATACACAGCCATTTTCATGTTTCAATTTCCCAACTTCACATATTAATAAACATATGCCCAAGTTCCAAAATTACATGCCAATTTATATACATACATACATACATACATACATATATATATATATATATATATATATATATATATATATATATATACACACACACACCCAATTCTAGTCAGTTTACATACGTCCAATTCTTGCCTATTTACATGTATGCCAGGTTTATGCCATTTTACCCATATAAAGTTCTAGCCAAGATTACATGTATCAAGTTTCATGTCCAAATAAACCCAAATCAAGATTCATGATGTAGTTATCCCAAACTATAATCCTTTTTATTTCAATACACGCCAGTTACCCAAATTCATATTTATGCCAATTATCAAGTTTACAATTGCTTTTAGGTTCAAAGTCCCAATTCTACTTATGCCCAATCATAAACCTAATCTTTTGATTTAATTTACATAGGCCCGAACTCGTGATCTGATTTACATGCTAATTCATTATGCCCACTTCATGCCAATTCAATTATGCCAACGGCCAAACTTGCAATTTCAATTATATTGACAATACCCCAAATTCCCAATTTCATGTTATGCCATCAATTTTACCAAACATATATATCCAATACAGACAACATTCCCATATTTCCCCATATTCAATCGTACGCAAATCGCGGTTTCGGCCTAGGTCCGAAATTGACCTAGGTTCATCAAAAGAAAATAAATAGGGGAAGATAGAATCTTGCATAAAAATAAGATCAGAGAGAAAAACATCATTACAAGCATAAAGATTACAACTGGATAATAAATTCAACATGAATCAAGAAAACTGATTTACAACAGGCTGAATAGGTCATGAACTTGACATGAGAATAAAGATAGACAAGTCTCAAGAACCCAAGATTCAAGAAGCAACAAGAATGGGTCCAAATCAAATAAACATACTTAAATTCAATTCCACTTTATTCCATGGCCATATTATAATCAAATGTTTAAATCTAAAAACAACAAGAACTTACAGAGCATGGCAAATGAATTAAGAACTGAATTTGTTGTAAAAAATGTCGCGGCATTGTTGATTTATTGTCTTGAATCATTGTAGAAGCCTTGTTCTTTGAATTGATTTGAGTTTGATTGTTTGTACTTTGATTTGGAGACGGCGGTCATGGTTCAAGAGGTATTTTAGCAGCATAATGGTGTAAGAATGATTTGATATGAATTAGTTTAGGTCTAAGGGTGTTTTTATAGGTGTAGCAACCAGTTAAGGCCCTTAGATTAACCCTAGAATCAATCTGGAGCATCAAAACATGTCTCAGGCTTCAAAAATGAGTTCTGGTTCATAACAGGCCGACCAGGTCGACTTGTAAGGGGGAGGTCGACACTATGGTCGACCTGGGGGGTAGGTCGAACCTATGGTCGACCTAAGGGTGGGGGAGGGGGAGGGGGGGTGGTTGGTAGACCCTATGGTCGACCCCCTGGTCCAGTGCTGCCTGAAAACAGCTGAAACTTGTACAGGCCATAACTTCTTCATCCGAATTCCGATTTTCGAAAATTCGGACTCTATTTCATGTAAAATTTTGAGATGAATGCAATGGCATAACCCGTTTCCCTTGATTCTTATTTTAAAAATTAATTATACCCTGATTTCTAGTTTCAACATGTTATTAAAATTCGGGTTGTTACATTCTCCCCTCCTTAAAGGATTTCATCCCCGAAATCTTCAAGTTAAGAAGAATGTGTCCTACCATCCAATCATCCATCTACTCAATCACCAATCACAGGCATCCATTGTCCTTAAGATATTTCTAATGTTGTATGAACATATGTAGAAAGTGTGTGTATATGTTCCTTATCTAATGCAGATGATCAGACCTGGTTGATCTTCCTAATGCAAAATATGTTTAGTGCCATGAATCCACCATGTATGCAAATAGCCCTAATCACATAAACACTATATGTGCGTACAAACATCCATCCATATGCATCATCCATATGATAACACATCCAATTTCATCCATAAACAAGTATAAACACTCATGCATATGCAATATGGAAATGTGTCTGAGCCGATCTAGTGCCTAATGGGTGTTATGCAATCACGAGCAACCACTAGCAGCCACTTGCAACCATCAATCATAACATGTCTCAAACACATGTTTACACCCAATTGTTCCTACCTAAAGATATAGTCGAACGATAGAAGCAAGTAAAAACTTTGTGCCCATTAGGCAATGTCAAAGCTGGAAATCTACGTCACAGATTTACTGATTAGGAGAAGAACTTCCTAAGCACCAGCCCTGAAGATCGAAATCAACATCAGGCTGACACTCAAAGAATTACTCAACCCAACGGACACCCTCAAACCCCAACATATATCACAACCAGATGAGTCATACTCCTTATGGGATTTGTAACAGAAATAAGATTGAGAATAGGACCGAGAGGATATACATAAAAGATAGCATGCAAGTATGCTCTACAGGAAAAGAGGGATCAAGGATATACTCTTAAAAAGAGATATGATGTGCGTATCTAGTCTTCAATCTTCTAAGTCGCATTTCCTTGAGCTTAACTCCATTGTGTTTTGTCCGTCTTTCATAATCTCATAGCTTCTTAATTCTTGGTTCCAAAATATGAGTTGGAACTCATTTCACTGTCGCCTTTCGTTCCACTTTCACTTATTCTTTTCTAGTATACTCAGCTTAAACATAACTGCGTACTCATGGTTTCATGCAAGCTCTCCAAATTTCACTAGTGAATCTCGGATCTCGTTCACTTACTAAAAGATATTCCACATAAATGAATTATCTCTTGAAAATAAACAAATGCCAACCATGTTGCCAAGAGTACTTACTAAGGTGATTTTCTATAGCTCGTGCATAAGTGAGATGAACCATCCGCCTTGGTGGCGAACACTACTCGAGCGGATCTGTAACAACCTGAAAATCTGGGCCAGTTTAAAAATTTTATTTTGGCAATTTTAGCGAATATTGAATATTTAAAATAGATTATTTTAAATAATATCGACGAAAAAATTATTTTGAATATAATTCGAACGTATATATTTATACGCGTCATCGTTAGAATATAAATAATTATATATAATTATAAATAGAATTGAAAATGGCGCGGTAGTTCGATAATTCGATTTCAAACTTCAATTGAACGTACCGGGTGCAAAACAATCCGGATTTTAGTGAAACCAAAAATAATAGGATCTAATTGGGAATATCTTTCCAACGATTCTGAAAAATCAAGATTTCATAGCGGGAATCAAAAGATATGTCCAGTTGAAAATTCTGAATAGTCGCTATGGAATTCAGGCCCTTAAAAATAGACATTTTGCAAACGACCTCGGATTTCGACGAAACCACTTTTGTTGGATCTGTGATGTCAATTTATTGCTAGATTCCAAATTTCATAATTTTTCGAATCAATATGTGAGTGTGGCATAGGAAAACGCGTTTGACCAGTTTCAGTTGAATTTAATTGACTGGAAAACGACCATTTTTTAAACGGTCTCAGAATTCGACGAAACTAGTTTTGTTAGGACCGTATCGTCAATACGAAACTAGAAAATATTTTTATGGAATTTTTAGAGTTCGTATGTGACCCCGGTAAATTGAAATGCACGTTCAAATTCAATATATAAAGTTATATGTTGATTTTACCGAAAACTAATCAAAATGATCGAATCAGCCTACGATACATATCCCATTGTGTTCGGAATGGGGGTAAAACGCTATGGACGATAGGCGGTAGGCCGCGTTTTGAGGTCGTATGTAAAAGTCAACTTTTTGCAATCAAAATAATAGAAATAATAAAACAAAAGGCCCCCCTTTTCCCTCTCTATATTCTTTCTGGCCCCCCCATTTGATTTAAAATCAAAATCACAAATAAAATAAAAAAAGAAGAAAAGGAAGGGGGCGGAGCGCCGCCCCACCGCTCATCGCGCCGCCGTGGGAGGAGCCGCCGCCCTCCTTCTTCCTCCCATCGCGACCCTTCTCCTCCGCTGCTTCCTCCCTCTTCTCCTTCCGCCACCCCCTAGCCTCGCAAGCCACCAGCGCCGCACCCGACCCTAGCCCACCTCCGACGTCCCCGACCCCCCTCCCTTGCGCGCCTCAGCCCCGTCCCCCTCTTCTCCTTTTTCCTCTTCTTCCTCCTTTGAAATCTGCAGCCATCTACACCAAAACCCGCACCCATTTCGCCACCTCAGGCCCTAACCGCGACCACTGCCCCTCCACCCCCTCTTCGGGTCCTCCGACGACTGAAATGCTGTAAGTTTTCATTTTTATCCGTTTATTTTATTTACTTTAAAACTGAATACTTATTTACTTTAAAATTTAAAACATATTTTAATAGAAAAGATTAGATCTTTAAACTATGAAGGAATTTGAGTTTTAACCTTGAAAAAGTTTGATTTTTAACTATGGAAAGATCGGATATTTTTACCATTGTAAAGACGATATTTTTATCATTGTAAAGAAGCGATTTTTCATAGCAAAAGGAAATGATTTTCAATAATATAAAAGTTGAATTTTTATATTCGTGAAGGTGAGATTTTTTTTCGAAGAAAGATATGATTTTTAAAATAGAAAAGGTATGATTTTTAAAATAGAAAAGATATGATTTTTTAAAATTGAAAAGGCGAAATTTTATATAGCGAATAGCGATGTAAAAATATAATTTTTATCTATATAATAGCGATGTAAAAATATAATTTTTGTCTATATAGTAGCAGTGTGAAAATAAATTTTTTATCGATATAGCGTGATAGTAAAAATTCGATTTTTATATATTGAATAACGAAATAAAAATTCGATTTTTATATATTGGATAGCAAAGTAAGAATTCGATTTTTACATATGTAGAGAATACGGGCAACGAAGATGACAAAAAGGCGAGAACGATGAAGATTTCTCTAAATGAAGTGTCATGGAGTTGGAATAGCTATTGGTGAGAACTTCTCACTCTTCAATTTCTTTTTCTAGTTATATATATATACTAGGATGCAGACGGTGTTTAGTAGCACCCGACACAATCGTCCACAGACCATGGACTTGTTTGTTTGGTTGTGTAGTTGGTTAGATTATTTGGTTTGAATTGAATTGTTTGGTGAAATGGAATGGATTTGATTGATGTGTGAATGGCGTGGGCCTTCACTAGACCGGGGATAAGGCTAGGCCTTGTCCCGTTTCTAGTATCGTGCCGTTATGCCACCAAAATTTTCTAAAATAAGTTAGAAAAATAAAAATATCATTTTTATTTTGTAAATGAACTGAATAAAAATTCATGTGTTAAAATAAAATGTTTTATCGTTAAAAATATAATTTTTAACGTGAATGTGAATAAATAAATATTCATTTACAAACCGGACGGTTTGTTTATGTACACCTATTTGAATGACATTGATTGGGACGATAAATTTTACACATCGCCCAACTGCACAAATAAAATCTGTGTTTGTTGATTTGAAACCCTACACCGTTGTTGGGATGAAATTTGAAGTTCACTCATCCTGATTGATTAAATATGTCGATCGATAGATCGACAGGCTATTATAAGCGTTAGATATCTATATTTGATGCTTATACAGTGTAGTGCACTTTGGATGATGGTTGACTATGTATCGTTGCTATTATATGCATGTGTTGAATGGAATCCATATTATTAACTTTATATGGTAATTGATTGGGCCTCATTCCAATTTAGAAGGTAAAGAATATTATAAAATAAAGGTTCATGTGTTGACTGTACTCATCCGTTGAGATTAGTCATGTGTTGAATGAAATATTTTAACAATATAATTTACATCTTTATCATTAGAAAATAAAGGTTCATGTGTTGACCGTACTCATCCGTTGAGATTAGTTATTCGTTGAACAAAATATTTTAACAATAAGGTTTACATCTTTATCATATATAAAATATATTAAATAACAAAAATAGTCACATATGGACAGTACTCATTCATTGAGATTAGTCATGTGTTGACAAAAATATAGATTCATGTATTGAATAGAAGACATATTCATTTGTTGAATAGAATAACGGAATTATTGAAATATATAAAGCCGTGTTGATTAGAGTTGCGCTATTTTGACGTGAACGATATTTATATCGATTTTATTCGTTTTACAATGAATATTGAAAAGTGATTTCAAAATTTAATATTTTGAAATGAAATCCAATTTGAATTGAATATAATCAAATTTGAATTGAATTGAACAGAAAACGAATTCGAATTTAATTGAATAGATAACGAATTCGAATTGAATTGAATAGAAAACCAATTTGAATTGAATCGAATAGAAAACGAGTTCGAATTGAATTGAAAAGAAAACGAATTCGAATTGAATAGAATAGAAAACCAATTTGAATTGAATCAAATAGAAAACGAATTCGAATTGAATCGAATTGAAAACCAATTTGAATTGAATCGAATAGAAAACCAATTTGAATTGAATCGAATAGATAACGAATTCGAATTGAATTGAATAGAAAACCAATTTGAAATGAATCGAATAGAAAACGAATTTGAATTGAATCGAATAGAAAACCAATTTGAATTGAATCGAATAGAAAACCAATTTTAATTGAATTGAATAGAAAACGAATTTGAATTGAATCAAATAGAAAACCAATTTGAATTGAATCGAATAGAAAACGAATTTGAATTGAATCGAATAGAAAACCAATTTGAATTGAATCGAATAGAAAACCAAAATGAATTCGAATCGAATTAAAATCGATTTGAATTGAAATCAAGTAGAAAAGAAAGTAAATGGGATTTATAATAGAAAATTCAATTTTGATTTGAATTTGAAATAAAGGTTGAAATTGCTTTTGAAACGAATTCAAAACTATTTATAAAATTCGTTTTAAATAGAAATCGACGAAATATATATATAATATATATATATATATATATATATATATATATCATATATATAATGGCCTGAATAGAACGCGCCGCGCCGCGGCAGTTCGTAAATTTCGACCATTAACTTCGAACGGACATTACGGGAGATCCGACCGTCGGATTCTCCTAAAACCGGAACCGTTGGGTTTGTATCGAAATGAGCTTTCTAACGAATATTAGAAATTCAAAATCTAACGGTTGGATTTGGAGAAATGTCCAAATCAAGTTTGGAAAAGGTCGCTGTAAGTGCAGTTCGATGGCCGTTGATGGAAATCGACTGTACGGGCCTTGATAAAGTTATTAAAATAGTAATAATTTGTGTAAAATCATAAGAGAGGATTTGGGAAAAATTGGGATGAAAAACTCCATATTTGAAAAGAGAATTTTTTTTATCGAAATGAACTAGTTTTGAACTAAAATTAAAACCCATTTATTTTTAAATCAATAAATTGGATTTGAAATGGGTTTAAATAGAATTGATTCATGGGTTTATCGTGAACTATGTTTTAAATAACACCAGTTCTTTAACCCGATAATAAATAGAATGTGATTTGGGTTTATCGTGAACTGTGTTTTAAATAACACTAGTTCTTTAACCCAGTAAAAGGAGTTTTAATGAATCTACAATTAGATTGAAATGTGAATTGATAATCTAAATTATCAAATATAGAAAATGAGCGAGAATGGAGTATCATCAGTTTTGCTCCAAAGCGGTAGTTAAATCTTTAATTAGATTTGAACGTGAAATGGTAATTAATTTTACCGATAACACCGTGGTGTTAGATATGAAGTATTACCAGTTTTGCTTCATGGGATGAATAGGTTGGGATTGGGAAATAAAATAAATAATTACTTCGATGTGGTTCGCTAATTTCGACTAGTTTAGAAAACCATAATTTGGTTTGAAACGACATCCAAAGGAAGATTAAAAGATAAATTTTAAAGAATTTATCTTGGATAAAATTAATGGGAACCTTTCCCTAAGAATGTGATATTTAGAAACTAGCGGTAGGTTTGTTAAGAAGAATGGTTTCCTGGATATTGATCTGATGTTGGTTTCGGCCTTCAGGGTTAATATTTGGGAAATTGTTCTCTTGCTGATTTATGGCTAATGACTAATGAATTGGAATGAGGCGTATGTTGTGTTTGTGTAACATTTGTTTTTAATATACGCGGGTTGTTCGGAAAGGCCGGGTTTATACCCATGCTGAATAACTGATTCGACGATATGTCGAAGATGAAGACGGTGGTTGAAGACCGGAAGTCTTCACATCGTTTGGGTAATTACTAACGATCCTGATTGGGCTGTACACCCAATGTAACAACCCGTATTTTCAATAACCTGTTATAACATAAATCGAGGCAAAATAAAATCCTAAAATCTGAATCAAGGGAAACGGGCTATGCCATTGCGTTCGTCTCGGAAAAATACGCAAAATAGAGTCCGAGTTTTCGAAAATCGGAGTCCGTATGACCCGATTAAGGCCCAACGAAGTTTTCAGAAAAATTCAAAGTAAAAACAGATTTCAAATTCAAAGTTTGAATTTGAAAAATTGGGCCAGTTTGTGCCAGGCGGGAAAATTCCCGCCAGAGCACCCAAGTCGACAGCCCTGTCGACTTGGGAGTCGACTTGGTTGGACCCAAGTCGACAGCCCTGTCGACTTGGCTGTCGACTTGGTCCAGCTGGGCTGTTTAGCCTGGTGCACCATTTTGAGATTGTGTTGAGCTTGGGGGCCATATTCGGTTTTAAGGGCTGAGATTGCAACTAGGGTTTAATCCTATGGCCTAAAACACTTGCCTAATCTATAAATAAGGCCCTAACCTAACCCTAAATCATCATTAATCAATCCTACAACTAAACTATGGCAAAATCAATCCTCTCATGGCCTCCACTCTCTTCATAAAAATTCCTAAATAAATTTCTATGAGATTTTCCATGCATACAAGTGTTTTCAAGCTTGTATGAGCATCATTAGCTTGCATTCAAGTCAAGTGTATCATAAAGCAAGGGTTTTTGATCATTTTGGCTCAAAGGTTTTTATGTTAGAGCTTGCATTTTGGGTCTAATTGGTTGCATAAGGGCTTTGTCATAGTTTTGTGTGTCTTCATAAGCATTGTAAGCCCTATTCTACTTTCATACTTAAACTCTAAAGTTAAAATGTATGATATGCAAGTTTGCCATGATATGCAAGTTTACTATGATGTGTTATGCAAGTTTACTATGATGTGTTATGCAAGTTTACTATGAAGTGATATGCAAGTTTACTATGATGTGTTATGCAAGTTCATCAAGTTATGTTATGCAAGTTTGATATGCAAGTTATGTTATGCAAGTTTGATATGCAAGTTATGTTATGCAAGTTTGATATGCAAGTTGTCATATGATATGCAAGTTATGTTATGCAAGTTTGATATGCAAGTTGTCATATGATATGCAAGTTATGTTATGCAAGTTCGGGATGATCATCTTGTTCATGTTATCATGTTATGCAAGCTTATCTTGAGTATGTGAACATAAAGCTTCAAGCTTTATGATAAAGGTTGCATTTTGGCAACATGTAAGCTATCATATCTCTTATGATAACTTGCATGTGAGGCTAAATGCGAACTTATGGCCATTTCTACATGTCATTTAGCACCATGTATCACCAATATGCCAAGTTTGGTTTTATGCATGCTTTTGGGGCCTAAAAATGTAATATGCAAGTATATGAACATATGTACATTTCATATGCCACCATGTTGAACTTGTGGCTTCAACACCTTTTATGTCATGATTATGCCAAGTTCCCTCTTTCTATCCTTTATGCGCTATGGCGATATGTAAGCGATGGGATTGCGTTTGGGGTTGGGTAAAAGTAAAAGACATAAAAACATAAGCTTGGGAATTTACCTATTAAGTTAGGTCTACCCATTGGGAATTTACCTATTAAGTTAGGTCTACCCAATTGCTTGAAAATTTGTAACATGTTTTGGAAACATGATGGACATGACACTTAGAAAAGATAAGTGTGACCAACTCGAGGTTGCGTTGAGTTTGTAGCGTAAACCTACCCGGAACCGACCGGCTTAACTAGTTGCTACAAACAATAGGACCCAATGTGAGAAGTTGGCCATGTGGTACCTTGAACCTGAGGTTAGACCAAGTTGTGGTGTAAAGCTACCCGGACCCGTCCGGCTTAACTAGTAACCACAACAAGGTCTAATGTGAGAGGTTAAGGCGCATTAAAATTAATTAATGCCTCGTGATTAGGGTTAAGTCATGGTCCACTTAATACTTAACCAATTTGGGCTTGGTAGATTAATCGGGGTTAAGTCGTGAACTCATCGTTACACTTAACCAAGTTAATCCATGATTAGCAAGAGGGTTAATCCGTACTTAACCCACTAGAAAATCCTAGCAATGGGGGGGGGCACTCCGCAGTAAATCCCCAAAAATTGGTATCATTAAGGCCCTAGGGACTAGGATAGGGAGGGGGCACGATTACTGGGCTGGAGGTAAGCGACCCAATAAACGACGGCCGGGTGGTACGCCGATGTAGTTCCGGACGGACTATGGTCGTGCACGTAGTCCGTATTTGGAGAAGTCACCCATGGGTACCAGTAGATCAAGACTGTGCACTCATGTTTATGGTGTCCAAGGGTTGGCACCCTAGGGCTTGATACACCCGAAGGGTGGACCTGACACAGTTCGATTACAATTATGTTTGGGCCATATTGACACCAACACGTGACGAGTTAGGCTTAGGGAGCCGATCGACTAGACCGTTTGGTTGGACCTCATGTTAGGGTCACTTCATGTTATTGGACCTCGTGTTAGGGTCACTTCATGTTATTGGACCTCGTGTTAGGGTCACTTCATGTTATTGGACCTCGTGTTAGGGTCACTTCATGTTATTGGACCTCGTGTTAGGGTCACTTCATGTTATTGGACCTTGTGTTAGGGTCACTTCATGTTATTGGGCCAAAGCTTGGGCCAAGGGATCATTACTTGTATATTCAAGTCATGTTATTTGCTAGTACACCTGTGGTGCAAAACCTTAATCCTGATTATGCGATGACACCTTTATCTACCTTGTTAGTTAATCATCATGCTAGTATATTGTTATCCTTATCCCTGCTGCTCATGACAGTTAACTTTATCAGTTTACATTGATTGTAGTAGGGCTTACTCAGTCTTTTTGACTGACCTGTTTTCTTTCGCCTCTTTTCTTCCGTTTCCCCCCCCCCCAGGTTCTCAGGGAAGGAATATTGGAGCTTAGCTTGGATTTCTGACCGCTTGCTTGAGGGATTTAGCTCATGTACGGTTTTACATGAAGCTAGCTATGGCTATCACTTCTTTTGGGGATTAGTACTTATGTATTTCAGTTTTATTTCAGTTGATGTTGTTTTATCTAGACTTGTGTATTTGGGAAATTGACATTATGTTGTACCAGACTGGTTTTGAAATGGTTTGAAATCTTCCGCTGTTTTATCTATGTTATTTACTCTGTTTATATATATACATATGTTCTTGTTCTGCCTTGATATATCATTATGCATGTTTACCTGATTCAAACGCCCCTCCAAAGTCAGAGTGCTTGCAAGAGTCGCCCTGGCGGAGGCTGGGTGTTACACCCAAGAGGATGGAAATAGTTGGTGGTCGTCCAGACGTACTTGGAGATCGATGGATATGCGAGGAAAGTGCCTCCGGTTTCGTTCAGACCCAGAACGAACTTGTAAATGGATTGTGTGTCTGACATTGGATTTTATTCTATGTTGATTGATTTCTATTAAATATATATATCTGTTTGGCGGCGGAGAATTTATTCTCTTGCTTAACGCCCTTCTCAGAGACGTACGAGCTCAGAGGTTATATATCGATAGATATCAATCGCATGACATGAATTGCCTGTGTGGCACGCTGAGATTCAATGATCAAGGCTTCTGTTGAAAAGCAAAGTCTTGTGGTTGATGATCAAAGCACGGCTTACATGGCAGCTTTGTGTATAACGTGAATTCACGAGCCTCACACCTCGGTATGAGTCAAAAACGGGATATGGACTGCAGGGAGAGCACGACGTTTCTTTCTAGCTTTGGTGGTGTTAGTGACTTACCAGCCCTGACATTTATATACTTTTCACCTATGTGGTTGTGGGATGAGGCGCTTCGATTTTAGGTCTGTAAGGACCGGGAAACGTGTGTTCAAGCATAACTAATTCTCTAACGTAAGTGAGGACCGACCGTGAAGCATCCAGGATTGCCCAGAGTGCGTAGTCCTGAGACATTTGCTAGAGTGTCTCGAAAGCGGAGAGGAGCTTGCCACTTGCCTCGACTCATGACGGAAATCCAATTTCAAATACATGTATTGCGGTTTTAATTGTAGAACTAGTATGGGGACATGATATATGGTACCCATGTCGTCTATGATTTATATTTATGATTGAAATTGTTTTGACACTATACACTTATTATAGTATCAAATGATTTGTTTTAAATGTACCAAGCATGTTTGGCTATTATAAGGGAAAACCCTATCCTCCGGCTTGCGTTGCATTGTGTGATGGGACCTGGGTCTTATAATAACTTCATTTTACGAAAAAGCATTGCGTTGTTTGTCCTATGCACTGGTATTCTTGGGAGGAAACCCGTTCCTTGTTATACGGCGTGGTCCCTTGAATTACTCTCTTTTAAAGTAAAGCTTTAAATAACTGTTTTAGTTCTCACACCAATCACATGACTGACCTGAAGTCTACTGTTTTAACCTAAACTCTGGGTGCCCCTATTTTCCGCATGGGCAGCTAGTAATTTTGGTTTTGCAGATTTATATTCACAGGATCCTGGTTTACAGCTGGAATGATATCCAGAAAGCTCTGTATCCGTATATCACCTTCAGTTGTGCTTTGTATTATTTTCCGCTGCTATGTAATTTATTGTAATCTCTGATATTTATCGAATGTATTTATTCATTATACTCTGTATATTCTTGTATCTGATGGGGTTGTTGCAATAGCAATGAAATGTTCTTCCGTTTGCGTTCATTTGTGTGTTGTTCTCAAAGTATCTGCTCTTTCCTTCACGGGGAAGTAACGGGTTCTTACAGTGGTATCAGAGCTTTGGTTTACAGAGCTCGAGAACAAGAAACATTAGAATCGTACGAAAGAATTCATCAGATATTGGATTAGTAATATCCAATTAGAATGACTCGTTAGAGATAGGATCAGTAGTATCCTAGAACGAGTGTGAAGAGTATATTCTTCAAATGAAAACAATTTTGTTTTGAAAAGTTAAATCGTTTTAAGCGTATTTGAATATTTATTTGTATTGAATTTGGACCATCCAATATATAAAGATTTTGCATATATGCGTCATGAACGTATAATCGAAGTTTTAATATACTGGATAGATATAGAATCACATTCTAGTCGCCCGGAGATGGTACTGATGATTGTCATGACATTATCAGTATTTATGTTCGTGTTCCGAAGGTGTGATATCTATATATTTCCATTAGACTGGTGTGAGAACCAAAACTAATATAGATAGGTTTATTGTTGTGAATTGGCATCAAAAAACATGATTTTCTGTATATGTATCAAAATTATGAATTTGAAACGTTAATCCACTAATTGATTGATGTTTGTGTTGTTTGTTTATTTGTTTGATAATTTTGAACCATTTAGCCTAATTGAACCAAATATTGAATTGTATTGAAAATTAGTCGTATTTGCTTGCATATACATGTATATCCATTGAACAGGTCATAGCAAGGAGGCTAGAGCAGAGAATAAAATTTGTTTGCCCGACAAATAGGTACACGTTTACTATAATTTACTGTTTTGTTTGGGTGATGATGATTTTATGAGCCGCTTGGCTTTTTCTTTTTCTTTTTGAGATCAGAAGGCCTATATGGCAATTTCGGGATTTTCCCGTGGCTCCCGGTGCAGGGGAGGTTAAGGAGAAATTTTTCGAAAATTTAGGGTGTTAGCCTAATTTTTGAAGGATTTGGAAATTCTCAGAAACTGAAAAGTTGGAGAATGGAAGCCAGATCGAACGTAGAGTTGATTAATCAAACCACTTTCGACTTTGTTCCTTTTCGGGGACAAAAAGTTTTAAGTGGGGGAGATTGTAACAACCCGAAAATCTGGGCTAGTTTAAAATTTTTATTTTGGCAATTTTAACGAATTTTGAATATTTAAAATAGATTATTTTAAATAATATCGACGAAAAATTTATTTTGAATATAATTCGAACGTATATATTTATACGCGTCGTCGTTAGAATATAAATAATTATATATAATTATAAATAGAATTGAAAATGGCGCGGTAGTTCGATAATTTGATTTCAAACTTCAATTGAACGTACCGGGTGCAAAACAATCCGGATTTTAGTGAAACCAAAAATAATAGGATCTAATTAGGAATATCTTTCCAAAGAATCCGAAAAATCAAGATTTCATAGCGGGAATCAAAAGATATGTCCAGTTGAAAATTCTGAATAGTCGCTATTTAATTCAGGCCCTTAAAAATAGACATTTTGCAAACGACCTCGGATTTCGACGATACCACATTTATTGGATCCGTGATGTCAAATTATTGCTAGATTCCAAATTTCATAATTTTTCGAATCAATATGTGAGCGTGGCATAGGAAAACGCGTTTGACCAGTTTCAGTTGAATTTAATCGACTGGAAAATGACCATTTTTCAAACGGTCTCAGAATTCGATGAAACTAGTTTTGTTAGGACCGTATCGTCAATACGAAACTAGAAAATATTTTTCTGGAATTTTTATAGTTCGTATGTGACCCCGGTAAATTGAAATGCGCGTTCAAATTCAATATATAAAGTTATATGTTGGTTTTAACGAAAACTGATCGAAACGATCGAATCAGCCTACGATACATATCCCATTATGTTCGGAATAGGAGTAAAACGCTATGGATGACAGGTGGAGGGCCACGTTTTGAGGTCGTATGTAAAAGTCAACCTTTTGCAATTAAAATAATAAAATAATAGCCCCCCTTTTCCCTCTCTATATTCTTTCTGCCCCCCCCCCCCCGTTTGATTTAAAATCAAAATCACAAATAAAAAAAAAGGAAGGGGGCGGAGCGCCGCCCCACCGCTAATCGCGCTGCCGTGGGAGGAGCCGCCGCCCTCCTTCTTCCTCCCCTCGCGACCCTTCTCCTCCGCTGCTTCCTCCCTCTTCTCCTTCCGCCACACCCTAGCCTCGCAAGCCACCAGTGCCGCACCCAACCCTAGCCCACCTCCGACGTCCCCGACCCCCCCTTGCGCGCCTCAGCCCGTCCCCTTCTTCTCCTTTTTCCTCTTCTTCCTCCTTTGAAATCCGCAGCCATCTACACCAAAACCCACACCCATTTCGCCACCTCAGGCCCTGACCGCGACCACCGCCCCTCCACCCCCTCTTCGGGTCCTCCGACGACTGAAATGCTGCAAGTTTTCATTTTTATTCGTTTATTTTATTTACTTTAAAACTGAAAACTTATTTACTTTAAAATTTAAAACATATTTTAATAGAAAAGATTAGATCTTTAAACTATAAAAGATTTGATTTTTAAACTATGAAGGAATTTGATTTTTAACCTTGAAAAAGTTTGATTTTTAACTATGGAAAGATCGGATATTTTTACCATTGTAAAGACAATATTTTTATCATTGTAAAGAAGCGATTTTTCATAGCAAAAGGAAATGATTTTCAATAATATAAAAGTTGAATTTTTATATTCATGTAGGTGAGATTTTTATTCGAAGAAAGGTATGATTTTTAAAATAGAAAAGATATGATTTTAAAATAGAAAAGATAAGATTTTTTAAAATAGAAAAGGCGAAATTGTATATAGAGAATAGCGATGTAAAAATATAATTTTTATCTATATAATAGCGATGTAAAAATATAATTTTTGTCTATATAGTAGCGGTGTGAAAATAGAATTTTTATCCATATAGCGTGATAGTAAAAATTCGATTTTTATATATTGAATAACGAAATAAAAATTCGATTTTTATATATTGGATAGCAAAGTAAAAATTCGATTTTTACATATGTAGAGAATACGGGCAACGAAGATGACAAAAAGGCGAGAACGATGAAGATTTCTCTAAATGAAGTGTCATGGAGTTGGAATAGCTATTGGTGAGAACTTCTCACTCTTCAATTTCTTTTTCTAGTTATATATATGTACTAGGATGCAGACGGTGTTTAGTAGCACCCGACACAATCGTCCACAGACCATGGACTTGTTTGTTTGGTTTTGTAGTTGGTTAGATTATTTGGTTTGAATTGAATTGTTTGGTGAAATGGAATGGATTTGATTGATGTGTGAATGGCGTGGGCCTTCACTAGACCGGGGATATGGCTAGGCCTTGTCCCGTTTCTAGTATCGTGCCGTTATGCCGCCGAAATTTTCTAAAATAAGTTAGAAAAATAAAAATATCAATTTTATTTTGCAAATGAACTGAATAAAAATTCATGTGTTAAAATAAATTGTTTTATCGTTAAAAATATAATTTTTAACGTGAATGTGAATAAATAAATATTCATTTACAAACCGGACGGTTTGTTTATGTACACCTATTTGAATGACATTTATTGGGACGATAAATTTGACACATCGCCCAACTGCACAAATAAAATCTTTGTTTGTTGATTTGAAACCCTACACGGGTGTTGGGATGAAATTTGAAGTTCACTCATCCTGATTGATTAAATATGTCGATCGATAGATCGACAGGCTGTTATAAGCGTTAGATATTTATATTTGATGCATATATAGTGTAGTGCACTTTGGATGATGGTTGACTATGTATCGTTGCTATTATATGCATGTGTTGAATGGAATCCATATAATTAACTTTATATGGTAATTGATTGGGCCTCATTCCAATTTAGAAGGTAAAGAATATTATAAAATAAAGGTTCATGTGTTGACTGTACTCATCCTTTGAGATTAGTCATGTGTTGAATGAAATATTTTAACAATATAATTTACATCTTTATCATTAGAAAATAAAGGTTCATGTGTTGACCGTACTCATCCGTTGAGATTAGTCATTCGTTGAACGAAATATTTTAACAATAAGATTTACATCTTTATCATATATAAAATATATTAAATAACAAAAATAGTCACATATGGACAATACTCATTCATTGAGATTAGTCATGTGTTGACAAAAATATAAATTCATGTATTGAATAGAAGACATATTCATTTGTTGAATAGAATAACGGAATTATTGAAATATATAAAGCCGTGTTGATTAGAGTTGCGCTATTTTGACGTGAACGATATTTATATCGATTTTATTCGTTTTACAATGAATATTGAAAAGTGATTTCAAAATTTAATATTTTGAAATGAAATCCAATTTGAATTGAATATAATCGAATTTGAATTGAATTGAATAGAAAACGAATTCGAATTTAATTGAATAGAAAACGAATTCGAATTGAATTGAATAGAAAACCAATTTGAATTGAATCGAATAGAAAACGAGTTCGAATTGAATTGAAAAGAAAACGAATTCGAATTGAATTGAATAGAAAACCAATTTGAATTGAATCGAATAGAAAACGAATTTGAATTGAATCGAATAGAAAACCAATTTGAATTGAATCGAATAGAAAACCAATTTGAATTGAATCGAATAGAAAACGAATTCGAATTGAATTGAAAAGAAAACCAATTTGAATTGAATCAAATAGAAAACGAATTTGAATTGAATCGAATAGAAAACCAATTTGAATTGAATCGAATAGAAAACCAATTTGAATTGAACTGAATAGAAAACGAATTTGAATTGAATCGAATAGAAAACCAATTTGAATTGAATCGAATAGAAAACCAATTTGAATTGAATCGAATAGAAAACCAATTTGAATTGAATCGAATAGAAAACCAATTTGAATTGAATCGAATAGAAAACGAATTTGAATTGAATCGAATAGAAAACCAATTTGAATTGAATCGAATAGAAAACCAAAATGAATTCGAATCGAATTAAAATCGATTTGAATTGAAATCGAGTAGAAAAGAAAGTAAAAGGGATTTATAATAGAAAATTCAATTTTGATTTGAATTTGAAATAAAGGTTGAAATTGCTTTTGAAACGAATTCAAAACTATTTATAAAATTCGTTTTAAATAGAAATCGACAATATATATATAATATATATATATATATTATATATATTATGGCCTGAATAGAACGCGCCGCGCCGCGGTAGTTCGTAAATTTCGACCATTAACTTCGAACGGACATTACGGGAGATCCGACCGTCGGATTCTCCTAAAACCGGAACCGTTGGGTTCGTATCGAAAAGAGCTTTCTAACGAATATTAGAAATTCAAAATCTAACGGTTGGATTTGGAGATACGTCCAAATCAAATTTGGAAAAGGTCGCTGTAAGTGCAGTTCGATGGCCGTTGATGGAAATCGACTGTACGGGCCTTGATAAAGTTATTAAAATAGTAATAATTTGTGTAAAATCATAAGAGAGGATTTGGGAAAAATTGGGATGAAAAACTCCATATTTGAAAAGATAAAAATAGATTTTTATCGAAATGAACTAGTTTTGAACTAAAATTAAAACCCATTTATTTTTAAATCAATAAATTGGATTTGAAATGGGTTTAAATAGAATTGATTCATGGGTTTATCATGAACTGTGTTTTAAATAACACCAGTTCTTTAACCCGATAATAAATAGAATGTGATTTGGGTTTATCGTGAACTGTGTTTTAAATAACACTAGTTCTTTAATCCAGTAAAAGGAGTTTTAATGAATCTACAATTAGATTGAAATGTGAATTGATAATCTAAATTATCAAATATAGAAAATGAGCGAGAATGGAGTATCACCAGTTTTGCTCCAAAGCGGTAGTTAAATCTTTAATTAGATTTGAACGTGAAATGGTAATTAATTTTACCGATAACACCGTGGTGTTAGATATGAAGTATTACTAGTTTTGCTTCATGGGATGAATAGGTTGGGATTAGGAAATAAAATAAATAATTACTTCGGTGTGGTTCGCTAATCTCGACTAGTTTAGAAAACCATAATTTGTTTTGAAACGACATCCAAAGGAAGATTAAAGGATAAATTTTAAAGATTTTATCTTGGATAAAATTAATGGGAACCTTTCCCTAAGAATGCGAAATTTAGAAACTAGCTGTAGGTTAGTTAAGAAGAATGGTTTCCTGGATATTGATCTGATGTTGGTTTCGACCTTCGGGGTTAATATTTGGGAAATTGTTCTCTTGCTGATTTACGGCTAATGACTAATGAATTGGAATGAGGCGTATGTTGTGTTTGTGTAACATTTGTTTTTAATATACGCGGGTTGTTCGGAAAGGCCGGGTTTATACTCACTCTGAATAACCGATTCGACGATATGTCGAAGATGAAGACGGTGGTTGAAGACCGGAAGTCTTCACATCGTTTGGGTAATTACTAATGATCCTGATTAGGCTGTACACCCAAGAGGGTGGAAATAGTTGGTGGTCGTCCAGACGTACTTGGAGATCGATGGATATGCGAGGAAAGTGCCTCCGGTTTCGTTCAGACTCTGAACGAACTTGTAAATGGATTGTGTGTCTGACATTGGATTTTATTCTGTGTTGATTGATTTCTATTAAATATATATCTGTTTGGCGGTGGAGAATTTATTCTCTTGCTTAACGGCCTTCTCTGAGACGTACGAGCTTAGAGGTTATATATCGATAGATATCAATCGCATGGCATGAATTTCCCGTGTGGCACGCTGAGGTGCAATGATCAAGGCTTCTGTTGAAAAGCAAAGTCTTGTGGTTGAAGATCAAAGCACGGCCTACGTGGCAGCTTTGTGTATAACGTGAATTCGCGAGCCTCACACCTCGGTATGAGTCAAAAACGGGATACGGACTGCAGGGAGAGCACGGCATTTCTTTCTAGCTTTGGTGGTGTCAGTGACTTACCAGGCCTGACATTTATATACTTTTCCCCTATGTGGTTGTGGGATGAGGCGCCTTGATTTTAGGTCTATAAGGACCAGGAAACGTGTGTTCAGGCATAACTAATCCTCCAACGTAAGTGAGGACCGGCCCTGAAGCATCCAGGATTGCCCAGAGTGCGTAGTCCTGAGACATTTGCTAGAGTGTCTCGAAAGCGGAGAGGAGCTTGCCCTTTACCTCGACTCATGACGGAAATCCAATTTCCAATACGTGTATTGCGGTTTTAATTGTAGAACTAGTATGGCGACATGATATATGGTACCCATGCCGTCTATGATTTATATTTATGATTGAAATTGTTTTGACACTATACACTTATTATAGTATCAAATGATTTGTTTTAAACGTACCAAGCATGTTTGGCTATTATTAGGGAAAACCCTATCCTCCGGCTTGCGTTGCATTGTGTGACGGGACCTGGGTCTTATAATAACTTCATTTTACGAAAAAGCATTGCGTTGTTTGTCCTATGCACTGGTATTCTTGGGAGGAAACCCGTTCCGTGTCATATGGCGTGGTCCCTTGAATTACTCTCTTTTAAAGTAAAGCTTTAAATAACTGTTTTAGTTCTCACACCAGTCACATGACTGACCTGAAGTTTATTGTTTTAACCTAAACTCTGGGTGCCCCTATTTTCCGCATGGGCAGCTAGTAGTTTTGGTTTTGCAGATTTATATTCACAGGATCCTGGTTTACAGCTGGAATGATATCCGGAAAGCTCTGTATCCGTATATCACCTTCAGTTGTGCTTTGTATTATTTTCCGCTGCTATGTAATTTATTGTAATCTCTGATATTTATCGAATGTATTTATTCATTATACTCTGTATATTCTTGTATCTGATGGGATTGTTGCAATAACAATGAAATGTTCTTCCGTCTGCGTTCATTTGTGTGTTGTTCTCAAAGTATCCGCTCTTTCCTTCACGGGGAAGTAACGGGTTCTTACAGGATCAATAAATATATTAAGAGATTCCAGGTAACTAAGCATGGCAGAACCCTAAGGGTTACACTAGACTTCGAGGGCATTACTGGGGCAAGCCAAAAGTCTAACTACCCTCTTTTCATACTCGAGAATGGTATCATTTCTGGATAACCACTCCATCCTTAGAAACAACCCATAGCCCCATTACTTGTACACTCAACACTTAGCATAGACACTCTCAAATCCAAACAAGTCATGAATAAATGAGTCGATTCCCCAACAGGATTTGAGACAAAAATGGGACCCTCTACTACGCTAGTACTAAGGTGCAGAGACTCAACTATCGAAGCAGAATTAAAAAGGATGCAATGTACAAAAACAAAGTTCCCATGGTATGATAGAAAATAAAAGCTAAACTTTTAGCAGAAACGTTACCACCTCTTCTTAGGTACGCTTGTAGTGAGAGCATATAATTGCCCTCTCGATGATCTTGTCCTTTTCCCTTGTCCTTGTCCTATAATACTTAATTACATGTCCCTTTTTACCATACTAATGATATTGTCTCTTGTCATGGGTTTTTATTATTCTTTCACTTAGCCTCTTTCCTTTCACCTTTTTCCTCTTCGTGGATTAAGCCATATCAACAAGTTTCTCATCCTAAGACTTGTGTTCTTTATCCTCGTTCCTGCTATCCTTGTATAGCTTGTTGACAAGTTTCTCGAAAGCGACCTCCATCGCATGGCAACCCTTCAAAGCTCGAAATAAGATTAGAAGCAGATGGAATTACTACGGCTACAGATGGAAGTTGGGCACTTCTTTGCCCTCCTACATGTGTCGTACACCTACAAAACTATGGTGAAAAAGAAAGAGAGAAGAAACTCAAGGAGAGAATCAAAAGATAGTGCATATGACTTTGGGGAATATTCCTTTCGTAAACAAAACTTTTCTTAGAAAAATGCTTCTTTGTAAACGTTTTGAAAATAATTTCAGAAGGTTTTTAAAAGCTTTTGCCTAGTCTGGTAACCTTCTGGTCTGGTACCAAATGTAATACCCCACCTCCGCTAGGGTCACTCACAAAGGGAATGCACTAGCTTTGGTGGAGCATTATCTAGGTAAACATACACAAAAATATTACAAGACATAACATATTAAACAGCGGAAGAAGAACCAAATTTCATTGCTTTAAAATCTAGAAAGGTCTAAAGCCTTTTACATCAAAATGCTATTAAATCCATTACATCAAAATCTGTCTTGCAACAGTAAAGAAGCATAAAACCATAGTCATAAATCATTCCCCAATAAAGCAGCAAAGCAAGCCATAGCCAAGAGAAATCCAAGCAGTACATGAAAGAGCCTTGGAGCTTGGTAAGATCCGAACTAAGCTGTATTGCCACCCTACGAGCCTGAGGGGAAACGAAAGAAAAAGAGACGAAACAAACTGGGTCAGTCATAAAGAATGAGTAAGTTCTTGTGGCTTTCAGCATAAAAACAGGTGAAGATAATAGGGCATGAATAAACTAAAAGTAAACATAAGCATGATGACAAGGTAAGCTACAGGCACGATGAATCAAATATAACATCCCATGCTTCCTATCAAGAGTATTATCACAAGGTTCCTACCAAGTATCACATTGCAAGATTTCTATTAAGTATAACATCGCAAGATTTCTAAGCTTCACCATTCCACTATTTTCTTTGATTTCCTATATTCTCTGCACCAACTATACTAGTATCCCGACCCGTATCATCCTTTCCATGTATATGTACAGTCCCTTTCCGTATATCGTACGGGTTTCATCACGTATTTCTATACTACTTCAACGTAGTGCCACCATTCTTGAAATCGTTTGGACCGCCACCTTTGTTCTGGCTAGGTTTCCTTATCATGTACTATCGTGTGTTCAACTAGGATATATGACACCTAGGACCACTAGGGATTATGCTACCTATTGAACGTTTTCTAGATTCGATTAGGGTTTATGCCACCTAGAACCACTAGGGATTTTGCTACCTAACGAACAACACCCTTTTTCCACGTAACGATCTATTAATCGATCGGCTCCCTACAAGTCCTAGCTCGTTCATGTGTCTGTGTCAAACGACCCAATCACGAAATGTAATCATCTGTGCTAGGTCCACCATAGGGTGTATCAAGCCCTAGGGTGCCAACCACCGACACGAATTAAGCATGCACAGTGTAAACCTACTGGTGTCCAATGCCTGCTTTTTTAACTCCGGACTACGTGCACGACCATAGTCCACCTGAACCTACAATGGCGCACCAACTCAGCCGTTCTTTTGGTCGCTTACAATCAGCCCAGTAATCGTGCCCCACCTTCCTAGTTCTAGGGTGTAATGACCCGCATTGTCAGAGGTATTATAATTAATTTATTTAATTATATAATTGGTGATTTAGGGAATTAAATCGTCGATAATTAAATTATAAGTGATTATTTAATTAATTTAAATAATAGATTAATATATTTAATTCAGAAATAATCAAAAATATTGGAAATCACAATATTCTGTGAACGGGGTCATCCCTAAGATTTTTTCCAGCTTAGAGTTGAATTTTATTGACGAATATATTCAATCGATGTCAGTTTGAACGTATAATTTTAATATAATTAAAATAGAGCTCGAAATGGCGCGGCAGTTCGCTATTCGACGATTTGAACTTCAACTGGATATACAGGGTTCGTTTTAAATCAGATTTCTGTGAAATAAGAAACGTGTTGAGCTGGTGGAGTATATCTTTCCAGTGGAAGAGAAAAATCTAGATTTCGTCGGGTAGATTTTGATTTACGTCCAAATCAAATTTCAGAAAATTCGCTATGGAATTCCTTTATAATTTATAAAGGAATTATTTATATTTTTAAAAAAAAGGAAATTCAATATAAATCGAATATCGGGTTGACCCAGAAGTGAATATCGAGTTGTAAATCCATATAGGTATATTCTGAAGTTGTACGGTATTCCACTGTGAATATATATACGATAATATAAATTTATTTATATTTAATTTAATTTAATTTAAATATATTTATACATATTTAAATGGGTCATCCAGAGCTTTAAAAATACGCTGTGTTTGCAAACGAAGTCGGAATTTGACGAAACTAATTTTGTTGAATCCACAATGTCAAATAGTTGTTAGATTTCCAGTTCCGTGATTTTTAGAGTCAATATGTGGCCGTATGGATTTTTAGAGTGAAAAACGGTCAGTATTTTGACGGTTAAAAATACGTTGTGTGAGCAGACGGAGTCGGAATTCGACAAAACCAGTTTCGTTGGGATCGTAATGTCGAACTATAGCTACATGTCCAGTTTGGTGATTTTTGGGTATCGTGTGTGATCGCAGGAATTTTTAAACACGAATTAACAAAAGAATATACCGAGAATATTCCTTCTACAAAATATCTAGATATTTTGTCACCTTATAAATACCCTCCTAAAGTAAACCTAAACCTAAATTTCATTCTTAGAAGTCAAAGAAAATACCGATGTTGGGGTTTTTCCATTTCAACGTGAAGAAAACCCTTTCAAAAATCCAAACAACTCAAAACAAAATCCTTAAGTGTTGAGATCAGTATCTTTGTGTTGCTGAGGAGTCCTTCTTCATTTTAATGCTAGTATTTGAGAGTTCGATGTTCGTTCTGTACGTATGGGTTTTCACGAAAATACCTAGGGTTCATCGGTTTGTGAATTTCGGTGAAGCGAGTGTGTATTTCAGTTCGAATTGGGATTTTTGAGGAGGTTTAGCACCATGTGAGGAGAACTTGGGTGATTCGGTTGTGATAGAGTTCAAAGTCTATGATGGAGGCGCCCTCGTTTTTGTCAATCTGTTGAAGTCGAGTTCGAAACTTTGTTGATGTGGAGGAAGGTGGCGGAAAGATGAGGGTAGTAGTGGGGTTTGTTTTCTGATTTCATGGTTGCGCAAGGAGCAGTTGGTGGATGAAGATCGAAAATGGGGGAGGGAGGTTTGCATCGTATGTTGCTGTGTGGTGTTCGGGGAAGATGGATTCGGCGGGTTTGGTTATTTAGTTTTAGATGGGCCGGGAAAAAGAAGGTTAAGCTCGCTATGAAATTCTTTTAATTTAGTTTAATTTTAATTAAATATATACGAACTTCGTAATAGCATAACTTCGTCATACTTTATCAGAATTGGACAAAACTAGATCTGCTGGGATCGTATGGACGAGAGCTTCATAATGGAGCTGACTGGGAGTGAATCCGAGCTCGTTACAATTTATTGTAAAATAAATTGTTCGATCTGAATCAACGACAATTATCGTTAATTAACGATGATAGTCCAATGTGAGTAAAACTCACCAACTCTGAACAGTTCTATTTTTACAATGTATTCTTAGAACTGTTAAATATTGTCTGTTTGATTGTGTGTTGACTGTTTGATTGAACTGCTAGTCAATTGTGGAAATCATATATATATATATATGTATATATATATATGTATATATATATATATCGTTAAATATTTATATGTTGATTCTGCTATCAGAATATTTCATATCAAACTGAAAGTGTTGTTGATTATACTGTTTAACATCTGTGATGCAGGGAAACAGGTTGGAGGAATCCAACTGGATTCCTCAACATTTATTTTACTGTGATTATATATAATGTGATGTATAATCTAACGTTGATTATGTGTGTTGGACGATATTTATCATTGTTATATGGTGTGTTAAATACCATAAGAAATACCAGAATGCGGAAAAGGAATTTTCAAAGTATATTTTGAAAATAATTGATTTATATAAAATCAATGGATTTTATATTATAAAAGAAAAAGGATTTTGAATAAAAGAAATATATTTGTAAATCAAATATAAGGGAATTATATTTGTTAATCAAATATAGAAGGAATTTATTTGTTAATCAAATATAGAAGGAATTTATTTGTTAATCAAAGATAAATGAGATATATTTGAAATGAAATATAAAGGAGATATATTTGAAATCAAATATAAAGGAATATATTGGTAAAACATAAATAAAGAGTTAAAAGAATTTATTTGTTTAGGAAATAAATAAAAGTAAAAGGTTTTTTATTTAGGAAATAAATAAAAGATTTAAAGGAGATATTTATTTGTTAAACTAAATAGAATAAAGGAGATATTTATTTGTTAAAATAAATAGGATTTAATCAAAGGAATATTTATTTGGAAGATAAATAGAACTAAATCAAAAGAATATTTAGAAGATGAATAGAAAAACGGAAATCTGTTTTTAACAGATAAATAGAAAGGATTAATTTATAAATAATAGTTTATAAATTAAATAAATATTTATCATTCGATAAATAGAATATATAGGTATGAACTTATATAAAGAAGAGATATTGGTTTTAACACCGATAGTTTTAAATAGAATGGGTACACAACACTTGTATAAGTGAAGTAACGTTATTAAAGAGAACATTTATAAAGTGAAGGACCGTTACCAAAAGTAAATCAATATAAATGAATAAACGTTATCAAATAGGAGTTATTCGAATAAGAGAAATCAATTTGAGTTAGAATTAACCAGTTAGAGTTAATCAGTTAGAATTAACCAGTTAGAGTTAATCAGTTAGAATTAACCAGTTAGAGTTAATCAGTGAGAATTAACCAGTTAGGGTTAATCAGTTAGAATTAACCAGTTAGAGTTAATCAGTTAGAATTTACCAGTTAGGGTTGACCAGTTAGACTTAGAGTCAACCAGTTAGAGTTATCCAAATGGAGTTAATCAAGTAGAGTTATCGAATATTAGTTATTCCAAAAGGGGAGTTATCAAATCTAGTAGAATTAAAGGGGTTAATCGAATCTAGTTTATTCGAATAGAAGTAAGGGAGTTAATTGAATATAGTTTATTCGAATAGAATTAAAGGAGTTATCGAATATAGTTTATTCAAAAGGAGTTAAGTGGAAAAAAGTTAATAGATTAGAGTGAAATCAAATAGAGTTAAATCTAATAGAGTTGATCCAATAGAGTTAGTCCAATAGAGTTAATTGATAAGGGTTAATCGATAAGAGTAAATTGAATAGAGTTAAATCGAATATAGTTTATTTGAAGAAAGATTATCGAATCTAGTTATTTGTAAGAGAGAGTATCGAATATAGTTATTCGAAGGGAGGAGTTATCAAATAGAGATATTCGAAAGAGAATTTCATAAGGAAGTGTTAAAGATTTAGGAAGGGGAAACTTATCTTATTTCGAGGTTAAAGATGTCATTCAGTTAAGGTATGAGAGGTAATTATACCCCAACTTGATTTGACTTCGTTTTTAATTTAGAAATGGTTAAGGTTCGAAAGTGAAAATGGTTAAGTGGAATTAGTTAATGAGTATAGTGGTTTGGGTCGTCATCGCGATGTGGATTTAAACATCCATTTAAATCCAAATAAAGGAGTATTTGGAAATGTTTTCCAAATCAGAATCAAAATGAAATCAAAGATTTGAAATTGAAAATATGAATTAGAAAATGAAGTGGTTATTTATAAGGAAAAGAATAAATTAATGATAGGATAAATTTAAGAGTTAATAAAGTTAAATGATGTTTGATTGATATTATTTCCACCTGGAAATAATATCGTTGTTTGCACACTTGTTTTTCTTTGATAGTTAACTCACAGACTATCGAAGTTTTGACCATTTTAACGTTGTTAATATGGAGAGACCGGTTGGATTATTATCCAAAGAACCACTCTGTGTTGGCATAAGTGTTGCGAATCATTTATGCTAAAGATAATTGAAGATGGAGTAAAGTGCAAGGGCGGTTGTATAAGTCTTAGATAACAGTGACTAAGATGGATATACTGAATAGTGCCTTCGGTTTGTCCAGTCCCAGGACGACCTGTATGGAAGAATGTCTGACAATGTATATCCAATGGATCGCGTAAGTTGATCTGTTCAAACGTATTTACGTTTGGTTGCGGAGGAATTCGTTTCTCTTAGCTGTATACCCATGTTATTTTTGGTTAAGTCAATTTGTGATTTGGCGGGTATGACGATGTGACATTCTAAGTGAATAAAGATGTGGCATGTAAACCTGGATGCCTTGTATGGATGAATGTCTGACAGAGTATTTCCAGAAAGGTCACGTACATTGATTTCTCCAACCATACCAAGAGTGGAAGCGGAGAAGGAAACTTCTTTAGCTAACACGTAATGTACAGTTGTAGATGTCAGTTAGTGATTTTCGATGGATCTGACAATGTGACATTCGAAGTACATCTGATGTGATGATAAAGCGTAGCTTCTAGCATCACAACCGGGAAATGACAGAAATCGGGCAGGCAACATGGCTATGTAGGTCGCACCTATTAGGGTGTATAATTACCTCATCTAGAGTTTCATTTACTTCTACAAATCTATTGTTGATGTTGTCCCATTCGGGAAACGGTTGCTGATCCCAACCGTTGGTGATATACATTCGATACACTCAGCGAAATGAGTGGTCGGTCATGTGTGCCGGATTGCAAGATGTTCTTGTTGAACCCATTGTATTCCTCTCTAGAGGTACACTAGCGAAAGGTGGTTCCATACCTTGTCATAGTTGGAAATCCATTACTCAATACGTGCTTGCAGTTTTGATTGTATACTATATATGTAGAATGTGAGATGAAAGCGTTTCTGCTAGATGATTAATATATTGTGGTTGATAGACATTATTATAATATCAAAATGTTTTTGATATAAAGATAATTTGGATTCTCATAAGCGGAAAAACCCGTTCCGTTATACGGCGTGGTCTTGTGAGATATCGTTTACTTGTTCGAACTGTTTTAAACTGTTTTACTCATACCAGTCCCATGACTGACCCAGAGTTTACTTTGTTTTGTTTTCCCTAAACTTTTGGGTGCCTAAATTTGTACGGGCAGTCAAGTAGTCGCGATTTACAGATATACTTGGAGAGCTTGGAGCAGGAGGCTTCAAGATCATATAGCTATTGTTTATTTCCGTTGTGTTGTAAGTGTTGTACTCTGATAAGTGCTATTGTACACATAACTGTTATATTTCAAAGTTATGTTATATATCATATGTTATTCGTTCTGCTGTGAGATTCGTGTTACTCTGATGATAATGTTCTTTTTCTTCTTCTATTCTAAGTTTCTATCTTATCTTTCCTCACTCTCTAATTTCTTTCACTAATTACCGGGATTTTTTCGATGTTTTGGTTATCGACATCGAGTTTATGTCGATAACCAAAGTCGCCTAAAATCCGGGTCGTTACACTGGGTACCGTGATACATCTAGTGGGTTACTGCTGAAAAGGTCCACGCAACTAGGGTTTCCGTCCAGTAGGTTAAGTGTTGTCATTTAAATTCAAGACTTAACCCCATCAGTCTAGCATGTCAAGTTGGTTAAGTGTTGTCATTCAAGTTCGTGACTTAACCCCATCAGTCTAGCATGTCAAGTTGGTTAAGTGTTGTCATTCAAGTTCGTGACTTAACCCGCCTACGTGTCAATTCAAATTGGCTAAGTGTTGTCGTTGAAGTTCATGACTTAGCCTACGAATCATCTGTCAAGTTGGTTAAGTATATTCAATCGGTTCATTACTTAACCATATCAAATCATCGTGTTTGATTGGTTAAGTACATTCAAGCGGTTCATGAGTTAACCCTATCAAATCATTGTGTCAAATTGGTTAAGTATATTCAAATAATTCATGGCTTAACCCTCCCACTTATCATGCTAAGTTGGTTAAGTATTATCTATATGTTCAAGTTGACTTAACCCTTCCCATTCGTCAGATTACATTGGTTAATTGTCATTAGTCTAGTCATATTACTTAAATCACCCATTGGTCTGATTAACAGTAATGTTGGTTAAGCCCACACTTATAAGTTTTACATGTTCTTAACTTATACTGGTTAGGTCCACATTTACATGTCAAATTTCCATGTCATCCCACCTAACCCTCTAACCATACCTACGTCTTACTATGGTTAGTATTCCTTAATTCATTTATTATGACGAACGAATCATGACCTCTCACATTAGACTGTGCACTTTGTGGCCACTGGATTTGCCGGGCGGTTCTAGGCAGATTTACACCACAAACTGAGTCTAACCTCGTGTCATAAATCGTTACGCCTACAATTTGACCTTTGACCTCTCACATTAGACTGACACTTTTTGGCTACTGGATTTGCCGGGCGGTTCCGGGTAGATTTACACCACAAACTGAGTCTAACCTCGTGTCAAAGGTTCATTAATGGTCGTATTCCCCCCGAAACCCCAATATCAGTTCATGTGTTTATCATATAGAAATGTTCATGTTCGTGTTCAAGTCAATTATCCAATACACAGTCATTTTCATGTTTCAATTTCCCAACTTTACATATTAATAAACATATGCCCAAGTTCCAAAATTACATGCCAATCTATATATATATATATATATATATATATATATATATGTACACCCAATTCTAGTTAGTTTACATACGTCCAATTCTTGCCTATTTACATGTATGCCAGGTTTATGCCATTTTACCCATATCAAGTTCTAGCCAAGATTACATGTATCAAGTTTCATGTCCAAATAAACCCAAATCAAGATTCATGATGTAGTTATCCCAAACTATAATCCTTTTTATTTCAATACACGCCAGTTACCCAAATTCATATTTATACCAATTATCAAGTTTATAATTGCTTTTAGGTTCAAAGTCCCAATTCTACTTATGCCCAATCATAAACCTAATCTTTTGATTTAATTTACATAGGCCCGAACTCGTGATCTGATTTACATGCTAATTCATTATGCCCACTTCATGCCAATTCAATTATGCCAATGGCCAAACTTGCAATTTCAATTATATTGACAATACCCCAAATTCCCAATTTCATGTTATGCCATCAATTTTACCAAACATATATATCCAATACAGACAACATTCCCATATTTCCCCGTATTCAATCGTACGCAAATCGCGGTTTAGGCCTAGGTCCGAAATTGACCTAGGTTCATCAAAAAATAAATAAATAGGGGAAGGTAGAATTTTGCATAAAAATAAGATCAGAGAGAAAAACATCATTACAGGCATAAAGATTACAACTGGATAATAAATTCAACATGAATCAAGAAAACTGATTTACAACAGGTTGAATAGGTCATGAACTTGACATGAGAATAAAGATAGACAAGTCTCAAGAACCCAAGATTCAAGAAGCAACAGGAATGGGTCCGAATCAAATAAACATACTTAAATTCAATTCCACTTTATTCCATGGCCATATTATAATTAAATGTTTAAATCTAAAAACAACTAAACTTACAGAGCATGGCAAATGAATTAAGAACTGAATTTGTTGTAAAAAATGTCGCGGCATTGTTGATTTATTGTCTTGAATCATTGTAGAAGCCTTGTTCTTTGAATTGATTTGAGTTTGAATATCTGTACTTTGATTTGGAGACGGCGGCCATGGTTCAAGAGGTATTTTAGCAGCATAATGGTGTAAGAATGATTTGATATGAATTAGTTTAGGTCTAAGGGTGTTTTTATAGGTGTAGCAACTAGTTTAGGCCCTTAGATCAACCCTAGAATTAATTTGTACCATCAAAACTTGTCTCAGGCTTCATAAATGAGTTCTGGGTCAAAACAGGCCGACTAGGGGGATAAGTCGACACTATGGTCGACCTGGGGGGGGGGGGGGGGGGGGTAAGGTCGACCCCCTGGTCCAGTGCTGCCTGAAAACTACTGAAACTTGTACATGCCATAACTTCTTCATCCGGACTCCGATTTTCGAAAATTCGGACTCTATTTCATGTAAGATTTTGAGACGAACGCAATGGCATAACCCGTTTCCCTTGATTATTATTTTAAAAATTAATTATACCATGATTTCTAGTTTCAACAAGTTATTAAAATTCGGGTTGTTACAGAGTGCTATGGGGTGAGCTGTTGCGGTCAAAATGTGGTCAACGATGGGTATATTTCCCTAGACTGGAACTTGAACGAGGAGAAAATGTGTTGATACAGTAGGTTACGGTTTGGTTCGTTTAAGAAAAAAGAGGAGTGAGCGCGAGTTTATGTCTGTAGAGTAGGTGATGAACTGCTGTTCAAAACAGTTAAAGGTAATATTTTGTTTGAAATTTTGGGGCTTTCTCAGACAAAAACGGGTCGGTATCCTACTGTAATAGTTCAAAGGAGTTGGAAGTCGTAACCCAGACATGTCACGCGATTTGGATATTATGAGGAAGAAAGTAACGATAGGGTACATATGCGGTAAAGGATTAGTGTACGAGTTTGATTTTTAGTAGAGGAGCCATAATGATTTGTTGATGGAGGATCGAAAAATGGTATTTCGGGTTACTGAGTGGTTCAAATCAGTTTGGAGAAGGAGTGCGGGCGGGTGTTCATGAATGAAGATGGGCTGACTTCGAAAGGTTAAGCCCGATTTGTTATAAAAGGAATTAAATTTATTTTAATTTAAAATAGTAAAAATTTATATGAGGTACAACTTATTCATACGATATCAAAAATTGACAAAACAAGATCCATTGGGATCGTATGGATGGTGGTTACACACTGGAACTGACTAGGAGTGAATTGGAGCTCGTTACAATTTATAGTGAAATAAATTGTCTGTCTGAATCAACTTACAATTATCGTTATTTAACGATGATCGTCCAATGTGAGTAAAACTCACCAACTCTACCAGTCCCTATTTTTATAACATATATTTAGAACCAACAAATGATGATTGTTGTGTATTGACTGTTTGGTTGAACTGCTAAGTAATTGGTTGAAATTATAGATCTGGTTATATATAAATATATATATATAAATAAATAAATAAATATATATATATAAATTGATTCTGTTTAGCAGAATATTTCATAGTGAAATGAAATTGATGTTAATTATACATTTTAGCATCTGTGGATGCAGGGAAACAGGTCGGAGGAATCCAACTAGATTCCTCAACATTTATTTTACTGTTTGTCATATATTGAAATATATGATGTGATATATAATCTGTGTTGATTACGTGTGTTGAATGATACCGATCATTGTTATTTGGGTATTTTAAATATTGTAAGAAATACTAGAATGTAGAAAAGGGGATTTTCAAAGTGTATTTTGAAAATAAAGTATATTTATAAAATCAATGGATTTTATATATAAAAGGAAAAGGATTATATAAAAGGAAAATATTTGTGAGATTTTCAAAGTGTATTTTGAAAATAAAGTATTTATATAAAATTAGTGGATTTAATATATAAAAGGAAAAGGATTATATAAAAGGAAAATATTTATAAAACAAATATAAAAGGTAAATATTTGTGAAATAAATATAAAAGGAAAATATTTGTGAAACAAATAGGAAAGGAAATAGTTGTGAAACAAATAGGATAGAAAAGGAGATAGTTAGAAATTAAATAGAATTGAAAAGGAAATATTTAGTTAGAAAATAAATAGAGTTATAAAAGGAAATATTTATTTATGAAATAAATAGAGTCATAAAAGGAAATTTTAAATGAGATTTAAGTGTTAGAAATAAAAAGGAGATTTCATATGAATAATTCTATAAATAGAATTTGGAAATGGAATACTATTTTGAAATATGAAGTCAATCTTAATAGAGTCAATTGAAAGGAGTTAATCGATTAGAGTTAATCGATTAGAGTTAATAGAATTAGAGTTAATCGAATAGAGTTAATTGAATAGAGTTAATCAAACAAGAGTTAGTCGAATATTAGTTAATCGAATAGAGTTAATTGAATAGAGTTAATCGAACAAGAGTTAGTCGAATACTAGTTAATCGAATAGAGTTAATAGAATAGAGTTAATTGAACAAGAGTTAGTCGAATATTAGTTATTCGAATAAAGTTAATTGAATAGAGTTAATCGAACAAGAGTTAGTCGAATATTAGTTATTCGAATAGAGTTAATTGAATTAGAGTTAGTCGGATTAGAGTTAATCGAATATAGATTATTTGAAAATGAGTTATCGAATATTGGTTATTCGAAAGAGAGTTAATCGAATATTGGTTATTCGAAAGAGAGTTAATCGAATATTGGTTATTCGAAAGAAATTTAATCGAATATTGGTTATTCGAAGAAATTTAATCGAATATTAGTTAATCGAATAAGAGTTAGTCGAATATAAGTTAATCGAATATTGGTTATTTGAAAGAGAGTTAATAGAATATTGGTTATTCGAAAGAAAGTTAATCGAATTTTAGTTATTCGAAGAAAGTTAATCGAATATTAGTTAATCGAATAAGAGTTAGTCGAATATTAGTTAATGGAATAGGAGTTAATCTAATAGAGTTTATTCGAATAGAGTTAATGGAGTTAATCGAATATAGTTTATTTAAATAGAGTTAAAGGAGTTATCGAATATAGTTTATTCGAAAGGAGTTAATCGAATATAGTTTATTAGAAAGGAGTTAAGTGATAAAAGTTAATGAATTAAAGTTAATCGAGTTAAAGTTAAAGGAGTTAGGGTTAATTGATTTGAGTTAATCGAGTTATATTTTGGAGTTAGATATTTCAGAAGTAGGGATTATAAAGCTATAGTTATAATCAATGTTTTTCAATAGAGAAGCAGATTTGTACATAGAATCCAAGAGTTATGTAAGGAAGTTTGTTAAAGATTTAAAAGGTGAACTTTGTCTATTTCGAGGTTAGAAATGTTGTTCAGTTAAGGTCTGAGAGGTAGTTATACCCTAACTTGATTGACTTCGTTATTAACTAAGGAATGTTTAAGGTTTGACAGCTAAGATTGGTTAAGTGAATTTAGTTAACGAGTATAATGGTTTGAGTTGGCATAGCGATGTTTGATTTAAACATCTGTTTAAATGCAATGTAGGAGTTTTGGAAATGTTTTGCAAATAAGAATCAGAAATGTTTTCTAATATAGAAAATAAAAAATGGAAATGTTTTCCAATGTTAATAAGATATATTTTCTAAATTTAGAAAATAAGAAATGTTGAATATATGGAAATAGGAACAGGGAAATGGATAATTGAATGACAAATTAAATTAAAGTGGATCAGTGTTGATTGATGATTTTCTCGGTAAGATTTCCATTTGGAAATATGACCGTTGTTTGTACACATGTTTTCCATTAATAGTTAATCACCGAGTATCGAAGATTTTGACCATTTCCGTTGTCAATACGGAGAGACCGGGATCAGATTCATTTTCTAAAAACTACTCTGTATGGGCATAAGCGTTGCGAATCAAATATGATGGAGATAATTGAAGACGGAGTTATGCAAGGGCTGTTCTGGCGATCCTAGGTAGAAACTGCCTAAGATGGATTTAAAGAATAGTACTTCGGTTTGTCCAGTCCTAGGACGACCTATATGGAATAATGGCTGATAGAGTACATTTAATAGATCGCATAAGTTGATCTCTTCAAACATATTTATGTTTGGTGGTGGAGGAATTCATTTCTCTTAGCTGTATACCCGTTGTATTTTTAGGGAAATCAATTTGTGATTTGGCGGGTATGACGATGTGACATTCCAAGTGAATAATTGTGTGATCTGTCAGAGATAAGCGCGGCTTCTACCCTCACAACCGGGAAATGACAAAAATCGGGCAGGCAGCATGGCTAAGTGGTTGGCTACCAATTAAGGTGTATTATCACCTATCTAGAGATATTCATTTCATTCTTTAATCTATTGATGCTGTCCTATTCGGGAAACGGTTGCTGATCCCAATCATTGGTAATATACATTCGATACACTCAAGAGAAATGAGTGGTCGGTCATGTGTGGCCGGGTTGCAAGATGTTCTTGTTGAACCCAGTGTATTCCTCTCTAGAGGTACACTATCGGAAGGTGGTTCCATACTTTGGAAATCCATTATCCAATAAGTGCTCGTGGTTTTAATTGTATACTATGTATGTAGAATGTGAGATGAAAGCATTTCTGCTAGATGATTATTATATTGCGGTTGATAGATACTATTATAATATCAATGATTTTTGATATAAAGACTATTGTTTCTTTCAAAAGTATTTGAAAGTTAAATTAAATTGATTTGGGTTCTCATAAGGGAAAAACCTGTTCCGTTATACGGCGTGGTCTTATGAGATATCGTTTAATTGCTCAAACTGTTTTAAACTGTTTTACTCATACCAGTTCCATAACTGACCCAGAGTTTGTTTTATTTTGTTTTCCCTAAACTCATGGGTGTCCAATTTTGTACGGGCAGTCAAGTAGTCAGGATTTTACAGATATACCTGGAGAGCTTGGAGCAGGAGACTTCAGGATTATATAGCTATAGTTATTTCCGCTGTGTTGTTAGTGTTGTACTCTGATAATGTTATTGTATACATATATTGATTTTGTTTCAAGGATATGTTATCTAGTATATGTTGTTCGTTCCGTTGTGAGATTCGTGTTTACTCTGATGTTGTATGTTCTTCTTCTTCTTCTTCTTCTTCTTCTTCTTATATTCTAAGTTTCTATCTTATCTATTCTCACCCTCTAATTTCTTTCATGGACTATCCAGTGTTTACGATGCTTGGATAGTCAACATTGAGTTTATGTCGATAACCAGGATCACAAATTCCCCGGGTCGTTACATCCTTAGTGTGTTTTCAGCCCCATTTGTTAAGTATTGTATATGATCGTTATGTGGATATTCGTTTTGCTAATAGAACATACGTCCATTTTCAACGTTTACAATATTTGTTGGATTTGCCTCTATATTTGACAAGTTACGAATACAATAACAAAGTTAATTTTGTAAAACATTTCATTTTAAATGATTCTCAAAATTTCAAAAGCGCTTCCTTTATGTTACCTGTGTACACGCAATTGTATACTGTTTGGGAATCTAAAGCGAAGCGCTGCTGAAATTTTGTTGTATCGTTTAAATTGAAAAAATTTACGTGACTCAGTTACATTATTGTATTTGTAATGGGATGTAGGATGACCCATCAGCAAAGTACAAATGATCAACTAACATAACATTCACCAATAAAATTGTTATAATAAAATATCAATGCAAATTTATATTAATTATCTAATTAGGGTAAATGGACAATTACTTTACTAATTGGAGCTGAATGTACAAACAACGAAGGGAAACTACAGCCTCAATAAGTAAACATTTTAATAATGGTGTCTACGTGTTTATTGATTTCACTTTATGTAATAATGGAAACAATGAAACCATTATCCATGTTCCAGATGCAAATTGGTAAGGCATTTGTTACCAAAAATGGTTAGATTTCATTTGCACCAGTACAGTTTTGTGCCGAACTATTTGGTTTGGGATCGTCATGGAGAACTCTTAGCATCTACCCCTACACAAGTAAAGGAGGTAATGAGTAATGAAATTGCTATGATAAATCTCATAAAACATGTGATTGAAGATCCTATACGTTCAGTGTTCACTATTTTACAATTTACTGATGACGCTTATGATGTTGAAGAAGAATCAAATGCTAGAGACAAAAATAAATAAATGATTTGTTAGATGCTGCAAAAATATTCTTTAGGAAGGTTGTACATGCGGAACCCAATTATCTGTAACTGATGAATTCATTGCGATGAAATCTAAATACAACCTCACAGAAGCTGGATTTACAACTATTGTACAAGATTTGAAGCGGCATAAGCCTCCCAATAATTTAATGTGCTAAAATTGTTATGAAGTAAAAAAAAATGATGTTGGCTTTTCGTTTACCTTATGAAAAAATAGATACATGACTAAACGTTTACATGCTATTTTAAAAGGAAGATATCAACTTTAAGAATTATAAAATATGTAATTAAAAAATGTACAAATCAAGGAAGAAAACCGAAAAGGAAGTGCCGTATAAACATATGCATTATTTACCTATTACTCCTAGATTTCAAAGGTCATATGCATTTTTAATAATTGTGCAACATATGAGATGACACAATGTGAGAGCAAAGGAAGAAGGTACTTTAACACACCCAACTAATAAGGAAGCATGAATTTTTTTACTAGAAATGTCCCATTTTGCATCTGAGAGTTGTAATGTTAGTGGTTTATATACGGATGAATTTTCACCATTTTCTCATTGTGGTGCTAAATATTCCGTTTTGTCCTGCAATTGTCACACCTTATAATTTATCTTCGTGGATGTATATGAAAACTGCTTATATGTTTCTCACAGTTGTCACTTTTGATCATGATGATCCAACACAAGGAGCTGATGTTTATATTTACAACCTTTGATTGAAGAATTAAAAACATCGTGGTATGAAGGAGTAGAAACATATGATATTTCCCTAAAAAAAGAATTTTCACATGTAAGTTTCTTTATTGTGGACAATCAGCGATTTTCCTGCATATGCTATGTTTTCAGGTTGGAGTACGACTTGCTGTCTAGCTTATCCTTACTGCATGGAAGTAATACGAGCATTATCTTTACCATATGGAAAGAAAATTTCATGATTTGACTGTCGTTGATGTTTTATTCATATTAATCATCCTTTTAGAAGAGACGAATTTTTTTTACAACTAAAGGCATGAAACTTTGAGATCACCTGTGGTTTGGTCAGGCGAAGATATTTATGAACTTGTAAAGGATTATCCAAAGATACATGAAACCGGAGAACAAATTGAAATTCACGATAAATCATGGATTCATAATTGGTGCAAACAAAACATATTTGGAAGTTACCTTATTGGAAAAATCTTATAATTTGTCATAATATTGACGTGATGCATAATGAGAAAAATGTGTTTGACTATGTGTTTAATACAATTTTGAATGTCAAAGGGAAGACGAAAGTTGATTCGAAATCACGACGTGATATCGATGTAATACGTAATTGTCCTATGCTTTGTATAATGCTAAATGACATAAAAAACCAAAAGCGTGCGATGAGCTAGACAATAAGCAAGTTAAAATACTTTTACAATGGATGGAAGGATTGAATTCCGGACGGTACATCTTCTAATATTCGTAGATGTGTCGAATGTAAGAACAATAAGCTTAGTAGGTTGAAAAGCCATGATTTTTATGTTATGATGGAAAATTTATTGCCTTCCATTTTCAAAGAACTGTAGCCTGTAAAAGTTTGGACTGTATTTAGTCTGTTTTATAAAGAGATTTGTTGTACTATATTAAAAATAGATCATCTACGTAATGGTGAGGAAGAAATCACTATGTTTCTCTGCAAACTGAAAAAAACACATTTCCTTTACAGGTTTTCAATGTTATGGGGCATTTACCTGTTCATCTTCCACTAGAAGCACGTCTTGGAAGGCTTGTGCAATATGGATGGATGTATCCATTTGAAAGGTATATTAATATTTAGTTCATTAAATATTGGTTAAATAAATATATAAAAAATTATTTTAAATTAATGCTTAATAGGTACTCAAATCATCTAAATAAAAAAGTGAGACAGAAAGCTCGCGTTCATCGAAGAAGAAGCGATATTTTTTCTTCTCATTATTTTAGTGATCATATGAACATGCTATTTGGTATTGCTATGAGTAACGATAAAGGAATTAATCAAAATGGTTGTCAAGCGACTTTATCTAGTTTAAAAAACATGGTCGGCATGCTGGTAAATGTGTGGAAGTAAGGTTGGGTGATAGAGATTATCATGCAGCACACACGTATGTTCTTGTCAACTACTCTGAAGTTACACCATTTGTTAGAAAATATACTTTTATTCACCGTAGTACATTTATATCATTTATACGTGCGTATGTACAAATATGCATATGTGTATCTTAATCATAATGTAATATTTGTCCTATAATTGCAACTTTTATGAATCATAACATCCGAACGACGATATCGGCAAAGAACTCACTACTTGGTATTCCAATTACGTTTTCCTTACTAAAAATTGTGCTGTAGACGAATGATTGAAACATTTAGCCATGTGACCATAAAGAAAAGCCAAGACCTATCCAATATTCTTTTTTAATGGATATATATTTAACATCAAATAATATGGTGCTGAAAATTTAACTAACAAAATTTGTTTATTTGTTAAAGGTAGTGATGATCCCAATGACCATATAAATGATTTTTATGGTGTCCTAGCAAAGAATTTACAATTGACATATTTCACATGACCCGCGAAGAAGTACTTTTGTTTAAATGTAACTGGTTCAACAACGTTCCAGGTCCTAGAAACGTGCACCCAAAATATAATATTATGAAAGTAAAACATACTTGGCTTCGTTATAAGTACGAACCTTTTGTGCTTGCCAAACAAGTTCATCAAGTCTATTACGCTCATTATCTATCTGTAAGAGAGATAAAATTGATTGGTCGGCTGTTTTTAAAATAAAGGCAAAGTTTACATTTGATGGACAAAATATTCCCGACGAAAAAGCTTTTCAAGCTGATGTCGAGGAAAATAGCAGAATACCAATAACCAATTATCAAACAGATATTGAACCTTTAAACAACGAATCAAATGCATTAAATGAAGCATTTGAGACTACAGAGGAACAAAATACAGAGTATGACACGAAGTCAAAATCCGAAAGTAAAGAGGACTGATTAATAATCATCATTTTAAGAAGGTAAATTTTTTTAACGTTATGTTGTTTTCATCAAAATGATATGTTAGGCTAATATATTATATATCAGATAGTCTTCTTATGTTATGCCATAATATTTGTTTTACGTAGTCCTTTTATGTTATGCTATAATGTTTGTCTGTAACAGGTACTATAGATATGTCGTCACGTCAACGTATATATTCACATTATGGATCTCCTTCTACTTCTCAGAGAGGTGCAGGTCCTCTAACAAGTGGTGATAGCGGTGGTCCGTCGTTGGAGCTAGTGCGTCCCTTGCCGTGGCTTAAGCCAATAGCAAATGAAGGGTAAGTATTAAGTTTCAAAATTAAAATTCATTTCAATAAAATATATTATAAATATATATAGTAGTCATAATTTTTTCCATTTAACACAGTGGCTTTGAGTTAAAGCCATCCACCATTGTCCTGGGGATATAACAATAGGCTTACATAAGTCGCATGACGTCGTGTTGGCCTAAGTGGACCTTGATTCCCGATACTGTTATGTACACTATTTGGCAGGATTTTTTGGTACGTGTGATATATCAATTGTTACATTAAGTAGTCATGTATACTGTTTTTTGTATGTCTTACTTCTAAGGTTTAAATATCAATCCATCTTTATAAGGATATGAACCATTCGTATTTATACTATTTCTCAAACATCCAAGGTTCAATAAATCTTCAAGAATCTGATATTTCCCTCGTATAATGCCATTGCACTAGTAAAGTTGACAGAAATGTTAAATAGCATAAAATCATATGGAAAAAAGCCGAGTTGGATAAGCGCTAATGTGTGCGATGACTTTGTCACTTAGTGGTTCAACGAGGAGTTTTAGATAAATTTATTGCATATTTAATTTAAATTGATCTTCTTAATTAATATATAAATTAGAATTGTGAAACATTGTTTTCCAACTTAAATTTACAGAGCAAGTCTCAAAGAAATTCTGCAAATAGGAGCAAGAACTCCGTTATACATCGTGGTCGTTTCAAGCCGTTTCAGCATCATCACGAGGACTTGGTATATTTATTTATTAAACACTTGATGGTTTTAAGTTCTAAGTTGTTAAAAGATAGATTATATAATGATATATATATATTTATATGTATACATATTTCAGGAGAGACAGCGCAACACTCTCCTGTCGTATTGGGATGTTTTCGAGCATATTCATCTGGTGAGTCAGACCGATGATTTAGGCTTAGTTCCCAGCTCCTCAGACCATGATGACAAATCACATACTTTATATGTAAGTATAACATAGTTAACTTGGTTTCAGCAACAATAGACACAGATTCTGGAGGACACTGGATGGGCCGACTTGACTGTTGATGAGGAGGATACAGTTTCTGAGGTGGTCATGGATTCACCAACCCTTGATAGCTTTAATGCCCCAAACCCTTAATGTTATCCTAATATAAAAATATGGAGCGTTGTAGGTATAAAGACAATAAACATCACAATGACTAAGATTTCACAAAACATAAAAAAAATTCACAGCGGAAGAAGAATATCAAAGTAATAAAACAAGTCTCATTATTTCAAACAAACCAAATTATTTTAATATAATATGTCTCAAATCTTGGTAATGATTATAATATCAGTGTATATAAATAGTAATAACCCTAAATAGCTTAAAAATACAAGCAAACTGTCAAAAGAAATAAGAATAGTAGTTCATCTCTGCAAGAGACTTCCAAGTTAATATCTGCTAAGCAATCCAAGCTACACACTTTCTCCCTAAGAGCCTGAGGGAAGAAAAGGGAAAGAAGAAAAGGAGAAAATGGGTCAGACAAAAAGTCTGGTGAGCTATAGTAGTTCCTACAGGACTGATAAGTGAAGAAAAGTAGATAAATTAGTAATCTAGTGTCATCAAAAGGGGTAAATGTCTATGCACACCTAAAAGTGAACAGTATAGAATAAGGGTATCACAAAAGATAACATGTAAATATATACATGTATATATATATATATATATGTGTGTGTGTGTGTGTGTGTGTGTGTGTGTTCTCCTTCGAAAGGCTCAGTAATGATGATGACTGTTTTGCACTCCAACAAGCAGAACAAATTAGGTAGAGAATTCCTAATACTACCCAAATGAATGGCTGCGATGAATCATAGACAACCTATGACCACTATGGGTTTAGGTTTATCTGGCCTTTACACATTAACGATTTAACATAACCTTATCCATAGGTGTGAAAATGGCTTTTGCCCCTAAAGCGAGGTAGTGCATGCACACTGACTTGCAGGAACACACTCACACCCTCTCAATTGGACCGACTTACATCTACACCGTAGCATGGTGCGTGCCCTTACCTCAAGTGAGACCAAAATGATTAAAAGGTATGCTATTGGAATGAATCCCACACAGCTTGGCTCGAATCACCCCAACCCTTGATTTAGCTAAGCTCGACAATGAGGAGTACTGGGCATATAATTGTAAATTAACATGTTTATATTAAAGCTCGACAACAAGAAGTAATAGGCTAAACATGACAACAAGGAGTACTGGGTTCATACTACAAATTAACATGTTTATATCAAATCCCGACGACAAGGAGTACCAGGCTAAAGTCGACAATAAGGAGTACTGGGTTCATACTACAAATTAACATGTTTATATTAAAGTACGACAATGAGGAGTACAAATTTATACCCGACAACAAGGAGTACTGTTTTATCATTACCAATTAACATGTTTATATTTATTATGATTTCAATTTATCATAATAATGTCATTTTTCTAATTTCAATCTGCTTTTGTCAAATTCTGTCATATAGGCATTGATTCAGTCTAATTACTTTTATTTCAACCTTTCCTTTATAATTTGTAGTTTGAAACATATTAAACCTTTAGCCTCAATTCTGATTATTTTATTCAATGTATTTTATTCCCTGAATCCAAATGCAAAACAAAAAAAAAACGAGAAATAATCCAACACAAATATTAGGATTACAGGTTCATGCCTATTTTCAATGTATTCATATGTTCTTTTTAGGCATATGTTTAGTGCAATTGCAAAATCTAAAAAGAAATAGAAAAAGGAGAGAGAAAGAGATTCGGAATAACAAATCATAGAAATTATGAGTATAATTTGCAGAAGTAAACAGAGGAATTCAGAAAGAAAATAAAACAACCGTAATAATCCAAATATAAGAATAGAGAATAATCTAAATCCAAAATAATTACAATTACTCGTTTATCACTAGTACAAAAGTGGGCATATTCGACACTAATTTGTGTGCATTATATGAAAATTGTGGCGAAAGCTATGCTTTCTTTGATCTTCTGCAGCAAAATTCATATGTTGTTGCATTAGACGTGAATGGAGTGTTGCGGTTGGAATTCTTGTGCTGTGACGTGCAACACCAGTTCAAAGTGTTGCTTTACATAAATACATGTCAGGTCAGCGATCCACGTTATCAGTTTAAACAAATAAATAATCGTAGATGTTGATTAATCCAATGGTTCAAACATATCCCTGCTTCAGTTTAGTGAAAATTTGGCGTGATCTTTTACACATTCACGAAATACTTCCCCCAAAACAAATTTCTCTCGTACTCTTCCGTCTATACATTTCTCTCTCCACGAAATCCATCCACGAACACCTCCGATTGCAACTCTACCTCCATTACAAACTATAAACCTCTGATTGCTCCTGTTTTACGAACTTTACACCTCCGATTTGGATCAATTAGAACAATTACAAGTAGTAAAGGCTTCATCATTTTGGTTTTATTTAGATGATTTCATCTCTAACTTATTTTGGTCTACGTTCAAAGTCTCTAGGTGATTTGGGTATACCGATTGCCTTAAATTATGGTTTTTTATACTTGAAGTGTTGTATTTATATGTTTGCATGTTTTGAAATTGTGCAAGTTCTGTATTTTTATGTTTGCCCAACCATTGACATGTATTGGTACATTATGCCTATTTTGGAAGGTGGAAACAAAATTTAGAGGACAAAAGAAATCCAATTTAAATATCTATTTCTGTTTGTAGTTAAATAATGTTTACTTCACTTCCCACATCATATGACTACGAAGATACCCTGGGCATGGGTGATCAATGACTGTCAAACACATCATCACCAGAAACTCCTGTTTATTTTTATATAGAGATGCAAGAAAGGCACTATGATGATTTGCATGATTATGAACTAGAGCAAGAAGAACTCCGGAGACAATGGCGAGAAGAAGAACGACGTGAAGAAAGGGCGATGTGATGACAAAGTCGTGCTGCCTTGCATCGTCAGCATCAAAACAACCAAGTCGTTAACGAACAACAAGCTGACTCACCAATAATAATGTGTGATTGTGGGTATGCCACTATAGAAGATGTTATTTCGATTGGATTCAACATTGGTCGTTGTTAGTTTAGAGTCATGTTTTTCCCACAGGGCGTACCTGTTGGCGGTGGAATGACCACCAGTTTCCAAGTTGAGCCGCTGAGTATGCAAATGAGTTATAACATCAACTTACAACGCTGCAAAATCGAGTTATTAGTTTTCGAACTGACATTAGTAGACTTAACGACCAACTTCAAGGGCTAAACATTAGAAGACAAAACTGAATTATTGCATCGTTCTTTGTAGTAGGTACAACTGTATCGTCTTTGTATCACCTGTATAGTCTTTGTATCTGTACTATTTGTTTTTGTTCAATTATGTAATGTTATGAATTTATGTTCAGTATCCTTAGTTGCTTATTTTATTTATTCTATAATTCAATTCCAAAAATTAGTGATAGTTCATATCGAAACAATCTTCTTTGTATCATCGCACTGATTGTAAATTATTAATTTGTTTTGCTTTTATTTCTAATTTAATCAAACCTTACAGGGTATCCCTTGTTCGTGTCTTGAAACTGTTAGTGTTATCAAATTTAGTCGTACTAGGCCTTGGTTAGATTGTGGCAATGGATAGTGAGTATTACATATGGATAGGACTTCCGAGATTGAGTGTAGAATATGTAAGAGGGTAACAGATTTTCTAAGAAATGCATTTCCATTTATAAAGTAGGCGATGAGATAAAGTGCTCCTGCAAAAAATGTACAGAATGTAATTGGTATTGTGAAAATGTCATATACGATCATTTTATTTTTAATGGGCCTTCTCCATTACATGCCGGGTGGATTCCTGAAGTTTCACACATAAAATTAATAGGTGTTGATGAAAATATGGATTGTGCAACGGAGATGGATTTTGAGGATAATTTTGATGTGATGTTCAAATGTGCAGGTTATAAATTTGGTCAAAATCCCCGAGACTTCGAAGTAGAACCAAATCCAAAGGCCGAGAAATTTTATCGGCATGTTAAAGAAGGATAAAAACAGTTATATCCTGACTGTACTAAATTTTCTCGACTAAGTTTCTTGATCAGGCTTTATCATTTAAAGTGTGCTTATGGAATTAACGAGTCTGCGTTTGGGGAATTACTAAAGCTTATAAAAATGCCCAACTGCCTTTGTCTTCCTATGCTGCAAAGAACGTCATTAAGGATTTAGGTCTTGATTACCATAAAATACATGCTTGCCCAAACCATTGCATGTTATATTGGGCAGAGAATAAAGATAAAGAGGCCTGTGACATTTAATGTTTTTCGAGGTGGTCTGTAAAATAAAAAGAAAACATCGTTGATAATAATGATCCACCAAAGTCGATTCCTAAAATGCCGGCAAACATTATGAGGTACTCTCCACTAAGACCAAGGTTACAAAGGATGTTTATGTGCAAATAATTTTCAAAACTTATGAGATGCACCAAGTGGAACGAAAAGAAGATGGAAAACTAAGACATCCGGCTGATGGCGTGGCGTGGAAGATGATGGATGCTCGCTATCCTAATTTTTCATCAAAAAATCATAATATTAGATTGGGTCTAGCATCTGATGGATTTAATCCATATCGTTCAATGAATTCAAGTTATAGTGAATGGCCAATTGTGTTGGTAAACCACAAGCTTCCGCCTTGGTTATGTATAAAACAAGAGATTTTGATTCTTTCAACATTAGTATCTGGTCCAGATTCTCCAAAGAACAGTCTTGACGTGTATATGTAGCTTTTAATTGTGGAATTGTAAGTGTTATGGAATGTTGGCGTCGAAACTTATGATTCCTTGATAGATGGGAATTTTGATTTATGAGCAAGCGTCTTATAGACCATTAGTGATTTTCCGAGATATGTCATGTTTTCAGGTTGGAGCACGAAGGGGAAACTACCATGTCCAGTATGCCATTATGAAACTTCTTCAAATTATTTGAAGCACTAAAAAAATGTGTTATACGCACCAAAGATAGTTTCTTGATCCGACACATAAGTGGAGGCCGGATAAGAGGAGATTTGAGGGCGAAACTGAAATGGAGAGCATTCCAAAAGTATTAACAGGAACAGATATTGAAGAGTTATTGCGAGGGTTCAAAAATCAGTTTGGAAAGTCCACATGGACCCCACTACCATGACCTGGAAGCCAGGCTCTGGCTTTTGCTTAAGGAAACTCTATATGTAGTTGCACTAAATTCATATATTTTTGCAATAGGGTTATAATACAACACTTTATTTCCATGGCCGTAGATGGGTAAAAGCATTGCCTTAGAGGGATAATGCAACGGCCGTGGATGCTACGCCCCCTAGTGTTGCCTATTTGAAAAAACGGCATATGACAATGTTTTTTTGATCTACGGCCACATAAAAATAGTGCCGAATATGACCACTTTAGGAATCACTAAAAACTCACCTATGAAATGCAAATCCAAAGACCTAGGTAGAAAACCCTTTAAATCTATGTATAAACAATACTCCAATTTGTGTGTGAACAATCCCCTTTTAGTTTGGAGAAGAAAGGTGTGGTGGAGGCTAAGAAGTGAAGAATGAGATTTGTAGGGAACGGAGGATTAATGTAACTTATTTATAGATGTGGTAAGAAATTTTAGGCCTTAGGAAAATTAGATTTTTGATCAGAACCCTTAAAACCACGTCAGAAAAAAGGTTCTTGAAGACTCCAACAATATCGAAGTGTGCCGCCACGAAAACATTCCTGGCTGAATTAACTAAGTCGTCCTACCTTCCAAATGGATCGACCAGAGGTTGATCCAGGGATCGACCCAGGAGTCAACCAACTTGGGGTCTGGGTCTCCCAGACAATCACGTTAATTGCGTGATTAATTTATGTTATTTCGTTTAGTTTTTATTTTAATTCTTATCTTGAAATTCAAACATCAACTGGTCATAACAGTTAGGGACTGAGATGTTGATGATGATGGTTTTAATGGCAACAACCTTGTTTCAACTTTGTTTCAATTATTATTGTTATAAAATATATACTAAATGTTCTATTGTTTGTATTCTTTTCCTCTACTGCTTGTTTTGCTCTTACCTCACATGGGATGTTTGAAGCCACCTTTCCCTGTTCATACTTGTGGCAGATCTGATGACATTTGGTCACGTCAATGGAGTAGCCTGGCTGCCAAGCATGTCATCTTCGTATATTATGTGCTATCTTTCAGTTTTACCTAGTACATTTATGTACTATGTATTTGTTGTAATGTGTCCAGTTTTATACGTATGTAACTTTTCTTCTTTTTGAAGAACGAAATGTAATATGTTAAAGTCTCCCTGTGTGGAATTTTTGTTATAGTCTAGTTATTTTAGGCTAGCTCCAGGGCAATAAGCTTGGCTGGTTGAGTGGAAGGAACACTATCAATTCTATATGCAGTGGACGGACCACCTTCAAAACCGAATTAGTTGATTGTCAACTACAATCATCTGTAGTATACTATATTTTTTATTATTAATTATAATAAAAATGTGTTTTGGGTCACCAAAAAAACAGACGGCTTTGCCCAAAAAAGATATGTTAATATGTTATATAGAACTTGAAATAATTTAAAATTTTCAAACATTTGATATTGTTATAAAATATAAATTTATATATCTTTTATATATAGTTTAAACATACGTAGTCTAACTTATATATATTTTTCACCCATAATTACATAAAGATTTGAGTTACGTTATAACACATGCAATTTCAAATTAGATACCAATTTTGATTTTCTTATTTTATTAGATTTATAAAACTTTTATATTTAAACTTAATATTTTTGTATATAAAACGTATTTTTATGTCTTAGATATATAGTTTAAAATATAAGAAGTTATAATTTTATAGTTTACTTTATATAACTAGATTTTATCCAAAAATAATTTTGTTATAATTATAGATTTTATATTGTAATAATTTTATGATTTTAGGTTTTAACATTTTAATGCTTCTTTAGCAAATTAATTTATTTTGATTTCTACAGTATAAATCTAAAATTAATTTGTATTAAAAGAATAATGCGTATCTCACAATAAATTAATTGTTAAGTTCTTTTTAACATTTGTTTATATATATAAGTATGAATATACCATAATAGTTTATTTCATATGATAAAATTTATGTTCTCTTTAAAAAGAACATCAATATTTTCTATATTATTTTTTAAAGGAAATACCCTACTAAAATTATTTAAATCAATATTTCTTAGAAAATTATTTTGAACTAGTGCAAACACGTGCTGCTCACATAGGGTTCACCATATATTTTCTTTGTAGTGCATTTTTTTTAGATTTTTTTTTAAATTTATACGAAGGTTATATAAAATGTTTATGGAATGGAATGTTTTGATTAAATTTTTCTAAAATATCATTAACTATTGTTATTTGTTAATCTAATCGAATAATCTAAAAGCACATAAAGTATAATCGATACATATGCAACATAATGGTTTTATATAAGTAATAACATCAATTATTAGTTATTCATAACTTAGTGTTGATGCTATTTGATAATATAATACTATCAACATAAGGTATAATTGGTTCATATACAACATAATGGTTTTATACAACAAATAACATTTAACAAATAACATAAATTATCAGTTATACAACATTAAGTACATAGTACTCTGACGCTTATATTAAAAAATTAACACTTTATGTTGTATTACTGATAATTTATGTTATTTGTTATTTGTTGATGTTATTTGTTGTATAAAACCATTATGTTGTATATATATCAATTATACTTTATGTTGATAGTATTATATTAACAAATAACATCAACACTAAGTAATGAATAACTGGTAATTGATGTTATTACTTATATAAAACCATTATGTTGCATATGTATCAAATATACTTTATCTGCTTTTCGATTATTCGATTAGATTAACAAATAACAATAGTTAATGATATTTTAGAAAAATTTAATCAAAGCATTCCATTACATAAACGTTTTATATAACCTTCGTATAGATTTAAAAAAAATCTAAAAAAATGCACTGCTAAGACAATATATGGTGAACCCATGTGCGTAGCACGTGTATGCACTGGTTCAAAATAATTTTTAAAGAAATATGAATTTAAATAATTTTAGTAGGTTACTTCCTTTAAAAAAAATATAGAAAATATTGAGGATCTTTTTAAAGAGAATGTGAAATTTTGTCATATGAAATAAATTATTATGGTATTTTCATAATTATATATATACTAATGTTAAAAAGAACTTAACAATTAATTTACTGTGAGATATACATGATTCTTTTGATACAACTTAATTTTACATTTATACTGTAGAAATCAAAATAAATTAATTTGCCTAAGAAACAATAAAATGGTAAAACCTAAAATTATAAATTTATTGTATATAAAATCTATAATTATAACAAAATTATTTTTCGATAAAACCTAGTTATATAAAGTAAACTATAAAATTATAACTTCTTATATTTTAAACTATATATGTAAGACATAAAAATATGTTTTATGTACCAAAAAATTAAGTTTAAATATACAAGTTTTATAAATGTAATAAAATAAGAAAATCAAAATTGGTATCCAATTTGAAATAGTATGTGTTATAATGTAACTCAAATCTTATGGGTGACAAATATGTATAGTATAAGTTAGACTACGTATGTTTAAAATATATATAAATTTATATTTTATAACAATATCAAATGTTTGAAAATTTCAAATTATTTCAAGTTCTATGTAACATATTAACATATCTTTTTTTTCGCAAAGCCGTTCGATTTTTATGGTGACTCCAAACACCTTTTTAATATAATTAATAATAAAAAATATAGTATAGTATAGATGATTGTAGTTGACAATCAACTAATTCGGTTTTAAAGGTGGTCCGTCCACTACATACAGAATTTATAGTGTTCCGTCCACTTAACCTAACAGGCTTATTGCCCTGGAGCTGACCTAAAATAACTAGACTATAATAAAAATTCCGCACAGGGAGACTTTGACATATTACATTTCGTTCTTCAAAAAGAAGAGAAGTTATATACATATAAAACTGGGCACATTACAACAAATACATAGTACATAAATGTACTAGGTACAACCGAAAGATAGCACATAATATACGAAGATGACATGCTTGGCGGCTAGGCTGCTCCATTGACGTGGCCAAACATCATCAGATCTGCCACAAGAACGAACAAGAAAAGGTGACCAGAGACCATCCCATATGAGGTAAGAGAAAAACAAGTAGTAAAGGAAAAGAACACGAACAATAAAACATTTCATTGCTATTACAATAATTACACCAGAGTACAAAATATCAGAGTATAAATAAATAATATACAACAGAAAAATATCAGAGATTTAAAACACAAAGCAGCGGAAATTTAAATGTATAAATACAATGTGTAGCGGAAAATACAATAAGTAGCACAAATGAATGAAATACACGGATACTGTAACACCCCGCCTCCGCTAGGGTCACTCGCAAAGGAATGCACTAGCTTTAGAGGGGCATTATTGGTAAACATGCACAGAAATATCACAAGACAGAACATATAAAATAGCGGAAGTAAAATCGAACTTTCATAAACATTAATAATTAAGGTCTAAAGCCTTTTACATCAGAGTACATCAAAACCTGTCTTGCAATAATAAAGAAGCATAAAAACCTTTTCATAAATTATTCCCCAAAGTAAAGCGGTGAGGCAGCCATAGCCAAGAGAAGACCAAGCTATACATCAAGCCATACATGATGACCTTCAACAGAAGAAGTCCGAACTAAACAACATCATTTCCTCCCTGAAACCTGGGGGGGGGGGGAAACGGAAGACAAAGAGGCGAAAGAAAACGGGGTCAGTCATAAAAACTGGTAAGTCCTATCTACTTCCAGTATAAAAACAGGTAAAGGTAACATGACATGCATAAACTGAAAGTAAACATAAGGATGACTACAAGATAGATAAACTAAACCAGGGTAACAGGCTCAACTACTGTAGCAAGCTAAACTAAGGTATCGTGATAAACCACGGTGTCATGATAAATCAAGGTATCACATCGTCAGGTTTCTATCAAGTATACTATCCCAAGGTATCTACCCCGTCTAATATCCCACGGTATCTATTATGTATATTTTTCCTGGTTCTAACATGTATATCTGCTCTGCACCCTCCGTACTAATATCCCAGCCTTGTTATGTGTTAACCGTGAATGTCCCTTACTCAAAGTCGTGTAATGGTCCATGTCAACCTAATATATCGCATATATAGGTTACTCAAATCATATGTTTCTTTCCATGTATATAAGTTCAGTCCTTTGCCGTACCTCGTACGGGCTTCCTCATGTCGTATTATCCTTGAAATCGTTTGGACTGTCACCCTTGTTCTAGCTAGGCTCTTCCATATGAATCATCGTTTGAACTACTAGGACTTACGCCACCTAGCACCACTAGGGATTACGCTTACCTATTGCACGCTTTCGTATTTCGGTTTGGGTTAAACCACCTAGGCCACTAGGGATTACGCTAACCCTCAACCGCGCCCTTTTTCCCACGCATTCATCGTGAATCGTTTTTCTATAACTGTATGCACATGTATCACATCGTGCCATCCGAGTCCTGTCACAGGGCAAAACAAGAAATACAAGACTCGGTCGGGAGCTTTAGATTTATCTGCCGATGCAGATACTAAGGTCTGCTTTTCTACACGTGGCTATGGTCCCACGAGACCCCTCCCTCAACTAGTGAAAGGCAACACAAGAGAAAATCTTGCATGAGAACTACACTCCGGCCAGCCCACATCCTACGGCCTACCTCACCCATAATTAGATAGCAATTATGGTCTGTTGGGTGTTCCCTGCATTTCCGTACGTACACGCTTGACTCAAGATGGTAGATGATCGACGAACTTGCTATCTCGGGCACCTTATGTATTCGTCGACTCACTGCTATCCACCCCAGTCTTTAGGTCGCTCGCATAGCAACCAAGGCATATTCTTGGTTCTTCTACCGCAGACCTCAACCTCTCGTGAGCCTAGTATAATGACCTGGCAGCTCACAGAGGGATCCCAAGAATATCCTCACGTTCCCCGAAGCCGCTGCTTCGTTACCCAGTTCGTTGGAGCCTTTATCTAAATCAGATAGCCTGCTCCTACACGCATACTTAAACGTTGACCTAACGTATCGGGTTACTAATCTATCTAAGAAATGGTCCAAATTTCCTTGACTAAGAATTATTACTTAGTTTCCCTTAACTAAGGTTTACCACTTAGCCTTATTTCCATAATCCTTGTTAACTATGGTTATTTACCTAATCCTCCGAATTAGGGTTTATCTAATGGGTTAAGTGTCACTTAAGTTCATAACTTAGCCCGTCTACAAACCATGTCAAAATTGGCTAAGTATCCAAGTCCAAGACTTAACCCTACAAACCATGTGTCAAGTTGGCTAAGTATATTAAGCAATCCATAACTTAACCTCGTCTAATTATCATTTTAGATTGGTTAATTATATAAATTAACTTGACCTTGTCAAATTACCGAGTCAAATCGGTCAAGCGTATTCAAGTGATTCGTGACTTAGCCTTATCATGTTTTCACGTTATATTGGTTAAGTATGGGTTAACTTATCCCCCATAAATTCACGAGTTAGGTTGGCTAAGTATAGGTCACTTAACCACATCCAATTAACGAGTTAGATTGGTTAAGTTTAGTTCACTTAACCACATCAAATTAACGAGTTAGATTGGTTAAGTTTAGGTCACTTAACCACATCCAATTAACGAGTTAGATTGGTTAAGTTTAGGTCACTTAACCACATCCAATTAACGAGTTAGATTGGTTAAGTTTAGGTCACTTAACCACATCAAATCTTCATGTATAATTGGTTAAGTATAAGTTGCTTAACCCCATTAAATTATCACGTTAAGTTGGTTAAGTATTGGTTACTTAACCTCATTGAATTACCAAGTTTAAATTGGTTAAGTGTTTAACTTAACCCCATCGAATTACCGTGTTTAGATTAGTTAAGTGTGGATTACTTAACCCCATCTAATTATCGTGGTTAGGTTAGTTAAGTCTTAATTACTTAACCTCATCTAATTACCCAGTCGGATTAGTTAAGTGTAAATTACTTAACCCTATCCCCTAATCATCTTGCATGGTTAAGTGTCATTAAGGAAATCAAGCCCGGTCCCACTTAACCTACCCATTCGTGTCATATCGGTTAAGTGTCATTAGTCAAATTTACTTAACCTTATCATGTGGCATTAATTTAATTAATGCACTCTTAACCTCTCACATTAGACCTTGTTGTGGTTACTAGTTAAGCCGGGCGGGTCCGGGTAGATTTACACCACAACCTAGTCTAACCTCGGGTCTTAAGCGCGACATGACCAACTTCTCACGTTGGGTCCTATTGTTTGCAACTACTAGTTAGGCCGGTCGGTTCCGGGTAGTTTTACGTTGCAAACTCAACCCAACCTCGAGTTGGCCACACTTATATTATCTAAGTTCATCATGTTTCCAAAACATGTTACAAGTTTTCAAGCATTTGGGTAGACCTAACTTAATAGGTAAATTCCCAAAGGGTAGACCTAACTTAATAGGTAAATTCCCAAGCTCATGTTTTTATGCATACTTACATGCCAACTTCCATGTTATCTTTCAAGTCATATTTTCAAGTATAAACACATGTCATAATCAAGTTAAGGTTTCGCGACATGTTCATGTTTATCTAACTACCCAAAATCGTGTTTTCCCAACGCAAGCAAAGCGAGTCAACATAGTAGGTATACTATGGCTACATGTAGACCCCTAAACATGCACGATGCCACAAAAGGGATTGGCTCCAAACATGCATGGCGTCATAAGGGGGTTTGGACTTAAAACATGCATGATAGAGTCATATAGGGATTGACCATAAGCATGCATACTATCATATATGATATGGCCACAAACTTGCATAATATCATAAGGAGGTTTTGCCACAAACATGCATGAAACATAAGGGGTTTGTGTTCATATGCATGCATAAGCCCCAAGGTCAAGTATTTGCCTATGTTTCACAAGTCAAATGGTTCCCAAAGGTTCATGCAAATCTTCCATAGACAAAGATCCAAACTTGCAAGATAAACTAGGCTAAACATAACATGAGTGACATGATTAAGTTGCTACATCTTAGTCTAAGGTCATAGATCATAGAAAAGGGACAAAGTTAGGTTCACATACATGCATACTTATGTTTTATCTCATTTTATCCCATGTCAACATTAAAAATACCGTTTTGATCCAAAAGTAGCTAGAACTTACTTAGGCAAGGCTTAGAAAAGGGTCATGCATCATCTTGACGAAGAAAGGTGGCTCCTTTGAAGAAGAACCTTCATGAAACTCGCATAGCAATGTTGATTTGGCCTCTATTTGGTGTAGCAAGCTTGCACCTTTTGATTTGAACCCGATTTGAATGCATAGGCTCTAGGGATTTGAGATGGAGGCCATGAGAGTAGAAATTTGGCCATAGTTTAGTTACATGAGTGAATAATGAGGGTTTAGGGGTAGGTTTAGGGTCTTTTTATAGAGATTAGGATAGTTTTAGGCCCTTAGATTAACACTAGGACCAACCTGAACCGTCAGATTTCAAACCAGGCCCAAAATCCTAGCCAAGATGGAAAATAGGTGCACCAGACCAGAATCAGCCGACAGGGCAAGTCGACAGCCCTGTCGACATGCCTGTCGACATGCCTGTCGAGTTGCAAGTCGACAGCCCTGTCGACAGCCCAGTCGACTTGTCTGGGCGGGAATTTTCCCGCCTGGCCCCATTTCTGCATGTTTCGAAATTCAAATTTCCCGAAAACTTCTTTGGGCCTTAACCGGGTCATACGGACTCCGATTTTCGAAAACTCGGACTCTATTTCGCGTATTTTTCCGAGACGAACGCAATGGCATAGCCCGTTTTACTTGATTCAGAATTTAAAATTAAATTCTGCCTTGATTCTCGTTTTAACATGTTATTGAAATACGGGTTGTTACATTCTCCCCACCTTTTAGGATTTCGTCCCCGAAATCTCTAAGTTAGGAAGAACATATCCTACCATCCATCATCCATCTACTCAAAACATCATCCACAAGCAACCATTGTCCTTAGATGATTTCTAATGCTGTATGAATATATGCAAAACGTGTGTGTACATGTTCCTTAGCTAATGCTAATGATCAGGCCTGGATAATCTTTCTAATGCAAAAATATGTATAGTGCCATGAATCCAACATGTATGCAAATAGTCCTAGTAATATAGATACTATATGTGTGCACAATCATTCATTCAAATGCAACAACCGCATGATAACACATTCGATTTCATCCATAAACAAGTATAAATACTCGTGCATATGCAACATGAAGCGTGATCGCGTCAATCTAGTATCTAACGTGTATTTGCGCATCCACGAGCAACCACTTGCAACCATATCAATCATAACATGTTTCAAATACATGTTTGCATCCACACGGTTCTACCGAGGATTCCCTGAAACAGGGTCGAGAAGATAAACAAGGCAAATACCTTACGGGGTTTGTAACAGAAAATAGGACCGAGAGGGTGTCCACAAAAGATAGCCTACAAGTAAGCTCTACAGAAACAGGGATCAAGGATATACTCCCAAAAAGAGATATCATGCGCGTATCTAGTCTCTGACCATCAAAGTCGTATTTTCTTGAGCTCAATTCCATTGTGCCTTGACCGTCTTTTAACTTCATGATTTCGTAGTTCCTTGCTTCCTATTTCCAAGGTGTGAGTGGAACTCATTTCACTGTCGCCTCTCGTTTCACTTTCACTTATTCTTCCCCTAGTATGCTCGGCTCACACATGTCTGCGTACTCATACAAGCTCTCCAAAATTCACTAGTGAATTCTGGATCTCGTTTTCCGATGCCAATCCATGTTGCCAAGGGTTCTTACTAAGGTGATTCCCATAACTCATGCATAATCGAAACGAACCATCCGCCTTAGCAGTGAATTCTTATTCGAGCGGATTACCAACAACTGCATCCCGGGATTCTAGGTAACTAACTATGACAGAACCCAAAAAGGTTACACGAGACTTCGAGGGTATCACCAAGATGAGTCGAGAGTCTAACTACCCTCTTTCCAAAACCGAGAATGGCACCCCTTATTGGGTGACCACTTTATCCTTAGAATCTATCCGTAGTTGAGACATGTCATTCTCAAATCCAACAAGTCATGAAGGAATGGACCAACTCTCCAACCAGATTTTTGGGACAAAACTGGAATCCTCTACCATGCTAGTACTAAGGTGCAGAGACTCAACTATCTAAGCAGACTTAAGTGATACGATGATCAAAACAAAGTCTGGACGGGATGATAGAAAAGGAAGGCTGAACCTCTAATAGAAACGGTACCATTTCTTTTAGGCACCCCAGAAGTGGGAGCGTACTATTTCCCTCTCCGCTGATCTTGTCCTTGTCCTCCTTGATGGACCAAGCCCTAACAATAGTTGCTTATCCTTAAGCTGGTATCCTTTATCCTAACTCTTATTATCCTTTCTTGTAACACGGCAATGGGTCTCTCGAGAACCACCTCCATCGTACGGGAAACACCTACGTGGCTAGACCAAGATTAGTCACAGTGAGAACTACTGTGACCATGGATGGAGAAAAGAAAGGAAATGAGATTTAATCAAGGAATCAAAGGATGGTTCTAATGGCTTTTGGGGAATAGCCTTTAAAACAAATTTTTCTTGAAAAATGCTTCTTTATAAACGGTTTTCCAAATAGTTTTCAGAAGGTCTTTAAAAACTTTTGCCTAGTCTGGTAACCTTATGCTCTGATACCAAATGTAACACCCCGCCTCCGCTAGGGTCACTCGCAAAGGAATGCACTAGCTTTAGAGGGGCATTATTGGTAAACATGCACAGAAATATCACAAGACAGAACATATAAAATAGCGGAAGTAAAATCGAACTTTCATAAACATTAATAATTAAGGTCTAAAGCCTTTTACATCAGAGTACATCAAAACCTGTCTTGCAATAATAAAGAAGCATAAAAACCTTTTCATAAATTATTCCCCAATGTAAAGCGGTGAGGCAGCCATAGCCAAGAGAAGACCAAGCTATACATCAAGCCATACATGATGACCTTCAACAGAAGAAGTCCGAACTAAACAACATCATTTCCTCCCTGAAACCTGGGGGGGGGGGGGGAACGGAAGACAAAGAGGCGAAAGAAAACGGGGTCAGTCATAAAGACTGGTAAGTTCTATCTACTTCTAGTATAAAAACAGGTAAAGGTTACATGACATGCATAAACTGAAAGTAAACATAAGGATGACTACAAGATAGATAAACTAAACCAGGGTAACAGGCTGAACTACTGTAGCAAGCTAAACTAAGGTATCGTGATAAACCACGGTGTCATGATAAATCAAGGTATCACATCGTCAGGTTTCTATCAAGTGTACTATCCCAAGGTATCTACCCCGTCTAATATCCCACGGTATCTATTATGTATATTTTTCCTGGTTCTAACATGTATATCTGCTCTGCGCCCTCCGTACTAGTATCCCAGCCTTGTTATGTGTTAACCATGAATGTCCCTTACTCAAAGTCGTGTAATGTTCCATGTCAACCTAATATATCGCATATATAGGTTACTCAAATCATATGTTTCTTTCCATGTATATAAGTTCAGTCCTTTGCCGTACCTCGTACGGGCTTCCTCATGTCGTATTATCCTTGAAATCGTTTGGACTGTCACCCTTGTTCTAGCTAGGCTCTTCCATATGAATCATCGTTTGAACTACTAGGACTTACGCCACCTAGCACCACTAGGGATTACGCTTACCTATTGCACGCTTTCGTATTTCGGTTTGGGTTAAACCACCTAGGCCACTAGGGATTACGCTAACCCTCAACCGCGCCCTTTTTCCCACGCATTCATCGTGAATCGTTTTTCTATAACTGTATGCACATGTATCACATCGTGCCATCCGAGTCCAGTCACAGGGCAAAACAAGAAATACAAGACTCGGTCGGGAGCTTTAGATTTATCTGCCGATGCAGATACTAAGGTCTGCTTTTCTACACGTGGCTATGGTCCCACGAGACCCCTCCCTCAACAAGTGAAAGGCAACACAAGAGAAAATCTTGCATGAGAACTACAATCCGGCCAGCCCACATCCTACGGCCTACCTCACCCATAATTAGATAGCAATTATGGTCTGTTGGGTGTTCCCTGCCTTTCCGTACGTACACGCTTGACTCAAGATGGTAGATGATCGACGAACTTGCTATCTCGGGCACCTTATGTATTCGTCGACTCACTGCTATCCACCCCAGTCTTTAGGTCGCTCGCATAGCAACCAAGGCATATTCTTGGTTCTTCTACCGCAGACCTCAACCTCTCGTGAGCCTAGTATAATGACCTGGCAGCTCACAGAGGGATCCCAAGAATATCCTCACGTTCCCCGAAGCCGCTGCTTCGTTACCCAGTTCGTTGGAGCCTTTATCTAAATCAGATAGCCTGCTCCTACACGCATACTTAAACGTTGACCTAACGTATCGGGTTACTAATCTATCTAAGAAATGATCCAAATTTCCTTGACTAAGAATTATTACTTAGTTTCCCTTAACTAAGGTTTACCACTTAGCCTTATTTCCATAATCCTTGTTAACTATGGTTATTTACCTAATCCTCCGAATTAGGGTTTATCTAATGGGTTAAGTGTCACTTAAGTTCATAACTTAGCCCGTCTACAAACCATGTCAAAATTGGCTAAGTATCCAAGTCCAAGACTTAACCCTACAAACCATGTGTCAAGTTGGCTAAGTATATTAAGCAATCCATAACTTAACCTCGTCTAATTATCATTTTAGATTGGTTAATTATATAAATTAACTTGACCTTGTCAAATTACCGAGTCAAATCGGTCAAGCGTATTCAAGTGATTCGTGACTTAGCCTTATCATGTTTTCACGTTATATTGGTTAAGTATGGGTTAACTTATCCCCCATAAATTCACGAGTTAGGTTGGCTAAGTATAGGTCACTTAACCACATCCAATTAACGAGTTAGATTGGTTAAGTTTAGTTCACTTAACCACATCAAATTAACGAGTTAGATTGGTTAAGTTTAGGTCACTTAACCACATCCAATTAACGAGTTAGATTGGTTAAGTTTAGGTCACTTAACCACATCCAATTAACGAGTTAGATTGGTTAAGTTTAGGTCACTTAACCACATCAAATCTTCATGTATAATTGGTTAAGTATAAGTTGCTTAACCCCATTAAATTATCACGTTAAGTTGGTTAAGTATTGGTTACTTAACCTCATTGAATTACCAAGTTTAAATTGGTTAAGTGTTTAACTTAACCCCATCGAATTACCGTGTTTAGATTAGTTAAGTGTGGATTACTTAACCCCATCTAATTATCGTGGTTAGGTTAGTTAAGTCTTAATTACTTAACCTCATCTAATTACCCAGTCGGATTAGTTAAGTGTAAATTACTTAACCCTATCCCCTAATCATCTTGCATGGTTAAGTGTCATTAAGGAAATCAAGCCCGGTCCCACTTAACCTACCCATTCGTGTCATATCGGTTAAGTGTCATTAGTCAAATTTACTTAACCTTATCATGTGGCATTAATTTAATTAATGCACTCTTAACCTCTCACATTAGACCTTGTTGTGGTTACTAGTTAAGCCGGGCGGGTCCGGGTAGATTTACACCACAACCTAGTCTAACCTCGGGTCTTAAGCGCGACATGACCAACTTCTCACGTTGGGTCCTATTGTTTGCAACTACTAGTTAGGCCGGTCGGTTCCGGGTAGTTTTACGTTGCAAACTCAACCCAACCTCGAGTTGGCCACACTTATATTATCTAAGTTCATCATGTTTCCAAAACATGTTACAAGTTTTCAAGCATTTGGGTAGACCTAACTTAATAGGTAAATTCCCAAAGGGTAGACCTAACTTAATAGGTAAATTCCCAAGCTCATGTTTTTATGCATACTTACATGCCAACTTCCATGTTATCTTTCAAGTCATATTTTCAAGTATAAACACATGTCATAATCAAGTTAAGGTTTCGCGACATGTTCATGTTTATCTAACTACCCAAAATCGTGTTTTCCCAACGCAAGCAAAGCGAGTCAACATAGTAGGTATACTATGGCTACATGTAGACCCCTAAACATGCACGATGCCACAAAAGGGATTGGCTCCAAACATGCATGGCGTCATAAGGGGGTTTGGACTTAAAACATGCATGATAGAGTCATATAGGGATTGACCATAAGCATGCATACTATCATATAGGATTTGGCCACAAACTTGCATAATATCATAAGGAGGTTTTGCCACAAACATGCATGAAACATAAGGGGTTTGTGTTCATATGCATGCATAAGCCCCAAGGTCAAGTATTTGCCTATGTTTCACAAGTCAAATGGTTCCCAAAGGTTCATGCAAATCTTCCATAGACAAAGATCCAAACTTGCAAGATAAACTAGGCTAAACATAACATGAGTGACATGATTAAGTTGCTACATCTTAGTCTAAGGTCATAGATCATAGAAAAGGGACAAAGTTAGGTTCACATACATGCATACTTATGTTTTATCTCATTTTATCCCATGTCAACATTAAAAATACCGTTTTGATCCAAAAGTAGCTAGAACTTACTTAGGCAAGGCTTAGAAAAGGGTCATGTATCATCTTGACGAAGAAAGGTGGCTCCTTTGAAGAAGAACCTTCATGAAACTCGCATAGCAATGTTGATTTGGCCTCTATTTGGTGTAGCAAGCTTGCACCTATTGATTTGAACCCGATTTGAATGCATAGGCTCTAGGGATTTGAGATGGAGGCCATGAGAGTAGAAATTTGGCCATAGTTTAGTTACATGATTGAATAATGAGGGTTTAGGGGTAGGTTTAGGGTCTTTTTATAGAGATTAGGATAGTTTTAGGCCCTTAGATTAACCCTAGGACCAACCTGAACCGTCAGATTTCAAACCAGGCCCAAAAACCTAGCCAAGATAGAAAATAGGTGCACCAGACCAGAATCAGCCGACAGGGCAAGTCGACAGCCCTGTCGACATGCCTGTCGACTTGCAAGTCGACAACCCTATCGACAGCCCAGTCGACTTGTCTGGGCGGGAATTTTCCCGCCTGGCCCCATTTCTGCATGTTTCGAAATTCAAATTTCCCGAAAACTTCTTTGGGCCTTAACCGGGTCATACGGACTCCGATTTTCGAAAACTCGGACTCTATTTCGCGTATTTTTCCGAGACGAACGCAATGGCATAGCCCGTTTTACTTGATTCAGAATTTAAAATTAAATTCTGCCTTGATTCTCGTTTTAACATGTTATTGAAATACGGGTTGTTACAGATAGAAAGCTTTCCTAATATAGCTCCAGTTGTAATCGAGGAGCCTGTGAAAAGAAATATCTATGAAAACCAAAACTACTAGCTGCCCATGGGGAAAATATGGGCACCTAGAGTTTAGATTAAAAGAATAAACTCTGAGTCAGTCATGGGACTGGTGTGAGGACTAAAACAGTTATTTAAATCTTTACTTTTAAAATAAGGTAAATCAACGGACTACTCCGTATACGATGGAATGGGATTAACACCAAGAATACCAGTGCCTAAAACAAACAGTGCAATGCTAATGAAAGAAAAATGAAGTTATTATAAGACTTACGTCCCATCACACAATGCAAGTTAGAGGATAAAGTTTTACCTTATAATAGTCAAATATGCTTGGTACGCGAAATTTATCTTTTATTATTACTATAAGTGAAGAAATCAACTTCAAATATAAATGTATCAATCATAGACAACATGGGTACCATATATCATGTCGTCATACATAGGTTTACACTTAAATCCGCAAAATGTCATATTGGAAGTTTGAATTTCCATACCGATGGCACCTGATTCGAAAGATCGACCACTTAATGCAATACTCAATGGAAGCATAACTTGGATCCGTTCGCTTCATATTAGCCTGGAGTTCGCTCCCAGCAATATAGCCATCCCTACCCTATCACGTCAATCCCAATCCCAGGCATAAGAAAACAGCGAAATGCACATCTGCACTATATCTAGGATATTGAGTATCTCCACGACTTACGTCCCGTGCATGAGAAAATGCCACTTACTCTATCCTTCTGGGAATCGGGGGGTGTGCCCTTTCCTTTTGAATGTGGAGCAACCACACCCAGCTCATCTCGGTTGACCGAATCCATCTTCATATCGAAAGTATACTGATCTAACCATCAGTTCACCATCATACCAATATGTGAGGCTCGCGAGTTAACGCTACACAAATCTATGCTAATTAAAGTTATGCTTTGATCATCATCCACCAAGCTCTGCTTTTCAACAAAAGCTTGGATCACTGCAGCTCAGCATGTCACACTGTCAACCCATACCATACCAATGATTTTTGGCAATATATAACCTCTGAGCTCGTACGTCTTAGAGAAGGGTGTTAAGCAAGAGAATAAATTCTCCGCCACCAAACAGATATATGTTTAGCAAAGATCAACGAATATAGTATAAAGGAATAGAACGTCAAACATACTATCCATTTACTAAACCGTTCTGGGCCCAAACGAAACCGGAGGCACCTTATTGCTCGTCTTGTTTGTGAAATACAGGAGAGAGGTCCTCGCATATCCGAATAATCAACAAATATGTCCAGACGGCTACCACCCACTTCAAGGTAGCTACTCCAATCATAGGCATCAGTAGCAACCCATCCATTCGATGTGAAGATCGTTGGACTTGCACCGTCCTCAATTTCTTTGACTTTTTGTCGTATCGGTTATTCAGAATGGGTTAAACCCGGTCTTTCCAAATAACACACGTATCTTGTAATCAAGTGCTATAACAACACATCCTATGCCTCATTCCAATCCAGAATATTCTTTATTTAAATATACTTTTCACAATTTAAACCAAATTAAGGTTTTCCAAACTAGTCGGGTTAGCGCACCTTACCGAAGTAATCACTTATTATATTTTCCAATCCCAACCTATTCATCCCATGGAGCAAAACTGGTAATACTCCATATCTAACACCCCGGTGTTATCGGTAAAATTAGTTACCATTTCCTGTTCAAATCTAATTAAAGATTTAACTATCGCCTGAAGTAAAACTGGTGGTACTCCATTCTCGATTATTTCCCAAATTTAATAATTTAAATTATCTCATTCACATTTCAACCTAATTAAAGATTCATTAAAACTTCACTTAGTTTTAAACTTCCCAAAAATCATTATTAATGATTATTTAGCTTTGGAAATACAAACATGTCACATCAACAATCTACAGCGTACCTTTGATTTCTGCCAATACATAACCTCTAAGCTCGTATGTCTCAGAGAAAGGTGTTAAGTAAGAGAATAAATTCTGTGCCATCAAACAGATATATATTTAGCAGACATCAACAAACACAGTTCGAAACACAATGTTAGACATGTAATCCTGCCTTTAACTGGGTTAAAGAACCAATGTCATTTAAAACACAGGTCACGAGAAACCTAAAATCAAATTCCATTAATTATGGAATCTTCACGGAAAACAGATCAATATATATAATCGATATAAGTTTCTGTATCCGACTAATAATATAAATGGAATAACAGCTAAGCCTTTTAAATTCCATATATAGCAACATTCTTCCTTTATAGAAGCGCACTTCGTTTTTTACCAAATCGAATTCCATTCCATTCCAATTTAATATGTTAAATTGGAAATCTTTACTTTGGAAAATTCCATTAATCTTAATTAAAAGATTATAAGTTCCAAATCATATTCTTCACTGTTAATTGGGTTAAAGAACAAGTGTTATTTAAAACACTGTTCACGATAAACCCAGAAATCCAATTCTTTTATTCAATTCCAATTAAATATTAATTAATTGGAAAACTTCACTAGTCTTAATTTAAAGATTTATTCTTTTCTCAACTGGGTTTAAGAACCGTGTTAATGAAGACACCATTCACGACAAACCTAAAATCCAATTCTTTTATTCAATTCCAATTAAATATTAATTATTTGGAAAACTTCAATAAATCTTAATTTAAAGATTTATCCTTTTCTCAACTGGGTTTAAGAACAGTGTTAATGAAGACATCATTCACGAAAAACCCAAAATCCAATTTGATATCAAATACAAGGCTCTGAATAGTAATTATATCGGCTTATTTTCAATATCAAATTCTGAAACTAACCAATATCGTGTTGGGAATAACGATATATATATATATATATATTCCAAATTCCTCAACAATATCCGTATGGTCGTGGAATCCCATATTAAAATATTCCGGAGATTATTTCCATTCCAATTTATTCGTTGGAAATTTTTGGTTATATTAAAACCATTTTCAAATCCAATTTATTTATTTCAAAAAATAATTGGATTATTATTCTAGTTAATAATTACTGCATTCCCATAAAAATATTTTTTATCTTTTCAAAACTGAAATTTTTCATCAAAAATCTTTCCATGTCATTTATTATGATTTTACATAATTTTTCCATATTTTTAATAATTTTATTAAGGCCTTTACAGTCGGTTTCCAATAACCTTCACCGAACTGCATTCATAGCGACCTTTTTTTGTAATTGATTTGGAAATATTTTAAAATCCGACTGTTAGATTTCAAATATCTTATATTCATTGGAAGGCTCTTTTCGAGACGAACCGAACGGTTCCGGTTTTAGGAGAATCCGACAGTCGGATCTCCCGATATATCAATTTGTAGTTAATGGTCGAAATTCGCCAATGATCGCTGCGCGGCGCGTTCTATTCAGGCCATTAATATATATATATATAATATATATATATATATATATACATATACATACATACATATATATATATATATATATATATTTCGTCGATGTCCATTTAAAACGTGTTTTATAAATTGTTTTAAATTCGTTTCAAAACGATTTCAACTTCATTTTCAATTTTAAATTGTAACTGAATATTCCTTTATAAATTCGTTTTAAATTTGATTCCAACTCCATTTCAATTTCTAATCAAAATTGAATATTCCTTTATAAATTCGTTTTAATTCATTTTAAAACAATTTCCATTTCACTTCAATTTCCCAATCAAAATTGAATATTCCATATCATTATAATATTAAGACGATAATATTTTCAAAATATCAGATTTTGAAATCACTCTTTGATACTCATTATAAAATGAATAAAATCGGCAGAAAATCCCGTTTACGTTAGAATGACATTTAACAACTTAACACGCCTTCACAATTCAGTATTCACTGAATATTATTTAAAAATATTTGTTAATTTTGAACTGGAATCAGACTCAATCAACTACCACATAATTTCAGTTATATGGATTTCATGCATCGCATGTATACAACAATAATTGTAACACCTCACCTCCGCTAGGGTCACTCACAAAGGGAATGCACTAGCTTTGGTGGAGTATTATCTAGGTAAACATGCACATAAATGTTACAAGACAGAACATAAATAAAATAGCGGAAGGAAAACCCAAATTTCATTGCTTTAAAATCTAGTAAGGTCTAAAGCCTTTTACATCAAAATGCTATTAAATCAATTACATCGAAATCTGTCTTGCAATAGTAAAGAAGCATAAAACCATAGTTATAAATCATTCCCCAATAAAGCAAAGCAAGCCATAGCCAAGAGAAATACAAGTCGTACATGAAAGAGATTTGGAGCTTGGTAAGATCCGAACTAAGTTGTATTCCCACCCTACGAACCTAGGGGGGGGGGAACGGAAGAAAAAGAGGCGAAACAAAACGGGTCAGTCATAAAGACTGAGTAAGTCCTCTTTCAGCATAAAAACAGGTAAAGATAACATGGCATGAATAAACTGAAGGTAAACATAAGCATGATGACAAGATAAGCTACAGGAAAGATAACTAAGAATAACCTCATATGGTTTTTGTCAAGTATAACATCGCCAGTTTTCCATTCAAGATAAACTAAGTATAATTTCGCAAGATTTCTATCAAGCATCACAAGATTTCTCTGCTTTACCATTAAAATATTTCTATAATATCTATTTGCTCTGCACCAACCGTACTAGTATCCCAACCCGTGTCATGTGTTGACTATAAAATGATCCCTTGCCCAATGTCATGAAATGATCCATTACTTGGTCTCACGAAACGATCTATTAATCGATCGGCTCCCTACAAGTCCTATCTCTTTCATGTGTCTATGTCATACGGCCCTATCACGAATGTAGTCACCTGTGCTAGGTCCACCATAGGGTGTATCAAGCCCTATGGTGCCAACCACCGACATGAATCAAGCACGCACAGTGTAAACCTACTGGTGCCCAATGCCTGCTTTTTCAACTCCGGACTACGTGCACGACCGTATTCCATGTGAACCTACAATGGCACACCAACTCAGCCGTCGTTCTGGTCGCTTACAATCAGCCCAGTAATCGTGCCCCACCCTGCCTAATTCCAGGGTACCATGATACATCTAGTGGGTTACTGCTGAAAAGGACCGCGTAACTAGGGTTTCTGTCCAGCAGGTTAAGTGTTGTCATTTAAATTCGAGACTTAACCCCATCAGTCTAGCATGTCAAGTTGGTTAAGTGTGGTCATTCAAGTTCGTGACTTAACCCGTCTACGTGTCATGTCAAATTGGCTAAGTGTTGTCGTTCAAGTTCATGACTTAGCCCTACGAATCATATGTCAAGTTGGTTAAGTATGTTCAAGCGGTTCGTGACTTAACCCTACCAAACCATCGTGTCAAATCGGTTAAGTATATTCAAGCAGTTCATAACTTAACCCTATCAAGTCATCGTGTCAAATTGGTTAAGTATATTCAAGCGGTTCATGACTTAACCCTATCAAGTCATCATGTTAAATTGGTTAAGTATATTCAAGCAGTTCATGAATTAACCCTATCATGTGGCATTAATTCATTAATGCACTTCAACCTCTCACATTAGACTAACTGTTGTGGTCACTGGATTTGAGGGGCGGTTCCGGGCAGATTTATACCACAACATAGTCTAACCTCGGGTTTTACGTGCGAAATGACCAACTTCCCACATTGGATCCTATTGTTCGCAACCACTGGATTTGCCGGGCGGTTCCGGGCAGATTTACACTGCAAACTCAACCCAACCTCGAGTTGGCCATTTTCAAGTTTTTCTAATTATCATGCCCACATTCAAGTTTTCATGTCAAAATTCATGTCGAGTTTTCATGTCAAATCATGTCAAGTTTTCAAGGCAAGTTTCATATAAAGTCGATGTCAAGTTCGTGTCCATATCCAGGTTCAAGTTATAACAGCATTCATGTTTCAAGTTTTTCCTATTATCGAGTTCATAATTCATGTTCATAACCAATTCATGTTTTGGCATATTCTACCCAAATCGTATTCCCATCGCACGTGAACGTGAATCGTTCTATACTACAAACAAATCCAAACCTCGAAATAGAGGGAATAACATCAAAACTATGATAGGCAAAAGAGACGAGCATAAAGCGATAAAAAAGGGGTTACAAGACTAGCATGACATAACTTGAGATAATTGGTTACCACATCGCTGGCATATAGGATTCAAAATCTATCAAGATAAGGCGATGTTCATGATGAACACCGACATGAAAGAATAGGTGTGCAAAAGCAAGCCAAATACAAGAATAATGGATCCAGTGGTTTTGGTGTACATAATTGCGAATAAACTAAGCAAGTCACACCCTAGGTATATGATTCAACAAAATGTCAGTTCGGTACACAACATGGTTTTCAACTATGGTGTCATGGGCATGAACAATCAACTATAATAGTCTTAGGCAATTAACCCCAACAGTCATTGGTACAAATCTCATAGCTATGAATCATAAGCGACTCATCACAATGATCATGGATAATTATCAAAAATAGTTCTAGGCAAATAGTCATGGACAAGTAATAGTTTCAAAGTCATGGTCATAGATAATGGTCTTATTTTCATAATCATAGGTAATAATCCTCATAGTCAAGGGCCATAGGCGATTAACCACAATTGTCCTTGTCATAGTCATAGGAAACAGTCTTACGTTCACCGTCATAGGCATAGGCATAGTCTTATTAGTCATAGGCAGTCTTATGTTCACCGTCATAGTCACATGCATAGTTATATTAGTCATAGGCAGTCTTATGTTCTCAGTCATAGTCCTTGTCCATTAACAATACATTCAACGTCATAGGCATGATAAGGTTTTAGACACGAAAGAATATGATTTAGAACATGAATAGGTCCGAAAGTCAAGATCCAAGACGAACAAGAATAGATAAGAATCAATCACCATACATAGATCCAATTCCAATTTACAACATGGATATTAGGTTTACAGCTTTTATCTAAAAGTAACTTGAACTTACATTGATTGGCTAAGAGAGGACAAATTGATTCGTTGTCGCGTTGAGACGTCTAACTTGATTAATATTCTGATTTGATTCAATACGGTCTAGGCGTCGTTGTTTGAAGCCTTAATCTCTAGTTTGAATAGAGTTGCTTAGGTTGATGTTGATTAGCTTCTAGTTTTGATTCCAGCAGAGTAGCGACGCCATTTTTTTTATTTAGAACAGAGGCAGAGTAGAAGCAGAATAGAATTATGTGTAGAGAAGGCTAGGTTTGGGGCTGTTTAAATAGGTTTAGGCAGATGAATCTGGACCGAAATCGGACTAGATACATCAGAACGAACACTAGCCCGAAAATGGGCTCGGGGACTAGGTCGACACCCAAGTCGACTGAGCAGTCGACCTGGTCCTGGGGTGTCGACTCCCCAGTCGACCTGGGTGGATGTCGACTCCCCAGTCGACCTAGGGGGGGGGGGTGGTGTCGACTGCCCAGTCGACCTAGGGTGCTGGGCGGGAAATTTCCCGCCCAGTCTGTCTGGGTTTTGAAATTCGAATTTGAACTGTTTTGAACTCTGAGAATTTCTGAAACTTTGGGGAGCCATAACTTGGTCATACGGACTCCTATTTTCGAAAACTCGGACTCGATTTCATGCAGAATTCCGAGACGAACGCAATGGCGCAACTTGTTACACTTGGTTCTTATTTAAAATTTAATTCTGCCTAGATTTATGATTTTAACATGTTGTTAAAATTCGGGTTGTTACATTCTCCCCTCCTTAAAGGATTTCTTCCCCGAAATCTTCAAGTTAAGGAGAATGTGTCCTACCATCCAATCATCCATCTACTCAATCATCAATCACAGACATCCATCGTCCTTAATAGATTTCTAATGCTGTATGAACATATGCAGAAAGTGTGTGTATATGTTCCTTGTCTAATGCAAATGATCAGGCCTGATTGATCTTCTTAATGCAAAATATGTCTAGTGTCATGAGTCCAACATGTATGCAAATAGTCCTAGTCACAATAACACTACATGTGTGCACATCCATCCATCCATATGCAACATCCACATGATAACACATTCAATTTCATCCATAAACAAGTATAAGCACTCATGCATATGCAATATGAAAGGTGACTGAGCCGATCTAGTGCCTAATGTGTAAATGCATCCACGAGCAACCACTAGCAACCACTTGCAACCATCAATCATAACATGTCTCAAACACATGTTTACACCCAATTATTCCTACCTAAAGGTATAGCCGAATGATAGAAGCAATTAAAAACCTTGTGCCCATTAGGCCATGTCAAAACTGGAAATATATGTACTGATTAGGAGAAGAACTCCCTAAACACCAGCCCCGGAGACCGAAATCAACATTAGGCTGACACCAAAAGAATTACTCAATCAAACCAATATACGTTTCGAGGAAACTAAGCATGATGGACTCCTTTTAGGTCACAAGGGAATCCCTTCCTAAAACCAACCTGTATCCTATAAAACCCAAAGAGTTTAGTCAACCCAACGGACACCCTCCAGCCACAAAATGTATTACTAACAGATGAGTCATACTCCCTATGGGGTTTGCAATAGATGTTTGATTGAGAATAGGACCGAGAGGGAAAAGATAACATGCAAGTAAGCTCTACAGGAAAAGAGGGACCAAGGATATACTCTTAAAAAGAGATATGATGCACGTATCTAGTCTTCAATCTTCTAAGTCGCGTTTCCTTGAGCTTAACTCCATTGTGCTTTGACCATCTTTAACTTCACAGATTCTTAATTCTTGTTTCCAAAATATGAGTTGGAACTCATTTCACTGTTGCCTCTCGTTCCACTTTCACTTATCCTCCTTCTAGTATACTCAGCTCAAACTTAACTACGTACTCATGGTTTCATCCAAGCACTCCAAAATTCACTAGTGAATCTTGGATCTCGTTCACTTACTAGGAGGTATTTCACGCAGAAGAACTATCTCTTGAAAATAACAAATATCAACCATGTTGCCAAATGTACTTACTAAGGTGACTTTCTACAACTCATGCATAAGTGAAATGAACCATCCGCCTTAGTGGTGAACACTACTCGAGCGGATCAATAAATGTATCAAGAGATTCTAGGTAACTAATCATGAGAGAACCCTAAAGGTTACACGCGACTTCGAGGGTATTACCGATGCATGTCAAGAGTCTAACTACCCTCTTTTCAAAACCGAGAAAGTCACCCTTACTGGATATCTACTCCATCGCTAGAATCAACCCATAGCCCAAAACATAAACATAAGCATTACTTCTAAACTCAACACTTAGCATAGACATTCTCAAATAAAAACAAATCATGAATACATGAGCCGATTCCCCAACAGGATTTGAGACAAAAATGGAGTCCTCTACTACGCTAGTACTAAGGTGTAGAGACTCAACTATCGAGGCAGAATTAAAATGATGCGATGTATAAAAACAAAGTTCCCATGGTATGATGGAAAAGAAAAGCTAAACTTTTAACAGAAACGTTACCACCTCCCTTTGGTATGCTAGTAGTGAGAGCATACAATTGCCCTCTCGACGACCTTGTTCTTTGCCCTTGTCCTTGTCCTATGATACTTAACTACATGTCCCTTTTTACCATACCAACGATGTTCTTTCTTGTCATGGGTTTTTTTATTCTTTTACTTTGACCTCTTCACTTTCACCTTTTCCTCCTTCGTGGATTACGCCTTATCAACAAGTTTCTCATCCTTAGGCTTGTGTTCTTTATCCTCGTTCTTACTATCCTTGTATAGCTTGTTGACAAGTTTCTCGAAAGCTACCTCCATCGCACGGCAACCCTACAAAGCTTGAAATAAGATTAGTCGCAGATGGAACTACTGCGGCTACAGATGGATGTTGGGCACTACTTTGCCCTCCGACATGTGTTGTATGCCTACGAAATTATGGTGAAAAGAGAGAGAGGAGAGATTTCAAGAGGGAATCAAAAGATAGTGCATATGGCTTTTAGGGAACATGCCTTTCGTAAAACAAAACTTTTCTTTAGAAAAATGCTTCTTTGTAAACGTTTTGAAAATAGTTTCAGAAGGTTTTTAAAAAGCTTTTGCCCAGTCTGGTAACCTTCTGCTCTGATACAAAATGTAACACCCCACCTCCGCTAGGGTCACTCACAAAGGGAATGCACTAGCTTTGGTGGAGTATTATCTAGGTAAACATACACAGAAATGTTACAAGACAGAACATAAATAAAACAGCGGAAGGAAAACCCAATTTCATTGCTTTAAAATCTAGTAAGGTCTAAAGCCTTTTACATAAAAATGCTATTAAATCAATTACATCGAAATATATCTTGCAATAGTAAAGAAGCATAAAACCATAATTATAAATCATTACCCAATAAAGCAAAGCAAGCCATAGCCAAGAGAAATCCAAGCCGTACTTGAAAGAGCTTTGGAGCTTAGTAATATCCGAACTAAGCTGTATTCCCACCCTGCTAACCTGGGGGGGGGGGGGGAACGGAAGAAAAAGAGGCGAAACAAAACGGGTCAGTCATAAAGACAAAGTAAGTCCTAGTGACTTTCAGCATAAAAACAGGTAAAGATAACATGGCATGAATAAACTGAAGGTAAACATAAGCATGATGACAAGGTAAGCAACAGGAAAGATAACTAAGAATAACCTCATATGGTTTTTGTCAAGTATAACATCACCAGGTTTCCATTCAAGATAAACTAAGTATAATTTCGTAAGATTTCTATCAACATCGCAAGATTTCTCTACTTTACCATTAAAATATTTCTATGACAACTATTTTCTCTGCACCAACCATACTAGTATCCCAACCCGTGTCATGTGTTGACTATAAAATGATCCCTTGCCCAATGTCATGAAATGATCCATTACTTGGTCTCACAAAACGATCTATTAATCAATCGGCTCCCTACAAGTCCTATCTCATTCATGTGTCTGTGTCATACGGCCCTATCACGAATGTAGTCACCTGTGCTAGGTCCACCATAGGGTGTATCAAGCCCTACGGTGCCAACCACCGACACGAATGAAGCACGCACAGTGTAAATCTACTGGTGCCTAATGCCGGCCTTTTCAACTCTGGACTACGTGCACGACCGTAGTCCGCCTGAACCTACAATGGAGCACTAACTCAGCCGCCGTTCTGGTCGCTTACAATCAGCCCAGTAATCATGCCCCACCCTGCCTAGTTCCAGGGTACCATGATACATCTAGTGGGTTACTACTGAAAAGGACCGCATAACTAGGGTTTCCGTCCAGCAGGTTAAGTTTTGTCATTTAAATTCGAGACTTAACCCCATCAGTCTAGCATGTCAAGTTGGTTAAGTGTGGTCATTCAAGTTCGTGACTTAACCTGTCTACGTGTCATGTCAAATTGGCTAAGTGTTGTCGTTCAAGTTCATGACTTAGCCCTACGAATCATGTGTCAAGTTGGTTAAGTATGTTCAAGCGGTTCGTGACTTAACCCTACCAAACCATCGTGTCAAATCGGTTAAGTATATTCAAGCGGTTCATGACTTAACCCTATCAAGTCATCGTGTCAAATTGGTTAAGTATATTAAAGCGGTTCATGACTTAACCCTATCAAGTCATCATGTTAAATTGGTTAAGTATATTCAAACGGTTCATGACTTAACCCTATCGTATGGCATTAATTCATTAATGCACTTCAACCTCTCACATTAGACTAGCTCTTTTGGTCACTGGATTTACCGGGCGGTTCCGGGCAGATTTACACCATAACATAGTCTAACCTCGGGTTTTACGTGCGATATGACCAACTACCCACATTGGATCCTATTGTTTGCAACCACTGGATTTATCGGGCGGTTCTGGGCAGATTTACACTGCAAACTCAACCCAATCTCGAGTTGGCCATTTTCAAGTTTTTCTAATTATCATGCCCACATTCAAGTTTTCATGTAAAAATTCATGTCGAGTTTTCATGTCAAATCATGTCAAGTTTTCAAGGCAAGTTTCATATAAAGTTGATGTCAGGTTCATGTCCATATCCAGGTTCAAGTTATAACAGCGTTCATGTTTCAAGTTTTGCCTATTATTGAGTTCATAATTCATGTTCATAACCAATTCATGTTTTTGCCTATTCTACCCAAATCGTATTCCCATTGCAAATGAACGTGAATCGTTCTATAATACAAACAAATCCAAACCTCGAAATAGAGGGAATAACATCAAAACTATGATAGGCAAAAGAGACGAACATAAAGCGATAAAAAATGGGTTACAAGACTAGCATGACATAACTTGAGATAATTGGTTACCACATCACTGGCATATAGGATTCCAAATCTAGCAAGATAAGGCGATGTTCATGATGAACACCGACATAAAAGAATAGGCGTGCAAAAGCAAGCCAAATACAAGAATAATGGATCTAGTGGTTTTGGTGTACATAATTGCGAATAAACTAAGCAAGTCACACCCTAGGTATATGATTCAACAAAATGTCAATTCGGTATACAACATGGTTTTCAACTATGGTGTCATGGGCATGAACAATCAACTATAATAGTCTTAGGCAATTAACCCCAACAGTCATTGGTACAAATCTCATAGCTATGAATCATAAGCAACTCATCACAATGATCATGGATAATTATCAAAAATAGTTCTAGGCAAATAGTCACGGACAAGTAATAGTTTCAAAGTCATGGTCATAGATAATGGTCATATATATGTTCGTAATCATAGGTAATAATCCTCAGTGTCAAGAGTCATAGGTGATTAACCACAATTGTCCTTGTCATAGTCATAGGCAACAGTCTTACGTTTACCGTCATAGGCATAGGCAAAGTCTTATTAGTCATAAGCAGTCTTATGTTCACCGTCATAGTCACATGCATAGTCATATTAGTCATAGGCAGTCTTATGTTCTTAGTCATAGTCCTTGTCCATTAACAATACATTCAACGTCATAGGCATGTTAAGGTTATAGACACGAAAGAATTTGATTTACAACATGAATAAATCCGAAAGTCAAGATCCAAGACGAACAAGAATAGATAAGAATCAATCACCATACATAGATCCAATTCCAATTTACAACATGGATATTAGGTTTACAGCTTTTATCTAAAAGTAACTTGAACTTACATTGATTGACTAAGAGAGGACAAATCGATTCGTTGTCGCATTGAGACGTCTAACTTGATTAATCTTCTGATTTGATTCAATACGGTCTAGGCGTCATTGCTTGAAGCCTTAATCTCTAGTTTGAATTGAGTTGCTTTGGTTGATGTTGATTAGCTTCTAGTTTTGATTCCAACAGAGTAGCGACGCCATTTTTTTTATTTAGAATAGAGGCAGAATAGAATTGTGTGTAGAGAAGGCTAGGTTTGGGGCTATTTAAATAGGTTTAGGAAGATGAATCTGGACAGAAATCGGACTAGATACATCAGAACGAACAATGGCCCAAAAATGGGCTCGGGGACCAGGTCGACACCCAAGTCGACTGCGCATTCGACCCGGTCCTGGGGGTGTCGACTGCCCAGTCGACTCCCCAGTCGACCTGGGGGGGGGGGTGTTGACTGCCCAGTCGACTCCCCAGTCGACCTGGGGTGCTGGGCGGGAAATTTCCCGCCCAGTCTGTTTGGGTTTTTAAATTCGAATATGAACTCGAATTCAAACTGTTTTGAACTCTGAGAATTTCTGAAACTTTGGGGAGCCATAACTTGGTCATACGGACTCCGATTTTCGAAAACTTGGACTCGATTTCATGCAGAATTCCGAGATGAACGCAATGGCACAACCCGTTTCCCTTTGTTCTTACTTTTAAAATTTAAGTCATGCCTAGATTTTTGATTTTAACATGTTGTTAAAATTCGGGTTGTTACAATAATGATAAACAATCATTAAAAATTCATACAACATCCATAGTGCCTTCTACAACTATATAAGAATTAAAATAAATAAATAACGCTAATACAGTCTATCAACCCATCGATTGACATAACACTAATTTTTTGGATCAGTGTATGTCAAATATCGTCCCAATACCCGTATAGGGTTTTCAAACAACAAATACTGATTATTATTTGTGCAGTTGGGCGATGTGTAAAATTTATCATCCCAATCAATATCAGATAAATACGTGTACATAAACAAACCGTCTGATTTGTGAATGAATATTTATTTTATTTTCATTTCATGATAATTTATATAGATAATTTTTATGTACAACAATACAAAATAATAACAATTCAAATCACAATCCAAACAAACAATCAAGCATGGTCTGTATAGAAAGAATAGTGTCAGGAGCTACTAAGCCCCGTCTGCAACCTATTATATAGTAATGGTAAAATAATTTGAGTGAGAGAGAGTTCTTACTTTCATTTCCATTTCGCCAATCTTTTATTTCTGAATTGTTCTATTTTATTATTAATAAAATTAAACTTTACATTTAATTTTGTCAAAAATTATAGGAGCTTCAGTTTCTGTTCCAATTAGCGCTGAAATGTAGAGCTCGTCAAGAGGATTCCAACGGGTCTTTGTTTGCTAAATTCGGATATCATTCGAAGAAGTTACGACATTATAAACTTTAATTACATTATCTAATTTCTTAAAATAACTAAATTAAACTAATCACTAACCATCTTAACCAATCCTAAAACCCGTCATTAGGGTTTTTAATTAACCCGTCATCTTCTTTACTTCTCCAGGTAGTTCGAAACCCATCTTCACGTAATAAAAACCATCACTGCCCACACCTCAAGGCATCGGACCTCGATCACCTAGCACCGCGATGTTGTCCCCAAGCCCAGTCACCCTTTCCAAAGGCGGCATGACACTCGAGGGTCTCAAGCCCTTGTTATTTATAATAACCCGGAAAATCAGAACCAATTTAAATTTTTTATTTAGGCAATTTTAATGAATTTTGAATATTTAAAATGATTTATTAATAACGACAATAAATTTATTTTGAATAGAATTGGAACGTATATATTTATTTAAATCGAAGTTAGAATATAAATATTTATATTAATTATAAAAGGAATTGGAAATGGCGTGGTAGTTTGAAAATTCGATTTCAAATTTCAAATAAATGTACAGGATACAAAATAAACCGGATTTTAGCGAAGCCAGAAATATTTGAATCTGTTTGAAAATATCTTTCCAACGAATCTGAAAAATACAAATTTCATAGTGGGATTAAGAAGTTATGTCCGGTTGAAAATTCAGGACAGTCGCTATGGAAATATAGCCCTTAAAAATAGAAATTTTGCAAATGACCTCCATTTTCGACGAAACCCCTTTTGTTAGATTCGGGATGTCAAGTTATTGCTAGATTCCAATTTTCATAATTTTTGAAATTAATATGCGAGCGTGGCAAATGAATACATGTTTTGTCAATTTCTGTTGAATTGGATCAACCAAAAAATGGCCATTATTCAAACGGTCTCCATATTCGAAGAAATTAGTTTTGTTGGGACTTTATCGTCAATATGAAGCTAGAAATAATTTTTTTGGAATTTTCAAAGGCAGTATGTGGTCTCGGTAATTTAAAATGTACATTTAAATTCAACATAAAATGATTTATAATTAAATTTAAAGGAAACTGATCGTAACGGTCATATTGGCTTACGGGACATGTTCCATTGTGTTTAGAATGGGGGTAATTAGTTATGAACGACAGTCGGTGGGTTCGATTTAGAGTTCGAAATAAAAAGTTACTTTATGGAATTAATTATAAAAATAAATAAATTAATAAATTAAATTATATATTTTCCCCTAACCCTCCTTTCCTCTTTCCTCGATCTAAGATTCAAAGGAAAAAAACGACGGATCCCGTCGCTCCCTTCTCCACCGCGATGCCGCCACCCTGGCCCACGCCCGCCGTGCCGCCTCCTGCCAGTTGACCGTCGCCGCCACTCGCCCCTTCTCCAACCCGACGCTAGCCCCCTTAGTCCGATACCAATGAAGCCCTAGCCCCGTGGACCGCGACCACCGCAGGCAAACACCATCGCCTCCCCGACTTCCGCACGCCCCTATCTCTCCTCCAACCTCGAAAAAACAATGAGTTTCTTTATATTTTTGTTTATTTATTTTATAGTTGATTTTATTTTATTTTCAGTTAATGTATAATAGCTTAGTAAAACACAATCTTATTTTTTTAAAAAAAATGTAAAACTAGGGTTTTTATTTATATAAAGGAATGATTTTTAAATATATAGAAATGATATAAAAATTATAATCTTTATATGTGTAGTAGTGGTTTAAAGATATGATTTTTGTTTGTAAAAAGATAAGATTTTTATATGAATAAGATAATGATTCGATTTTTATTATATGAACATCGTTATAAAAATGTGATTTTTATGTGAATGGTATGAAAATAAAAATATGATTTTTATTTAGATAACTTCATTTTAAAAATATAATTTTTATATGTGTATCAAAATAAAAATATAATTTTTATAGGTGTAGCAAATTAAAGGTGTGTTTTTTACTATGAACAGCGTAAAACTGATTGCATTGAAATAACGGAGAGGGACATAACACGCTAGAATGAATCCGTACCGTTTAGAGTAAAAGAATGACGGAGTGGAAACCCAAGGTGAGAACTCCTCACTATAATTTCTTTGTACAGTTATTTATTTTATAACTGCATATATAAACTGCTCCCCATCGTCCACAAACCATGGACGACTTGTTAGGTTGTTTGCGTTGATTGATGTATTTGTTTGAATTTGGTTTGTAGTGTGAATATGGAATTGATTAGAATTTGGTTTATGTATGGCGTGCACCATTATTAGGTGAGGGATAAGGCTAGACCTTATCCCGGTTCTAGTATCACGCCGTTATGCTATCGAAATTTTCTAAAAATATTAAAACAATAAAAATATCATTTTTATTGTATAAATGAACTAAATAGAATATTCGTATGTTGAATAAAATAATTGATCGTTAAAAATATATTTTTTAACATGTATATGAATAAAATTAAAATTCATCTATAAATTAGACGATTTTTTACACTACAACAAAATGACCCTATTACAACGGTGGAACACTGTTGTAATATACATTTTACAACGGTGGGCAAACCGTCGTGTATTAAGAAGTTGTAATAGACTCATATCTTTTACAACGTTTTTACACTGTTGCAACACCGTTGTAATATGTATATTTTACAACTTTTTTCCACCGTTGTAGTAATATTTATTACAACTTTTTTCCACCGTTGTAGTAATTCCTACTACAATTAATTATAACAATATGATTTTTGTTTCGTTATACATTACATTTCATATAAAAATAAATATTTATATTGAATAAAATGATACTACACTGATCTGAAATAATCAATTAAATATTTTATTTCAATATTTGAATTAGTACAACTTTCTGATCCACTATCGTACAACTCACTTTTACGTAATACAGTCATAACAATACATACAGTCCTCACTACAAACTGATCACTCAATACACTCAGTTACATACACACTTTCGTATAAATATACATACACACTGACATACACCAAGTCTTTATGCTCCAGCATCCCCAATCGATCATCCATTTCAACATCATGCTCATCATCAAATATCCTTATTACTCTGTGTCATTCATTCATGAGTACAGTGATGCCCAAATGCATATATATTTTGCATTTCATTTATTTTTGTGTCGAAAAAAAATCAATTTATATATATATATATATATATATATATATACACATACATATTTATATATATATATGCATGCGCGCGCGCACACACACACACACACATATATATTTTTTTATCGGTTTTGTGGACAGAATTATATATCTTCCCAGACAGACATAGCCTAAAAACTGCTACTTTACCCAGAACTATGGAAAAAAAATAGCATGCAAAACCTTATTTCTGAGGTAGAAACCTTACTTGATCTTGGATTCTTCAGCCAAACCAATGAAATTTTCATACTTTTTTCCATGCTAACTCCCACTAGAGTATCTATTAGAAAAAACATTTTGCCTTGCATTAGTCGCATATTAATAACAATAGATGGCACCAATAAAGCATAGATATCAACGTTTTATTTCAGCAATTTCGGCTAAAAATATGGTCTGACATGGTTCCCACAAATTATTCAGCTGAACCATGATCTATATTATACACATTTACTAACCCAACATATCGTTTGATAGTGAATTAGTGGTATCAGATATTGAAAACTGGATATTCCATCAGCTAAAACTTGTTTGTAGCAAAATTTAATTTAATCATAAGCATGAATCAAAATCAAATGAAATCCTGTCAATACTTAGATGCATGCTACTAACATCTTTGCAAATCCTAATCCAAAGTGGGATCAAAGGAGAATTATCGGGCCTAGATAACGTTATCTATTCCAATATACAGGCATAAGAGTTATGTGTAACAATTATAAATTGTCAACAACAGTGCATTTACGCAAAACAAACAAGCTAGTTACTTGGACCAATGAAGAACATAAGGATAAGGAAAATTGGCAACCATCTATTTCTAAGTGTATTATTCACTAAGAGTGAGGTACATAGTTCTAGACAAACATATTAACACTTCAAAGACTAATATGAAATCGAAACAATTTAACACAATTTAACACTTCAAAGACAATCAATAAGAACTCCGACAAAGCACAACCGACCAGCAACCCAAAACCACCGAGCAATACCAACAAATCCTAAAGCTAACCAAAGCACAGACAACTCAAGAATGACCACACGAACACCCAAGTCAAAACACTCATAGCACAAATGACATATCCAAGTTCCAACCAAGTCAAACAAACAAACTAACAAAAGCCACCACAGTCACAATACCTTAAATTCCAATGGTGATGCTCCAGTACAATGAAGATATTGACAACATCTGGCACACTGGAATAAGTTTAATCCACAACATGTAGTAACTGCGAGATCTGAAAGAGGATTAGTGAGCTACGAACAAGGCCAAGACGTGCGTTCCCCCAAAACTTTTAAGGTGGGAAATAGCAAATCCAAAACTTACCGTATTCAGCAAATCCAAAATAGATCCACAAAACAGATCGACTAAGAGGAGAAAACCAGAAAAGAGGCGGCCGATTAAGTAGAGATAGAGGAAGAAAGGCGAGCTCCTACCCACGACGATGAAAGCTAGTGCTAGAGGACGGAGAAGAGAGGGGACAAGAGGAAGGGATACGACGAGGAAAAGAAGAGCAGAAGAGCGGAAACTGAGGAAGAGAATGGGGCGGCGGAAACCCTAGTCACCATTGTAGGACAGGAAAACTCGATTGAGTTTTAGTTTTTGATTTGGGGAAACGAATGGTTGGAGGTAGGTCGATATTGATTTAGGGGAAGAATGGGTGGACGCAACTGTTAAAAAAAATACGAAGTAGGTCGGTGCTAATTTTTCGGTTTCCCGCTTAAACTTGAAGTAGTTAGAGCCAATTTTTTTGGTTTTCCGCTTAAAATTTGGATTGAACTATTAAACTGTCCCTAAAAATAGCTGCAGCGCAGAGCTATTACTTATTTAATATATGTTTTTATCATTAATTTCAATTATTATTTTAGTTAATTATAAATTATTATTATTATTATTTACTACTGATTTTTAACTTATAATTGTTACTTAATTAACGATTGTTGTTAAATTTTGAGTAAGATTCAAATTCAACAGTACACAAAATGTACCGTTTCGGACGGGGCGCTGCCCCGCACCCCGCCGGGGGCGCTGCCCCCTGGACCCCCACGACCTGACCGGGCAGGTCGAACCCCGTTAGCGGGGGCGTTGCCCTCGCACCCCCACCTTGGGGGGTTGCCACCCCCCCGGACCCCCCCCCGTAGGGATCATATTTGATAAAAGATTTTGGAAAAACTTTCAACAACGATTACTTATTAAAAAATATTATATACTAAATATTAATTACTACTAATAGTCATGATTAATTATAAATTAAATATTTATTAATTGTTATTTACTTATTGATTAGTAATTAATTGATTATTAACCGCTCATTAGTTATCACGTACTAATTAATTACTAGTACTTAATAATGAAGTAGTTATAAATAATTATTTTTAATTAAATATTTAATATTTATATATTGATTATTATTAAATAATTACTAATTGGTTGTTAATTAGTAATTATTAGTAGGAATTATTTATTTATTGATGTATTTTTAATTAAATATTTAATACGTATTTATTGAATATTAATTAATAATTACTAATTGGTTGTCAATTACTAATTATTAGCATGAATTATTTATTTATTGAAGTATTTTTAATTAAATATTTAATATTAATATATAGGTTATTAATTAATAATTACTAATTAGTTGTAAATATTAATTATTAAAAATTATTTAATGGAAATAAGTAATATTATAATATAGTCATATATTACAACAGTCAAAAAATAAAAGTTGTGATAGGCTATTGTTACAACGGTGTTTATACCACCGTTGTAAAAAACCATTTATTACAACGGTGCTTTTACCACCGTTGTAAAAACCCATTTATTACAACGGTGCGTTTATCACCGTTGTAAAATTAAAGATGTAATATGGTGTTTTTGTTGTAGTGTTATGTACACCCATTTGACTGATATGGATTAGGACGATAAATTTTACACGTCGCCCAACTGCACAAATAAATTATGTGTTTGTGGATTGAAACCCCACACGGGTGTTGGGACGATATTTGATGTACACTAATCCCAACTGTTTATTTGTATGTCAATCGATAGGTTGACAGACTGTTGTAACCGTTAAATATTTATATTTAATTCTTATACAGTGTAGAATGCACTCTGGATGATGGTTGATTGTTTATCATGGCTGTTGTATACATGTGTTGTATGAAATCCATATAAACAACATTATATGGTGATTGACTGTGTCTGATTCCAGTTTAGAAAGAAGTAATATTTTAAAATAACGAATATTTTAAAATAAGGAATATTTTAAAATAAGGAATATTTTAAAATAATATTCTGTTAAAGATCAAAATATGATTTTGATGCCCGATTTTGTATGGACACGAAAATATTTAAATATATAAAGCCGTGTTGATTAGATTAATGCCATTTTGACGCGAACGATATTTATATCGATTCTATTCATTTTTCTAATGAACATCGAAAAGGAAGTGATTTCAAAATCTTATGTTTTGAAAATATTATCATTTATATATTAATGATATGGAATATTCAATTTTGATTTGAAATTGAATATGAAGTTGAAGTCATTTGAACGGAATTTAAAACGATTTATAAAATATGTAACACCCCGCCTCCGCTAGGGTCACTCGCAAAGGAATGCACTAGCTTTAGAGGGGCATTATTGGTAAACATGCACAGAAATATCACAAGACAGAACATATATAAATAGCGGAAGTAAAATCAAACTTTCATATCATGAATAAATAAGGTCTAAAGCCTTTTACATCAGAGTACATCAAAACCTGCCTTGCAATAGTAAAGAAGCATAAAGACTTTTTAATAAATTATTCCCCAAGTAAAACCGTAAAGTAGCCATAGCCAAGAGAAGTCCAAGCCATCCATGATGACCTTCAAGCAGAAGAAGTCCGAACTAAACAGCATTGTTTCGTCCCTGAAAACCTGGGGGGGGGGGGGAACAGAAGAAAAGAGGCGAAACAAAACGGGTCAGTCAAAAAGACTGAGTAAGTCCTATCTACTTCCAGTATAAAAACAGGTAAAGGTAACATGACATGCATAAACTGAAAGTAAACATAAGGATAACTACAAGCTAGATAAACCAGGGTAGCCGGTTGAACTACTGCGGCAAGGTAAACTAAGGTATCATGATATACTACGGTGTTATGATAAGTCAAGGTATCACATCGTCAGATTTCTATCGAGTACATTATCCCAAGGTATCTACCCCGTCTAACATCCCACGGTATCTATTATGTATATCCTTCCTAGTTCTAACATGTATATTTGCTCTGCACCTCTCGTACTAGTATCCCTACCCGCGTCATGTGTTAACCATGAATGTCCCTTGCCCAAAGTCGTGTAATGGTCCATGTCAACCTAATATTCCGCATATATAGGTTACTCAAATCATATGTCTCTTTCCATGTATATAAGTTCAGTCCTTTGCCGTACCTCGTACGGGCTTCCTCATATCGTGTTATCCTTGAAACCGTTTGGACTGTCACCCTTGTTCTAGCTAGGCTCTTCCATATGAATCATCGTTTGAACTACTAAGACTTACGCCACCTAGCACCACTAGGGATTACGCTTACCTATTGCACGCTTCCGTATTTCGGTTTGGGTTAAACCACCTAGGCCACTAGGGATTACGCTAACCCTCAACCGCGCCCTTTTTCCCACGCATTCATCGTGAATCGTTTTTCTATAACTGTATGCACATGTATCACATCGTGCCATCTGAGTCCTGTCGCAGGGCAAACCAAGAAATACAGGACTCGGTCGGGAGCTTTAGATTTATCTGCCGATGCAGATACTAAGGTCTGCTTTTCTACACGTGGCTATGGTCCCACGAGACCCCTCCCTCAACTAGTGAAAGGCAACACAAGAGAAAATCTTGCATGTTAGCATAAGGGGTTTGGGTTCATAAACATGCATAAGCCCCAAAAATCTTGTCTTAGCCAATGTTTCACAAGTAAAGTGGTTCCTAAAGGTTCATGCTAGCATTTCATGCATAAAGATCCAAACTTGCAAGTTAAACTAGGTTATGCATAGCATGAGAGGCATGATTAAGTCACTCACATGGCCTAAAATCATAAACATGAACACAAGAGGCAAGGTAAGGTTCATATAGGTTCGCATAATCATGTTTAGCCTCATTTTATCCCATGTCAACATTAAAAATACCGTTTTGATCCAAAAGTAGCTAGAACTTACATAGTTAGACCTAGGGAAAGGAGCATGAATCATCTTGGCTAAGAAAGGTGCCTCCTTTGTAGAAGAATCGTCATGGAACTCGCATAGGAATGTTGATTTGGCCTTGATTTGGTGTAGCAAGCTTGCACCTTTTGATTTGAACTTGATTTGAGTGCATAGGCTCTAAGGATTGGAGATGGAGGCCATGATCAAAATTAATTTTGGCAGCACTTAGTTGCTAGGTTTGATTTTTAGGGATTTAGCTTAGGTTTAGGGTCTTTTTATAGAGATTAGGATAATTTTAGGCCCTTAGATTAACCCTAGGATAGATTAGGACCACCAGATCTCGGAAGCTTCCAGACCCAGCCCAAGAACAAGACCAGGTGAGACAAACAGGTGCGCCAGGCAATTTGCCCCGGCCACCCCCTGTCGACAGGCAAGTCGACAGGGCTGTCGACTTGGTCTGGGCCCAAGTCGACAAACCTGTCGACAGCCCTGTCGACATGGCCTAGGCGGGAAACTCCCCGCCTAGCCCCAGATCTGATTTCCAAAACTGCTTCCGAAATTCAAATTTCCAGAAATCTTCTTTGGGCCTTTAACGGGTCATACGGACTCCGATTCTCGAAAACTCGGACTCTATTTCGCGTATTTTTCCGAGACGAACGCAATGGCATAGCCCGTTTCACTTGATTCAGAATTTAAAATTAAATTCTGCCTTGATTCTCGTTTTAACATGTTATTGAAATACGGGTTGTTACATTCTCCCCACCTTTTAGGATTTCTTCCCCGAAATCTCTAAGTTAGGAAGAACATATCCTACCATCCATCATCCATCTACTCAAAACATCATCCACAAGCAATCATTGTCCTTAGATGATTTCTAATGCTGTATGAATATATGCAAAACGTGTGTGTACATGTTCCTTAGCTAATGCTAATGATCAGGCCTGGATAATCTTCCTAATGCAAAAATATGTATAGTGCCATGAATCCAACATGTATGCAAATAGTCCTAGTCATATATATACACTATATGCGTGCACAAACATTCATCCATATGCAACGTCCACATGGTAACACATTCAATTTCATCCATAAACAAGTATAAATACTCGTGTATATGCAACATGAAATGTGATCGCGTCAATCTAGCATCTAACGTGTATTCGCGCATCCACGAGCAACCACTTGCAATCATTTGCAACCATATCAACCATAACATGTTTCAAATACATGTTTACATCCATAGGGTTCTACCTAAGATTCCCTAAAATAAGATCGAGAAGATAAACAAAACAAACTCCTTACGGGGTTTGTAACAGAAACAGGACCGAGAGGATATCCATGAAAGATAGCCTACAAGCAAGCTCAACAGAAAACAGGAATCGAGGATATATTCCCAAAAGAGATATCATGCACGTATTTAGTCTTCAGTCTCCTGCGTCGCATTACCTTGAGCTTAGTTCCATCGTGCCTTGACCGCCCCTTTTACTTCCCGATTTCGCAGCTCCTTACTTCCTGTTTCCATAACATGAATTGGAACTCATTTCCTCGTCGCCTCTCGTTCCACTTGCACTTATTCTTTCCCTAGTATACTTGGCTCAACCATATCTACGTACTCAAGCCAGCTCTCCAAAATTCACTAGTGAATTCTGGATCTCGTTTTCCGATGCCAATCCTAATTACCAAGAGTCCTTACTAGGGTGATTCCCATAACTCATACATAATCGAAACGAACCATCCGCCTTAGCGGCGAATTCTATTCAAACGGATTACCAACAACTGCATCCTGAGATTCTAGGTAACTAGCCATGACAGAACCCAAAAGGTTACACGAGACTTCGAGGGTATTACCAAAGCAAGCCAAGAGTCTAACTACCCTCCTTCTAAAACCGAGAGTGGCACCCCTTACTGGATAACCACTTCATCCCTAGAATCCATCCACAACTTATAAACATGAGCATTATTTCCAAGCTCAACACTTGATATAGACATTCTCAAATCCAAACAAGTCATGAATAAATGGACCGATCTTCCAATAGGACTTGAGACAAAAACGGGATTCTCTACTACGCTAGTACTAAGGTGCAGAGACTAAACTATCGAAGCGGACTTAAAAGATGCGGTGATCAAAGCAAAGTCCCGACAGGATGATAGAGAAGAAAAGCTAAACCTTTAACAAGATCGTTACCCTTCTTCTGAGGTACCCTAGAAATGAGAGCAGACTATTGCGCTCCCAATGATCTTGTCCTTGTCCCATGATACTTAACTATCTATCCCGTTTCACTATGCCAAAGGTGCCCTCTCGTCATGGGTTTCATTGTTCATCTTTCTCCCTCCTTTTAGGACTCAACCATACCAACATGTTGCTTATCCCTGAGCTCGTATCCTTTATCCTTGTTCTTACTATCCTTTCATGCATAACTCTGTAACGGTCTCTCGAGAACCACCTCCATCGTACGGGAAACACTTACGCAGCTAGAAAGACTAGTCGCAGTCAAAACCACTGTGACTACAGATGGAGGAAAGAAAGGAAAAGAGATTAAATCAAGGAAACAAGGATGATGCTAATGGCCTTTGGGGAATAGCCTTTTTCTTTTTAAAAGAAAATTTTCTTGAAAAATGCTTCTTTGTAAACGGTTTTTCAAATAATTTTCAGAAAGTCTTTAAAAACTTTTGCCCAGTCTGGTAACCTTCTGCTCTGATACCAAATGTAACACCCCGCCTCCGCTAGGGTCACTCGCAAAGGAATGCACTAGCTTTAGAGGGGCATTATTGGTAAACATGCATAGAAATATCACAAGACAGAACATATATAAATAGCGGAAGTAAAATCAAACTTTCATATCATGAATAAATAAGGTCTAAAGCCTTTTACATCAGAGTACATCAAAACCTGCCTTGCAATAGTAAAGAAGCATAAAGACTTTTTAATAAATTATTCCCCAAGTAAAACCGTAAAGTAGCCATAGCCAAGAGAAGTCCAAGCCATCCATGATGACCTTCAAGCAGAAGAAGTCCGAACTAAACAGCATTGTTTCCTCCCTGAAAACCTGGGGGGGGGGAACGGAAGAAAAGAGGCGAAACAAAACGGGTCAGTCAAAAAGACTGAGTAAGTCCTATCTACTTCCAGTATAAAAACAGGTAAAGGTAACATGACATGCATAAACTGAAAGTAAACATAAGGATAACTACAAGCTAGATAAACCAGGGTAGCCGGTTGAACTACTGCGGCAAGGTAAACTAAGGTATCATGATATACTACGGTGTTATGATAAGTCAAGGTATCACATCGTCAGATTTCTATCGAGTACATTATTCTAAGGTATCTACCCCGTCTAACATCCCACGGTATCTATTATGTATATCCTTCCTAGTTCTAACATGTATATTTGCTCTGCACCTCTCGTACTAGTATCCCTACCCGCGTCATGTGTTAACCATGAATGTCCCTTGCCCAAAGTCGTGTAATGGTCCATGTCAACCTAATATACCGCATATACAGGTTACTCAAATCATATGTCTCTTTCCATGTATATAAGTTCAGTCCTTTGCCGTACCTCGTACGGGCTTCCTCATATCGTGTTATCCTTGAAACCGTTTGGACTGTCACCCTTGTTCTAGCTAGGCTCTTCCATATGAATCATCGTTTGAACTACTAAGACTTACGCCACCTAGCACCACTAGGGATTACGCTTACCTATTGCACGCTTCCGTATTTCGGTTTGGGTTAAACCACCTAGGCCACTAGGGATTACGCTAACCCTCAACCGCGCCCTTTTTCCCACGCATTCATCGTGAATCGTTTTTCTATAACTGTATGCACATGTATCACATCGTGCCATCCGAGTCCTGTCGCAGGGCAAACCAAGAAATACAGGACTCGGTCGGGAGCTTTAGATTTATCTGCCGATGCAGATACTAAGGTCTGCTTTTCTACACGTGGCTATGGTCCCACGAGACCCCTCCCTCAACTAGTGAAAGGAAACACAAGAGAAAATCTTGCATGTTAGCATAAGGGGTTTGGGTTCATAAACATGCATAAGCCCCAAAAATCTTGTCTTAGCCAATGTTTCACAAGTAAAGTGGTTCCTAAAGGTTCATGCTAGCATTTCATGCATAAAGATCCAAACTTGCAAGTTAAACTAGGTTATGCATAGCATGAGAGGCATGATTAAGTCACTCACATGGCCTAAAATCATAAACATGAACACAAGAGGCAAGGTAAGGTTCATATAGGTTCGCATAATCATGTTTAGCCTCATTTTATCCCATGTCAACATTAAAAATACCGTTTTGATCCAAAAGTAGCTAGAACTTACATAGTTAGGCGTAGGGAAAGGAGCATGAATCATCTTGGCTAAGAAAGGTGCCTCCTTTGTAGAAGAATCGTCATGGAACTCGCATAGGAATGTTGATTTGGCCTTGATTTGGTGTAGCAAGCTTGCACCTTTTGATTTGAACATGATTTGAGTGCATAGGCTCTAAGGATTGGAGATGGAGGCCATGATTAAAATTAATTTTGGCAGCACTTAGTTGCTAGGTTTGATTTTTAGGGATTTAGGTTAGGTTTAGGGTCTTTTTATAGAGATTAGGATAGTTTTAGGCCCTTAGATTAACCCTAGGATAGATTAGGACCACCAGATCTCGGAAGCTTCCAGACCCAGCCCAAGAACAAGACCAGGTGAGACAAACAGGTGCGCCAGGCTATTTGCCCCGGCCACCCCCTGTCGACAGGCAAGTCGACAGGGCTGTCGACTTGGTCTGGGCCCAAGTCGACAGGCCTGTCGACAGCCCTGTCGACATGGCCTAGGCGGGAAACTCCCCGCCTAGCCCCAGATCTGATTTCCAAAACTGCTTCCGAAATTCAAATTTCCAGAAATCTTCTTTGGGCATTTATCGGGTCATACGGACTCCGATTCTCGAAAACTCGGACTCTATTTCGCGTATTTTTCCGAGACGAACGCAATGGCATAACCCGTTTCACTTGATTCAGAATATAAAATTAAATTCTGCCTTGATTCTCGTTTTAACATGTTATTGAAATACGGGTTGTTACAAAATACGTTTTTAAAAGTAAATCAACGAAATATATATAATATATATATTATATGAATGCGCTGCGCCGCGGCAGTTTGCGAATTTCAACCATTGACTTCGAATGGACATTACGGGAGATCTGACCGTCGGATTCTCCTAAAACTGGAATTGTTGGGTTAGTATCGAAAAGAGCTTTCCAACGAATATAAGGAATTTGAAATCTAACGGTTGGATTTGGAATTTTGTCCAAATCAAATTTGGAAAAGGTCGCTATAAGTGCAGTTCGATGACCGTTTATGGAAATCGGCTGTATGGGCCTTGATAATATTATTAAATATATTAACAATTTGTGTAAAATTATAATAAATGATTTGGAAAGAATTGGGATGAAAAATTCCATATTTGAAAAGATAAAAATATATTTTTATCAAAATGAACAAGTTATGAATTAGAATTATAGTCAAATATTTTTAAATAAATAAATTGGATTTGAAATAGATTTAAAAATAACCAGAATTTCCAGTATATGATTTGGAATGGATTTGAATCAAAATGATCTTTGGATTATTTCGATATTGGATTCCATGATTATACGGACATTGTGGAGGAATTTGGAAGATATATATATATATATCGTTATTCCAATACGATGCCTGTTGAGTTCAGAATTTGATATTGAATATAAGCCGATATATTTTCTATTCAAAGCCTTGTATTTAATATCAAATGGGATTTTGGGTTTGTCGTGAATGGTGTCTTCACTAACAATGTTCGTAAACCCAGTTGAGAAAAGATTAAATCATTTTATTAAGATTTAATGAAGTTTACCAATTAAATAACATTTAATTGGAATTGAATTGAAATTGGTTTTTGGGTTTATTGTGAACGTTGTTTTAGATAACACTTGTTCTTTAACCCGATTAGCAATGGAATAAGATTTTGGGTTTGTTGTGAGTGGTATCTTTAATAGTACTGTTCTAAAACCCAATGGAGCTAAGGAAATTAGAAACTAACTGGAAATTAGCTAAGTTGAATGGTTTCCTGGGTATTGATCTGATGTTGGTTTCGGCATTCGGGGTTAATACTTAGGGAATTGTTCACTTGCTAATTTACGGTTAAAGGCTGATGGAATGGAATGTTATTTTGGGTTTATCGTGAACCGTGTTTTAAATGACATTGATTCTTTAACCTAGTTAAAGACAAGATATGATTTCCCAATTTAAACAATCGTTAATATTGATTTTTAGGAAGACTAAAACCAAGTGGAGTTTTAATGCATCTTTAATTAGATTGAAATGATATCCGAAGGAAGATTATAGAATAAATTTAAAGAATTTATCTTTAATAAAATTAATGGGAACCTTTCCCAAAGTATAAGAATATTTGGATAAAGGAATACTCTGGATTGGAATGAGGCGTATGTTGTGTTTTTATAGCACTTCTTTATTTTATATGCGAGTTATCTAGAAAGACCGGGTTTATCCCATTCTGAATAACTGATTAGACGATATGTCGAGGACGAAGACGGTGGTTGAATACCGGAGGTGTAACGACCCAGAAAATCTGAACCAATTTAATTTTTTTAAATTGGCTAAAATAATGGATTTTAAATATTTAAAATAAATATTTTAAATAATAGCAATGAAAAGTGAGTTTGAATCGACGTTTGAAAACGAATATAGTTAATTCTAATTATTAACAAGGCCTGAAATGGCGCTGCAGTTTCAAAAATTGAATTCAAACTTTGTCGGACTGTACCGGGTGCAAAACAAAACAGATTTGAGTGAAACCAAAAATATTTAAATTTGTTAGTGAATACCTTTCTAACGAATCTGAAAAATCGAAGTTTCATAGCGGAAAGCAAAAGTTATGGCCAAATGAATTTTCAGAAAGGTCGCTATGGAATTTATATAGCCCGTGAAATTGGCCATTTTGCAAACGACCTAAGAATTTGACGAAACCACTTTTGTTGAATCCGGGATGAGAATTTTTTGCTAGGTTTCAAATTTCATAATTTTTGAAGCTAGTATGTGAGCGTGGCAAAGGAAAACGTGTTTTGGTCAATTATAGTTAAATTGGATCGACCAGAAATGGGCCTTTTTGCAAACGGTCTCAGAATTCGACGAAACTAGTTTTGTTGGGACCGTATCGTCAAAACATAGCCAGATTTATTTTTCGGGAATTTTTAGAATTAATATGTAGCCCTGGCAAATTGAAATGTACGTTCAAATCGAATATTAAATGTTATATATTTTAATTTGAAGGAAAACTGACTGAAACAGTCGAATGGGCCTACGAAACATATCCCATTGTGTTTGGAATGAGGGTAAAACACTAGGGACAACAGTTGTTGGGTTTAGATTGGTGGTCATGTCAGTAAACCCCTTTTAAAACCCACTGGCCAATCTGATTTTTTATAAAAAAAAAGGGAAAAAACTTTTTCTCTCTCCCCGATCGAAGGCGGAAGAGCCTTACAACCTTCCAGCTCCGATTCCTACCAAACTAGGAGGAATTAGACCCCCTCCAGTTAAACTTTTTGAAGATCCTAACGCCCTCTACAAATCCGTATAAGGTTTGCCAATTTCCACCGAGTATTCGAGGAGATCCGACCCTCGAAACTCATCGACTTTCAACCGCCGCCGGGTTCGCCAGAGGCCACCGAGTGGGACCCCCCTTACCTCGTTTTGCGCGCCTCTCCAAGCGCTGCGACGTGGTGTTTTCCGATCTTCATATCGCTGCACGGATTGGAAGTAAAAGCTAAACCTAGTTTTGAACCTTTCAGCTGAGGTACGGCTATATATATTTTCAACAGTTTTAACACCTTAAAACCGTTGCAAACTTTGAAAAATCATATCATTTTCGTTTCTTGACGAAATTCGATGAAACAGGAAATATCGTGATCGTGTGAACGTCTTCTACTTTCTAGAAGAGACCGCATATTTTTCTGAGCCTTCTGCTATTTTTGGTGGAGTGGAACCCAATGTGAGATTTATAATTAATAAACGATATGGAAAACGACGATGTATAAATTATATAGTCGATGTATGAGTTATATAAGCGTTGTATACCTCATGTATAAGTGTTGTATAAGTTGTACGTTCGATGTATAAGTTATATATGCGTTGTAAAAATTATATATGTGTTGAAATAGAAGTGAATTGCTATATATATATATATATATATATATATATATATATATATATATATATATATATATATATACGCCCCTCGTCCACAAACCATGGATGATATTTATTGGTTGTGATTGGTGTGAAAATTGATTGATAGCGAATGGTTGATTGGAATTGTTTGTGGTTGATATAGATTGATTGTGGTTGAAAAATACCCGTCTGTGATTGAGAAATATTTGGTTGAAACCACATAGGATTAGTTTGTGGAAATGAAATAAATATATACATGCCGCCTGCGTGCGAACTAGATGCATGATTCCCCATTGTCAAAAACCGCGAGGTTTTAAGGTAGAGCGAGGAGCCGTACTAGGGACGATTCCGGTTTTAACTACCCTACCGTTATGCTGCCGAAATTTTGAATAATATTCATGTGTTTGAATTATTTTCATTTGTTGAAACTATATTTATTCGTCGAATAGAAAGCCTTCATGTGTTGAGTCGATGTTCATTCATTAGATAGAGATTCATGTGTTGAATGGTGTTCGTGTTTTAAATATAAAAATCACATTTTTATGTATATATATAAGCTATATAAAACCTTCATGTGTTGAATCGATATTCATTCGTTGAATTGAAATTCATGTGTTGAATGGTATTCATGTTTCAAATATAAAAATCACATTTTTATCTATATATATAAACTATAGAAAACCTTCATGTGTTGAATCGATATTCATTCGTTGAATTGAAATTCATGTGTTGAATGATGTTCGTGTTTTAAGTATAAAAATCACAATTTTATCTATATATATAAACTATAGAAAATCTTCATGTGTTGAATTGATATTCATTCGTTGAATTGAAATTCATGTGTTGAATGGTATTCATATTTTGAAATAAATTGTTTTATAATAAAAATCACATTTTTATCATCTATATGAACTATATAAAATAATCTTGTTTTGAAAGAAATTGTTTTATAATAAAAATCCTATTTTTATTACCTATATGAACTATATAAAATAATAGTGGTTTGAAATGAATTGTTTTACAATAAAAATCACATTTTTATTATATACATGAATTGTTAAATATAGTGAAGTGTTGAAATAGAAGACATTTGGATAAAAATATCATTTTTATCAAATGTATGAAAAGAATATAGCTTTGAAATCGAAGAATCGATATATATATATATATATATATAAATAGAATTAAAATATATCGAATAACGAAGCTGCAGTTCGTATTTTGAAACCGTGATTTCAAACGATTATACCGGGGGATCCGACCATCGGATTTTCCCGAAACCGCAACCGTTGGGTTCGCTTTGGAAATATCTTTCCAACGGCACCAACTTTGTAAAAATCCAACGGTTGGATAGTCTGGAATGTTTAATTTAAATCTGAAGAAAAACAATGCCAGAATTGATTATATTTATATATATAATTATATTTAATCGAATAATGACGCTGCAGTTCGTATTTTGAAATCGAAACTTCAAACGATTATACAGGGAGATCCGACCGTCGGATTTTTCCGATACTTGAACCGTTGGATTCATTTTGAAAAGATCTTTCTAATTATGTAAATTTTATGAAGATCCAACGGTTAGATTTTCAGATATGTGTAAATCAAATCTGAGGAAAAACAGCGCCATGGCCGCGTTATGGCCCGAAGCGTCGTTTTGAATAAATTGGCTATTTTAAAATAAATAAAAATAGTGATAAATCGTTATAAAATATTATAAACGATATGGATGTGAAATATAGAAATTAACTGAAGGTTGGCTAAGTCGAATGGTTTCTTGGTTATTGATCTGATGTTGGTTTCGGCCTTCGGGGTTAATATTTGTGAAATCGCTCTCTTACTGATTGACGGTTAGTGACTAATGAATTGAAATAATGCGAATGTGTATTTGTGTTGCACTTTTTTATCATATATGCGAGTTGCTCAGAAAGACTTGGTTTATCCCATTCTGAATAACTGAATCGACGATAAGAAATCGAAGATGAAGACGATGGTCGAAGACCGGAGGTCTTCACCTCATTTGGATGGTAACCGAGGTCCTGATTGGGAGGCATCCCAAAATATGGATAATGAGTGGTGATCATCCAGACGTACATGGTGATCGATGGGTTTGCGAGGTATATAGTGCCTCCGGTTTCGTTCAGACCCAGAACGGACTTGCGAATGGACAGTGTGTCTGACATTGGAATTTATTCTTTGTGATTGATAGCCATCAGTTGCACGATGTGAATTGCCTGTGTGGCATGTTAAGATGCAGTGATCAGGGCTTCTGTTGAAAAGAAAAGTCTTGTGGTAATGATCAAAACGCCGCATGTGTGGCATAGCTTTGTGTATAACGTGAAATCGCGAGCCTCACACCCCGGTATGAACCAGAAATGGGAGAGGACATCTGGGAGGACCTACGTTTGTTTCTAGCTAGAAGTGGCGTCAGTGGTTTTACACGCCCTGACGAGTTTGACTTATGTGGTTGTTACTGTTGCGAGGCGCCTCAGTTAGATCGGACGATCCGGGTCCGATGGAGTCATTCGTTGGCTCATTTACACCTCAAAGGGTGGGGAAGTGCAGTGTTCAGGAATTTTAATCCACATCGGTGGACCGGCCATGACGATCCAAGGGCCCACCTGAGTTTGGGTCCTGAGGCTCGGGCTAGATAGTCTCGAAGTCGGTAAGGACTATCTTTTGCCTTGGTTCATGACGGAAATCCAATTTCCAAATACGTGACTGTGCGGTTTTGATTGCATACCTATATATGGCGACATAGTGGTATGGGGCATTAATGTCGTCTATGATTGATAGTTATGATTTGAAATTGTTTTTAAAACATATAAACACTAGAAATAATATCAAATGCTTTTGTTTTATTCGTATCAAGCATATTTTGGCTATTATAAGGTTAAACTCTATCCTCCGGTTTGCGTTTCATTGTGTGATGGGAACTGAGTCTTATAATGGCTTCATTTATATAAAAACCATTGCGATGTTTAAAAGAATGATTTGTTTTAAAGCACTGACAATCCAATGGAGTAAACCCGTTCCACGAAAGTGGCGTGGTCCAGTGATTGACCATATTTTAAATGTGTTGAGTAGATTTCTCATACCAGTCCAATGACTGACTCGTAGTTTGTTTCACTTTCAAACTCGTGTGCCCCTTTTTCTACATGGGCAACCTTGTATTCAGGTTTAGCTTGCTTTTCTGGATAGCTGGAGCGTAAGATGGATTCTATCATTTATGTCTTTTTATGCTGTTCAGCTCTTATTGTACATATTTTGTTTGTTTCCACTGTATACATTTATGTATAGCTGAACTGTATTTGTACTAAGTAAGATCCTGTATACTGTGTAACTCTAATGATTACGTTTATCCAGTGTACTATTTGTTCATTATCAGGTGTATTTATTTAGTTCTGTTCTATTATTATCTGTTTCTGTGTTATATTCCAAAGATTACCCTTTTCTCCATCTGTATGGGAAATGGGATCGTCACAACGTGGTATCAGAGCTTTGGTTAAGCTTAGTTCTGGAGTATAATATATTAACGAACTCGTCAGAAATAGAACCAGTAGTGTTCTAGGACGGGTAACTCAATACAGATAGGATCAGTAATATCCTAATATGAGTAAAGCAGAATGAAATTACACCTCGATAGACACATTTACATTGAAGTATATGTTTCTATATTTTAAATTATCTTTTCTGTGACCTGACATTTGATCTGCTGTTTGCAGAGGTACTAGAAAAATGAGTGTTAGAAACAGGAGAAATGCATAACCCGATCTAGAGGCTCTATTAAAGAGATATCGAAATCTTAATGGAGCACAGTTCTCGGGCAATGAATCTATTATTCAAACTCAAGCTTGGGTGAGCTCTACAGAAAGAAAATTTGAGCGTATCCAGTTGAGAGATGATCAGAAAAGATTAATATCATCTTGGGCGCTAAAAGAAGAAGCTTTATTCTGGTGGGAAACAATCATCAAAGATAATCCAGAAGGTGATATCACCTGGGATAGATTCAAAGAGATTTTCCTAGAAAGATTTACTCCTCCTGAAGCGACGTAGCGATTATGTGATGAATTTTCTTATCTGATACAAGGTGATATGACCATCCTAGAATATCATTAGAAATTCAACGAACTTGCTCACTTTGCTCCTCATCTGATTCAAGATCCAAAGAGGAAGAATCTGAGATTTATTCACGGCCTGCAAAGAAAATAACAGAATAGTGTGATGAGGAATGTGAAGGTTCCTTTTTCTGAAATGATTTATATGGCTTATCCGTATGAAGATCTCCATAAGAAAGGTATATTGCGCGACGAAGAGGAAGTCTATTCTAGTAACAAAGAAGAGTCAGAAACTGATATTCGTGAAGCCAGTACGAGGTCTGAGGTCAGTAAAGAGCCTAAAGTCAATCGAAAAAGGGCCAGATCTGAAAAAGAACCAGCCACGACTGCCATATGCAAGAACTGCAATCAGAAGGGGCATTTGTCCAGAAAATGTAAATCTGTAAACAAACGAGGGAAGAGTGGATTTGGACCCATTAAGAAGGTTCATGAGGGCAGCAAATGCCATAAGTGCCATCAGGCTGGGCATATTGCGAAAAACTGCCCGCTATCTTAGAAATCTGAAGCAGTACAAGTGAATGAAGTGGCAGAAGTGCCTGCATCTTCGTCTGCTCAAGAAAGGTCTGATGTTTTAGAAGGCACGCTCAATGTCAAGAACATTCCAGTTAAAGTACTGTTTGATACTGGCGCGTCACGAAGCTTTATTGCAAAGAGTGCAGTCAAGAAATTGGATTTGAAATTGAAGAAGCTCAAAGAACCAATGACTGTCCAAAATCCAGTTGGGGGTTCCATCGGTCTCAGTTGGGTTTGTGGGGTGCATGTCTCATTTTCCTGCTATAAATTCCCTACTATCTCTATTGTCATGAATTTTAATGAATTCGATCTTATTCTGGGATTGGATTGGCTAACCGAGTATGAAGCAGAGGTTAGATGCGCCGAGAGATTTGTTAGGGCTAAGATTAAATCAGGGAATTATATAACCATACCGTGTGAAGGTCAGAAATCTAATAGAAAAGACTTCTGGGCAGCTCTGGATGTTTCTCCTGTTCAAATAGAAAATATCCCTGAAGTCACAGAGAATATTCCTGACCTTATCAAAGATATTCTTGTCATCAAGAACTATGCGGATGTGTTCGAAGAAGTTGTTCGCTTACCTCCGCAGAGAGAAATAGATTTCAAGATTGCTTTGATTCCGAATCCGAGACCAGTAGTTCACGCTATTCGAAGAATGTCATTGAAGGAGAAAGAAGAACTTGACAATCAAACACGACAGCTAGTATGGAAGGGTCTGATCAGGCCTAGTTTCTCAGAATGGGGAGCAGAAGTATTATTTGTCCAAAAATCAGACGGTACTCTACGGCTATGTGTGGATTATCGTGATTTGAATAAGAAGACCATAAAGAACAAATATCCATTGCCACGAATCGATGATTTATTGGATCGTCTGAATGGAGCACAAGTGTTTTCAAGGATGGACCTAGCTACAGGTTTCCATCATCTTCGAATTGCCGAAGAGTGTGTTCCAATGACAACATTCAGAGGTCCGGACTTATTCTACAAGTGGTTAGTAATGCCGTTCGGATTATGTAACGCTCCAGCCTATTTCGTCGATCTAATGAACAGAGTATTCAGAGGAGTATTGAATAAATTTGTTCTGGTTTTCATTGATGATATCCTTATCTTCTCTAAGTCAGAAAGCGAGCACGAAAAACATTTGGAACAAGTGTTAGAAATTCTCAGAAGGAACGTATTAAAAGCAAAGTTTTCTAAATGTATATTCTGGCAAGAAGAAGTCAAATTTCTTGGCCACGTAGTGTCAAAAGAAGGAATTGCACTGGATCCCAGTAAGATCACTGCTATCCAGAATTGGAAACAGCCTCGTACGCCAATAGAAGTTAGAAGTTTTCTCGGGTTAGCCAGTTATTATCGGAAATTCATTAAGGATTTCGCGAAGACATCTAGTTCCTTAACAAAACTGACTAAGAAACATTCGAGATTCAATTGGACTCCGGTATGCGAGGAAGCTTTCCAAGAGCTGAAGCTAAAACTAACAACTGCTCCAGTGTTAACAATAATAGATGGCAATGAGGATTTGAAAGTCTGGACTGACACTTCTAGAGAAGGCCTTGGCGCAGTGTTAATGCAAAGAGGTCAAGTGATTGCGTATGCTAGCCGTCAGTTAAAACCGCACGAGAAGAACTATGTAACTCATGATCTTGAGTTGTTGGCTATCGTATTCTCTTTGAAAATCTGGAGACACTATCTTTTGGGTGAGAAATTCGAGCAGTATACAGACCATCAGTCGTTAAAGTATTTGTTCACCCAGAAAGACCTGAATTTGAGGCAGCAACGTTGGCTAGAGTTCCTTATAGCATATGATTTTGAGATTCTATACACTCCAGGGAAAGCCAATGTCATGGCTGATGCACTGAGCCGAAAGAATGTAATGATCGCCATCTTTATTATTACGACTTCCTTGATTGACAAAATATCTATTCTTCAGAAGGAGGATAACTTTATTAAGGATATGATCAAAAAGATTCGGAAAGGCGAACCCTCGTGTTTTCAAATAGATAACGACGAGACCCTGAGGTTGAAAGGAAGGATTTGTGTTCCTGACATCCCAGAGTTAAAAAGGGAAGTGTTAGACGAGTATCACAAGTCCAAGCTGAGTATCCATCCTGGTGTGGCCAAAATGTACAATGAACTCAAGCGAACATTCTGGTGGAAGGCTATGAAAAGAGACGTTTCAATATATGTTAGCCGATGCCCTACTTGCCAGCTAGTCAAGAGCGACCAACAGAAACTTGCTGGACTGTTGCAACCGTTGGACGTTCCAGGCTGGAAGTGGGAACATATTTCCATGGACTTCATAGATGGTTTGCCCAGAACCAGAAAAGGAAATGATAGGATTTGGGTGATCGTAGATCGCTTCACGAAGACTGCCCATTTCATACCTGTCAGATCGAACAGAACTGCTCAGAGTCTGGCGCAGATATATTTCAAGGAAATAGTTAGACTACATGGAGTGCCGCTCAGTATAGTCAGTGATAGAGATACAATATTTACTAGTAAATTCTGGGAGGCATTTCAAGTAGAGCTGGGAACGAAGCTGAACTTGAGCACCGCTTATCATCCTCAGACAGATGGTCAGACTGAGAGGGTGAATCGTATTTTAGAAGATCTATTGCGGGCTTGTGTTCTAGATTTCGATGGATCATGGGAAGACCATCTGCATTTGGCTGAATTCTCATATAACAACAGCTACCAGGCGAGCCTGACAATGTCGCCATTCTAAGCATTGTATGGTAGACCGTGCCGATCTCCTGCTTGTTGGGTCGAACCCGGTAATAGACTCGTGTTGGGGCCAGATATGATCCGAGAAGCTTCCGACAAAGTCGACTTTATTAAGAAGCGATTACTCGCCGCTCAAAGCCGACAAAAGAGCTACGCCGATAGGAGAAGAAGAGATATATCATTTGCTGTTGGCGACCACGTATATTTGAAAGTATCGCCGATGAGAGGAGTAATCCGGTTCGGTAAAACTGGAAAGTTGGCGCCCAAATTCATTGGTCCGTTTCCTATTCTGGAACGGATCGAAACGCTCGCTTATAGGGTTAAACTGCCTGATTGGTTGCCTGGAGTTCATGATGTATTTCACATATCTCAACTTCGAAAGCACGTTCATGATCCAGACTTGATCGTGGAAGAAGCATCTCAACAGGATATTGAAATTACTCCAGAATTAGCTGTGAGGAGAGAACCGCTCAAGATTATCTACAAAGAAACCAAAGAGCTGAGGAACAAGAAGGTTCACTTGGTCAAAGTTCAATGGAGTGAAGATCCGCGAGATTGTACTTGGGAAACTGAGGAGAGCATTCAGAAAGCCTATCCTAGATGCCGAGTGGATATCTCTGATTGACTCCGGTGCAAGGTACATTTACCATACTTTGCATTACCAATTAATTCTCTATGTTTCTGTTATTTTCTTTCCATGGATGTGCACTTTTAATTTTATAGTCTGAATGATTTTAAGGAAATATAGAAATTGATTAGTGTATTTTTGAAAAGTTAAAAACAAATTGATTGATATTTGTGTTGTGTAATAGTAGATTTGATTAATTAAAATTGTTGAAACAATAGTTAATTTAATTAATAAGAGAATAATGGTAGAATTTATTCATTTAAATCACACATTGAACTGATTTAAAAATAGATAGAAACATATACATGTGCATTATATATGTTTGAACAGGTAATTGGATAGCTGTTGAGTAAAGATTTTATTTGCGTGCCCGACAAATAGGTAAACCTTAATGAGTTTGATGCAAAATATTATTATATCAACTCCTGTGAATGCCATTGGATGCAGAGTGCTGGTTATTCTGTGTGAAATAATAAACGTCGCCATAGGATAGTAACAATTAATTTTGAACTACATTACATGGCATACTTTTGGAAGATAGGCATACTTCATCATATACCACATAAGCATTTGGAGCTTGTGTGACAAGGTGGAAGATTTACCATACGAGCGAGAGGCTTGTATGGAGATGACTATATTTTACAGGTTGAACTGATGAATGATATGGACTATTTAAATTGCAACGATAAAACTGCCAGATTAATAAAAAAAACCACACGGGTCTGGAGTTGACAATAACCACGTCTCTCTAGTTATTAGATACGGCAAATGGACTATTTATTTCCCACACAGGACGAGGTGACGAGGATTTATCCTCTGGAGCATTTAAAATACACACTCCCTCAGGCTTTGACAGGGTGACGAGAATTTATTCTCTGGAGTTATTATCTATACACGCTCCCCTGTAACCACCAGAATATATTACTATAAATATGTGTATGCTTATTAGGATTTATTGGGTACCTAATATGGCCCAATAAATTTCCAAACCTCTCCCCGTACAAAGGAGGTTATGGCGAAATTTTTCGAAAATTCCGGGTGTTAGCCAAATTTTTGAAGAATTTGAATATTCTTAGAAACTGAAAAGTTGGAGGATGGAAGTCAAATTGAACCTAGAGTTGATTAATCAAACCACTTTCGACTTTGTTCCTTTTCGGGGACGAAAAGTTTTAAGTAGGGGAGATTGTAATGACCCAGAAAATCTGAACCAATTAAATTTTTTTAAATTGGCTAAAATAATGGATTTTAAATATTTAAAATAAATATTTTAAATAATAGCAATGAAAAGTGAGTTTGAATCGACGTTTGAAAACGAATATAATTAATTCTAATTATTAACAAGGCCTGAAATGGCGCCGCAGTTTCAAAAATTGAATTCAAACTTTGTCGGACTGTACCGGGTGCAAAACAAAACGAATTTGAGTGAAACCAAAAATATTTAAATCTGTTAGTGAATACCTTTCTAACGAATCTGAAAAATCGAAGTTTCATAGGGGAAAGCAAATGTTATGGCCAAATGAATTTTCAGAAAGGTCGCTATGGAATTTATATAGCCCGTGAAATTGACCATTTTGCAAACGACCTCGGAATTCGACGAAACCACTTTTGTTGGATCCAAGACGAGAAGTTATTGCTATATTTCAAATTTCATAATTTTTGAAGCTAGTATGTGAGCGTGGCAAAGGAAAACATGTTTTGTTCAATTATAGTTAAATTGGATCGACCAGAAATAGGCCTTTTTGCAAACGGTCTCAGAATTCGACGAAACTAGTTTTGTTGGGACTGTATCGTCAAAACATAGCCAGATTTTTTTTTTGGGAATTTTTAGAATTAATATGTAGCCCTGGCAAATTGAAATGTACGTTCAAATCGAATATTAAATGTTATATATTTTAATTTGAAGGAAAACTGACTGAAACAGTCGAATAGGCCTACGAAACATACCCCATTGTGTTCGGAATGGGGGTAAAACGCAAGGGACGACATTTGTTGGGTTTAGATTGGTGGTCGTGTCAGAAAGCCCGTTTTAAAACCCACCGGCCAATCAGATTTTTTATATAAAAAAAGGGAAAAAACATTTTCTCTCTCCCCGATCGAAGGCGGAAGAGCCTTCCAACCTTCCAGCTCCGAATTCGACCAAACCAGGAGGAATTAGACCCCCCCCTCCAGTTAAAATTTTTGAAGATCCTTACGCCCTCTACAAATCCATATAAGGTTTGCCAATTTCCACTGAGTATTCGGGGAGATCTGACCCTCGAAAGTCATCGACTTTCAGCCGCCGTCGGGTTCGCCAGAGGCCACCGAGTGGGACCCCCTTACCTCGTTTTTCGCACCTCTCCAAGCGCTGCGACGCGGTGTTGGCTGATCTTCATATCGCTGCACGGACTGGAAGTAAAAGCTAAACCTAGTTTTGAACCTTTCAGCTGAGGTACGACTTTATATATTTTCAACAGTTTTAACACCTTTAAACCGTTGCAAACTTTGAAAAATCATATCTTTTTCGTTTCTTGACGAAATTCGATGAAACAGGAAACATCGTGACCGTGTGATCGTCTTCTACATTCTAGAAGAGACCGCATATTTTTCTGAGCCTTCAGCTATTTTTGGTGGAGTGGAACCCAATGTGAGATTTCTAATTAATAAACGATATGGAAAACGACGATGTATAAATTATATAGTCGATGTATGGGTTATATAAGCGTTGTACACCTCATGTATAAGGTTGTATAAGTTGTACGTTCGATGTATAAGTTATATATGCGTTGTAAAAATTATATATGTGTTGAAATAGAAGTGAATTGCTATATATATATATATACCCCTTGTAACACCCCGCCTCCGCTAGGGTCACTCGCAAAGGAATGCACTAGCTTTAGAGGGGCATTATTGGTAAACATGCACAGAAATATCACAAGACATAACATATAAAAATAGCGGAAGTAAAATCAAACTTTCATAACATGAATAAATAAGGTCTAAAGCCTTTTACATCAGAGTACATCAAAACCTGTCTTGCAATAGTAAAGAAGCATAAAGACATTTTCATAAATTATTCCCCAAGTAAAAACAGTAAAGTAGCCATTAGCCAAGAAAAGTCCAAGCCATCCATGATGACATTCAAGCAGAAGAAGTCCGAACTAAACAACAGTATTTCCTCCCTGTAACCTGGGGGGGAAACGGAAGAAAAGAGGCGAAACAAAACGGGTCAGTCAAAAAGACTGAGTAAGCCCTATCTACTATTAGCATAAAAACTAGTAAAGTTAACTGACATGAGAAACTGAGATGAACATAAGCATGATGACAAGATAGATAAGCTAAATCAAAATAACAGGATGAACTACTGAACTCAGATAAACTAAGGTGTCATGATAAATTACGATGTCAAGATAAAACAAGGTATCACATCGTCAAGTTTCTATCAAGTATAATATCCCCAAGATATCTATCACGTATAACGTCCCATGATATCTATCCTGCATTTTAGCTCTGCACCTACCGTACTAGTATCCCCAACGTATCATGTGTTAACCAAGAATGACCCTCACTCAAAAGTCGTGTAATGGTCCATGTCAACCTAATATATCGCATATATAGGTTACTCAACTTGTATGTTTTATTCCATGTAAACGTTCAGTCCCTTGCCGTAGACCATACGGGCTTTCCCATGAGATTCAACATTACTTTAACATAGTTCCATGATCCTTAAGATCGGTTTGGACTGTTACCCTAAACCTAGCTGGGGTCTTCCAACATGAATTATCGTTTGTACAACTAGGAATTATGCTACCTAGGGCCACTAGGGATTACGCTTACCTATTGCACGTTTTCGTATCTCGGTTTTGGTTCAACCACCCAGGGCCACTGGGATTTACGCTAACCGTCAACCGTGCCCTTTTTCCCACGCATTCATCGTGAATCGTTTTCCATGACTGTATGCACATGTATCACATCGTGCCATCCGAGTCCTGTCACAGGGCAGATCGAGAAATACAGGACTCGGTCGGGAGCTTTCGATTTATCTGCCAATGCAGATGCTAAGGTCTGTTTTTCTATACGTGGCTATGGTCCCACGCAACCCCTCCCTCAACTAGTGAAAGACAAGACAGGATAAATCCTGTATGAGAACACACTACTGGCCAACCCACAATCCTAGCCTTACCGCTACCATAATTAGATAGCAATTATGGTCTATTGGGTGTTCTCTGCCTTTCCGTACGTACACGCTTGACCAAAGATGGTAGGTAGTCTGACGAAATGCTATCTAGGGTACGACCGTGTATCGTCGACTATCCCCTATCCATCCCCGTCTTTAGGTCGCTCGCATAGCAACCAAGGCATACTCTTGGTTCTTCTAACACAGACCTTAACCTCTCATGAGCCTAGTATAATCACCTGGCAGCTCATAGAGGGATACCAAGAATACCCTCACGTTCCCCGAAGCCGCTGCTTCGTTACCCAGTTCGCTGAAGCCTTTATCTAAATCAAATACTTGCTCCTACTCGTATACTTAAACGATGACCTACCGTATCAGGTTACTCATCTATCTATGAACTGGTCTAAATTTCCTTGACTAAGAATCATTACTTAGTTATTCCTCAACTAAGGTTTACCACTTAGCCTTATTCCCGTTATCCTTGTTAACTACGGTTATCCCCTATCCTCAGAACTAGGGTTTACATAATGGATTAAGTGTCACTTAAGTTCATGACTTAACCCGTCTACCAATCATGTCCAAATTGGCTAAGTATCCAAGTCCAAGACTTAACCCGTCTTCAAATCATGTCAAAATTGTCTAAGTATCCAAGTCCAAGACTTAACCCTACAAACCATGCTCACGTTGGTTAAGTATGTATTAAGCAATTCACGACTTAACCTCGTCCAATTATCATTCTAGATTGGTTAAGTATATATTAACTTGACCCTATCAATTTACTCAGTCAAATCGGTCAAGTGTATTCAAGTGATTCGTGACTTAGCCTTATCATGTTTTCACGTTAGATCGGTTGAGTATAGGTTAACTTAACCTCAATAAATTCACGAGTTAGATTGGTTAAGTATAGGTCACTTAACCACATCAATTCATCATGTTTAGACTAGTTAAGTGTTTAACTTAACCCCATTAAACTACCAAGTGGGATTAATTAAGTCTAGGCTAACTTAACCCCATCCGATTTCCATGTTTAGACTAGTTGAGTCTAATCTTAACCCCATTCGTTAACCGTATTTTTCGGTTAAGCATCATTAAGAAAACTTACTTAACCTTACCAAGTTATCGCGTTGGATTGATTAAGTGTTGGTTAACTTAACCCCATCCACTAGTCATATAAAAATGGTTAAGTGTCATTAGGCAAATCAAGTTACTTAACCTACCCAACCTTGTCATGTTTTGTTAAGTATCATTAGCCTAATCAAACTACTTAACCCATTTGTCCATGTCATATTTGGTTAAGAGTCATTAATCAAATTAACTTAACCCTATCATGTGGCATTAATTACTTAATGCACCTTCACCTCTCACATTAGACTTTGTTGTGGTTACTAGTTAAGCCGGTCGGTTCCGGGTAGCTTTACACCACAACTTGGTCTAACCTCGGGTTCAAGCACAACATGACCAACTTCTCACATTGGGTCCTATTGTTTGCAACTACTAGTTAGGCCGGTCGGTTCCGGGTAGTTTTACGTTGCAAACTCAACCCAACCTCGAGTTGGCCACACTTATATTATCTAAGTGTCATGTCCATCATGTTTCCCAAAACATGTTACAAGTTTTCAAGCATTTGGGTAGACCTAGCTTAATAGGTAAATTCCCAAAGGGTAGACCTAACTTAATAGGTAAATTCCCAAGCTTATGTTTTTATGCATACTTACATGTCAACTTCCATGTTATATTTCAAGTCATGTTTTCAAGTTGTATTTTCATGTCATTAGAAATTACCCATAACATAACCCAACGCTTTTAAACTCGCATATACGTTCGCGACAACGTAATGGATTAAAAGAAGAGACTTGGCAAAGGCATGACAAAAATGGATATTAAGCCACAAGTTAATCATGGTGGCAAATGAGGCACAAATGTGTTCATTAACTTGCATGTTACATTCTTAAGCCTCAAAACATGCATAAACCCAAACTTGGCACATAAGCGAATCATGGTGACAAAAGATATGGAATGATGAGTAGTAACTCGCATATATCATCATATAAGGGTTATGACTTCATATGCAAGTTGACATAAAGGTTATGAGGGTTCTCATGTTTCCTAATGCAACATTTCAACATAAAGGTTGTAGCTTTTAGCTCACAAGATCAAGATAATGACTTCATAAACTTGCATGACATGATAGCATGTATCATACTCAATGATCAAACCCAAATTTGCAACATGAACATTTAACTTCATAGTTAATATCTAAGAGTAGGGAAAGGGCTTACATTGCTATGAAGGCACAAAAGGTACGACAAAGCCCTTATGCAATCAAATAGACCCAAAATGCAAGCTCTAACATAAGAACCCTTGAGCCAAAATGATCAAAACCCTTGCTTTATGATGCAAAGATAGAAACTTGACTTGAATGCAAGCTAATGACACTCATACAAGCTTGAAAACACTTGTATGCATGGAAAATCTCTCATAGAAACCATTTAGAAATTTTATGAAGAGAGTGGAGGCCACGAGAGGTAAAATTTTGCCATAGTTTAGTTGCATGAATGAATAATGAGGATTTAGGATAGGTTAGGGTCTTATTTATAGATTAGGCAAGTGTTTTAGGCCATAGGATTAAACCTAGATTCAATCCAAGCCATCAAAGCATGTCTTGGGGAAGAAGTCAAGTGTAGGAACCATCTAGGGCCTTTAGATTAAAGATGAACCATGAGAACCATCCAAATGCAAAATCTGCATTTGAGCGAATCGGCCCACGGGTTGACAGCCAAACACCCTGGATTAACCCCTAGTCGACCCAGCAAGCTCGGGTCGACCTCAAAAATCGGCCAGTTCGGTTATTCCCCTCTCCCAATTCACTGTTTTGAACATTTTTGCATATTTATTTATTTAATTTTCAATTATATATATATATATATATCAATATATATATATTTCTCTGCGCAACCCATTTCACTTAATTAAGTATACTTTAATTTGGGAATTTTTCGTGAAACTTCGCGAGGCCATATCTTGGTAATACGGACTCCGATTTTCGAAAACTCGGACTCTATTTCGCATATTTTTCCGAGACGAACGCAATGGTATAGCCCGTTTCCCTTGATTCAGATTTTACAGTTTAATTCTGCCTCCATTTATGTTATAACAGTTTATTGAAAATACGGGTTGTTACATTCTCCCCACCTTTTAGGATTTCGTCCCCGAAATCTCCAAGTTAGGAAGAACATATCCTACCATCCATCATCCATCTACTCAAAACATCATCCACAAGCAACCATTGTCCTTAGATGATTTCTAATGTTGTATGAATATATACAAAACGTGTGTGTACATGTTCCTTAGCTAATGCTAATGATCAGGCCTGAATAATCTTTCTAATGCAAAATATGTATAGTGCCATGAATCCAACATGTATGCAAATAGTCCTAGTCATATAGATACTATATGCGTGCACAATCATTCATTCATATGCAACAACCGCATGATAATAAATTCGATTTCATCCATAAACAAGTATAAATACTCGTGCATATGCAATATGAAATGTGACCGAGTCGAGCTAGTATCTAATGTGTATTCGCGCATCCACGAGCAACCACTTGCAACCACTTGCAACCATATCAATCATAACATGTTTCAAATACATGTTTGCATCCATAGGGTTCTACCGAGGATTCCCTGAAACAGGGTCGAGAAGATAAACAAGGCAAACTCCTTACGGGGTTTGTAACAGAAAATAGGACCGAGAGGGTGTCCACAAAAGATAGCCTACAAGTAAGCTCTACAGAAACAGGGATCAAGGATATACTCCCAAAAAGAGATATCATGCGCGTATCTAGTCTTTGACCATCAAAGTCGTATTTCCTTGAGCTCAATTCCATTGTGCCTTGACCGTCTTTTAACTTCATGATTTCGTAGTTCCTTGCTTCCTATTTCCAAGGTGTGAGTGGAACTCATTTCACTGTCGCCTCTCGTTTCACTTTCACTTATTCTTCCCCTAGTATGCTCGGCTCACACATGTCTGCGTACTCATACAAGCTCTCCAAAATTCACTAGTGAATTCTGGATCTCGTTTTCCGATGCCAATCCATGTTGCCAAGGGTTCTTACTAAGGTGATTCCCATAACTCATGCATAATCGAAACGAACCATCCGCCTTAGCAGTGAATTCTTATTCGAGCGGATTACCAACAACTGCATCCCGGGATTCTAGGTAACTAACTATGACAGAACCCAAAAAGGTTACACGAGACTTCGAGGGTATCACCAAGATGAGTCGAGAGTGTAACTACCCTTTTTCCAAAACCGAGAATGGCACCCCTTATTGGGTGACCACTTTATCCTTAGAATCTATCCGTAGTTGAGACATGTCATTCTCAAATCCAACAAGTCATGAAGGAATGGACCAACTCTCCAACCAGATTTTTGGGACAAAACTGGAATCCTCTACCATGCTAGTACTAAGGTGCAGAGACTCAACTATCTAAGCAGACTTAAGTGATACGATGATCAAAACAAAGTCTGGACGGGATGATAGAAAAGGAAGGCTGAACCTCTAATAGAAACGGTACCATTTCTTTTAGGCAACCCAGAAGTGGGAGCGTACTATTTCCCTCTCCGCTGATCTTGTCCTTGTCCTCCTTGATGGACCAAGCCCTAACAATAGTTGCTTATCCTTAAGCTGGTATCCTTTATCCTGACTCTTATTATCCTTTCTTGTAACACGGCAATGGGTCTCTCGAGAACCACCTCCATCGTACGGGAAACACCTACGTGGATAGACCAAGATTAGTCACAGTGAGAACTACTGTGACCATGGATGGAGAAAAGAAAGGAAACGAGATTTAATCAAGGAATCAAAGGATGGTGCTAATGGCTTTTGGGGAATAGCCTTTAAAACAAACTTTTCTTGAAAAATGCTTCTTTATAAACAGTTTTCCAAATAGTTTTCAGAAGGTCTTTAAAAACTTTTGCCTAGTCTGGTAACCTTCTGCTCTGATACCACGTGTAACACCTCGCCTCCGCTAGGGTCACTCGCAAAGGAATGCACTAGCTTTAGAGGGGCATTATTGGTAAACATGCACAGAAATATCACAAGACAGAACATATAAAAATAGCGGAAGTAAAATCAAACTTTCATAACATGAATAAATAAGGTCTAAAGCCTTTTACATCAGAGTACATCAAAACCTGTCTTGCAATAGTAAAGAAGCATAAAGACATTTTCATAAATTATTCCCCAAGTAAAAACAGTAAAGTAGCCATTAGCCAAGAAAAGTCCAAGCCATCCATGATGACCTTCAAGCAGAAGAAGTCCGAACTAAACAACAGTATTTCCTCCCTGTAACCTGGGGGGGAAACGGAAGAAAAGAGGCGAAACAAAACGGGTCAGTCAAAAAGACTGAGTAAGCCCTATCTACTATTAGCATAAAAACTAGTAAAGTTAACTGACATGAGAAACTGAGATGAACAGAAGCATGATGACAAGATAGATAAGCTAAATCAAAATAACAGGATGAACTACTGAACTCAGATAAACTAAGGTGTCATGATAAATTACGATGTCAAGATAAAACAAGGTATCACATCATCAGGTTTCTATCAAATATAATATCCCCAAGATATCTATCACGTATAACGTCCCATGATATCTATCCTGCATTTTAGCTCTGCACCTACCGTACTAGTATCCCCACCATATCATGTGTTAACCAAGAATGACCCTCACTCAAAAGTCGTGTAATGGTCCATGTCAACCTAATATATCGCATATATAGGTTACTCAACTTGTATGTTTTATTCCATGTAAATGTTCAGTCCCTTGCCGTAGACCATACGGGCTTTCCCATGAGATTCTACATTACTTTAACATAGTTCCATGATCCTTAAGATCGGTTTGGACTGTTACCCTAAACCTAGCTGGGGTCTTCCAACATGAATTATCGTTTGTACAACTAGGAATTATGCTACCTAGGGCCACTAGGGATTACGCTTACCTATTGCACGTTTTCGTATCTCGGTTTTGGTTCAACCACCCAGGGCCACTGGGATTTACGCTAACCATCAACCGTGCCCTTTTTCCCACGCATTCATCGTGAATCATTTTCCATGACTGTATGCACAAGTATCACATCGTGCCATCCGAGTCCTGTCACAGGGCAGATCGAGAAATACAGGACTCGGTCGGGAGCTTTCGATTTATCTGCCGATGCAGATGCTAAGGTCTGTTTTTCTATACGTGGCTATGGTCCCACGCGACCCCTCCCTCAACTAGTGAAAGACAAGACAGGATAAATCCTGTATGAGAACACACTACTGGCCAACCCACAATCCTAGCCTTACCGCAACCATAATTAGATAGCAATTATGGTCTATTGGGTGTTCTCTGCCTTTCCGTACGTACACGCTTGACCAAAGATGGTAGGTAGTCTGACGAAATGCTATCTAGGGTACGACCGTTTATCGTCGACTATCCCCTATCCATCCCCGTCTTTAGGTCGCTCGCATAGCAACCAAGGCATACTCTTGGTTCTTCTAACGCAGACCTTAACCTCTCATGAGCCTAGTATAATCACCTGGCAGCTCATAGAGGGATACCAAGAATACCCTCACGTTCCCCGAAGCCGCTGCTTCGTTACCCAGTTCGCTGGAGCCTTTATCTAAATCAAATACTTGCTCCTACTCGTATACTTAAACGATGACCTACCGTATCAGGTTACTCATCTATCTATGAACTGGTCTAAATTTCCTTGACTAAGAATCATTACATAGTTATTCCTCAACTAAGGTTTACCACTTAGCCTTATTCCCGTTATCCTTGTTAACTACGGTTATCCCCTATCCTCAGAACTAGGGTTTACATAATGGATTAAGTGTCACTTAAGTTCATGACTTAACCCGTCTACCAATCATGTCCAAATTGGCTAAGTATCCAAGTCCAAGACTTAACCCGTCTTCAAATCATGTCAAAATTGTCTAAGTATCCAAGTCCAAGACTTAACCCTACAAACCATGCTCACGTTGGTTAAGTATGTATTAAGAAATTCATGACTTAACCTCGTCCAATTATCATTCTAGATTGGTTAAGTATATATTAACTTGACCCTATCAATTTACTCAGTCAAATCGGTCAAGTGTATTCAAGTGATTCGTGACTTAGCCTTATCATGTTTTCACGTTAGATCGGTTAAGTATAGGTTAACTTAACCTCAATAAATTCACGAGTTAGATTGGTTAAGTATAGGTCACTTAACCACATCAATTCATCATGTTTAGATTAGTTAAGTGTTTAACTTAACCCCATTAAACTACCAAGTGGGATTAATTAAGTCTAGGCTAACTTAACCCCATCCGATTTCCATGTTTAGACTAGTTGAGTCTAATCTTAACCCCATTCGTTAACCGTATTTTTCGGTTAAGCATCATTAAGAAAACTTACTTAACCTTACCAAGTTATCGCGTTGGATTGATTAAGTGTTGGTTAACTTAACCCCATCCACTAGTCATATAAAAATGGTTAAGTGTCATTAGGCAAATCAAGTTACTTAACCTACCCAACCTTGTCATGTTTTGTTAAGTATCATTAGCCTAATCAAATTACTTAACCCATTTGTCCATGTCATATTTGGTTAAGAGTCATTAATCAAATTAACTTAACCCTATCATGTGGCATTAATTACTTAATGCACCTTCACCTCTCACATTAGACTTTGTTGTGGTTACTAGTTAAGCAGGTCGGTTCCGGGTAGCTTTACACCACAACTTGGTCTAACCTCGGGTTCAAGCACAACATGACCAACTTCTCACATTGGGTCCTATTGTTTGCAACTACTAGTTAGGCCGGTCGGTTCCGGGTAGTTTTACGTTGCAAACTCAACCCAACCTCGAGTTGGCCACACTTATATTATCTAAGTGTCATGTCCATCATGTTTCCCAAAACATGTTACAAGTTTTCAAGCATTTGGGTAGACCTAACTTAATAGGTAAATTCCCAAAGGGTAGACCTAACTTAATAGGTAAATTCCCAAGCTTATGTTTTTATGCATACTTACATGTCAACTTCCATGTTATATTTCAAGTCATGTTTTCAAGTTGTATTTTCATGTCATTAGAAATTACCCATAACATAACCCAACGCTTTTAAACTCGCATATACGTTCGCGACAACGTAATGGATTAAAAGAAGAGACTTGGCAAAGGCATGACAAAAATGGATATTAAGCCACAAGTTAATCATGGTGGCAAATGAGGCACAAATGTGTTCATTAACTTGCATGTTACATTCTTAAGCCTCAAAACATGCATAAACCCAAACTTGGCACATAAGCGAATCATGGTGACAAAAGATATGGAATGATGAGTAGTAACTCGCATATATCATCATATAAGGGTTATGACTTCATATGCAAGTTGACATAAAGGTTATGAGGGTTCTCATGTTGCTTACTGCAACATTTCAACATAAAGGTTGTAGCTTTTAGCTCACAAGATCAAGATAATGACTTCATAAACTTGCATGACATGATAGCATGTATCATACTCAATGATCAAACCCAAACTTGCAACATGAACATTTAACTTCATAGTTAATATCTAAGAGTAGGGAAAGGGCTTACATTGCTATGAAGGCACAAAAGATATGACAAAGCCCTTATGCAATCAAATAGACCAAAAATGCAAGCTCTAACATAAGAACCCTTGAGCCAAAATGATCAAAACCCTTGCTTTATGATGCAAAGATAGAAACTTGACTTGAATGCAAGCTGATGACACTCATACAAGCTTGAAAACACTTGTATGCATGGAAAATCTCTCATAGAAACCATTTAGAAATTTTATGAAGAGAGTGGAGGCCATGAGAGGTAAAATTTTGCCATAGTTTAGTTGCATGAATGAATAATGAGGATTTAGGATAGGTTAGGGTCTTATTTATAGATTAGGCAAGTGTTTTAGGCCATAGGATTAAACCTAGATTCAATCCAAGCCATCAAAGCATGTCTTGGGGAAGAAGTCAAGTGTAGGAACCATCTAGGGCCTTTAGATTAAAGATGAACCATGAGAACCATCCAAATGCAAAATATGCATTTGAGCGAATCGGCCCACGGGTTGACAGCCAAACACCCTGGATTAACCCCTATTCGACCCAGCGGGCTCGGGTCGACCTCAAAAATCGGCCAGTTCGGTTATTCCCCTCTCCCAATTCGCTGTTTTGAACATTTTTGCATATTTATTTATTTAATTTTCAATTATATATATATATATATATCAATATATATATATATATATATATTTCTCTGCGCAACCCATTTCACTTAATTAAGTATACTTTAATTTGGGAATTTTTCGTGAAACTTCGCGAGGCCATATCTTGGTCATACGGACTCCGATTTTCGAAAACTCGGACTCTATTTCGCGTATTTTTCCGAGACGAACGCAATGGCATAGCCCGTTTCCCTTGATTCAGATTTTACAGTTTAATTCTGCCTCCATTTATGTTATAACAGGTTATTGAAAATACGGGTTGTTACACCCCTTGTCCACAAACCATGGATGATATTTATTGGTTGTGATTGGTGTGAAAATTGATTGATAGCGAATGGTTGATTGGAATTGTTTGTGGTTGATATTGATTGATTGTGGTTGAAAAATACCCGTCTGTGGTTGAGAAATATTTGGTTGAAACCACATAGGATTAGTTTGTGGAAATGAAATAAATATATACATGCCGCCTACGTGCAAACTAGATGCATGATTCCCCATTGTCAAAAACCGCGAGGTTTTAAGGTAGAGCGAGGAGCCGTACTAGGGACGGTCCCGGTTTTAACTACCCTACCGTTATGCTACCGAAATTTTGAATAATATTCATGTGTTTGAATTATTTTCATTTATTGAAACTATATTTATTCATCGAATAGAAAGCCTTCATGTGTTGAGTCGATGTTCATTCGTTGGATAGAGATTCATGTGTTGAATGGTGTTCGTGTTTTAAATATAAAAATCACATTTTTATGTATATATATAAGCTATAGAAAACCTTCATGTGTTGAATCGATATTCATTCGTTGAATTGAAATTCATGTGTTGAATGGTATTCGTGTTTCAAATATAAAAATCACATTTTTATCTATATATATAAACTATAGAAAACCTTCATGTGTTGAATCGATATTCATTCGTTGAATTGAAATTCATGTGTTGAATGATGTTCGTGTTTTAAGTATAAAAATCACAATTTTATCTATATATATAAACTATAGAAAATCTTCATGTGTTGATTTGATATTCATTCGTTGAATTGAAATTCATGTGTTGAATGGTATTCATATTTTGAAATAAATTGTTTTATAATAAAAATCACATTTTTATCATCTATATGAACTATATAAAATAATCTTGTTTTGAAAGAAATTGTTTTATAATAAAAATCCTATTTTTATTACCTATATGAACTATATAAAATAATAGTGTTTTGAAATGAATTGTTTTACAATAAAAATCACATTTTTATTATATACATGAATTGTTAAATATAGTGAAGTGTTGAAATAGAAGACAGTTGGATAAAAATATCATTTTTATCAAATGTATGAAAAGAATATAGCTTTGAAATCGAAGAATCGATATATATATATATATATATATATATATATATATATATATATATAAATAGAATTAAAATATATCGAATAACGAAGCTGCAGTTCGTATTTTGAAACCGTGATTTCAAACGATTATACCGGGGGATTCGACCATCGGATTTTCCCGAAACCGCAACCGTTGGGTTCGCTTTGGAAATATCTTTCCAACGGCACCAACTTTGTAAAAATCGAACAGTTTGGATTTTCTGGAATGTTTAATTCAAATCTGAAGAAAAATAACGCCAGAATCGATTATATTTACATATATATATATAAATATAAATATATTTAATCGAATAATGACGCTGCAGTTCGTATTTTGAAATCGAAACTTCAAACGATTATACTGGGAGATCCGACCGTCGAATTTTCCCGAAACTGGAACCGTTGGATTTGTTTTGAAAAGATCTTTCTAATGATGTAAATTTTATGAAGATCCAACGGTTAGATTTTCAGATATGTGTAAATCAAATCTGAAGAAAAACAGCGCCACGGCCGCGTTATGGCCCGAAGCGTCGTTTTGAATAAATTGGCTATTTTTAAATAAATAAAAATAGCGATAAATCATTATAAAATGTTATAAACGATATGGATGTGAAATATAGAAATTAACTGAAGGTTGGCTAAGTCGAATGGTTTCTTGGGTATTGATCTGATGTTGGTTTCGGCCTTCGGGGTTAATATTTGGAAAATCGCTCTCTTACTGACTGACGGTTAGCGACTAATGAATTGAAATGACGCGAATGTGTATTTGTGTTGCACTTGTTTTTCATATAGACGAGTTGCTCAGAAAGGTCGGGTTTATCCCATTCTGAATAACTGAATCGACGATAAGAAATCGAAGATGAAGACGATGGTCGTAGACCAGAGATCTTCACCTCGTTTGGATGGTAACCGAGGTCCTGATTGGGAGGCATCCCGAAATATGGATAATGAGTGCTGATCGTCCAGACGTACGTGGTGATCGATGGGTTTGCGAGGTATATAGTGCCTCCGGTTTCATTCAGACCCAGAACGGACTTGCAAATGGACAGTGTGTCTGACATTGGAATTTAATCTTGTGATTGATAGCCATCAGTTGCACGGTGTGAATTGCCTATGTGGCATGCTAAGATGTAGTGATCAGGGCTTCTGTTGAAAAGCAAAGTTTTGTGGTGATGATCAAAGCACCGCCTGTGTGGCGTAGCTTTGTGTATAACGTGAAATCGCGAGCCTCACACCCCGGTATGAACCAGAAACGGGAGAGGACATCAGGGAGGACCCGCGTTTCTTTCTAGCTAGTAGTGGCGTCAGTGGTTTTACACGCCCTGACAAGTTTGACTTATGTGGTTGTTACTGTTGCGAGGCGCCTCGGTTAGATCGGACGATCCGGGTCCGATGGAGTCATTCGCTGGCTCATTTACAACCCAAAGGGTGGGGAAGTGCAGTGTTCAGGAATTTTAATCCACATTGGTGGACCGGCCCTGACGATCCAAGGGCCTACCTGAGTTTGGGTCCTAAGGCTCGGCTAGACAGTCTCGAAGTCGGTAAGGACTATCTTTTGCCTTGGTCCATGACGGAAATCCAATATCCAAATACGTGACTGTGCGGTTTTGATTGTATACCTATATATGGTGACATAGTGGTATGGGGCATTAATGTCGTCTATGATTGATAGTTATGATTTGAAATTGTTTTTAAAACATATAAACACTAGCAATAATATCAAATGCTTTTGTTTTATTCGTATCAAGCATATTTTGGCTATTATAAGGTAAAACTCTATCCTCCGGTTTGCGTTTCATTGTGTGATGGGAACTGAGTCTTATAATGGCTTCATTTTTATAAAAAGCATTGCGATGATTAAAAGAATGATTTGTTTTAAAGCACTGGCAATCCAATGGAGTAAACCCGTTCCACGAAAGTGGCATGGTCTAGTGATTGGCAATATTTTAAATGTGTTGAGTAGATTTCTCATACCAGTCCCATGACTGACTCGTAGTTTGTTTCACTTTCAAACTCGGGTGCCCCTTTTTCTACACGTGCAGCCTTGTATTCAGGTTTAGCTGGCTTTTCTGGATAGCTGGAGCAGAAGATGGATTCTATCATTTATCTCTTTTTATGTTGTTTAGCTCCTATTGTACATATTTTGTTTGTTTCCGCTGTAGACATTTATGTATAGCTGAACTGTATTTGTACTAAGTAAGATCCTGTATACTGTGTAACTCTGATGATTACGTTTATCCAGTGTACTATTTGTTCATTATCTGGTGTATTTATTTAATTCTGTTCTGTTATTATCTGTTTTTGTGTTATATTCCAAATATTACCCTTGTCTCCGTCTGTACGGGAAATGGGGTCGCCACAGGAGGTCTTCACATCGTTTAGATGATTATTGATGTCTTGATTGGGTTGTACACCCAAGACAAGGTAATATGTGGTGATCGTCCAGACGTACTTGGAGATCGACCGGATATGCGAGGACCTCTCCCCTGTATTGGACATATGAGGGAGGAATAAGGTGCCTCCAGTTTCATTCAAACCCTGAACGAACTTGTAAATGGATGTGTGATTGACATCGGATTTCATTCTCTATGATTAATAGACATCGGTTTCATAGTGTGAATTGCCTATATGGCATGCTGAGATGTAAATGATCAAGGATTCTATTGAAAAGCATAGTCTTGTGGTTGATGATCAAAGCACGGCTTTAATATAGCATAGCTTTGTGTATAGCGTTAATTCGCGAGCTTTGCACCCCGATGTGAACCAAAAATGGGAGAGGACCTTAGGGAGGGCATGCGTTTCCTTTTAGCTAGGAGTGGTGTCTGGTTTTTGCACGCCCAGACATTTTACTTATGTGGATGATGGGTAGCGAGGCGCCTCAGATATATCCGCACTGCGGGGCCGTTGGATAGTACCGCCTTTATACATACCAGATTGACGCCCCATAGGGCGCGGAAACGTAGTGTTCAGGCATTATAATCCACATCGTGTGGCCCGGCCCTGACGATCCAAGGGTCGATGCGTTTTGGTCCTGAGATACAGGCTAGAGCGTCTCGAAGTGGTAAGGATGATCCCTTGCCCGGTTCACTGACGGAAATCCAAATTCCAATACGACATTTTACGGTTTTAGTTGTATACTATTTGCGACATAGTGGCATGGGATGCTAATGTCGTCTATGATTGATACATTTATATCTGAAGTTGTTTTTCATTAATCTTAATTAAAAGATTATAAAATCCAAATCATATTCTTCACTGTTAATTGGGTTAAAGAACAAGTGTTATTTAAAATAGCATTCACGACGAACACAAAAATCAATTCTTTTATTCAATTCCAAATAAATATTAGTTAATTGGAAAACTTCACTAAATCTTAATTTAAAGATTTATTCTTTTCTCAACTGAGTTTAAGAACAGTGTTAATGAAGACAACGTTCACGACATGCCCAAAATCCAATTCTTTTATTCAATTCCAATTAAATATTAATTAATTGGAAAACCTCACTAAATCTTAATTTAAAGATTTATTCTTTTTTCAACTTGCTTTAAGAAGAGTATTAATGAAGACACCGTTCGTGACAAACCCAAAATCCAATTTGATATCAAATACAGGGCTCTGAATAGAAATTATATCGGCTTATATTCAATATCAAATTCTGAAACCAACCAATATCGTGTTGGGAATAATGATATATATGTATATATATATATATATATATTCCAAATTCCTCAACAATATCTGTATAGTCACGGAATCCCATATCGAAATATTCTGGAGATTATTTCCATTCCAATTTATTCGTTGGAAATTTCTGGTTATATTAAAACAATTTTCAAATCCAATTTATTTATTTTTAAAATAATTGGATTATTATTCTAGTTATTAATTAGTTCATTCCGATAAAAATATATTTTTATCTTTTCAAAACTGGAATTTTTCATCAAAAATCTTTTCGAATCATTTATTATGATTTTACATAATTTTTCCATATTTTTAATAATTTTATTAAGACCTTTATAGTCATTTTCCAATAACGGTCACCGAACTGCACTCAAAGCGAACTTTTCTAAAATTGATTTTGGACATATTTTAAAATCCGACCATTAGATTTCGAATCTTATATTCATTGGAAAGCTCTTTTCGATACAAACCCGATGGCTCCAGTTTTAGGAGAATCCGACGGTCGGATCTCCCGTTACATCAATTTGAAGTTAATGGTCGAAATTCGTGAATAGTCGCTACGCAGCGCATTCTATTCAGGTCGTTAATAATAATATATATATATATATATATATATATATTATATTTCATCGATTTCCATTTAAAACATATTTTAGAAATCATTTTGAATTCATTTCAAAACAATTTCAACTTCATTTTCAATTTTACATCAAAATTGAATATTCCTTTATAAATTCGTTTTAAATTCGATTCCAACTCCATTTCAATTTCTAATAAAAATTTATATTCTTTTATAAATTTGTTTTAATTCATTTTAAAACGATTTCCATTTCATTTCAGTTTTCAAATCAAAATTGAATATTCCATATCATTATAATATTAATATAACGAACCGGGATTTTCGACCCAGAAAATTAACATAAACCCCATGTTAATTATTCAGGTATTGAGCATTCCAGATCATTAATAGAAAGAAGTTAGAGGATGAGAATAGATAAGATAGAAAATTAGAATAGAAGAAGATGAAGATCACAATCAGAGTAAACACGAATCTCACAGCGGAACGAATTAAGTATAATACATAACATAACTTTGCAATAAAACAGTGTATATATATATAGAATAACATTACCAGAGTACAACACTTACACACAGCGAAAATAACAATAGCTATAAAATCCTGAAGCCTCCTGCTTCAAGCTCCTCCAAGCCTATCTGTAAAGACCTGAACTACCTGACTGCCCGTACTAATTTGGGCACCCAAGTGTTTAGGGAAAACAAAAACGAAAATAAACTCTGGGTCAGTCATGGGACTGGTGTGGGTAAACTCAAATCATTCGTTTTAACTTTTCAAAATCCCTTTCAAAGAAATTATAATCATAAGACCGATCCACACATAAACACGGACGGCTTTTACCTTACGATAACCAAAAACAGTTTTTGAAATCAATATTTCTCTGATATTATAATAATGTCTAGTCACAAGTGATTAATAATCTAGCAAAACGCTTGCATCTCACGTTCCACATATATAGTATACAAACAAAACCGCGGGCGATTATTGAAGATTGGATTCCAACTATGACAAGGTATGGGACCACCTGCCGATAGTGTATCTCTAGATGCGAATACACAGGGTTCAACAAGAAAGTCTTGCAACCCGCCCACACATGATCGACCACTCATTTCACTTGAGTGTATCGAATGTATATTACCAACGGTTGGGAGCTACCCACCGTCTTCCTGAAAAGGGACAACATCGATCATAGGTAAAAGAATGAAATGGATTTTCTCTAGATAGGTGATATACACCCTAATGGGAGCGACCCAATTAGCCATGCTGGCTGCCCGATTTATGTCATTTCCCGGTTGATTAGGCTTGAGGTCATAACGTATCTTTGAAACACTTGACCGCCATTAACTTTGAATGCCACATCGTCATACCCGCCAAATCACAAATAGATTTCTTCAAAAATATCATGGGTATAAAGCTAAGAGAAACGAATTTCTCCGCCACCAAACGTAAATACATTTGAAGAGATCAACTTACGCGATCCGTTAGATATACTCTGTCGGACATTCGTCCATTCACGTTTGTCCTGGGACTGGAAAAAACGAAGGCACTATTCTGTAAACAGGATAGCCCTTGCATAACTCCGTTTTCAATATTTGATTGAAACGCTAACATCCATACAGAGTGTTTTTCAGATAATATATCTGATCCCGGTCTCTTCGTATTGACGATGGTAAAATGGTCAAAAACTTCGATAGTCGGTGATATAACTATCAAAGAAAAACAGGTGTGCAAACAATGATATTATTTTCAAATGGAAATTCTATCGATTAATCAACATTCAACATTTTTCTTTCTTAATTTAATTTATTATTAATTTATTCATTTACTCTTTTCTATATACTCAACATTTCTTATTTCCTAAATTTAAGAAATCTATGTCATCAATCATTGGAAAACATTTCCAATCTCTGTTTCACGTATCACTGTCACTCCAGTATTCCTTCTCATTAACATCTCATTTTCTACGATTAGAAAATATCTTTGATTATATTTGGAAGATGTTTCCAAAATTTATTCATTTGATTTAAACAGATGTTTAAGTAAAACATCACTAAACCAATTTAAACCATTGTACTCATTAACTAAATTCACTTAATTAATCCTCACTATCGAACCTTAACCATCACTCAGTTAAAAACGAAGTCAATCAAGTTGGGGTATAATTACCTCTCAGACCTTAACTGAACAACATTTCTAACCTCGAAATAGACAAAGTTCACCTTTTAAACCTTTTACCACTTCCTTACGAAACTCTTGGATTCTATTTACGAATCCACTTCTTTTACCAAAATTATTTGATTCTAATCATAGTGATATAATCTCATATTTTCAAAATATAATAACTTAAATATAACTTTTCTTCCTTAATTTGAATAAATAAATAACGACTAATTTATTATTAAATAAATAAATCTTGAATTGAAGCTGGAAAGTATATAGCATTTTCCCAAATTCGATATAATCGAATTTCAACTTACAATCCCCACTCGAATAATCTTTATTCGATTTAATTCCCTTCGAATAACTCATATTCGATTTAACCCACCTCGAATAACTTATATTCGATTTAACTCACTTTGAATAAACTATAATTGATAACACATACCTCGAATAAACCATATTCGATAACATTTTCTTCAAATAACTATATTCGATAATCTCTCTTTGAATTATTTACATTCGATTAACTTTCTACGAATGATTTACATTCGATTAATCTCCTTTCGAATAAACTATATTTGATTATTCTACTTTTTACTAACTCTATTCAATTTACTAATACTCGACTAACTCGAACTTAATTAACTCCATTTTGATAACTCTAATTCAATTTAACTCTAAACGATTAACTCTAATCAATTAACTCTAACTCGATTTATTTAACTCCTATCGATTAACTAATATTCTGTTTAACTCCATTCACTTGACTCTAGATTGCAGCTATCACAATGGTTATGCCTGATTCCCTTAGGAAACATCCGACCGCCACAGGCTATCCGCAGCCCTGCGAATTACGCTAGCAGTCATACGAAATGGCAACACATCATAATTAATTATGTTTGACTAACTCTATCTCAAATAACTATATTCGATCAACTCTAATTGAATAACTAATATTCAATTAATCCTAATTCGCTTAACTATGTTCAGTTAATTTTAATTCGATTAATTCTAACTCTAATCGATTTACTCTAACTGATTAACTCCTACTGATTAACTCTACTAATTTACTCCTTTGATTAACTCTACATCCCTATTCAATTTCAATTATCGGTGTTGAAATCGACATTTACTTCTCTATATAAGTCCTGACTTGTATATCCCATTTACCCGATGATAAACATTTCATTTGATTTATAAAATATCATTTATAAATATATCTTCTTACTTTATCTGTAAAACAGATTCTATTTAAAATCTTTGCTTTAAATCCATAATACGTTATACCCGTGTGCGAAGCACGGGTCTAAACCTTTCAAATGTAAAATTCTCCTTCTATATAATTCTAGTCACTTTTTCAAGTATTTCCTTTTAAAATCTATTTATTTACCAAATAAACCCCTTTTTGATAATCCTATTTATTCATAAAATATTTTCTATTTATCAAATCTATTGATTTTATAAGTAATTCCTTTGATAATCTAACTATTTTCTATTTACTTTACACGCATTTCCCCTTTCTATTCTATTTATTTTTCAAATAAATAACCCTTTCAATTCTATTTGTTAATAGTTAAAAATATTTCTGTCAATTCTATCTATTTGATTAACAAATAACTATTCCTTTTTAATCTATTTATTTCTAAATAAAGAGTTTCTTTTTATAAAATTTATTGATTTTATAAATATTCCCTTTTCAATATAACATTGAAATATCTCTTTTTAACATTACAGTATTCCTTATGGTATTTAACATACCATATAACAATGATCGGTATCATTCAACCATACAAAATCAACAACAGATTTCATATCATATCATATAACACAATTTATGACAAAACAGTAAAATAAATGTTGAGGAACCCAGTTGGGTCCCTCCGACCTGTTTTCTTGCATCCACAGATTTTAAACAATAAAATTAACATCAATTTCATCTTACTATGAAATATTCTACTAAACAGAATCAATATTTGATTAACGATTTATATTTATATCGTTATCTATATTCTCAATCAACTGACAAGCAGTTCAACCAAACAACCAACACATAGCAAACAATCATCATTTATAAATTCTAAAAATACTTTATAAAAATATAAATTGATCAGAGTTATTGAGATTTACTCACATTTCGCGTTAACCGTTAAATAACGATTTGCGTCTGTTGATTCTGATCAGACAATTTATTTCGCCATAAATTGTAACGAGCTCAGACTCACTATCAGTCAGTTCCATTGGGTTGCTCCCGTCCATACGATCCTAACGTGACTGACCATTCGAATTTCTGATGCAGTACGGCCAAGATAAGTACTGTACAAGTTAATACAATTTAAATTGAATTTAAACTAAACATTTATTAGTTAAACGGGCCCTCACCCCATTTAAACTTTTCGGCCCATACTCTAACCATACCAGGCCCGCTCAAACAATTTCTTCCCCAAACACAAAAATTCTGTCTCTCGTATACTACTCCATCACCGAAGTTTGTCACCTCCGATTCCACTTCATTCCTCCACCGGTTAACACCAAACCACCTCCATTCTCTTCTCCTTCACGACCTCTACCTCCCTATCCCATCACCTTCCAGCTCGCACTACCCAAAAGAACCCCGTCGAGCAGCTCCTCCTTCGGCTACAGGGTAGGCATTGACCCCAATTGAAACCGAATACCCCAAAACTTGGCCAACAGCCTCTACTCCACCTCCTCGATCCATCTACGAACTTCGTTTCCACCAAAAATCCACAAAATCCTAATGAAACCGAACCCTAGTTCGCAAGACCCAAAACCCATCTCGACCAGTCATGGTCGAACTTCACAAAATAGGTACCCAATCGAAGAGCTAGTGACCACGATTTCATATATATACCATTTGAGATTTTTAACTTTTACTTTGATTTTCTTTTGATTTTCAAAGGAGAAATCTTTTACTGTAAAAAGAAAATGAGTGCGGTGGATTTGGTTTGACCAGAGAGTGAAGTAGTTTAGGGTTCAGGGAGGTTAAGGGTATTATATAGGGTAAATATAATATTTTTATAATCGATTTTTATATTAATATTTAAGCAAATGCTATTTTTATTTGTCTCTAAATTCCTGTAATCACATATGACACCCAAAAATCACGAAACTGAACATGCAACTATTGTTTGACATTATGGTCCCAACGAATCTAGTTTCATCAAATTTCGACTTCGTTTGCTCACGCGGCGTATTTTTAACTGTCAAAATATCGAGTGTTTTTAACGTTAAAATCCCATACGACCACATACTGACTTCAAAAATCACGAAAATTGAAATATAGCAATAATTTGATGTTGCGGATCCAACAAAATTAGTTTCGTCGAATTCTAAGGTCGTTTGCAAAACTGGCTATTTTTAAAGCTCTAAATAACCCTTTTAAATATATAAATATATTTAAAAACATTTAAATTTAATATTTAAAAATAAATGTTATCGTATGTATTCACAACAGAATATCATACTGCTACACCGGGATTTTTAACTCGATATTTCAATTCCAGTGTTACATCGATATTCGATTTATATTTAAAAATTCATTTTAAAATATAAATAAATCGATATAAATTATAAAGGAATTCCATAGCGACTTTTCTAAAATTTGATTTGGACATAACTAAAAATCTACATGACGTAACCACGATTTTTCTCTTCCACTAGAAAAATATACTTCACCAGCTCCTAACGTTTCTTGTTCCACACAAATCCGATTTAAAACGAATTCTGTACATTCAATTGAAGTTCAAATCGCCAAATAGCGAACTTCCGCGCCATTTCGAGCTCGATTATAATTATACGTCCAAACTGTCGTTCAAATAATATATTAATTAATATAATTCAACTCTAAACTGATATATATATTAAGTAATCCAATTCACACTATATTGTGAATTCCACTATTTCTGACTATTTCAGAAATTAAATATATTATTATATTAATTAAATATTCAATATTATTTAATTCTGGTCATTTTAAATAACCAGACCATTATTTAAATAATTAAATAAATTATTTATATACCGTAAAAATACGGGTCGTTACATTCTTCTCGCCTTAAAATAATTTCGTCCTCGAAATTGCTAAGGTAGAGAACAAACCCTATTGACCAGTACAAATTTATTTGTTTACTTATCAACTTCAATTTCAACTAAACCAATTTGATTTCAATTAAAATATTAATTAATCCTTATCAACGATTATTTTCTAAAAATCCTGAAAATTTTCTAACACTCTAAGGTAGCGTTTGATTTAGATTTTTCAATTTTGAGTTTTCACACATACAAAAATACCGACAATGCACATATATCGTGAAAAATGACCGTTTTACAAAACGGAGTTAACACACAAAACCGAAAACAACTTTTTATTATTTTTCATATTTCAAGAAACAAGGGAACGACAATAACAAATCCGTCTATCCACCATTCCCGTGGTCCCCTCCGTCACTTCTTTTTCCTTTGATCCATCATCACCGCTACATTCAAATCTTCACAAGTTTCATAATTACCGCCGAAAACTAAAAATGCGAAACACAAAACAAACCAAACGCTACCTAAATTTCCGGAAAATTTTGCCATCACCTCCTTTGTATCGGTCAATAGTTCAAACCTCAACTCTCCTCTCTAGGCCCTTTCCAACCCAAAAGAAAATCAAACAGCCAAGCAGCTTGCCAAATCGGCCCATAAATTACTAAATCGATAAAAATAAACGTGTACCTTTTTGTCGGGCATATCATTAAATCCTTTTATTCTGCTGCCAATTCAGCATATACCAAAGTCATCCCAATTAATCTATGATCAATATATCCTCAACATAGCTATTCTCTTAAACAAGCCAATTACCATTTCAAACAAAATTTCCATCCTTGATTCCAACTCCTAACTCACCAATCCAATACCATTTCAGATTCTATCCCACAATTCAAAATCCGATTCTACTTGATATATCATATTCCTATTAAATTTCCAGTTGATTGGTTTCAATTCAATTCATATTCGCTTTCAAATTTTTTTTATTCATACTATCTTCTTGGGGATTTTAAATAGTTTAGTTTTTCTAAAATAAATTATTCCCTTTCGGGACTCAAAACAACTTCCTTTTCTCAAAACAATTCAAAAACAATCTCTTTGGTAGTAATCCGTCACTTACAACTCAAAAATGAACACTGATGATGTGGCCAACATCATCAGAGTTATTTCCCAGCTATCGAAGTGAGTTCAATACTATATAACTTTCAAAACCATATCTAAACACCTCCATTTTGAGATTCATTTCAAAATACCATTCACACTGTTTGTAAAACAATTTAAAATCTCCCAGGATTTTAAAATTCTCATATATTCAATTCAAATCCATTTACAACCACTTATTCAAATTTCCAGATTTTAGTTTCAATCTTGATTTAAATTAAGATTAATCCATCTGATTTCATATATTACACTTGCATGAATTCTAATTGGTTATATTTAACCATTTCAATTATAATAAACCAACACATCCAATATACTATAATACTTCAAATATAAATATTTTCTTTTATATCCAAATATAATTTGGCTAAATTATTCCATTTACCCTTTTTCAAAACATACTGTGTTGGTTTATCGTACTCAAGTGTTTAGAAACTCCTATTGATACGGTGGATCAAACTGATCGATCAGAACCCATAAACAACTCAACCAATAAATCTCCACAATATAAAACAATTTTTATATCAAATAATAAATACGTTCACTCGTATGTATACACTCAAACTAAATCTATGGTATTACTAACCCCATCTCTACTGATTCACGCCACAGAGCCAAGGTTATCACTTAACCTTCAGCTCTGATACCACTGTAACGAACCGGGATTTTCGACCCCGAAAATCAACATAAAGCCCATGTTAATTATTCAGGTATAAAACATTCCAGATGATTAATTGAAAGAAGTTAGAGGATGAGAATAGATAAAATAGAAAATTAGAATAGAAGAAGAAGAAGATCACAATCAGAGTAAACACGAATCTCACAACGGAACGAATTAAATATAATACATAACATAACTTGGCAATAAAACAGTGTATATATGTAACACCCCGTATTTTCTGAGAATATTAAAATAATAAATTAAAGAATAATGTTTAGCATTGTTCTAAGGTTTGTAAGCAAAAGACTTAGTAGCTCATTTGGTTGGAACACGTGACTTGCAGACAAGGGGTATAGAGTTCGATCCCTGCCAGCGCCATATTTTTGTTTTAGGGGTATGGCTTAAAAATGGCTTATTGTGAACGTAGTTTAAAAAGTAGTTTAGTGTTAAAATGGTTAATTAGGAAGATAGAAATATATATATATATATAATAAAATTCAACCTAAAATTTAAGGAAAAAATTCAAAACAGCGGAAGCGAGAAGGCAAAACACCAAACTGACCTAATTTATGGGTCGACCCGTGCCCCGCTGGGTCTACCCCACAGTCGACTCAGGAGGTTTGGAATTTGTCCCGTCGGCCCTAAATGGTCTACGATGAAATTCTATGTTTTAGGGCATAGGTGGCGATTTCTGGTTGGTCTGTAGACATCATTTCTTGGTTTCTAAGGCCTAGATGGATCCTAGGATGATCTGATGGCTGTAAATAAATCTAACTTCTATATATCCATGGGTAGAGTCACATTCTAAAATCAAATAAAATTAGAACCATGGCCGTCATGATGTCAGCCTACAACTTGGAATAGCCGCCACCAATTAGAAGAAGATTAAAGCAACTCAATTCAATCAAACAGCAAATTCAACTACAACAAAGGGACGCTAATAAATTCCAGAACTTCGTTGAATGGTGAGTTTGATCACTTTAACAAAGTAATTGCTAAATTAATTATGATGTGATATACATTGGATTATAAGTTGTGGTTGTGAATCTAATTCATATGTTTAATCATGTATGTTAACTTGATACATATTATATGATGTTATGCAAGTTAATATGATTATGCAAGTTTCATATATGATGTTATGCAAGTTAATACGATTATGCAAGTTTCATATATGATGTTATGCAAGTTAATATGATTATGCAAGTTCCATATATGATGTTATGCAAGTTAATATGATTATGCAAGTTTCATATATGATGTTATGCAAGTTAATATGATTATACAAGTTGTACATATGATGTTATGCAAGTTAATAGGATCACGAAAGTTGTATGCGAGTTATATGATGTTATGTAAGTTTGGATCAAAAATATATGCTAGTAGTTCATGATGTTAACTTGTGTCAATCAATCCCTTTTTTTATAATCCAATCACCTAGGTTTATAACATCAGTTTTTATGTGAATATGGATGTGGAACATATGCTGGTTCGTATAAGTATTATGTTCATATGCAAGTTTAAGTGATAATTGGATTCACATATATACAAGTTCACACCTTTAAAGTTTAGATCCATATTCAAGTTGACATTTTTATGTTGAAACTATGACATGCATAGTTATGCAAGTTTACACCTTTATGTGGATCCATAGTTTACTCAGGTTAACACCTTTTATTGGATCCATAGTTATGCAAGATGACACCTTTATGTTTAGGTTGATGACATACATAGTTTATGTAAGTTTGTGATAATTACCTAGGCTAGTTGGGTGTAAAACTATGTTCATACATGCAAGTTCACACCTTTTATATCTATGATTTTTGGATCCTTGATAATACAAAGACTATGCAAGTATGTTGTAATTCTTAATTGTAAGTTAGATGAAAATTAGATCTGTTATTGTGTGTATGTGACTTTGTGACGTTTATTCCCTTTTTTTTGAAATATTAGACTATTTGCAAGTCTAATATGTATGTGTCATGTTAAGCGAACGAATGACGGGGGTACGATGGGGATAATAGTGGATACAAACATATTGTGAATTTGGCATGTAATGGCTTAAAAAGGCATGTAATTAATTTTAAGGAATAAAATAATTAGTGATGAAATTGTCATAATTTATATACCATAAATAGATGAGCATAATTTAGGTGATAAATTATGGACATAAATAAATATGGAAATTTGAATAAGGAAAGTAATTCAAGTTTGGGGAAAATTAATTATGTATAATTAATTGCCTAAGACACAAGGTTGGACTCATTTGTGGTGTAAGACTGCCCGGACCCGCCCGGCAAATCCAGCAACCACAAATGGTAACCCAATGTGAGAGGTCAAAGGCCTAAACTAAATGCGTAACAATTGTATGGACACGAGGTTAGGCTCGTTTGTGGTGTAAGACTTCTCGGACCCGCCCGACAAATCCAGCAGCCACAAATGCCAGTCTAATGTGAGAGGTCCTATAGGAGTTACGATAGTAATAAATTAAGAAACACTTAACCAAAGTAAAACATATGGTGGGACATGGGGGTTAAGTGGGTGCCTTGGGTGGCATGAGGAAATATGATTAGTAACACTTAACCAAGGTAAAACATGTAAGTGGGACATAGGGGTTAAGTGGGTGCCTTGTATGGCATGTGGAATTACTAATAGAAACCCTTAACCAAATTTAAAACATGTAAGTGGACATGAAGAGGGTTAAGTGGGATGTACTAGAGGGGACCAAGCCTAGGTGGAAATCATGTGTCAAGCATGTGGGGCCCTTTTCAGTCCAGTAGCCCATTAAGTATCTTTGTGAGCTCGACCCAAGTAGAGGATGGGAAACGCCTACTGGGTCTGATTGTTAGAGACCAAAACGGGTTAGTGGTGGCAACGCAAGTCCAACGTGGTCACGTGCGTGCGTGGGTCCGGGCTGGTAGGTAAGATGTTGTTGCATCGTGTAGTTATAAGCCGTGCATTCCTTGTATGGTATAAGGTTTCCATATTGGGGAGTGATACACCCCACTGTAAGACCTACACAGGTATTTACGAGTAAGGGGGTCGATCAAATGGGGCAGGGTAGTGGGTACACCTAGTGGAGATGTTTGCGAACAAATTATACAATTGTAAACAACTGTAAAATCCGTTCGGCTTTCCTAAACAACAAGGATTGTTGTAGAGGGTGTCGAACTCTGGGACCAAAATTATTTTAATTAATAAATCCAATCAAGTTATTCCAAGATTTTGATTGATTGAAAACATAGAAAATAACAACAATTAACTAAAGCAGAGAGATTTATCTAACAAGAAAAAGCAATTAGGGGATAATGACATAGATTAGATTCACACTCATTAATAGCCAACAAATAAATATAGATCTAATTTATGTATTTGTCACAAACACGAATCAACGATAAATAGATTCTTAGAAACAAATAAGTAAATAACGACAAGCATAGCCTATGCAGGAGCTGAGCTCTTAAACAACCATAGACTATCAGGACAGATTCACAAATTAATTTCAAAAAACCTAAAATTAGATCTAAATATGATAATTGTTAGATCGAACTCGAATATACCCTATGAAGGAGCATAGCTCTTAAACGACACAGAATATGAAGGTTCAGATCTAACCCTTGATTCAGATCTAGATCTACATATATAAAGTCCTCATCTATTGGCTATGTGATTCATGTTGAATCATATCTTTTAGCGTCATCACCCCCTAATCAAAGGGGATTAGCTAGACATAGCTAAATAAGAAGAAAAAACAGAAATTAAATAACATGAACACAAATAAAACTAAAACTAAATAGAACAGAGGAAGAAGAGTTTTATTCCAAGAGAAAGATTACAGAATAAAACTAAGATGTATTAGCCAAGGCTACTTGGCAAAATCCATAATGTGGGACAAAAACCCCTATTTCAAAATAACACATTAATCAAGTAGCTCAGTGTGAACGCATGCAGCGCATGAATGAGAAGCCTTGCAAATTACATGATATGGGACAAATAACATAGCCCAATTAGCAACTAGACCAATGTGAATGTATGCAGATGTCATGGAACATAGGTTGCAGGCTTCAACTCCAATTGACTTGAGAATGAATAACAACTCCAAGTGATCGTTATGGAAAAGCATTGAATCTTGTCTTTGAAATATGCAGCAGAAGGCGATTGAATAGCAACTTTTCTTCAGGTCTTCAAGCTTTAATCCAGCTTTAAAATTCAACACTTTTCTCGCACAAATTCTTCAAGCTTTTCAACAATTAAGTGCGTTAATCCATTCATCAAAAATAATCTATAAACACAGCTATAAATGCACAATATCAATTATTTAAAAGATAAAATAAGATAAATATGCGTATTAAAATAAACACATTTACGTGTATATCAGATACCCCCACACTTATCTTTTTATTCGTCCTCGAATGAACTAAACTAAGATATGTCACACTTTCGTAGGAAACACGATTGCATTTAGCGTATGCAACAAGCCGTTAAACCCCTAGGTGTCCCCAGTAGGACGATTGTTGTCTCGTGAGGGTTTTCAGCGGATACTACCCACAAAATCCAAAGCGCCTTGTTGATTAATCAAATAATATATTTAAGGTCTTTCACATTCCAAGGATTTCACCTAACTTCAATAATAACGGTTTAGCCCCAAATTGTCCATCCCATAATTAGTGCAAAAATGAATAAAAAATTTCAAGCTGAATCGTAATTCCTTGATAACACTGTAATTGTCTTGAAGGTTAAGAGCGTGGTGTCAACCAAAGTTCTACACATCGACAATGTGCACCCAATCATTTCTTTATTCTTTATTCCTTTTATTTTTGAATGATGTTGCACCAATGTAACTGTAATGTATTGGATATGAGTTATGCATAGATAAAGGAAAATTTTGTAAGTTCTAAAAATATTCTAGATAAGAGGGCAAGTGTATTAGTTGAACTTCAAATTTCAAAAGATAAAGTAATACTAAGGCACATATGAACATTTTTATTTCCTTTCATCTCGTCTACTACAATCCTCACTTCCAAGTACAGTAGAATGGATGTGGATGGAATGGAATTGAATGCTTTTATAGTCAAGAATGATGAATGACTATTTTATTCAGAGAGACTCTCTTTTTATTTTATTTTATTTCTCTTTTTTTTTTCTTTCTTTCCTTCTTTTTTTTTCTTTCCTTTTTTTTTCATTTTTTTTGCATGATGAATGATGAGTGGAGATGGAATGGAATGATACCGTACATTATTTCATTTGATGCCTCCTCTACTAAACCAACACTTCATGAAAGGAAAGTTTTATGCCCTAGTTACTCTACTTCTATATCTTTAATTCAACACACAAGTCTGGATTGATGTTATACAAAAAGCTGAAAGGAATGATAAACAAAGTTTCGTAAGATAGATAACCCATATAAAATAAGATGTGGTATATGGTTATCCTATCTTAAAACAAGAACGGAATGGGTAGTGTAATATTGGTATATAAAGTGACGTATTTAACCTTTGAAAATAAATCAGTGAAAAGGTTCTTGAGTATACCAATATAAGAAAAATTTATCGAAACATGGATGTAAATCGACTAAAACTTGGGTTTGAATAATGTGGGGTATCGAAGAAGAACGCTACAATGAGTCATTTCTCCTTAATTGGGCCAAGTGGAATTTAGAACTTACAAGTGTGAAAATTCGAGTGAGAAAAATATTATGCATGAAAATGAACTCAGAAAATACAACATATGTAGGTGCAAACTCATTTTTATTTGATTTTTTTTATTTGATTTTTTTTACTTGCACATTCTAACATGTATAAAAAGGTTGACACGCTTACTCCAGAACACGTCTAACGTCTGCACAGTCTCAAGCTAGCATCTTAAAAAGACACATTACGATTCAATGAATAAATAATGTTCATTCCCATCACCCAACAATTCAACTTATCAAAAAAGAACCAAGGTGTTATTTATGAATTTTAAGTTAATCCTTGTTCAATGAATGACCTACTTCATAAAATTTGATAGCTGATGTAATGTAAATTCCCCCGCACACTTGAGTGTGACTGTGTCCTCACAATCTTAATCAGACATATCTTAGTGAAAGGAAAAATAAAATAAGAGACTATTTACATATGTACAAAAGAGGGTTAGTGCGTCTTACCGAATGTAATGTGGCTCATGGAGGACCATGAGCTCTTCCTCTTGGTTTGGTATTGGTTCCAAGTAAGGTTTAAGGCGTTTGTAATAACCCGAAAATCTGGGCCAGTTTAAAATTTTTATTTCGGTAATTTTAGCGAATTTTGAATATTTAAAATGAATTATTTTGAATAAAAATCAACGAGAACTTTATTTTGAATATAATTCGAACGTATATATTTATACGCGTTGTCGTTAGAATATAAATAATTATATATAATTATAATAGAATTGAAAATGGCGTGGTAGTTCGATAATTCGATTTCAAACTTCAATTGAATGTACCGGTTGCAAAACAATCCGGATTTTAGTGAAACCAAAAATCATAGGATCTAATTGATGATATCTTTCCAACGAATCCGACAAATCGAAATTTCATAGCGGGAATCAAAAGATATGTCCAGTTGAAAATTCTGAATAGTCGCTATGGAATTCAGGCCCTTAAAAATGGAAATTTTGCAAATGATCTCGGATTTCGATGAAACCACTTTTGTTGGATCCGTGATGTCAAATTATTGCTAGGTTTCAAATTTCATAATTTTTTGAATCAATATGTGAGCGTGGAAACAGAAAACGCATTTTACCAATTTTAGTTGATTTTAATCGACTGGAAAATGACCATTTTTCTAACGGTCTCAGAATTCGACGAAACTAGTTTTATTAGGACCGTATCGTCAATACGAAGCCAGAAAATATTTTTTTGGAATTTTTCGAGTTAGTATGTGACCCCGGAAAATTGAAATGCGCGTTCAAATCCAATATATAGAGTTATATGTTGATTTTAACGGAAACTGATTGTAACGATCAAATCAGCTTGCGATACATATCCCATTGTGTTCGGAATGGGGGTAAAACGCTGTGGACGACAGGCGGTGGGCCTCGTTTAGAGGTCGTATGTAAAAGTCAACTTTTTCTAATTAAATAATTAAAAAAAATATCTCTTCTATCTCCTTAATCCCGTTCTGGCCCCCACCCCCCAAATCCTTTAATCGACTTTAACAGAAAAAAAAAGAAAAAAGAAAAATGGCGACAGGCGATGGACGCGCCCCCCCCATCGATCATCGCGCCGCAGATACCCCCACCCCCCCCTCTTCGATCGACGCCTGAAGCCTCACCAGACCCCCCCTTCCCCCCCGTTCGCCGCCGCCTGGAAGGACTGCGCCCCCCTAATCGCGCAGACGCAAGAACCCCCCCACCCCCCGATTCGAGACCGCCGCCGACCACCCACGCACCCCCCCCACCATCTGCGACGTCCACCAGCGTTCGCCCCCCCCCCCCCCCCCCCCCCCGTGAGACACCACAATCCGGCAGCGAAACCCTGAGTAAGTTTTATAAATTATTGATTTAATTTTTAGAATTTCTTTAATATAAAGGTAGGATATTTCTTTAATATAAAGGTAGGATTTTTATATGATGTAGAATAATAAAAATATAATTTTTATATTATAGATATATCAAAAATATAATTTTTACTTTATAGAAGTATTAAAAATATGACCTTTTATAGTAGGAATATAAAAATACTATTTTTATATAGGTAGTATATTGAAAATAAAATTTCTATATAATAGAGAATATAAAAATATAATCTTTCATATTGTAAAAAGAATTAAAAATATGATTTTTATATTTTTAAAGTATTAAAAATATAGTGTTTACTAGATGGATGATGTAAAAATACGATTTTTGTTTGTGTAGAGAATTAAAAATATAATTTTTTAAATGATAGTAAAATTAAAAATATCATCTTTGTATATGTAGCAAAATAAAAATCTGATTTTTATTTTATATACGTTGAAATAAAATGTGATTTTTAAAATGATCTATTTGAAAAGGTGAAATCTTTCTATTTGAAAAGGTGAAATATTTCTATTTGAAAAGGTGAAATCTTTCTATTTGAAAAGGTGAAATCTTTCTATTTGAAAAGGTGAAATCTTTATTTTAGAAAAGGCGAAATCTTTATATGAAGAATGGCGTGATAAAAATACAATCTTTACTATATGAACATCGATGTGAAAATATAATTTTTATCTATATAGTAGCGGAATAAAAATTCGATTTTTATATATTGAATAGCGAAATAAAAATTTGATTTTTATATATTGAATAGCGATGTAAATATTTGATTTTTAAATATATGAAGTGATTATAAAAATATGATTTCTAAGTTGAAAGTGAACAAGTAAAAATGTGATTTTTATTTTAAAGACATCAAAATATAAAAATGTGTGATTTTTATATATGTAGTGGCAACGGGCAACGAAGATGACGAAAAGGCGAGAACGACGAAGATTTCTATAAATGAAGTGTCGTGAAGTTGGATAGCTATCGGTGAGAACTTCTCACCTTTCAATTTCTTTTTCTATTTATATATATACTAGGATGCAGACGGTGCTTAGTAGCACCCGACACAATCGTCCACAGACCATGGACTTGTTTGTTTGGTTGCATGGTGTAACACCCCGTGTATTCTATAACTGTGAAATTCACAAATTAAAGTATAATTAATTACAGAACAAAGAACTAAGGGAAATGGGATAAGCCATTGCGTTCGTCTCGGATAAATACGCGAAATAGAGTCCGAGTTTTCGAAAAACGGAGTTCGTATGAAGAAGATATAGCCTCCGGAAGTTTCTGAATTAAGTTTAAAATTCGAGCATAAGAAAAATAGCTCAGAAAAACAATTCAAAATTCAAAATCGGGCCCAATTGGCCAGGGCGGGAAAAGTCCCGCCTAATGCACCCAGGTCGACTGGGCTGTCGACCTGGTCTAGCCAGGTCGACAGGGCTGTCGACAGGGCTGTCGACCTGGTCCAGAGCCAGGTCGAACCCAGCCCACCCTGGCTGGCCTAGTCTATGTTGGTCGATTTTCAGAAGCCTGCTTTGTCATTAGGGCTAGGTGGCAGGCTCTAATTGGTCTCTCTTTCGAATGAATGGCTACGATCAATCAAAGCAACATCGATGGTCCAAATCAGTTCATAAACTCTATAAAAATGACCCTAGACTCTACCTAATCTATTCATTCAAAAATAAGAACGAGGCCATCATGTTGCTGAGGAACGACTAGGGGTAGCCACCAATTTGAGAGAAGATTAGGAGGAAAATTCTAAAGCATAAAGCAACTTAAACAAATCAAATCAACAAGGAGTCGCATCTCCAATTGGAGAATTCGCCACACGATTGTAAGTAGAGTATTATTTTGGTATGAATAAATAACTGTGTTGGTTTGTACACTTGATTTGTGGTGATAAGTAATTCATATTTGTGCGTTACTATGATTCTTATCGATTTGGAATATTGTATAAAGATTGGATATTCGCAAAGTATGTTATTCATATAAAAACTACATGTTTGCGGTAGTTTTATGCAAGTATACGTTTGGATATTCGCAAAGTATGTTATTCATTATAAAAACTACATGTTTGCGGTAGTTTTATGCAAATATACGTTTGGATATTCGCAAAGTTTGTAATTCATGTTGAAGCTACATGTATGTAGTTCTTTAATTGAAATTCATGCAAGTTTGTGGTTTTGCTACTATGCCATCATAATGTATATTTTTGTACAAAAATCATTTTGTGTGTAATTGGAACAAATTTGGGTTATTATAATTCATATGAAATTATGTTGAAAAATTTGGCATCATGATCTATGTATAAGACCATACTTTTATATTAGAAACAAAAGTAAGCCTCTTTGCGAACTTACGAATATGACTAGGATATGTTTGATATTTTGCATAATTGAAAAACATGTTAGGTCTATATTGTTAACAAGAATTATATGATGACATATGTTGTACATAGCTAGGTTAGATTTAAAATCCCATTTGCAAGTTTGCATGACTAAAGTAAAAATCATGATTTCATGTTTAGAAATATTTATGCCATAGGTATATGTGTGCCATGGTTATGTGAATAGATTTAAAATCATGATTAAGTTGGAATAATTCTAGTTGAACTATACTTTTGTATTAGTAACAAAAGTAAGCACCCTTGTAAACATGTAGTAACCTTATGAACATGATTTGCTTATGTTTGACATTATGCCTAAAGAAAAATATAGGTTTATGTTGTAGTTAAGACTATGTGTCAATAATGATATCCAATTTAGATTCTAACTTAACTACAAGTTTACATGCTTTGATTCATGTCACTTATGCTTTATGACCAAAGTATACGTTTCTACTATGCAAGTACACCAGTTTCTATTTTGTAGTTCCAACGTTATGTTGCAAGTTCATGCGTTCACATTCCCCTTTTTGTGTATGTAATCACGCTTTAAGCCTCCCCTTTTTCACGTGGCTAAGTTGGGCTTAAAAAGGCTAAGCCCAACATATATATATATAATAAACGAGCGTATTAAACGGGGGAAAATAGTGTTGGGCCAAAGTAATTAATAAATGAAAAACATAAAGCAAAAGGGGCCCAAATTCAAGTATGGGTTGGGCCCATGATTGGTGTAACCTTCACACCATTGATTTTTAATAATGGGCCGCAAATATTTACATATAAGAAAATAAAGAAGAAAGACAAAATATGTAAACGTAGAAAATACGATGTGTTTAACCCGAGGTTGGATTGAGTTGTGATGTAAACCTGCCCGGAACCGCCCGGCTGTCCAGTAGTCACAACAATACTTGTCCAATGTGGGTGGTTAAACATGGAGCCCAATAAGGACCCGAGGTTAGACTGAGTTGTGGCGTAAGACTGCCCGGAACCAACCGGCAACAGGCAGCCACAACAATACCTGTCTAATGTGAGAGGTCAAGGCTTTAATAAGACAATTAAGGCTGAGTCAGGACTGATAGGATTAAGTAAACTAAAGACTTAATCAAAAATGGGACATGCTAAACTAAACAGACTGATTGGGGGTTAGGTTCATAAAACACTTAACCAACTTAGCATGTTGGCTAGAAGTAGAAAACCTAGTAGCGGGGGACCCTTTTCAGCAGTAACCCTATAAGGTGTATCATGATACCCTGAAACTAGGCAGGGTGGGGCATGATTACTGGGCTGAATGTAAGAGGTCAAATCGACGGCGGTGGTGCAGCAGTGTAGGTTCTAACGGGGTGTGGGCGTGCACTCACTCCGGCGCAGAAAAATAAGGCACTGGGCACCAGTAGCATACCTGTGCATTCTAGGGTTGTGTCGGGTCGCCGCCATGGGACTTGATACACCCCATGGTGGGACCAGCATAGGTAACTACAACATCGGGGGCCGTAAGACACATGTAACTATGCGAGTAGGAGCCAATCATCGTAAAATGGATCACTTCACCCTGGTTATGGGGTGCCTATTGGGAACTAGTTTATATGGGTACAGAGATTAATATGGGGTACGATAGTATATTCGACCCTAGACAACTTAACCAAGTTTATAGTGCTTTCCCCATTTCTAGTTTATACTTATCATACCCAGTTCTTTATTCATAGACAGAGTAGTCCTCGACTTACTCAGGCTTTATGTCTGACTCTACTTTTCTTTCGTCTTCTTTTCTTCCGTTTACCCCCCCAAGGTCCACAGGGAGGGAATACTGCAGCTTGACCAGCCTTCATATCCAGCTTGAAGTGAAAGAATGTATTGCTTGGACCTTTCCGTTTTGAACTATGGCTTTGGACAACAACTATGGGGCTTTTGCAGTTTATTTATGTTTTCTTTATGCTTCTTTAAATAATGTAATCAAGACAGTTATGAAAGGTGTTATGTTTTTTTTTGAAAGGATGTAAGACAATCATGGTGATGTTGTTGTAACACATATCTTTTATGAAATAAAAGTTGTTGTTTTTCCGCTGTTCAAAAATATGTGTTCTTATATCTGTCTTGTATATCTGTGACTTATACTTATAAACCTCCACCAAAATTAGGGCATTCCCTTTGAGAGTGACCCTAACGGAAGTGGGGTGTTTCACATGGATTAGTTAGATAATTTGATTTGAATTTAGTTGTTTGGTGAATTTGATTGATGTGTGAATGGCGTGGGCCTTCACTAGATCGGGGATAAGGCTAGGCCTCGTCTCGTTTCTAGTATCGTGCCGTTATACCGCCGAAATTTTCTAAAATATGTTAGAAAAATAAAAATATAATTTTATTGAATAAATGAACTGAATAGAAATTCATGTGTTAAAATAAAATATTTTATCGTTAAAAATATAATTTTTAACGTGAAAGTGAATAAATAAATATTTATAAACAAATCGGCCGATTTGTTTATATACACTGATTTGACTGATATTGATTGGGTCGATAAATTTTACATATCACCCAACTGCACAAATAATATTCAGTGTTTGATTGTTTGAAACCCCACACGGGTGTTAGGATGAAATTTGAAGTTCACTCATCCTGATTGATTAAATATGTCGATCGATCGATTGACAGGCTGTCATAAGTGTCAGATATCTGTATTTGATGCTTATACAGTGTAGTGCACTTTGGTTGATGGTTGATTATTTTTCAATGCTATTATATACATGTGTTGTATGGAATCCATATAATTAACATTATATGGTGATTGATTGGGCCTCATTCCAATTTAGAAAATAAAGAATATTATAAAATAAAGGTTCATGTGTTGACCGTACTCATTCGTGAGACTAGTCATGTGTTGAACGAAATATTTTAACAATAAAATTTATATCTTAATCACTATAAAATAAAGGTTCATGTGTTGACCGTACTCATTCGTGAGATTAGTCATTTGTTGAACGAAATATTTAAACAATAAAATTTATATCTTTATAACTATAAAATAAAGGTTCATGTGTTGACCGTACTCATTCGTGAGATTAGTTATGTGTTGAACGAAATATTTTAACAATAAAATTTATATCTTTATCACTATAAAATAAAGGTTCATGTGTTGATGTGACGGCAAGGAATTTCGCTCGGTCCGAACCAGTCGCTAAACCGATCCAGGCCGTTCGAAACGCCCTATCGTTTTGAGAACACGACAAATCAGAATGCATACAGAAGAACATTTCATTGTATATTACAACAATGCATCAGATTACAATAATATACAAAGTATAAATGAATATTACACAGAAATATCAGAGATTTAAATTATATTTAAATACATCGCAGCGGAAAATAATACAAAACACAACTAGAAAGAGATATACGGATACAAAGCTTTCCGGATATCGTTCCAGCTGTAAACCAGGATCCTGTGAATATAAATCTGCAAAACCAAAACTACTAGCTGCCCGTTTCAAAATAAGGGCACCCAGAGTTTAGGTTAAAACAATAAACTCCAGATCAGTCATGTGACTGGTGTGAGAACTAAAACAGTTATTAATCTTTATTTTAAATCATTAGGTTAATCAAGGGACCACGCCGTATAACACGGAACGGGTTTCCTCCCAAGAATACCAGTGCATAAAACAAATAGCGCAATGCTAAATAAAGAAAAATGAAGCTGTTATAAGACCCAGGTCCTATCACACAATGCAACGCAGCCGAGGATAGGGTTTTTCCTTATAACAGCCAAAGAATGCTTGATACGGTTAAAACAAATCGTTTGATACTATTATAAGTGCATAGTGCATAAAACAACTTCAAATCATAAGTATCAATCATAGGCGGCATGAGTGTCCCATGCCACTATGTCGCCATATATAGGTTTACAAATAAAACCGCAAAGTCACGTATTTGGAAATTGGATTTCCGTCTATGAACCGAGGCAAAAGATAGTCCTCAACCGATTCGAGACTGCCTAGCCCGAGTCTCAGGATCAGAACGCATCGGACCTTGGATCGTCAGGGCCGGTCCACCGATGTGGATTAAACTTAAACCCTGGACACTGCGTTTCGCCGCCCTTTGGGGCGTAAGCGAGCCAACGAATGACTCCATCGGACCCGGATCGTCCGATCTAACCGAGGCGCCTTGCAAAAGCAACAACCACATAAGTCAAACTCGTCAGGGCGTGTAAAACCACTGACGCCACTTCTAGCTAGGAGGAAACGCAGGCCATCCCTGAGGTCCGTCTCCCGTTTTTGGTTCATACCGGGTGTGAAACTCACGAAGTAAACGTTACACAAAGCTACGCCACAAAGGCCGTGCTTTGATCATCAACCACAAGACTTTGCTTTTCAACAGAAGCCTTGATCATTTGCATCTTAGCATGCCACACAGGCAAACCATCCTATGCAACCGATATCAGTCACACAGAATGAAATCCGATGTCAGACACACAGTCCATTTACAAGTCCGTTCTGGGTCTGAACGAAACCGGAAGCACCTAGTACCCCGCATATCCATCGATCTCCAAGTACGTCTGGACGATCACTAACTGTTTCCATCTTCTTGGGTGTACAGCCCAATCAAGATCATCAGCTATCACCCAAACGACGTGAAGACCTCCGGCCTTCGACCATCGTCTTCATCTTCGACTTATCGTCGTATCAGTTATTCAGAATGGGATAAACCCGGTCTTTCCGAATAACTCGCGTATATTTTAAATAAGTGTTACAAAAACACAACATACGCCTCATTCCAATTCATCAGTCACTAACGGTAAATTAATCAAGAGAATAATTCCCCAAATATTAACCCCGAAGGCCGAAACCAACATCAGATCAATATCCAGAAAACCCTTCTGCTTGGCTAACCGACAATTAGTTTCTAAATTTCACATTCATAGGGAAAGGTTCCCATAAATTTTATCAAAGATAAATTCTTGAATTTATTCTTTAATCTATTTTTGAATATCAATTCAAACTAGTCGGGATTATCGAACCTTACCGAAGTAATCATTTGTTTTCATTTCCCAATCCCAACCTATTCATCCCATGAAGTAAAACTGGTAATACTTCATATCTAACACCACGGTGTTATCGGTAAATTCAATTACCATTTCACGTTCAAATCTAATTAAAGATTTAACTATCGCCTGGAGTAAAACTGGTGATACTCCATTCTCGATCTTTTCAATCTAATTAAAGATTCATTAAAACTCCACTTAGTTTTAATCTGTGACTGGGTTAAAGGATCCGTGTCATTTAAAAACACAGTTCACGATAAACCCAAAATCACATTCATTAATCATCGGGTTAAAGAACGAGTGTTATTTAAAAACACCGTCCACGATAAACCCAAAAATCAATATCGATTCAATTCCAATTAAATGTTATTTAATTGGTACACTTCATTAAATCTAAATAAAAAGATTTAATCTTTTCTCAACTGGGTCCAAGAACAGTGTTAATGAAGACACCATTCACGACAAACCCAAATCACATTTGATATTAAACACAAGGCTCTGAATAGAAAATATACCGGCTTATATTCAATATCAAATTCTACGACTAACAAATATTGTATGGGAAATAACGATATATATATCTATATCTTTCAAATTTCCATAACAACATTTGTATAATCACGAAATCCAACATCGAAATATTCCGAAGAGAATTTCGATTCAAGTCCATTCCAATGCAATCATTGGAAATTTTGGTTATTTTCAAAACCATTTCAAATTCAATTTATTTATTTAAAAATAAATAGAATTATAATTCTAGTTCAAAACTAGTTCATTTCGATAAAAATCTATTTTTATCTTTTCAAATAGGGAGTTTTTCATCCCAATTCTTTCTAAATCATTTCTTATGATTTTACACAAATTATTACTATTTTTAATAATTTTATCAAGGCCCGTACAGTCGATTTCCATCAATGGCCATCGAACTGCATTTACAGCGACCTTTTTCGAATTTGATTTGGACGTATCTCCAAATCCAACCGTTAGATTTCAAATTTCTAACATTCGTTAGAAAGCTCTTTTCGATACGAACCCAAGGGTTCCGGTTTTAGGAGAATCCGACGGTCGGATCTCCCGTAATGTCCGTTTGAAATAAAAGGGTCGAAATTCACGAACTGCCGCGGCGCGGCGCGTTCAATTCAGGCCATTATATTATATATATAATATATATAATATATACTTCGTCGATTTCTATTTAAAACGAATTATATATATAGTTTTGAATTCGTTTCAAAAACAATTCCAACTTCCTTTTCAATTCAAATCAAAATTGAATTCTTCTTTATAAATTCGTTTTAAAATTCATTTCTATTCAATTCAAATTTCAATTCAATTTGAATTCATTTCAATTCACTTTCAATTCAATTCGAATTCGTTTTCAATTCATTTCGAAATCGTTTTCAATTCAATTCATTTCGAAATCGTTTTCAATTCAATTCATTTCGAAATCGTTTTCAATTCAATTCATTTCGAAATCGTTTTCAATTCAATTCATTTCGAAATCGTTTTCAATTCAATTCATTTCGAAATCGTTTTCAATTCAATTCATTTCGAAATCGTTTTAAAATCGATATAAATATCATTCACGTCAAAATGGCGTCAAACTAATCAACACGACTTCATAAATTTCTATTCTCAAATATTCTATTTCAAATATTTCTATTTTAAATATTTCCATTTCTAAACTGGAATGAGGCCCAATCAATTACCATATAAAATTAATTATATGGATTTTCACACAACACATGTATATAATAACATTGAAAAATGATCAACCATCAACCAAAGTGTACTACACTGTATAAGCATCAAATAAAGATATCTAACGCTTATAACAGCCTGTCAATCAATCGATCGACATATTTAATCAATCAGGATGTGTGAACTTCAAATTTCATCCCAACACCCGTGTGGGGTTTCAAACAATCAAACACAGATTTTAGTTGTGCAGTTGGGCGATGTGTAAAATTTATCGTCCCAATCAATGTCATTCAAATAAGTGTACATAAACAAACCATCTGGTTTGTAAATGAATATTTATTTATTCACTTCACTATTTTCATATTCACGTTAAAAATTATATTTTTAACGATAAAACATTTTATTTCAACCTATGAATTTCTATTCAATTCATTTATTCAATAAAATGATATTTTTATTTTTCTAACATATTTTAGAAAATTTCGGCGGCATAACGGCACGATACTAGAAACGGGACAAGGCCTACCCTTATCCCCGGTCTAGTGAAGGCCCACGCCATTCACACATCAATCATATCAATTTCATTTCACAAAACTATTCAAATCAACCCAAACAATCTAACTAACAACACAGCCAAACAAACAAGTCCATGGTCTGTGGACGATTGTGTCGGGTGCTACTAAGCACCTTCTGCATCCTAGTATATATATATAACTAGAAAAGAAATAGAAAGGTGAGAAATTCTCACATATAGCTATCCTAGCTCCACGGCACTTCATTGATAGAAATCTTCATCGCTATCGCATCTTCGTTATCTTCGTTGCCCGTAGCCACTACATATAAAAATCATATTTTTATTTCGAAGTTCAATATATAAAAATCATATTTTTATTTCGAAGTTCAATATATAAAAATCATATTTTTATTTCGAAGTTCAATATATAAAAATCATATTTTTCTATCGAAGTTCAATATATAAAAATCATATTTTTAATTCGAAGTTCAATATATAAAAATCATATTTTTATTTCGAAGTTCAATATATAAAAATCATATTTTTCTATCGAAGTTCAATATATAAAAATCATATTTTTCTATCGAAGTTCAATATATAAAAACCATATTTTTCTATCGAAGTTCAATATATAAAAATCATATTTTTCTATCGAAGTTCAATATATAAAAATCATATTTTTCTATCGAAGTTCAATATATAAAAACCATATTTTTCTATCGAAGTTCAATATATAAAAATCATATTTTTCTATCGAAGTTCAATATATAAAAATCATATTTTTCTATCGAAGTTCAATATATAAAAATCATATTTTTCTATCGAAGTTCAATATATAAAAATCATATTTTTCTATCGAAGTTCAATATATAAAAATCATATTTTTCTTTGCAAGGATTTCGCCTTTTCCCATTTCAAAAGTCTAATTTTTTGTATGCTCATAAATCTAAGCCTTTATTCTATATAAACCATATTTTTCCTTTTTAAAACACTTACAGAAGTAAAAAAACTATTCTTCCTAGAAAATAAAAAATCTATTCTTTATAGAAATTAAAAATCTAAGCTTTAAGGAAATTAAAAATCTGAGCTTTAAAGAAATTAAAAATCTAGTCTTGTCTACATAAGTAAAAATCAAATCTTGCCTACAAAAATCATAATTTTAATCAAACAAAATTGATTATTTTTTTTATATAAAAATCCTATTCATTTTATTTATAATTAAATATACAAGAACAGAAAATAATATTAAATAATAAATTAAAACTCACGTTTTTTTTTCCAAGAAGAGGGAGAGATGGGCGAGGTGGAGGATGGCGCCGACGTTTGGGAGTGGTGCAGGAGGCGCAGTGGGGCCTGCTTTGGCCGGCGATGGTCTTTAGGTGGTGGAGCTCGGATTTTGGGCGCTCGAGCTTTCGGGGGGAGGGGGGGTCTCGGAATCCAGAAGAGAGGGGGGGGGGGGGAAGAAGGAGAGTGGAGCGAGCGAGGGGGGGCACGTCAGAGGGCCTCCGACGGAGGTGCGGCGGCGACAATCCGCCTGGAGGCGGCGATCGATAATTTTTTTAGGGTTTTTTTTTTCCTTGTTTCTGTTAAATGAAGTCAGGGGGGGGGGCAGGAAGAAAGTAAAGAGAGGGAAATATTATATATTTTTTTTTAATTAAATTAATTGCATATAGTTGACTTTTACCCACGACCTCGAAACGAGGCCCACCGCCTGTCGCCTACAGCGTTTTACCCCCATTCCGAACACAATGGTATATGTATCGTAGGCTGGTTCGGCTGTTACAATCAGTTTCCGTTAAATTTACATTTAAATCACTATATTGAATTTTAAACGTACATTTCAAATTACCGGGGTCACATACTAACTCTAAAAATTCTCGAAAAATATTTTCTAGCTTCGTATTGACGATACGGTCCTAACAAAACTAGTTTCGTCGAATTCTGAGACCGTTGGAAAAATGGCCAATTTCCAGTCGATTAAAATCAACTGAAATGGTCAAAACACGTTTTCCTTTGCTACGCTCACATATTGATTCGAAAAATTATGAAATTTGAAATCTAGCAATAACTTTACACTGCGGATCCAACAAAAGTGGTTTCGTCGAAATCCGAGGTCATTTGCAAAATGTCCATTTTTAAGGGCCTGAATTCCATAGCGACTATTCAGAATTTTCAACTGGACATAACTTTTGATTCCCGCTACTAACTTTTGATTTTTCGGATTCGTTGGAAAGATATTCACTATTAGATTCCATTATTTTTGGTTTCACTAAAATCCGGATTGTTTTGCACCCGGTACATTCAATTGAAGTTTGAAATCGAATTATCGAACTACCGCGCCATTTTCAATTCTATTTATAATTATATATAATTTTTTATATTCTAACGACGACGTGTATAATATATACGTTCGAATTCTATTCAAAATAAATTTCTCGTCGATATTATTTAAAATAATTCATTTTAAATAATCAAAATTCGCTAAAATTGCCAAAATAAAAATTTTAAACTGGCCCAGATTTTCGGGTTGTTACAATCTCCCCCACTTAAAACTTTTCGTCCCCGAAAAGGAACAAAGTCGAAAGTTGTTTGATTATTCAACTCTACGCTCGATCAGGCTTCCATTCTCTAACTTTTCAGTTTCTGAGAATTTTCTAAAATTTCAAAAATTTGGCTAACACCCTAAATTTTTGAAAAATTTCGCCATAACCTCCGCTGCACCGGGAGCATCGGGGAATTTCAAATAGCTTCCCCGGTCCTTCAGATCTCAAAAAGAAAAAGAAAAAGCCAAGCGGCTAGCCAATAGGCTCATAAAATCATCATCACCCAAACAAAACAGGAAATTATGTAGTAAACATGTACCTATTTGTCGGGCAAACAAATTTTATTCTCGGCTCTAGCCTCCTTGCTATGACCTGTTCAATGTAAGTATATGTACATGCAAGCAAATGCAACCAATTTTCAATATAATCCAATATTTGATTCAATTAGACATAATGGCTAAAAATTAGCAAACAAATAAACAAACAACACAAACTTCAATCCATTAGTGAATTAGAGTTTCAAATCCATAACTTTGATACATACACAAAAAAGCATGTTTTTGATGCCAAATCACAACAATAAGCCCTATCTAATTTTGGTTCTCACACCAGCCTAATGGAAATATATAGATATCACACCTTCGTCACTCGAAAATAAATACTGGTAACGCTGCAGCATTATCAGAATCATCCCCGGGCAACTAGAATGTGATTCTATATCTACCCAATATATTAAAACTTTGAATACACGCGGATCAGACGTATACGCAAAACCTATATATACTAGATTGTCCAACTCAATATAAGTAGATAATCAAATACGAATAATTGATTTAAATTTTCAAAACAAAATTTGTTTTTACGTTAAAAATATACTCTTCACACTCGTTCTAGGATACTACTGATCCCATCTCTAACGAGTCATTCTAATTGGATATTACTAATCCAATATCTGATGAATTCTTTCGTAGGGTTCTAACGTGTCTTGTTCTCTAGCTTTGTAAACCAAAGCTCTGATACCAACTGTGACGGCAAGGAATTTCGCTCGGTCCGAACCAGTCGCTAAACCGATCCAGGCCGTTCGAAACGCCCTATCGTTTTGAGAACACGACAAATCAGAATGCATACAGAAGAACATTTCATTGTATATTACAACAATGCATCAGATTACAAGAATATACAAAGTATAAATGAATATTACACAGAAATATCAGAGATTTAAATTATATTTAAATACATCGCAGCAGAAAATAATACAATACACAACTAGAAAGAGATATACGGATACAAAGCTTTCCGGATATCGTTCCAGCTGTAAACCAGGATCCTGTGAATATAAATCTGCAAAACCAAAACTACTAGCTGCCCGTGTCAAAATAAGGGCACCCAGAGTTTAGGTTAAAACAATAAACTCCAGATCAGTCATGTGACTGGTGTGAGAACTAAAACAGTTATTAATCTTTATTTTAAATCATTAGGTAAATCAAGGGACCACGCCGTATAACACGGAACGGGTTTCCTCCCAAGAATACCAGTGCATAAAACAAATAGTGCAATGCTAAATAAAGAAAAATGAAGCTGTTATAAGACCCAGGTCCTATCACACAATGCAACGCAGCCGAGGATAGGGTTTTTCCTTATAACAGCCAAAGAATGCTTGATACGGTTAAAACAAATCGTTTGATACTATTATAAGTGCATAGTGCATAAAACAACTTCAAATCATAAGTATCAATCATAGGCGGCATGAGCGTCCCATGCCACTATGTCGCCATATATAGGTTTACAAATAAAACCGCAAAGTCACGTATTTGGAAATTGGATTTCCGTCTATGAACCGAGGCAAAAGATAGTCCTCAACCGATTCGAGACTGCCTAGCCCGAGTCTCAGGATCAGAACGCATCGACCCTTGGATCGTCAGGGCCGGTCCACCGATGTGGATTAAACTTAAACCCTGGACACTGCGTTTCGCCGCCCTTCGGGGCGTAAGCGAGCCAACGAATGACTCCATCGGACCCGGATCGTCCGATCTAACCGAGGCGCCTCGCAACAGCAACAACCACATAAGTCAAACTCGTCAGGGCGTGTAAAACCACTGACGCCACTTCTAGCTAGGAGGAAACGCAGGCCCTCCCTGAGGTCCGTCTCCCGTTTTTGGTTCATACCGGGTGTGAAACTCGCGAAGTAAACGTTACACAAAGCTACGCCACAAAGGCCGTGCTTTGATCATCAACCACAAGACTTTGCTTTTCAACAGAAGCCTTGATCATTTGCATCTTAGCATGCCACACAGGCAAACCATCCTATGCAACCGATATCAGTCACACAGAATGAAATCCGATGTCAGACACACAGTCCATTTACAAGTCCGTTCTGGGTCTGAACGAAACCGGAAGCACCTAGTACCCCGCATATCCATCGATCTCCAAGTACGTCTGGACGATCACTAACTGTTTCCATCTTCTTGGGTGTACAGCCCAATCAAGATCATCAGCTATCACCCAAACGACGTGAAGACCTCCGGTCTTCGACCATCGTCTTCATCTTCGACTTATCGTCGTATCAGTTATTCAGAATGGGATAAACCCAGTCTTTCCGAATAACTCGCGTATATTTTAAATAAGTGTTACAAAAACACAACATACGCCTCATTCCAATTCATCAGTCACTAACGGTAAATTAATCAAGAGAATAATTCCCCAAATATTAACCCCGAAGGCCGAAACCAACATCAGATCAATATCCAGAAAACCCTTCTGCTTGGCTAACCGACAATTAGTTTCTAAATTTCACATTCATAGGGAAAGTTTCCCATTAATTTTATCAAAGATAAATTCTTGAATTTATTCTTTAATCTATTTTTGAATATCAATTCAAACTAGTCGGGATTAGCGAACCTTACCGAAGTAATCATTTGTTTTCATTTCCCAATCCCAACCTATTCATCCCATGAAGTAAAACAGGTAATACTTCATATCTAACACCACGGTGTTATCGGTAAATTCAATTACCATTTCACGTTCAAATCTAATTATAGATTTAACTACCGCCTGGAGTAAAACTGGTGATACTCCATTCTCGATCTTTTCAATCTAATTAAAGATTCATTAAAACTCCACTTAGTTTTAATCTGTGACTGGGTTAAAGGATCCGTGTCATTTAAAAACACAGTTCACGATAAACCCAAAATCACATTCATTAATCATCGGGTTAAAGAACGAGTGTTATTTAAAAACACTGTCCACGATAAACCCAAAAATCAATATCGATTCAATTCCAATTAAATGTTATTTAATTGGTACACTTCATTAAATCAAAATAAAAAGATTTAATCTTTTCTCAACTGGGTCCAAGAACAGTGTTAATGAAGACACCATTCACGACAAACCCAAATCACATTTGATATTAAACACAAGGCTCTGAATAGAAAATATACCGGCTTATATTCAATATCAAATTCTACGACTAACAAATATCGTATGGGAAATAACGATATATATATATATATATATCTATATCTTTCAAATTTCCATAACAACATTTGTATAATCACGAAATCCAACATCGAAATATTCCGAAGACAATTTCGATTCAAGTCCATTCCAATGCAATCATTGGAAATTTTGGTTATTTTCAAAAACATTTCAAATTCAATTTATTTATTTAAAAATAAATAGAATTATAATTCTAGTTCAAAACTAGTTCATTTCGATAAAAATCTATTTTTATCTTTTCAAATAGGGATTTTTTCATCCCAATTCTTTCTAAATCATTTCTTATGATTTTACACAAATTATTACTATTTTTAATAATTTTATCAAGGCCCGTACAGTCGATTTCCATCAATGGCCATCGAACTGCACTTACAGCGACCTTTTTCGAATTTGATTTGGACGTATCTCCAAATCCAACCGTTAGATTTCAAATTTCTAACATTCGTTAGAAAGCTCTTTTCGATACGAACCCAACGGTTCCGGTTTTAGGATAATCCGACGGTCGGATCTCCCGTAATTTCCGTTTGAAATAAAAGGGTCGAAATTCACGAACTGCCGCGGCGCGGCGCGTTCTATTCAGGCCATTATATTATATATATAATATATATAATATATACTTCGTCGATTTCTATTTAAAACGAATTATATATATAGTTTTGAATTCGTTTCAAAAACAATTCCAACTTCCTTTTCAATTCAAATCAAAATTGAATTCTTCTTTATAAATTCGTTTTAAAATTCATTTCTATTCAATTCAAATTTCAATTCAATTTGAATTCATTTCAATTCACTTTCAATTCAATTCGAATTCGTTTTCAATTCATTTCGAAATCGTTTTCAATTCAATTCATTTCGAAATCGTTTTCAATTCAATTCATTTCGAAATCGTTTTCAATTCAATTCATTTCGAAATCGATTTCAATTCAATTCATTTCGAAATCGTTTTCAATTCAATTCATTTCGAAATCGTTTTCAATTCAATTCATTTCGAAATCGTTTTCAATTCAATTCATTTCGAAATCGTTTTCAATTCAATTCATTTCGAAATCGTTTTCAATTCAATTCATTTCGAAATCGTTTTCAATTCAATTCATTTCGAAATCGTTTTCAATTTAATTCATTTCGAAATCGTTTTAAAATCGATATAAATATCGTTCACGTCAAAATGGCGTCAAACTAATCAACACGACTTCATAAATTTCTATTCTCAAATATTCTATTTCAAATATTTCTATTTTAAATATTTCCATTTCTAAACTGGAATGAGGCCCAATCAATTACCATATAAAATTAATTATATGGATTTTCACACAACACATGTATATAATAACATTGAAAAATGATCAACCATCAACCAAAGTGCACTACACTGTATAAGCATCAAATAAAGATATCTAACGCTTATAACAGCCTGTCAATCAATCGATCGACATATTTAATCAATCAGGATGAGTGAACTTCAAATTTCATCCCAACACCCGTGTGGGGTTTCAAACAATCAAACACAGATTTTAGTTGTGCAGTTGGGCGATGTGTAAAATTTATCGTGCCAATCAATGTCATTCAAATAAGTGTACATAAACAAACCATCTGGTTTGTAAATGAATATTTATTTATTCACTTCACTATTTTCATATTCACGTTAAAAATTATATTTTTAACGATAAAACATTTTATTTCAACCTATGAATTTCTATTCAATTCATTTATTCAATAAAATGATATTTTTATTTTTCTAACATATTTTAGAAAATTTCGGCGGCATAACGGCACGGTACTAGAAACGGGACAAGGCCTAGCCTTATCCCCGGTCTAGTGAAGGCCCACGCCATTCACACATCAATCATATCAATTTCATTTCACCAAACTATTCAAATCAACCCAAACAATCTAACTAACAACACAGCCAAACAAACAAGTCCATGGTCTGTGGACGATTGTGTCGGGTGCTACTAAGCACCGTCTGCATCCTAGTATATATATATAACTAGAAAAGAAATAGAAAGGTGAGAAATTCTCACATATAGTTATCCTAGCTCCACGGCACTTCATTGATAGAAATCTTCATCGCTATCGCATCTTCGTTATCTTCGTTGCCCGTAGCCACTACATATAAAAATCATATTTTTATTTCGAAGTTCAATATATAAAAATCATATTTTTATTTCGAAGTTCAATATATAAAAATCATATTTTTATTTCGAAGTTCAATATATAAAAATCATATTTTTCTATCGAAGTTCAATATACAAAAATCATATTTTTAATTCGAAGTTCAATATATAAAAATCATATTTTTATTTCGAAGTTCAATATATAAAAATCATATTTTTCTATCGAAGTTCAATATATAAAAATCATATTTTTCTATCGAAGTTCAATATATAAAAATCATATTTTTCTATCGAAGTTCAATATATAAAAACCATATTTTTCTATCGAAGTTCAATATATAAAAATCATATTTTTCTATCGAAGTTCAATATATAAAAATCATATTTTTCTATCGAAGTTCAATATATAAAAATCATATTTTTCTATCGAAGTTCAATATAAAAAAACCATATTTTTCTATCGAAGTTCAATATATAAAAACCATATTTTTCTATCGAAGTTCAATATATAAAAATCATATTTTTCTATCGAAGTTCAATATATAAAAATCATATTTTTCTATCGAAGTTCAATATATAAAAATCATATTTTTCTATCGAAGTTCAATATATAAAAATCATATTTTTCTTTGCAAGGATTTCGCCTTTTCCCATTTCAAAAATCTAATTTTTTGTATGCTCATAAATCTAAGCCTTTATTCTATATAAACCATATTTTTCCTTTTTAAAACACTTACAGAAGTAAAAAAACTATTCTTCCTAGAAAATAAAAAATCTATTCTTTATAGAAATTAAAAATCTAAGCTTTAAGGAAATTAAAAATCTGAGCTTTAAAGAAATTAAAAATCTAGTCTTGTCTACATAAGTAAATATCAAATCTTGCCTACAAAAATCATAATTTTAATCAAACAAAATTGATTATTTTTTTTTATATAAAAATCCTATTCATTTTATTTATAATTAAATATACAAGAACAGAAAATAATATTAAATAATAAATTAAAACTCACGTTTTTTTTTCCAAGAAGAGGGAGAGATGGGCGAGGTGGAGGATGGCGCCGACGTTTGGGAGTGGTGCAGGAGGCGCAGTGGGGCCTGCTTTGGCCGGCGATGGTCTTTAGGTGGTGGAGCTCGGATTTTGGGCGCTCGAGCTTTCGAGGGGGGGGGGGGGGTCTCGGAATCCATAAGAGAGGGGGGGGGGGAAGAAGGAGAGTGGAGCGAGCGAGGGGGGGCACGTCGGAGGGCCTCCGACGGAGGTGCGGCGGCGACAATCCGCCTGGAGGCGGCGGTTGATAATTTTTTTAGGGTTTTTTTTCCTTGTTTCTGTTAAATGAAGTCGGGGGGGGGGGGGGGGGCAGGAAGAAAGTAAAGAGAGGGAAATATTATATTTTTTTTTTAATTAAATTAATTGCATATAGTTGACTTTTACCCACGACCTCGAAACGAGGCCCACCGCCTGTCGCCTACAGCGTTTTACCCCCATTCCGAACACAATGGTATATGTATCGTAGGCTGGTTCGGCTGTTACAATCAGTTTCCGTTAAATTTACATTTAAATCACTATATTGAATTTTAAACGTACATTTCAAATTACCGGGGTCACATACTAACTCTAAAAATTCTCGAAAAATATTTTCTAGCTTCGTATTGACGATACGGTCCTAACAAAACTAGTTTCGTCGAATTCTGAGACCGTTGGAAAAATGGCCAATTTCCAGTCGATTAAAATCAACTGAAATGGTCAAAACACGTTTTCCTTTGCTACGCTCACATATTGATTCGAAAAATTATGAAATTTGAAATCTAGCAATAACTTTACACTGCGGATCCAACAAAAGTGGTTTCGTCGAAATCCGAGGTCATTTGCAAAATGTCCATTTTTAAGGGCCTGAATTCCATAGCGACTATTCAGAATTTTCAACTGGACATAACTTTTGATTCCCGCTACTAACTTTTGATTTTTCGGATTCGTTGGAAATATATTCACTATTAGATTCCATTATTTTTGGTTTCACTAAAATCCGGATTGTTTTGCACCCGGTACATTCAATTGAAGTTTGAAATCGAATTATCGAACTACCGCGCCATTTTCAATTCTATTTATAATTATATATAATTATTTATATTCTAACGACGACGCGTATAATATATACGTTCGAATTCTATTCAAAATAAATTTCTCGTCGATATTATTTAAAATAATTCATTTTAAATAATCAAAATTCGCTAAAATTGCCAAAATAAAAATTTTAAACTGGCCCAGATTTTCGGGTTGTTACAGTTGACTGTACTCATCTGTTGAGAATAGTCATGTGTTGAACGAAATAATTTAACAAAAATAGTCACACGTGGACAGTACTCATTCGTTGAGATTAGTCGTGTGTTGACAAAAATAAATACTCATTTGTTGAAAAGAAATATTTGGAATAGAATATTTGAAATTAGAAATATATGAAGCTGTGTTGAATAGATTGACGCCATTTTGACGTGAACGATATTTATATCGATTTTATTGATTTCGAAATGAATTGAATTGAAAACGATTTCGAAATGAATTGAATTGAAAACGATTTCGAAATGAATTGAATTGAAAACGATTTCGAAATGAACTGAATTGAAAACGATTTCGAAATGAACTGAATTGAAAACGATTTCGAAATGAACTGAATTGAAAACGATTTCGAAATGAACTGAATTGAAAACGATTTCGAAATGAACTGAATTGAAAACGATTTCGAAATGAACTGAATATAAAACGATTTCGAAATGAACTGAATATAAAACGATTTCGAAATGAATCGAATATAAAACGATTTCGAATTGAATCGAATAGAAAACCAATTTGAATTGAATCGAATAGAAAACCAATTTTAATTGAATCGAATAGAAAACCAATTTGAATTGAATCGAATAGAAAACCAATTTGAATTGAATCGAATAGAAAACCAATTTGATTTGAATCGAATAGAAAACCAATTTGAATTGAATCGAATAGAAAACCAATTTGAATTGAATCGAATAGAAAACGAATTTGTATTGAATTGAAATTTGAATTGAATAGAAATGAATTTTAAAACGAATTTATAAGGAAAAATTCAATTTTGATTTAAATTGAAATGGAAGTTGAAATTGTTTTTGAAACGAATTCAAAACTATTTATAAAATTCGTTTTTAAGTAGTAATCGATGAAATCTATATTATATATATTATATAAATAATATAATGGCCTGAATAGAACGCGCTGCGCCGCGACAGTTCGTGAATTTCGACCATTTATTTCAAACGGACATTACGGGAGATCCGACCGTCGGATTCTCCTAAAACCTGAACCGTTGGGTTCGTATCGAAAAGAGCTTTCTAACGAATATTACAAATTTGAGATCTAACGGTTGGATTTGGAGTTACGTCCAAATCAAATTTGAAAAAAGGTCGCTGTAAGTGCAGTTCGATGGCCATTGTTGGAAATCGATTGTACGGGCCTTAATAAAAATATTAAAAATATCAATAATTTGTGTAAAATCATAAGAAATGATTTGGGAAAAATTTGGGATGAAAAACTCCATATTTGAAAAGATAAAAATAGATTTTTATCAAAATGAACTAGTTTGAACTAAATTTAAAACCCGGTTTGTTTTTAAATAAATAAATTAGATTTAAAAAGGGGTTTTAAATAATCGAAATTCCTAATATATTCGAATTAAATTAAACTAGAATTGATTTGTGGGTTTATCGTGAACTGTGTTTTAAATAACACTAGTTCTTTAACCCGATAATAAATAGAATGTGATATGGGTTTGTCGTGAACTGTGTTTTAAATAACACTAGTTCTTTAACCCAGTAAAAGGAGTTTTACCGAATCTGCAATTAGATTGAAATGTAAATTCGTAATCTAACCTATCAAATTTAGAAAATGAGCGAGAATGGAGTATTACCAGTTTTGCTCCAAAGCGATAGTTAAATCTTTAATCAGATTTGAACGTGAAATGGTAATTAATTTTACCGATAACACCATAGTATTAGATATGGAGTATTACCAGTTTTGCTTCATGGGATAAATAGGTTGGGATTGGGAAATAAAGTAAATAATTACTTCGATGTGGTTCGCTAATCTCGACTAGTTTGAAAAACCACAATTTGGTTTGAAATGTCATCCAAAGGAAGATTAAAGAATAAATTTAATGAATTTGTCTTTGATAAAATTAATGGGAACCTTTCCCTGAGAATATGAATTGGAATGAGGCGTATGTTGTGTTTGTTTAACATTTGTTTTTAATATACGCGGGTTGTTCGGAAAGGCCGGGTTTATACCCATTATGAATAACCGATTCGACGATAACTCAAAGATGAAGACGGTGGTCGAAGACCGAAAGTCTTCACATCGGTTGGATAATTACTGACGATCCTGATTGGGCTATACACCCAATAGGATGGAAATAGTTGGTGGTCGTCCAGACGTACTTGGAGATGGTTGGATATGTGTAACACCCCGAATTTTAGTTAATACTAAAATTCACTAATTGCAGGATAAATAATATCAGACGTGGGAATTGGGGGTAACGGGCTACGTTATTGCGTTCGTCTCGGAAAAATACGCGGAATAGAGTCCGAGTTTTCGAGAATCGGAGTCCGTATGGCTCGGTTATGGCCCAATGAAGTTTGCAGAAAAATTAAAGCTTAAAACAGATTTAGAAATTTAAATTCGGATTTTAAATTAGAACCAGCGGGGCCAGGCGGGAAAATTCCCGCCCTAAGCATGTCGACAGGGCTGTCGACAGGCCTGTCGACAGGGGGTGTCGACTTGCCTGTCGACTTGCCTGTCGACACGGCGTGTCGAACCAGGGTGCTTGGGTGCACCAGATCTGGTTTTCTGGCTAGTGCTGGGCTGGGTTCTAGAGATTTCCTAAATCTAACGGACCTAATCTAATTTAGGGTTAATCTAAGGGCCTAAAACACTCTCCTAATCTATAAATACACCCTAAACCTACCCTAATCCATACTAAAAATAGAAATGATGGCCTCATGCCGCCAAATTAAATCTTAGAAGGAGCCTCCACTTGTTTATGAAGGAAGTTGCAAGCTAATCACTCTCTAATCAATCTCTATCATCACCATCTTCATATTTAGCAACTAATTCCCCTTCATAAGTTTGCTAATCTTGGTTTTGGTGAGTTTCTATCACTTTAACATCAATTGTTAAAGTAAGTAGATTGGGTGTAATGAGACTTATGGTCTTAAATGCGGATTAATGAGTTTGAATCATTTATAATGATATGCTACTCTATGTTTTCCTATGTTTATGCATAATTAATAAGTGGGTTTATGCATGTTTGATAAGTTGGTTTATGCATGCTTAACAAGTTGGTTTGTGCATGTTTAACAAGTGGGTTTATGCATGTTTAACAAGTGGGTTTATGCATATTTAATAAGTGGATTTATGCATGTTTAACAAAGTGAGTTATGCAAGTTATATGCAAGTTATGTATATGCTTAAATGCAAGTTTAACATGATTTGCAAATTATGCATGCTTATGCAAGTATATGAATGCTTATGCAAGATATGTATATGTTTAAATGCAAGTTTAACATGATATGCAAGTTATGTATGCTTATGCAAGTATGTGAATGTTTATGCAAGTATGTGAATGCTTATGCATGTATGTGAATGCTTATGCAAGTTATGTGTATGCTTAAATGCATGTTTAACATGTTATGCAAGTTATGAGAATGCTTATATGCAAGTTCAACATGTTATGCAAGATATGTGTATGATAATATGCAAGTTTAGGTTAAATGTAGTTGGGTTAATATATGTTCATATATGCAAGTTGACATCCTCTTAACCCATGACAAAGTTATATGCTAAACCCATGATATTTGTAATGGATCTTCCCCTTTTCTGTGTCATGAGAACGATTTACGTGGGGAACGACGGGGTTGGTAAATATGTTAATAAAAGTATGATTGGGTATGATTAAGCATACCATAAAAATAAAGTACCATAAGTGGGAATTTACCTATTGAGTTAGGTCTACCCCATGGGAATTTACCTATTGAGTTAGGTCTACCCATGTTATGGAAAACTTGATATTAATTAGGGATAATTAATATGGGGGGATTAATTAGGTGTAATTAATCGACTAAGACACGAGGTTGGACTCATTTGTAGTGTAAAACTGCCCGGACCCGACCGGCCTAACCAGTTGCTACAAATGTCAGCCCAATGTAAGAGGTCTTGGCCATAAATTAAATACGTGATTAAAGTAAAGACACGAGGTTAGACTCTGTTATGACGTAAGACTGCCCGGACCCTACCGGCTTAACCAGGCGGTCATAACAGCCAGTCTAATGTGGGAGGTCTTTATGGGAGATCACGGTCTTAATTAATTAAGAAACACTTAACCATGTTAGCATGTAGTGGGACATGAGGGGTTAAGTGGGTGCCTTGGGTGGCATGTGGAAATTTAGTGGTTGCCTTGGGTGGCATGTGGAATCTAGTGGGTTGCCTTGGGTGGCAATAGAAAATACGATTAGAATACTTAACCAAATGAAACATGTAATTAAACATGATTAAAGGGTTAAGTGGGATACACTAGATAAGTGACAAGCTTAGGTGGGTAGCTTGTGGGGGCCCATTTCAACCAATATCCCAAACGTATCTTTGTGGGCTCGACCCATGTCGAGTGACGGGACACGCATATTGGGCTTGATTATAAGAGGCCAAAACGGGTTAGCGGTGGCAACGCAAGTCCAACGGGTTTCATATGCGTGTGTGGGCCCGGGCTGGTAGATAAGCCGTTGTTGCATCGTGTAGATATAAAGCCGTGCACCGTTGATATTATCAGGTGGCCACTTTAGGGGAGTGATATACCCCACTGTGGGACCAGCACGGGTATCTACGGTAGGGAGCCGATCGCTGGGGAGTAGTGGGTACACCTAGTAAAGATAGGGGCAGACGGCACCTATGCAGGGGTACACGAAACTACTGGGTAAAATTACTAAGTACACCTAGTGGAGATAGGGGCAGACGGCACCTATGTAGTGGCTAGGAGTACAAGAAACTACTGGGGAAATTTTCTAAGTCCTTGGGAGGGATCAACCTTTAAGTAGGAATGACTGGTGTGGTGCAGTTAGAAATTATCCTTGGGTGGGTAGATGCGTCTTTACGGTTATCTTAGTTTATCCTAAGTCTATCAAGCTACTTAGTGTAGCCATTCATCCCCAGACATTACCGTGGGTCAAGTTTATATCTTCTCTGGATACTTTAATGATTGTATTGTTAAAGTTATAGGACTCGCTCAGACTTATGTCTGACCCTGTTGTTTTTATCTTTTTCCCAACCCTCAGGTCCTACGGTGGATCCTAGCAGTAGTGGAGCTTGATCGGATTGCTGTTCCAGTCTTAGGAGCTTGGATAGATGTAAAGCTCCAGTTACCCAGTTATCTTTTCTTTTGTCTTGGCTATTGTATTGAGAGTGGGATTATGTACTCCTTTATTTTGATGGATATTGTACTTGACTTTTATTGTGGTTTTATGATGTAACCAGACATGTTTACTTCCTCTGTTATGAGATGATGTTTTACATTTCAAGTACTATTTATATCTGTCCGGTTGTAATTTTTCTGTTCTATATTCACTAAAATACTCCACCGATGCTATGGCATTCCCTTAGTGTGTGATCATAGCGGGCGTGGGGTGTTACAATATGCGAGGAAAGTGCCTCCGGTTTCGTTCAGACCCAGAACGAGCTTGTAAATGGATTGTGTGTCTGACATTGGATTTCATTCTGTGTTGATTGATCTCTATTAAATATACATCTGTTTGGCGGCGGAGAATTTATTCTTTTGCTTAACGCCCTTCTCTCAGACGTACGAGCTCAGAGGTTGTATATCGATGGACATCAGTCGCACGGCATGAGCTGCCTGTGTGGCACGCTGAGATGCAATGATCAAGGCTTCTGTTGAAAAGCAAAGTCTTGTGGTTGATGATCGAAGCACGACCTACATGGCATCTTTGTGTACAGCGTGGATTCGCGACCCTCACACCTCGGTATGAGTCAAAAACGGGATGAGGACCCAAGGAGTGCACGACGTTTCTTTCTAGCTTTGGTGGTGTCAGTGACTTACCAGCCCTGACATTTATATACTTTTCACCTATGTGGTTGTTGGATGAGGCGCCTCGATTATAGGTCCTATAGGGCCGGGAAACGTGTGTTCAGGCATAATTAATCCTCTAACGTAAGTGAGGAGCGGCCTTGGAGGATCCCAGGATTGCCCAGAGTGTGTAGTCCTGAGGCATTTGCTAGAGTGTCTCGAATGCGGAGAGGAGCTTGCCCCTTGCCTCGACTCATGACGGAAATCCAATTTCCAATACGTGTATTGCAGTTTTAATTGTAGAACTAGTATGGCGACATAGTAGCATGGGATGCTATGCCGTCTATGATTTATATTTATGATTGAAATTGTTTTGACACTATACACTTATTATAGTATCAAATGATTTGTTTTAAATGTACCAAGCATGTTTGGCTATTATAAGGGAAAACCCTATCCTCCGGCTTGCGTTGCATTGTGTGATGGGACCTGGGTCTTATAATAGCTTCATTTTCTCGAAAAAGCATTGCGCTGTTTATTCTATGCACTGGTATTCTTGGGTGAAAACCCGTTCCGTGTTATACGGCGTGGTCCCTTGAATTACTCTCTTTTAAAATAAAGTTTTAATAACCGTTTTAGTTCTCACACCAGTCACATGACTGACCTGGAGTTTATTGTTTTAACCTAAACTCTGGGTGCCCTCATTTTCCGCACGGGCAGCTAGTAGTTTTGGTTTTGTAGATTTATATTCACAGGATCCTGGTTTACAGCTGGAATGATATCCGGAAAGCTCTGTATCCGTATATCACCTTCATTTGTGCTTTGTATTATTTTCCGCTGCTATGTAATTTACTGTAATCTCTGATATTTATCGAATGTAATTTATTCATTTATACTCTGTATATTCTTGTATCTGATGGGATTGTTGTAGTAACAATGAAATGTTCTTCCGTCTGCGTTCATTTGTGTGTTGTTCTCAAAGTATCCGCTCTTTCCTTCACGGGGAAGTTACGGGTCCTTATAGTGGTATCAGAGCTTTGGTTTATAGAGCTCGAGAACAAGACACATTAGAACCATACGAAATAATTCATCAGATATTGGATTAGTAATTTCTAATTAGAATGACTCGTTAGAGATAGGATCAGTAGTATCCTAGAACGAGTGTGAAGAGTATATTTTTCAAATGAAAACAATTTTGTTTTGAAAATTTAAATCAATTCTACGTATTTGATTATTTATTTATATTGAATATGGACAATCCGATATATAAAGATTTTGCTTATACGCGTCATGAACGTATATTCGAAGTTTTAATATATTAGATAGATATAGAATCACATTCTAGTCGCCCGGACATGATTCTGATGATTGACGCGTCATCATCAGTAATTATTTTCGTGTTTCGAAGGTGTGATATCTATATATTTCCATTAGACTGGTGTGAGAGCCAAAACTTATATAGATAGATTTATTTGTTGTGAGTTGGCATCAAAAACATGATTTTCTGTATATGTATCAAAATTTATGAATTTGAAACTCTAATTCACTAATTGATTGATGCTTGTGTTGGTTCTTTATTTGTTTGATAATTTTGAACCATTATGCCTAATTGAATCAAATATTGAACTATATTGAAAATTAGTCGCATTTGCTTGCATATACATATACTTACATTGAACAGGTCATAGCAAGGAGGCTAGAGCCGGAGAATAAAATTTGTTTGCCCGACAAATAGGTACATGTTTACTACATAATTTACTGTTTTGTTTGGATGATGATGATTTTATGAGCCTATTGGCTAGCCGCTTGGCTTTTTCTTTTTCTTTTTGAGATCAGAAGGCCTGTATGGCAATTTCGGGATTTTCCCGTGGCTCCCGGTGCAGGGGAGGTTATGGCGAAATTTTTCGAAAATTTAGGGTGTTAGCCAAATTTTTGAAATTTTGAAAATTCTCAGAAACTGAAAAGTTGGAGAATGAAAGCCAGATCGAGCGTAGAATTGATTAATCAAACCACTTTCGACTTTGTTCCTTTTCGGGGACGAAAAGTTTTAAGTGGGGGAGATTGTAATAACCCGAAAATCTGGGCCAGTTTAAAAATTTTATTTCGGCAATTTTAGCGAATTTTGAATATTTAAAATGAATTATTTTGAATAAAAATCAACGAGAACTTTATTTTGAATATAATTCGAACGTATATATTTATACGCGTCGTCGTTAGAATATAAATAATTATATATAATTATAATAGAATTGAAAATGGCGTGGTAGTTCGATAATTCGATTTCAAACTTCAATTGAATGTACCGGGTGCAAAACAATCCGGATTTTAGTGAAACCAAAAATCATAGGATCTAATTCATGATATCTTTCCAACGAATCCGACAAATCGAAATTTCATAGCGGGAATCAAAAGATATGTCCAGTTGAAAATTATGAATAGTCGCTATGGAATTCAGGCCCTTAAAAATGGAAATTTGGCAAACGATCTCGGATTTCGACGAAACCACTTTTGTTGGATCCGTGATGTCAAATTATTGCTAGGTTTCAAATTTCATAATTTTTCGAATCAATATGTGAGCGTGGCAACGGAAAACGCGTTTTACCAGTTTCAGTTGATTTTAATCGACTGGAAAATGACCATTTTTCCAACGGTCTCAGAATTCGACGAAACTAGTTTTATTAGGACCGTATCATCAATACGAAGCCAAAAAATATTTTTCTGGAATTTTTGGAGTTAGTATGTGACCCCGGTAAATTGAAATGCGCGTTCAAATTCAATATATAGAGTTATATGTTGATTTTAATGGAAACTGATTGTAACGATCAAATCAGCTTGCGATACATATCCCATTGTGTTCGGAATGGGGGTAAAACACTATGGACGAAAGGCGGTGGGCCTCGTTTAGAGGTCATGTGTAAAAGTCAACTTTTTCTAATTAAATAATTAAAAAAAATATCTCTTCTTTCTCCTTAATCCCGTTCTGCCCCCCCCCCCAAATCCTTTAATCGACTTTAACAGAAAAAAAAAATTGGCGACAGGCGATGGACGCGGCCCCCTCCATCGATCATCGCGCCGCAGATACCCCCACCCCCCCTCTTCGATCGACGCCTGAAGCCTCACCAGACCCCCCTTCCTCCCCGTTCGCCGCCGCCTGGAAGGACTGCGCCCCCCCTAATCGCGCAGACGCAAGAACCCCCACGATTCGAGAACGCCGCCGACCACCTACGCACCCCAGCACCATCGGCGACGTCCACTAGCGTTCGCCCCCCCCCCCGTGAGACACCACAATCCGGCAGCGAAACCCTGAGTAAGTTTTATAAATTATTTGATTTAAGTTCTAGAATTTCTTTAATATAAAGGTAGGATATTTCTTTAATATAAAGGTAGGATTTTTATATGATGTAGAATAATAAAAATATAATTTTTATATTATAGATATATCAAAAATATAATTTTTACTTTATAGAAGTATTAAAAATACGACCTTTTATAGTAGGAGGTATAAAAATACTATTTTTATATAGGTAGTATATTGAAAATAAAATTTCTATATAATAGAGAATATAAAAATATAATCTTTCATATTGTAAAAAGAATTAAAAATATGATTTTTATATTTTTAAAGTATTAAAAATATAGTCTTTACTAGATGGATGATGTAAAAATACGATTTTTGTTTGTGTAGAGAATTAAAAATATAATTTTTTACATGATAGTAAAATTAAAAATATCATCTTTGTATATGTAGCAAAATAAAAATCTGATTTTTATTTTATATACGTTGAAATAAAATGTGATTTTTATAATGATCTATTTGAAAAGGTGAAATCTTTCTATTTGAAAAGGTGAAATATTTCTATTTGAAAAGGTGAAATCTTTCTATTTGAAAAGGTGAAATCTATCTATTTGAAAAGGTGAAATCTTTCTATTTGAAAAGGTGAAATCTTTATTTTAGAAAAGGCGAAATCTTTATATGAAGAATGGCGTGATAAAAATATAATCTTTACTATATGAACATCGATGTGAAAATATAATTTTTATCTATATAGTAGTGGAATAAAAATTCGATTTTTATATATTGAATAGAGAAATAAAAATTCGATTTTTATATATTGAATAGCGATGTAAAAATTTGATTTTTAAATATATGAAGTGATTATAAAAATATGATTTCTAAATTGAAAGTGAACAAATAAAAATGTGATTTTTATTTTAAAGACATCAAAATATAAAAATGTGTGATTTTTATATATGTAGTGGCTACGGGCAACGAAGATGACGAAAAGGCGAGAACGACGAAGATTTCTATAAATGAAGTGTCGTGAAGTTGGATAGCTATCGGTGAGAACTTCTCACCTTTCAATTTCTTTTTCTAATTATATATATACTAGGATGCAGACGGTGCTTAGTAGCACCCGACACAATCGTCCACAGACCATGGACTTGTTTGTTTGGTTGCATGGATTAGTTAGATGATTTGATTTGAATTTAGTTGTTTGGTGAATTTGATTGATGTGTGAATGGCGTGGGCCTTCACTAGACCGGGGATAAGGCTAGGCCTCGTCCCGTTTCTAGTATCGTGCCGTTATGCCGCCGAAATTTTCTAAAATATGTTAGAAAAATAAAAATATAATTTTATTGAATAAATGAACTGAATAGAAATTCATGTGTTAAAATAAAATATTTTATCGTTAAAAATATAATTTTTAACGTGAAAGTGAATAAATAAATATTTATAAACAAATCGGCCGATTTGTTTATATACACTGATTTGACTGATATTGTTTGGGTCGATAAATTTTACACATCACCCAACTGCACAAATAATATTCAGTGTTTGATTGTTTGAAACCCCACATGGGTGTTAGGATGAAATTTGAAGTTCACTCATCCTGATTGATTAAATATGTCGATCGATCGATTGACAGGCTGTCATAAGCGTCAGATATCTGTATTTGATGCTTATACAGTGTAGTGCACTTTGGTTGATGGTTGATTATTTTTCAATGCAATTATATACATGTGTTGTATGGAATCCATATAATTAACATTATATGGTGATTGATTGGGCCTCATTCCAATTTAGAAAATAAAGAATATTATAAAATAAAGGTTCATGTGTTGACCGTACTCATTCGTGAGATTAGTCATGTGTTGAACGAAATATTTTAACAATAAAATTTATATCTTTATCACTATAAAATAAAGGTTCATGTGTTGACCGTACTCATTCATTAGATTAGTCATGTGTTGAACGAAATATTTTAACAATAAAATTTATATCTTTATCACTATAAAATAAAGGTTCATGTGTTGACCGTACTCATTCGTGAGATTAGTCATGTGTTGAACGAAATATTTTAACAATAAAATTTATATCTTTATCACTATAAAATAAAGGTTCATGTGTTGACTGTACTCATCTGTTGAGAATAGTCATGTGTTGAACGAAATAATTTAACAAAAATAGTCACACGTGGACAGTACTCATTCGTTGAGATTAGTCGTGTGTTGACAAAAATAAATACTCATTTGTTGAAAAGAAAAATTTGGAATAGAATATTTGAAATTAGAAATATATGAATTCGTGTTGATTAGATTGACGCCATTTTGACGTGAACGATATTTATATCGATTTTATTGATTTCGAAATGAATTGAATTGAAAACGATTTCGAAATGAATTGAATTGAAAACGATTTCGAAATGAATTGAATTGAAAACGATTTCAAAATGAATTGAATTGAAAACGATTTCGAAATGAATTGAATTGAAAACGATTTCAAAATGAATTGAATTGAAAACGATTTCGAAATGAATTAAATTGAAAACGATTTCGAAGTGAATTGAATTGAAAACGATTTCGAAGTGAATTGAATTGAAAACGATTTCGAAGTGAATTGAATTGAAAACGATTTCGAAGTGAATTGAATTGAAAACGATTTCGAAGTGAATTGAATTGAAAACGATTTCGAAATGAATTGAATTGAAAACGATTTCGGAATGAATTGAATTGAAAACGATTTCGAAATGAACTGAATATAAAACGATTTCGAAATGAACTGAATATAAAATGATTTCGAAATGAATTGAATAGAAAATGATTTCGAAATGAATTGAATATAAAACGAATTCGAATTGAATCGAATAGAAAACCAATTTGAATTGAATCGAATAGAAAACCAATTTGAATTGAATCGAATAGAAAACCAATTTGAATTGAATCAAATAGAAACCAATTTGAATTGAATCGAATAGAAAACCAATTTGAATTGAATCGAATAGAAAACCAATTTGAATTGAATCGAATAGAAAACCAATTTGAATTGAATCGAATAGAAAACCAATTTGAATTGAATCGAATAGAAAACGAATTTGAATTGAATTGAAATTTGAATAGAAATGAATTTTAAAACGAATTTATAAGGAAAAATTCAATTTTGATTTAAATTGAAATGGAAGTTGAAATTGTTTTTGAAACGAATTCAAAACTATTTATAAAATTCGTTTTTAAGCAGTAATCGACGAAATCTATATTATATATATTATATAAATAATATAATGGCCTGAATAGAACGCGCGGCACCGCGGCAGTTCGTGAATTTCGACCATTTATTTCAAACGGACATTACGGGAGATCCGGGCGTCGGATTCTACTAAAACCGGAACCGTTGGGTTCGTATCGAAAAGAGCTTTCTAACGAATATTACAAATTTGAGATCTAACGGTTGGATTTGGAGTTACGTCCAAATCAAATTTGAAAAAAGGTCGTTGTAAGTGAAGTTCGATGGCCATTGTTGGAAATCGATTGTACGGGCCTTAATAAAATTATTAAAAATATCAATAACTTGTGTAAAATCATAAGAAATGATTTGGGAAAAATTTGGGATGAAAAACTCCATATTTGAAAAGATAAAAATAGATTTTTATCAAAATGAACTAGTTTGAACTAAATTAAAAACCCGGTTTGTTTTTAAATAAATAAATTAGATTTAAAAAGGGGTTTTAAATAATCGGAATTCCTAATATATTTGAATTAAATTAAACTAGAATTGATTTGTGGGTTTATCGTGAACTGTGTTTTAAATAACACTAGTTCTTTAACCCGATAATAAATAGAATGTGATATGGGTTTGTCGTGAACTGTATTTTAAATAACACTAGTTCTTTAACCCAGTAAAAGGAGTTTTACCGAATCTGCAATTAGATTGAAATGTAAATTCGTAATCTAAATTATCAAATTTAGAAAATGAGCGAGTATGGAGTATTACCAGTTTTGCTCCAAAGCGATAGTTAAATCTTTAATTAGATTTGAACGTGAAATGATAATTAATTTTACCGATAACACCATAGTATTAGATATGGAGTATTACCAGTTTTGCTTCATGGGATGAATAGGTTGGGATTGGGAAATAAAATAAATAATTACTTCGATGTGGTTCACTAATCTCGACTAGTTTGAAAAACCACAATTTGGTTTGAAATGTCATCCAAAGGAAGATTAAAGAATAAATTTAAAGAATTTATCTTTGATAAAATTAATGGGAACCTTTCCCTGAGAATATGAATTGGAATGAGGCGTATGTTGTGTTTATTTAACATTTTTTTTAATATACGCGGGTTGTTTGGAAAGGCCGGGTTTATACCCATTCTGAATAACCGATTCGACGATAAGTCAAAGATGAAGACGGTGGTCGAAGACCGGAAGTCTTCACATCGTTTGGATAATTACTGACGATCCTGATTGAGCTGTACACCCAAGAGGATGGAAATAGTTGGTGGTCGTCCAGACGTACTTGGAGATGGATGGATATGCGTGGAAAGTGCCTCCGGTTTCGTTCAGACCCAGAACGAACTTGTAAATGGATTGTGTGTCTAACATTGGATTTCATTCTGTGTTGATTGATCTCTATTAAATATACATCTGTTTGGCGGCGGAGAATTTATTCTTTTGCTTAACGCCCTTCTCTGAGACGTACGAGCTCAGAGGTTGTATATCGATGGACACCAGTCGCACGGCATGAGCTGCCTGTGTGGCACGCTGAGATGTAATGATCAAGGCTTCTATTGAAAAGCAAAGTCTTGTGGTTGATGATCGAAGCACGGCCTACGTGGCAGCTTTGTGTATAACATGGATTCGCGAGCCTCACACCTCGGTATGAGTCAAAAACGGGATGTGGACCCAAGGAGTGCACGACGTTTCTTTCTTGCTTTGGTGGTGTCAGTGACTTACCAGCCCTGATATTTATATACTTTTCACCTATGTGGTTGTTGGATGAGGCGCCTCGATTATAGGTCCTATAGGGTCGGGAAACGTATGTTCAGGCATAATTAATCCTCTAACGTTAGTGAGGACCGACCTTGGAGGATCCCAGTATTGCCCAGAGTGTGTAGTCCTGAGGCATTTGCCAGAGTGTCTCGAATGCGGAGAGGAGCTTGCCCCTTGCCTCGACTCATGACGGAAATCCAATTTCCAATATGTGTATTGTGGTTTTAATTATAGAACTAGTATGGCGACATAGTAGCATGGGATGCTATGCCGTCTATGATTTATATTTATGATTGAAATTGTTTTGACACTATACACTTATTATAGTATCAAATGATTTGTTTTAAACGTACCAAGCATGTTTGGCTATTATAAGGGAAAACCTTATCCTCCGGCTTGCGTTGCATTGTGTGATGGGACCTGGGTCTTATAATAGCTTCATTTTTTCGAAAAAGCATTGCGCTGTTTATTCTATGCACTGGTATTCTTGGGAGAAAACCCGTTCCGTGTTATACGGCGTGGTCCCTTGAATTACTCTCTTTTAAAATAATGTTTTAATAACTATTTTAGTTCTCACACCAGTCACATGACTGACCTGGAGTTTATTGTTTTAACCTAAACTCTGGGTGCCCTCATTTTCTGCACGGGCAGCTAGTAGTTTTGGTTTTGCAGATTTATATTCACAGGATCCTGGTTTACAGCTGGAATGATATCCGGAAAGCTCTGTATCCGTATATCACCTTCAGTTGTGCTTTGTATTATTTTCCGTTGCTATGTAATTTACTGTAATCTCAGATATTTATCGAATGTAATTTATTCATTTATACTCTGTATATTCTTGTATCTGATGGGATTGTTGTAATAACAACGAAATGTTCTTCCGTCTGCATTCATTTGTGTGTTGTTCTCAAAGTATCCGCTCTTTCCTTCACGGGGAAGTTACAGGTCCTTACAGCATTGACCATTGACCTTATAGGAAGATCCATCATCTGGATTCTCGATTTCTACCGCACCATACCGAAAAACGGTCCACACAGTGTAATGTCCTATCCATCTAGATTTAAACTTACCCGGAAATAGATGCAATCTTGAGTCATACAAGAGAACCTTTTGTCCTGGCATGAAAGTTTTACGTAAAATTGATTTATCATGAAAAACTTTCGTTCTGTCCTTGTAAATTCGTTCATTTTCATATGCATCATTTCGAATTTCATCAAGTTCATTAAGTTGAAGCTTCTTATGCTCACCTGCTTGTTCTAAATCAAGATTTAAAGTTTTTACTGCCCATAATGCCCTATTTTCTAGTTCAACTGGCAAGTGACATGGCTTACCAAAAATCAACCGATAAGGGGACATACCCAAGTTTGTTTTGAAATCGGTGCGGTAAGCCCAAAGAGGATCGGTTAACTTTTGGGACCAATCTTTACGATTTCGATTCACAGTTTTCTCAAGGATTTGTTTAATCTGCCTATTCGATACTTTAACTTGCCCACAAGATTGAGGATGGTACAGAGTGGGTAACTTGTGGGTTATTGAATACTTTCTCATGAGAGCTTCAAAAGAACTATTACAGAAGTGTGTTCCATTATCACTGATTATTGTGCGAGGTATGCCAAACCTAGAGAAGATATTTTCTTTCAAGAAGAGCACAACAACCTTGTTATCATTTTTTTTGCATGGAACAGCTTCGACCCATTTGGAAATATAATCAACAGCCAAGAGAATGTAAAGGTTCCCAAAAGAATTAGGGAAGGGTCCCATGAATTCTATACCCCACACATCAAAACTTTCGACCTCTAGAATGGGGTTTAGGGGCATCATATTCCGTTTAGAAATTTTCCCTAAGAATTGACATCGATCACAAGTTTTGCAAAATTCATACGCGTCTTTGAAAAGGTTGGGCCAGTAGAAACCCGATTAGAGAACCTTTTCGGCTGTTTTTTAGGACCAAAGTGACCACCACAGGCTTGGTCATGATAGAAAGAGAGGACACTGTGAGTTTCAGTGTCGGGGACACACCTTCGAATGATTTGGTCGGGACAATACTTGAAAAGATAGGGGTCATCCCAGAAAAAATGTTTAACTTGGGAAAAAATTTGTGTTTATCATGTTCGGACCAAAAAGAAGGGGTCTGCTTGGTGACTAAGTAGTTGACAATGTCAGCGAACCAAGGATCAGTGGATAAAGAAAATAGTTGTTCATCGGGGAAATTCTCGTTGATCGGAAGAGAAGAAGACGGGGCATTTGGAAGACGAGACAAGTGGTCCGCAATAACATTGTCAGATCCTTTTTTATCCTTAATGGTAAGGTCAAATTCTTGAAGTAGAAGGATCCAACGAATGAGACGAGCCTTAGCATCCTTTTTAGAGAAAAGATACCTAAGTGCGGAACGATCAGTATGAACAGTGATGTGTGAGCCAACTAGATAAGGTCTGAATTTTTCTAAAGCGAAAACGACTGCCAAGAGTTCCTTTTCAGTGGTCGTATAATTGATTTGAGCGTCGTTAAGAGTTTTACTCGCGTAGTAAATGACGTGAAGAATTTTATCGACGCGTTGTCCTAAGACAACGCCAACAGCGAAATTCGAGGCATCACACATGATTTCAAAAGGCAGCTTCCAGTTGGGAGAGCAGATGATCGGAGCCGAGACAAGTTCATTTTTAAGATGCTCAAAAGATGAAATGCAATCAGAATTGAAGTCGAAAGGAACATCCTTACCAAGAAGATTGGTCAAAGTTCGGGTGATTTTGTTGAAATCTTTTATAAAGCGACGGTAAAAACCAGCATGACCTAAAAAGGATTGGATGTCCTTAACGGATTTGGGAATGGGAAGATTCGAGATAACCTCAATTTTGGCTTTGTCTACTTCAATTCCTTTATTAGAAATGACATGTCCTAGGACAATGCCATGTTTGACCATGAAGTGACACTTTTCCCAATTAAGCGTTAAGTGTTTATCTTTACAACGATTAAGAACAAGATCGAGATGATGTAAACACTCAATGTAAGAATCCCCGAAGACGGAAAAATCATCCATGAAAACTTCCAAAAATCGCTCGATCATATCAGAAAAAATGCTAATCATGCACCTCTGAAAGGTTGTCGGTGCATTACAGATACCAAAAGGCATACGACGGTATGCAAATGTACCGAAGGGACAAGTGAAAGTGGTCTTCTCTTGGTCCTCAAGAGCGATAGGGATTTGATTGTAGCCCTAGTACCCATCAAGGAAACAGTAGTACTCATGACCGGCTAGTCGTTCTAACATTTGATTGATAAATGGAAGAGGGAAATGATCCTTTCGTGTTGCAACGTTAAGTTTCCTATAGTCAATGCAAACACGCCAACCGGGCTGGGTGCGGGTTGGGATAAGCTCGTTAGCTTCATTTTGGATCACGGTAATCCCTGATTTCTTAGGTACGACATGAATCGGACTAACCCATTGACTATCGGAAATCGGGTAGATGATTCCATTGTCAAGGCATTTAAGGATTTCAGCACGAACAACTTCTTTCATGATAGGGTTTAGTCGATGCTGGGGATCACGAGTGGGTTTGGCATCATCTATAAGGTGGATTCGATGTTGGACTATCGAAGGACTAATCCCCTTAATATCAGCCATGCACCAACCAATTGCTTCCTTATTTTTCTTAAGAATGGGAAGGAGCAATTGTTCCTGCTCTAAAGTTAGGTCAGAAGCGATAATGACCGGAAAAGTTTCATTGTCTCCTAAGTAAGCGTAGTTAAGATGACTGGGCAGTACTTTGAGTTCAGATTTTGGGGACGACTCAATTGAAGAAACTGGTTGAGGGACAGACTCAATTGTGAGTGGCTCGACAGGAATTGAATCAGAGACATTTTCGGGAATATCTTGAAACAATGTCTCGTAATTCGATTTAATTTCGTTATTCAGATGGTCAAGCTCGAGTTCATTATCGTGGACAGCATGGATTTCAGAAAATTGGTCCACATAAGAGTTAGGAGAGTTTTCAGTTCTAAAGATGTTTAGCTCGACAGTCATGTTACCGAAATAAAGTTTCATAGACCCATTTCTATAGTTGATGAGAGCATTAGAGGTTGCTAAGAAGGGTCATCCTAAAATCAAAGGCATCTGGTTCGCAGGATTGCTTACCTGTTGAGTTTTTAGGACAATGAAATCAACTGCAAAGATGAATTCGCCTATTTTGATCCACACATCCTCGATTTCGCCCATAGGTTTCTTAATTGACCGGTCAGCAAGTTGAAGGGTAACCATGGTGGGTTTCAGTTCTCCTAGCCCTAATTGGCGATAGGCGGAATATGGAAGCAAGTTAACACTAGCACCTAAGTCTAGCAGGCATCTATCGATTTTCTTGTCCCCAATAGTACATGATATTTTGGGGCAGCCAGGATCTTTGTATTTCACTGGCGTTGATTGGGACAATACCTCGCTTAGAGTCGCCGCTAGAAACACTTTCTTAGGTACTTGTGTATGACGTTTTTGAGTGCACAAATCTTTTAGAAATTTCGCATACTGTGGAACTTGCTGTATAATATCTAAAAGAGGAATGTTTACTTTAACTTGCTTAAATATTTCAAGCGTCTTTTCTAGCTGATCCGTCTTTTTCCTAGGTCGGAGTCTATGAGGAAATGGAGCAGACAACTCAGTAGGTTGCGCTACTTGAGTTTGAGGATGGTCCTTGTCAGAAATTGGCTCAATGTTTTGATCTGAGTTGGTCGAATTTTCTAGAGGGTTTGAAAGATTGTCCGGTAAAACATTTGGGTTGACCACATGGTTGTCAATCTTTTTGCCGGATCTAAGAGACGTGACAACATTCAATTGACTAACGTTTGAATCTTGAATGATGTGAATTTGGTTGGGGTTTGAATTTTGTCCACTAGGGTTTTGAATGGGTTGACTTGGAAACGTACCCTTTTCCCTTTCACTTAATCTAGCGTTAAGTTGAGACATTTGTTTTTGAAGTTCACTCATTTGTTGATTCATGTTTTGCATATATGATTGCAAGGAGTTGTCTAACTTGTTTTGATTTTCAACAATTTGCTTAGTCATTTAGGCTAATAGGTTGCTCACCTCAGATAAATTCCCCTCAATCGTAGAAAGGCATTTATCATATTGGGGAGCAACCGTTTGATTGTGGAAAGGAGCCTGGTTCGAAGTGTACTGATTTTTCCTAAGAGGAGGGTTCACGGCATTGTTCGGATATGCTCGATTCAAAGGTCTATTCATCAGAGGGTTATTCGGACCATAAGAAGGATTTGGATGGTTATTGGGTCTGTTGAAAGCGTTTACTTGCTCAAGGGACTGGGGACAGTCATCAGCCATGTGATTAATGTCAAGACATATGTGACACATAGCTTGGGAAACGTTATTAGACTGAGTGTGTGTTCTAACAACGTTCAGGATGGCATCAACAAGAGTATTAGAAAAAGAGGAGGACTCGACAGAATTACTTGTTGATCGCGAATAGAGAGATTTTTCATTGATTCGTTCCCATTGTTTTGATTTTTCTGCTAACTTGTCCAGAAATTCCCAAGCTTCTACGTCAGTCTGTTTTAGAAAATTGCCCTGACACATGGACTCTAACATTTGCCTAGTACTATTATCAAGTCCATCATATACAGTTTGACATAATGACCATGTTTCATAACCATGATGAGGACAACTCAATAGCAGTTCTTTAAATCTTTTGAAGTATTGCCAAAAAGATTCACCCCCTTTTTGGTGGAAATTGGTGATTTCATTTCTGACTCTAGCTGTTTTTTCTGGGGGGTAAAACTTTTTAAGGAAAACTGATGTAAATTCATCCAATTTTTTAATCGAATTTGGGGGCAAGCTGCGAAACCATTTTTCTGCGGAGTCAGTTAGTGCGAATGGAATCAAACAAAGTTTAATACCATACTCACGTAACTGTTGTAATTTAAAGGTTGCACAAGCATATTCAAATTTCATTAAGAAACTATATGGTTCGTCATGAGAAAAATTACCAAATTTGGGAAGGATGTTTATCTGACTCGATCGGATTTCAAAGTGATTACCCACAGGATTGGGTAATTGAATGCAAGAAGGGACAGAAACTTTATCGGGAAGGATTCTTCCCCTCAGGGTACGAGGTGCGGGTTCGTTACCCCTTTCTAAAGGTTGTTCGGGAAAATTGGTTTTTGAGGAAAGAGAAGGTGGTTCGATTCTAACTAAACGACCAGATTCTTGGTCACGGGTCCAAGTTTGCATGCACTAGAAAGAAGAAAAAGAGAGTTTGTCAAGGAAATTTAGACAATGGAGGAGTTCAGAAAGAGGTGAGAAGGAAAAAAATGTTGAAAATGGGATTTTTTTTTTGAAAAGTACGACCTACAGACTAGCGAGGTTTAAAAGAAAAAAAAATGTTAATTTTTTATTTTTGTTTTGTTATTCAAATTTTTATTTGTTTTTTGAGGAGTTTTGAATTAATTTTTTTTATACACAGAAACTAGCTACAAAGAAATTTTCTGTCCTTGATGGCTTCTAACTCAAAATTATATAGTGACACGTTTGATTACTTAGACCAAAAGATTTCTCAACCAATTAACGGACATGAGTTATCGGTGCACCAGGAATCACCCTAGCAATGCAGCCGAAGGTTTAAGTACCTTCAGAGTAACAACTGATATAATATTAATGAATCACCGTAATATTTATAAATGATTATTTCTCTGCCGTAGTCTAGACACCAAGAAATAATTCATTCCAAATAAATCAACTATTACAATACAATTAAGCCCTATATGAGCCCGTGACTCCCTTAGGTCCAATGTCTAACCGTTATTATTAGTAAGATTCTATGATGAATGCAGTTTGTGGGCTAAGGAAAGGGTGATGAAATCCCTCACCTTATGTGAATTGGGTATTGCCCTTAACAGAATGAATACAGATGCAGAAATAAAAATCACAGAATTTCAAAGATTTTACAAGCAAGCCGCTGCCCCTGCAGAAGATTTTTACAAGCAATGTCTATATATTTTTTATTTGCAGCAGCCGTACCTGTAGAGTTAAAATAATTCTCACCTTGGTCGGCAGTCCGTCCAGTGCAGTTGAGTCGCGCTAGCGTGTTCACACCCCACTTGTTGTGCAACCGCTCGAACACTGAATAGTCCGCTGCTTTTTAAATTTCCACTGTACCTGTTTTTGAAAAATTCGCCCTTTTTCTTTTCTTTTTTTTTGGGAAAAGAAAAAAAACAAGGAAAAGAAAATAAACTAAAACAAAAACAAACAAAAAAAGAAAAGAAAACTAAATTGACTCGGACATAAAGAACAAAAATCAACCAGTTTAATTAAAATATAGTAAACAACAAAACTCAAAATAAAACAAACAACTAAACTAAGCTCTTTAAAAAAAAATTAACATGCACCACTAGTTAGCACTACAGACCCACGCACTCACTTCAGAAAGTAATAAAAAAATTAAAAATCAACAAGTCCCCCAAATATAAAAGGACGCACACCCTTATACAGATCCCCAAAATAAAATACAAGCACGCTTCTTTTCAGAATCGAATTAAAAAAATTCGACCGTCAAGTCTTGAATCGGAGTTATGGGGTTCGATTGATTCTCGATTTGGTGATTGAGGCGAAAGGGTGATGGCGTTCGTTTGTGGAGGTAGCGGATTTCGGTTTGATGGCGAATTGGGGGTTTGCGCGAGGAATTTGGCAATAGGGTTGTTGAGGTAGCTGTTTCGGTTGTTCGCGATTTCTTCTAGGTTTCAGTTCTGGTTGATTGGGTGAACTAACGTTTGTACGAGGCGAGGTGGATGCAGAGTTCGGGTGAACTGGTGATGGAAGTGTCGGGTTTGTGGAAGTACGCTGAACCGGACTAGTCGATGCGGTGAGGTGGATGGGTGGTGAATGTTCGGGGACTGTAGCAATTCAATGAAGTGGTTATGCAGAAGCACAGTTTGTTGCATAGAAGTGAAGTGTGAAGGAAATATGATGGACTGTTTGTAAAGGAGCGTTTGGTTGTGAGGCGAGCAGTGGGATTTGTCTTTAAACAGTTGATTTGAAGTGTAGTTTGGTTAGGATATTTTGCGTTGATGGGAGATTATTGAAGAGGGGAGGGGCTGTTCTGATTGGGTCGAGGTATTAGTGAGCAGTTCAGGAAGGTGTTGTCTGAAGGGGTGCGTTGGCAGTATTGCTATGTTGTGAATGAGGGGGTTTGGCTGTTGCGAACTTGTTTGGGTATGGTGTGGTATTGTGATGGTGTACAGGTTTTTATGGTGAATTTTTTTTTTTTGGGCGTGGATGGGGTTCTGAGGGGAGGGAGTGGAAAATTTGGCAAATGACTTGGTTGAGGATTGATTTATCGATGAAAATCGGTTGTGAATGGGAGCAGTGTAGAGGCGCAGGACTGGGTTGGATGGTAGCTTGCTGAGATCTAGAGTTTGGGTGGGAGAAGTCAGTATATTTGGCTTAGGTGATGGTTTTGTTTTGTAATGGCACGGTGACAGTTTGGGGTGTACCATGGTTGGGGTATTTGTTTGGGAGAGTTGCTGTTTGTAGTTTGAAGGTGGTGGGATTGATGAGATTGAAGACGGTGAGGATGCTGGACAGAGAAAAACAATTTGTAAATTAAAAAGAATCTGTTTTTTTTTTAATTTGCAGAAAAGGAAATGTGTTGAAGGTGGAAAATAGAGGAAAGAAATAAAGGAAAGGAACTAAATTGTAAACAAAATCCGACAAGAATATATTTTTCTCTTACTTGTTCTGACTGTGGTAACCAAGTGATACCAAATCAAATAAACAAGATATTTTTTTCTAGTAAAAGTGGAAGGCAATATAACAGAAAAGAAATTAGAAAAGCAATGAAAGGAAAGAAATCATACCAAAAATTGCAAATATTTTTTTTTAATAATAGAAAAAAAATATAACCCGAAGGATTTAAAAATAAAATATTATTTTGGTCCCCGACAACGGTGCCAAAATTTGTTTGCGAACAAATTATACACTTGTAAACAACTGTAAAATCCGTTCGGCTTTCCTAAACAACAAAGATTGTTGTAGAGGGTGTCGAACTCTGGGACCAAAAATATTTTAATTAATAAATCCAATCAAGTTATTCCAAGATTTTGATTGATTGAAAACACAGAAAATAACAGCAATTAAATAAAGCAGAGAGATTTATCTAATAAGAGAAAGCAATTAGGGGATAATGACATAGATTAGATTCACACTCATCAATAGCCAACAAATAAATATAGATCTATTTCATGTTTCTGTCACAAACACGAATCAACGATAAATAGATTCTTAGAAACAAATAAGTAAATAACGACAAGCATAGCCTATGCAGGAGCTGAGCTCTTAAACAACCATAGACTATCAGGACAGATTCACAAATTAATTTCTAAAAACCTAAAATTAGATCTAAATATGATAATTGTTAGATCGAACTCGAATATACCCTGTGAAGGAGCATAGCTCTTAAACGACACTGAATATGAAGGTTCAGATCTAACCCTTGATTCAGATCTAGATCTACATATATAAAGTCCTCATCTATTGGCTATGTGATTCATGTTGAATCATATCTTTTAGCGTCATCACCCCCTAATCAAAGGGGATTAGCTAGACATAGCTAAAGAAGAAGAAAAAACAGAAATTAAATAACATGAACATAAATAAAACTAAAACTAAATAGAACAGAGGAAGAAGAGTTTTATTCCAAGAGAAAGATTACAGAATAAAACTAAGTGTGTTTTTACATGAATAAGATACAAGGTATTTATAGTTGTATTGGCCAAGGCTACTTGGCAAATTCCATAATGTGGGACAAAAACCCCTTTTTCAAAATAACACATTAATCAGTTAGCTCAGTGTGAACGCATGCAGCGCATGAATGAGAAGCCTTGCAAATTACATGATATGGGACAAATAACTTAGCCCAATTAGCAACTAGACCAATGTGAATGTATGCAGATGTCATGGAAAATAGGTTGCGGGCTTCCACTCCAATTGACATGAGAATGAATAACAACTCCAAGTGATCGTTATGGAAAAGCATTGAATCTTGTCTTTGAAATATGCAGCAGAAGGCGATTGAATAGCAACTTTTCTTCAGGTCTTCAAGCTTTAATCCAGCTTTAAAATTCAACACTTTTCTCGCACAAATTCTTCAAGCTTTTCAACAATTAAGTGCGTTAATCCATTCATCAAAAATAATCTGTAAACACAACTATAAATGCACAATATCAATTATTTAAAAGATAAAATAAGATTAATATGCGTATAAAATATACACATTTACGTGTATATCAGGAGATAGGAGCAGACGGCACCTATGTAGTCACTAGGGGTACACGAAGCTACCACTATTATTAATAATTATTAAGAGGGTACACCTAGTGCAGATAGGAGCAGGCGGCACCTATGACGTCAGCTAGGAGTACATCGAATTACCATTACTACTTATTAAAGGGGTACATCTAGTGGGGATAGGTAGACGCTGGGTACCTATGATAGCAACTAGAGATATACAGTCAAACATGGAGGATAGTGGGTACATCTAGTAGTACACGAAGCTATCATCGTTCTATTTAGCCAAGAGGGATCCAATTTCTAGAGTGACTAGTAGGGGTGCAGTTAGTGTTAGTACAGTACAGTACAGTAGAGTATAATAATTATCCTATAATGACGGAAGCGCCATTAACGTTATCTCTGTTTCTCTTAATTGCCTTGCCATACCCATGTGGTTCACAAAGTCATTACCTTATTCTCCAGCTTATATCTCATCATATTTCTTTAATAATTATGTTGTTAGTGTTATCGGACTCGCCAGACTTTATGTCTGACCCCCCTTTCTTTCCACCTCTTTTCTTCCTTTTCCCCCCCAGGTTCTAAGGGTGGGACTAGTACTAGTGGAGCTTAATTGGGATCTCTTTGGGAGCACTTGGATTTGGATTGCTGAAGTAAAGTTCAGCCTATCATTTTCTTTATGGCTATTTGTAGTAGTGGGATTATGTACTTTGTTTTATCAAGATGGATATTATGTACTTGACTTTGGTTTATGGTTTTTGATGATGTAACCTAACATACTTACCTTCTGCTGCAATAAATAGAGTTTTAAATTTTCAAGTACTACTTTATATCTGTCTTGTTGTGATTTTCTGTTCTATATTCACTTAAAATGCTCTATGGAAGTTAATGCATTCCCTTTGCGAGTGACATTAATGGACGTGGGGTGTTACACGTGGTATCAGAGCTGAAGGTTACCAGAACAGATAAGATATTTTGAAAAACTGTTTTTCAAAAGCATTTTTATAAAGAATACTTTCAAAAATATGTTTGTAGAAGAGAATATTTGAAAGAAAGGTTTATTTTAAGAACATAATCCCCAAGAGCCATATATCCTTCCTTCGATTCTCTGTTTTGAATCTCTTCCTCTTTCTCTTTTTGAGTTCCTCCACCCCCCCTCCGCGTATAGATGCTTTTTCTAAGATAAATAAGGACTTTCGTACGAAGGAAGGAAAACCACTTCAAGGGACCTAGACGTTTGTCGGGGTAGAAGTTAGTCCAAGGAAGTGGAGGGCTTGTTGGTACCTTTAAGATTTATGATGGGAGGAAGGTTCAAATAGCTGTTTGGTTAACAAAGGACGAAACCTCATCTTGGTGGGAGGTCACGAATGGAGAATGTGAAGAGGAAGGCTAGTTGTTTTGGAGAAATAGGACACCTTAGGATTGTCCAAAGAGGCAAGGACAAAGTATAGGATCTTCTGGAGGGTAGTTGTATTCCCTCACGGCTGGTATACCTGATGGCGGTAGGACCGTCTAGGTTGAAATTTGGTTTTCTTTATCATCCTGTTTGAACTTTGTTTGATTCTGGCGCTTCATGCTCGTTAGTATCTGCTTCGTTAGTTGAAACACTGCACCTAAGTACTAGTCTAGTTAAGGATCCCATCCTAGTCTCAAATCATGTTGCTGGTTCGGCTCATCCTTCAATAGTTTTTCGGGATTTGAGAGTGTCTATCTTGGGCGTTGGAGTTGAATGCAACGCCTTCGTCCTTGGTTTCACGGGCTATAGTTTGATTCCAGGGGTGGATTGTCTAGCCAGGAAGGGTGCCATCCTAGATTGTGAAAGGAGGCTAGTTAGACTATTGATTCGTTATGGAAAGACCCTCATATTTCTTGTGACCCTAGGGGTTTAGTGATGCTTAGCTGCCTAGAATCTTCTGACGCATCCAACGATGATTAGGAGTCTGTTTGTGTGGTCCGTGAGTATGGAGACGTCTTTGATAAAGTGCGGGGTTTACCCAGAGGCGCGAAATAAGTTTTCGTATGTGCTTAATAGATTAAGCATAGCCAGTTATGTGATCATCAGTGGTTTTGGAGCAAGACTGGCAAGGACAGCCAGAGTCGGTCAAGTGCTCAATTGGATGGCCTTCTTACTAGTATCATCTCACGTAGGTAGTCTGAATTCGAAGCAGGTATCCCTTGGGTGTTTGTCTGATATTGGTTTAGGCCTTTGGGGCTTGCACTTGGGGGATGTCGAGTTCGACTAGGATGGTCTGTGTGAGAGATGAATAGTTGTGACGATTTTGCATGGGATAATATCCTGGTTTTCTCTAGAAGCAGAGAAGAGCATGCCCTACATCTTAGGAAATCTTAGGGACCCTACAAGCGCATCAGCTTAAAGCTAAGTTCTCCAAAATACCATTTTTGGAGGAAAGAAGTGAGGATTTTAGGGCATGTGGTCTCTAGGGAAGGGTGATATGATATGGTGGAAGACAGTCGAAAGTCCATGAGAACAATTACCCTACCCACGACTCAGAATTGGCTGCCATAGTTTTTGCGCTCAAGTCTTGGAGTCATTATTTGCTTGGTGAGAATTTTGAGTTGCTTGCAGACCATAAGTCGCTAAAGTACTTGTTCTCTCAGAAAGATCTAAACCTGAGGCAACAAAGGTGGATGGAGTTCTTGGCGTCCTACGATTTCAAGATAGCATATACCCCTGGCAAGGGTAATGTGGTGGTATACGCCTTAAGTAGAAAAAGGTTGTCCTTGAGTCCGTTGTTTGTTGAGCGGCGAAGCTTAGAGTTCATCTCTATGTTTGACTTTAAACCTTCCGTTGACTTTGTACCTGGTTTGCTAGCATCCTTGGAGGTCAGACCTACGCTTTTGGGACGGATTGGTGAGGCACAGCAAGATGACCCACAGTTGGTTGAGTTAGTAGAGAAGCTCAAAGGAGGGGAGTCATCAAGCCATCTCCGTAGGTATACTCTAGATGACAAGGGTTGGTTACGTAGGGACAGTAGGCTTTGTGTACCAAAAGACGAGGACCTAAGGAAGAGCATTCTGGATGATGCACATCGTTCGAAGATGACCATCCATCCCGGCGGGGACAAGATGTACATAGACATGAGGCGAGTTTACTTTTGGGCCGGCATGAAGAAGGACGTGGCCGAGTATGTCGCTAGATGCTTGGTGTGCCAACAAGTAAAAGCGGAGCAAAAGAAACCTGCTAGGTTGCTTCACTCATTGGAGGTTCCACAATGGAAGTGGGATAGTGTCTCGAGGGATTTTGTCGATGGATTGCCGAGATCGAGGAAGGGTTATACCGGGATTTGGGTTATGGTAGACATACTTACTAAAGAGCACCATTTCATTCCCGTGAAAAGTAAGAGGACTGCTCCATGGTTAGCTTTCGTATACATTCGAGAGGTAGTCCATTTGCACGGTGTTCCTTCTAGCATAGTGAGCGATCGATATCCTATCTTTACTAGCGAGTTTTGGAAGAGCTTACAAGAGGCGATAGGGACTCAGTTATGTTTGAGCAACGCATATCATCCTCAGACGGATCGCAAGACCGAGAGAGTGAATCGTATTCTAGAGGACCTTTTGAGGCTATATTTCTTAGACTTTGGAGGTACATGGATAGAGCCGAGCTTGCTTAGAGAGGTGGAGATAGAGCGTGATGCGACGATTCGGCAAGCTCCTACGGGCATTCTTGGGTCGGAGGTTTAGAAGTTGAGGAATTGAGAGGTAAAGCTAGTCAAAGTGCAATGGGGAGATGATGAAAGCAACGCTACTTGGAAGACAGAAGAGAAGATGCGTTCATTATACCCTTTTCTTTTCGAGGGTATGTCTTTTAGTTTCTCCTTTATCGCTTACCTTATCTTATCGTTAGTATGTCCTCTCGTTAGTAACTTTGACCTTTAGATAGGGTCGTCTTATGATTGAAACATGTGTTTGAGACATGTTATGTATGATGGATGCATGTGGATGCAAGTGTTTGCTAGTGGTTGCTCGTGGATGCATATACACACACTTTAGGCACTAGATCGGCTTAGTCACTCTCATATTGCATACTGCATATAAATATGTGTGCATATTTAAATTAATGAATGAGTAATGGTTGTATTATCATATGGATGCTACATTAAGATGAATGGTTGTGCACACATATAGAATTAATATGTACCATTAGGACTCTTTTGCATACATAATGGACGCATGGCACTATTATGATTTGCATTAAGGAGGTCAACTGAATCTGTAGACCGCCTGATTTTGCATTAGATAAGAAACAAATACACACACTCTGCATATGTTCATATGGCATTAGAAATCTTTTAAGGACAATGGATGCCTATGATTGATGGTTGAGTAGATGGATGATTGGATGGTAGGATGTACATTCTCCTTAACTTGGAGATTTCGGGGACGAAATCCTTTAAGGAGGGGAGAATATAACACCCCGTATTTTCTGAGAATATTAAAATAACAAATTAAAGAATAATGTTTAGCATTGTTCTAAGGTTTGTAAGCAAAAGACTTAGTAGCTCATTTGGTTGGAACACGTGACTTGCAGACAATGGGTACAGAGTTCGACCCCTGCTAGAGCCATATTTTTGTTTTAGGGGTATGTCTTAAAAATGGCTTAGTGTGAACGCAGTTCAAAAAGTGGTTTAGTGTTAAAATGGTTAATTAGGAAGATAGAAATATACATATATATATACATATATATAAAATAAAATTCAACCTAAAATTTAAGAAAAAAATTCAAAATAGCGGAAGCGAGAAGGCAAAACACCAAACCGACCTATTTTATGGGTTGACCCGAGACCCGCTGGGTCGACCCCAGGGTCGCAAAACACCAAACCGACCTATTTTATGGGTCGACCCGAGCCCCATTGGGTCGACCCCATGGTCGACTCAGGAGGTTTGGAATTGATCCCGTCGGCCCTAAATGGTCTATGACGAAATTTTATGATTTAGGGCATAGGTTGCGATTTCTGTTTGGTCTGTTGACTTCATTTCTTGGTTTTTAAGGCCTAGATGGACCCTAGGATGATCTGATGGCTGTAAATAAATCTAACTTCTATATATACATGGGTAGACTCACATTCTAAAATCAAATAAAATTAGAACCATGGCCGTCATGATGTCAGTCTACAACTTGGAATAGCCGCCACCAATTAAAATAAGATTAAAGAAACTCAATTCAATCCAACAGCAAATTCAACTACAACAAAGGGACGCTAATAAATTCCAGAACTTCGTTGAATGGTGAGTTTGATCACTTTAACAAAATAATTGCTAAATTAATTATGATGTGATATACATTGGATTATATGTTGTGGTTGTGAATCTAATTCATATGTTTAATCATGTATGTTAACTTGATTCATATTATATGATGTTATGCAAGTTTCATATGATGTTATGCAAGTTAATATGATTATGCAAGTTTCATATATGATGTTATGCAAGTTAATAAGATTATGCAAGTTTTATATATGATGTTATGCAAGTTAATATGATTATGCAAGTTGTACATATGATGTTATGCAAGTTAATAGGATCATGCAAGTTGTATGCGAGTTATATGATGTTATGTAAGTTTGGATCTAAAATATATGCTAGTAGTTTAACTTGTGTCAATCAATCCCTTTTTTTTTAATCCAATCACCTAGGTTTATAACATCAGTTTTTATGCGAATATGGATGTGGAACATATGCTAGTTCGTATAAGTATTATGTTCATATGCAAGTTTAAGTGATAATTGGATTTACGTAATACAAGTTCAATCCTTTAAAGTTTAGATCCATATTCATGTTGACATTTTTATGTTGTAACTATGACATGCATATTTATGCAAGTTTACACCTTTATGTGGATCCATAGTTTACTCAGGTTAACACCTTTTATTGGATCCATAGTAATGCAAGATGACACCTTTATGTTTAGGTTGACGACATACATAGTTTATGTAAGTTTGTGATAATTACCTAGGCTAGTTGGGTGTAAACTATGTTCATACATGCAAGTTCACACCTTTTAGATCTATGATTTTTGGATCCTTGATAATACAAAGACTATGCAAGTATGTTGTAATTCTTAATTGCAAGTTAGATGCAAATTAGATATATTATTGTGTGTATGTGAATTTGTGATGTTTATTCCCTTATTTTTAAGTATTATATGTATATGTCATGTTAAGCGAACGAATGACGGGGGTACGATGGGGATAATAGTGGATACACACATATTGTGAATTTGGCACGTAATGGCCTAAAAAGGCATGTAATTAATTTTAAGGAATAAAATAAATTAGTGATGAAATTGGTATAATTTATATACCATAAATAGATAAGCATAATTTAGGTGATAAATTATGGACATAAATAAATATGGAAATGTGAATAAGGAAAGTAATTCAAATTTGGGGAAAATTAATTATGTATAATTAATTGCCTAAGACACGAGGTTGGACTCATTTGTGGTGTAAGACCGCCCGGACCCGCTCGGCAAATCCAGCAGCCACAAATGGTAGTCCAATGTAAGAGGTCGAAGGCCCAAACTAAATGCGTAACAATTGTATGGACACGAGGTTAGGCTCGTTTGTGGTGTAAGACTGCCAGGACCCGCCCGACAAATCCTGCAGCCACAAATACCAGTCTAATGTGAGAGGTCCTACAGGGGTTACGGTAGTAATAAATTAAGAAACACTTAACCTAAGTAAAACATGTGGTGGGACATGGGGGTTAAGTGGGTGCCTTGGGTGGCATGAGGAAATACGATTAGTAACACTTAACCACGGTAAAACATGTAAGTGGGACATAGGGGTTAAGTGGGTGCCTTGGGTGGCATGTGGAATTACTAATAGAAACCCTTAACCAAATTTAAAACATGTAAGTGGACATGAAGGGGGTTAAGTGGGACGTACTAGAGGGGACCAAGCCTAGGTGGAAAGCTTGTGTCAAGCATGGGGGGGCCCTTTTCAGTCCACTAGCCCATTAAGTATCTTTGTGAGCTCGACCCAAGTCGAGGACGGGACACGCCTACTGGGTCTGATTGTTAGAGGCCAAAACGGGTTAGCAGTGGCAATGCAAGTCCAACAGGGTCACGTGCGTGCGTGGGTCCGGGCTGGTAGGTAAGACGTTGTTGCATCGTGTAGTTATAAGCCGTGCATTCCTTGCATGGTATAAGGTTCTCCATATTAGGGAGTGATACACCCCACTGTGGGATCTGCACTGGTATCTACGAGTTAGGGAGCCGATCGAATGAGGCAGGGTAGTGGGTACACCTAGTGGAGATAGGAGCAGACGGCACCTATGTAGTCAGCTACGGGTGTACGAAGCTACCACTATTATTAATAATTATTAAGGGGGTACACCTAGTGGAGATAGTAGCAGGCGACACCTATGACGTCAGCTAGGAGTACATGGAATTACCATTATTACTTATTGAAGGGGTATATCTAGTGGGGATAGGAACACGCTGGGTACCTATGATAGCAACTAGAGATATACAGTCAAACATGGAGGATAGTGGGTACATCTAGTAGCACACGAAGCTATCATCCTTCTATTTAGCCAAGAGAGATCAAATTTCTAGAGTGACTAGTAGGGGTGCAGTTAGTGTTAGTATAGTACAGTACGGTAGAGTATAGTAATTATCCTATATTGATTAGGAAGTGCCATTAACGTTATCTCTGTTTCTCTTGATTGCCTTGCCATACCCATGTGGTTCACACAGCCATTACCTTATTCTCTAGCTTATATCTTATCATATTGCTTTAATAATTATGTTGTTAGAGTTATCAGACTCGCCAGACTTTATGTCTGACCCACCTTTGTTTCCACCTCTTTTCTTCCTCCCCCCCCAGGGTTCTAAGGGTGGAACTAGTACTAGTGGAGCTTGATTGGGATCTCTTTGGGAGCACTTGGATTTGGATTGCTGAAGTAAAGTTCAGCCTATCATTTTCTTTATAGCTATTTGTAGTAGTGGGTTTATGTACTTTGTTTTATCAAGATGGATATTATGTACTTGACTTTGGTTTATGGTTTTTGATGATGTAAGAAAACTTATTTACCTTCTGCTGCAATAAATAAAGTTATAGATTTTCAAGTATGGCTTTATATCTGTCTTGTTGTAATTTTCTGTTCTATATTCCCTTAAAATGCTCCATGGAAGTTAATGCATTCCCTTTGCGAGTGACATTAATTGACGTGGTGTGTTACAATATATATATATATATATATATATATATATATATATATATAGAATAACATTGCCAGAGTACAACACTTTCACACATCGGAAATGACAATAGCTATAAAATCCTGAAGCCTCCTGCTTCAAGCTCCTCCAAGCATATCTGTAAAACCTGAACTACTTGACTCCCCGTACAAATTAGGGCACCCAAGAGTTTTGGGAAAACAAAAACGAAAATGAACTCTATGTCAGTCATGGGACTGGTGTGAGTAAACTCAAATCATTCGTTTTAACTTTTCAAAATCCCTTTCAAAGAAAAGATAATAGTAAGACCGTTCCGCCCATAAACACGGATGGCTTTTACATTACAATAACCCAAAACAGTTTTTGAAATCAATATTTCTCTGATATTATGATAATGTCTAGTCACAAGTGATCAACAATCTAATAGAACGCTTGCATCTCACGTCCCAAAAATATAGTATACAAACAAAATCGTGGGCGCTTATTGGAGATTGGATTCCAACTATGACAAAGTATGGCACCACCAGCCGATAGTGTATCTCTAGAGGCGAATACACTGGGTTCAACAAGAACGTCTTCCAACCCGGCCCACACATGACCGACCACTCATTTCACTTGAGTGTATCGAATGTATATCGCCAACGGTTGGGAGCTACCCACTGTCTTCCCAAAAAGGTACAACATCGATCAAAGGTAAAATAATGAAATGGATTTTCTCTAGATAGGTGATATACACCCAAATAGGAGCGACCCACTTAGCCATGCTGCCTGCCAGATTTCTGTCATTTCCCGTTTGATGAGGCTTGAGGTCATAACGTATCTTTGAAACACTTGACCACCATTCACTTTGAATGCCACATCGTCATACCCGTCAAATCACAAATAGATTTTTTCAAAAATATCATGGGTATGAAGCCAAGAGAAACGAATTTCTCCGCCACAAAACGTAAGTACGTTTGAAGAGATCAACTTACGCGATCCGTTAGATATACTCTGTCGGACATTCGTCCATTCACGTTTGTCCTGGGACTAGACAAAACGAAGGCACTATTCTGTGAACAGGATAGCCCTTGCATAACACCGTCTTCAATATTTGATCGCAACGCTAACGTCCATACAAAGTGGTTTTCAGATAATATATCTGATCGCGGACTCTCCGTATTGACGGTGGAAAAATGGTCAAAAACTTCGATAGTCGGTGATTTAACTATCAAAGAAAAACAGGTGTGCAAACAACGATATTATTTCCAGATGGAAATTCTATCGATCAATCAACATTCAACATTTTTCTTCCTTGATTTAATTTATTATTAATTAATTCATTTACTCTTTTCTATGTACTCAACATTTCTTATTTCCTAAATTTAGGAAATCTATGTCACCAATCATTGGAAAACATTTCCAATCTCTTTTTCACGTATCACTGTCACTCCTGTATTCCTTCTCATTAGCATCTCATTTTCTATGATTAGAAAATATTTCTGATTATATTTGGAAGATGTTTCCAAATTTGTTCATTTGATTTAAACAGATGTTTAAGTAAAACATCACTAAACCAATTTAAACCATTATACTCATTAACTAAATTCACTTAATCAATCCGCATTATCGAACCTTAACCATCCCTCAGTTAAAAAACGAAGTCAATCAAGTTGGGGTACAATTACCTTTCAGACCTTAACTAAACAACATTTCTAACCTCGAAATAGACAAAATTCGCCTTTTAAACCTTTTACAACTTCCTTACGAAACTCTCGGATTCTATTTACGAATCCACTTCTTTTACCAAAATTATTTGATTATAACCATAGTGATATAATCTCATACTTTCAAAATATAATAACTTAAATATAACTTTTCTTCCTTAATTTGAATAAATAAACAACGACTAATTTATTAATAAATAAATAAATCTTGATTTGAAGCTGGAAAGTATATAGCATTTTCCCAAATATGATATAATCGAATTTCAACTTACAATCCCTCTCGAATAATCTTTATTCGATTTAATTCCCTTCGATTAACTCATATTCGATTTAACCTACCTCGAATAACTTATATTCGATTTAACTCACCTTGAATAAACTATATTCGATAACACTCACCTCGAATAAGCTATATTCGATTACACTTTCTTCGAATAACTATATTCGATAATCTCTCTTCGAATGATTTACATTCGATTAACTTTCTACGAATGATTTACATTCGATTAATCTCCTTTCGAATAATCTATATTTGATTGTTCTACTTTTCACTAACTCTATTCAATTTACTAATACTCGACTAACTCGAACTTGATTAACTCCATTTGGCTAACTCTAATTCAATTTAACTCTAAACGATTAACTCTAATCGATTAACTCTAACTTGAAATATTTAACTCCTATCGATTAACTAATATTCTGTTTAACTCCATTCGCTTGACTCTAGATCGCAGCGATCACAATGGTTACGCCTGATTCCCTCAGGAAACATCCGACCGCCATAGGCTATCTGCAGCCCTGCGAATTACGCTAGAAGTCGTATGAAATTACAACACATCCTAATTAACTATGTTTGGCAAACTCTATCTCAAATAACTATATTCGATCAACTCTAATTGATTAACTAATATTCAATTAATCCTAATTCGATTGACTATGTTTAGTTGATTTTAATTCGATTAATTCTAACTTTAATCGATTTACTCTAACTGATTAACTCCTACTGATTAACTCTATTGATTTACTCCTTTGATTAACTCTACGTCCCTATTCATTATCAATGTTGAATCGACATTTACTTCTCTATATAAGTCCTGACTTGTATATCCCATTTATCTGATGATAAACATTTCATTTGATTTATAAAATATCATTTATAATTTTATCTTCTTACTTTATCTGTTAAACAGATTCTATTTAAAATCTTTGCTTTAAATCCATAATACGTTATACCTGTGTGCGAAGCACGGGTCTAAACCTTTCAAATGTAAAATTCTCCTTTTGTATAATTCTAGTCACTTTTTCAAGTATTTCCTTTCAAAATCTATTTATTTACAAAATAAACCCCTTTTTGATAATCCTATTAATTCATAAAATATTTTCTATTTACAAAATCTATTAATTTTATAAGTAATTCCTTTGATAATCTAACTATTTTCTATTTACTTTACACGCATTTCCCCTATCTATTCTATTTATTTTTCAAATAAATACCCCTTTTCAATTCTATTTGTAAATAGTTACAAATATTTCTTTCAATTCTATGTATTTGATTAACAAATTAGTATTCCTTTTTAATCTATTTATTTCTAAATAAATAGTTTTCTTTTTATAAAATCTATTGATTTTGTAATTATTCCCTTTTCAATATAACATTGAAATTTCTCTTTTAAACATTCTTGTATTCCTTATGGTATTTAACATACCATATAACAATGATCGGTATCATTCAACCATACAAAATCAACAACAGATTTCATATCATATCATATAACACAATTTATGACAAAACAGTAAAATAAATGTTGTGGAACCCAGTTGGGTCCCTTTGACCTGTTTTCCTGCATCCACAGATGTTAAACAATAAAATTAACATCAATTTCATCTTACTATGAAATATTCTGCTAAACAGAATCAATATTTGATTAACGATTTATATCGTTATCTATATTTTCAATCAACTGACTAGCAGTTCAACCAAACAACCAACACATAGCAAACAATCATCATTTATAAATTCTAAAAATACTTTATAAACATATAAATTGATCAGTTAGTGAGATTTACTCACATTTCACGTTAACCGTTAAATAACGATTTGCATCTGTTGATTCTGATCAGACAATTTATTTCGCCATAAATTGTAATGAGCTCGGATTCACTATCAGTCAGTTCCATTGGGTTGCTCCCGTCCATAAGATCCTAACGTGACTGACCGTTCGAATTTCTGATACAGTATGGCCAAGATAAGTACTGTATAAGTTAATACAATTTAAATTGAATTTAAACTAAACATTTATTAGTTCAACGGGCCCTCACCCCATTTAAACTTTGCGGCCCATACTCCAACCATACCAGGCCCGCTCAAACACTTTCTTCCCCAAACATAGAAATTCCATCTCCCGTATACTATTCCATCACCGAAGTTTGTCACCTCTGATTCCACTTCATTCCTCCACCGATTAACACCTAACCACCTCCGTTCTCTTCTCCTTCGCGACCTCTGCCCCCCTATCCCATCACCTTCCAGCTCGCACTACCCAAAAGAACCCCGTCGAGCAGCTCCTTCGTCGGTTATAAGGTAGGCATCGACCCCAATTGAAACCAAATACCCCAAAACTTGGCCAACTTCCTATACTCTACCTCCTCGATCCATCTATGAACTCCATTTCCACCAAAAATCCTCAAAATCCTAATGAAACCAAAATCAAGTTCACAAGACACAAAACCCATCTCGACCAGGCACGATCGAACTTCACAAAATAGGTACCCAATCGAAGAGCTAGTGACCACGATCTCATATATATACCATTTGAGATTTTTAACTTTTACTTTGCTTTTATTTTGATTTTCAAAGGAGAAATCTTTTACTGTAAAAAGAAAACTAGTGCGGCGGATTTGGTTTGACCAGAGAGTGAAGTAGTTTAGGGTTCAGGGAGGTTAAGAGTATTATATAGGGTAAATATAATATTTGTATAATCGATTTTTATATTAATATTTAAGCAAATGCTATTTTTATTTGTCCTCTAAATTCCTGTAATCACAGATGACACCCAAAAATCACGAAACTGAACATGCACCTACTGTTTGACATTACGGTCCCAACGAAACTGGTTTCGTCGAATTTCGACTTCGTTTGCTCACACGGCATATTTTTAACTGTCAAAATATCGACTGTTTCTCACATTAAAATACCGTACGGCCACATACTGACTTCAGAAATCACGAAAATTAAAATCTAACAATAATTTGATGTTGCAGATCCAACAAAATTAGTTTTGTCGAATTCTAAGGTCGTTTGCAAAGCTGGCTATTTTTAAAGCTCTAAATAACCCTTTTAAATATATAAATATATTTAAAAACATTTAAATTTAATATTTAAAAATAAATGTTATCGTATGTATTCACAACAGAATATCATACTGCTACACCGGGATTTTTAACTCAATATTTCAATTCCAGTGTTACATCGATATTCGATTTATATTTAAAAATTCATTTTAAAATATAAATAAATCGATATAAATTATAAAGAAATTCCATAGCGACTTTTCTAAAATTTGATTTGAACATAACTAAAAATATACACGACGAAACCTCGATTTTTCTCTTCCACTAGAAAAATATACTTCACCAGCTACTAGCATTTCTTGTCCCATGGAAATCCGATTTAAAACGAATTCTGTACATTCAGTTGAAGTTCAAGTCGCCAGATAGCGAACTGCCGCGCCATTTCGAGCTCGATTATAATTATACGTTCAAATTGCCATTCAAATAATATATTCGTCCATATAATTCAACTCTAAACTGATATATATATTTTAAATATTCCAATTCACACTATGTTGTGAATTCCACTATTTCTGACTATTTCATAAATTAAATATATTATTATATTATTATATTAATTAAATATTCAATATTATTTAATTTTGGTCATTTTAAATTACCAGACAATTATTTAAAAAATTAAATAAATTATTTATATATCGTAAAAATACGGGTCGTTACGATTAAGATGATAATATTTTCAAAATATCAGATTTTGAAATCACTCTTCGATATTCATTATAAAATGAATAAAATCGACAGAAAATCCCGTTCGTGTTAAAATGGCGTTTAACTACTTAACACGGCTTTACATTTCAATATTCACTGAATATTATTTTAAAATATTCATTAAATCTGAAATGTAATCAGACTTAATCAATTACCATATAATTTCAGTTATATGGATTTCATACATTGCATGTATACAACAATAATGATAAACAGTCATTAAAAATTCATACAACATTGAAAGTGCATTTTACGACTGTATAAGCCTTAAATAACGCTTATACAGTCTATCAACCCATCGACTGACATGCCACTAATTATTGGGATCATCGTATTTCAAATATCATTTCAATACCCATGTGGAGTTTTCAAACAACAAACACTGATTATTATTTGTGCAGTTGGGCGATGTGTAAAATTGATCATCCCAATAAATATCAGATAAACACGTGTACATAAACAAACCATCCGATTTGTAAATGAATATTTATTTTATTTTCATTTCATGATAATTTTTATATACATTTTATATAAATAATTTTTATGTACAACAATATCAAACAATAACAATCCAAATCACAATCCAAACAAACATTCAAGCATGGTCTGTACAAAAAAAAAGTGTCAGGAGGTACTAAACCCCATCTGCAACCTATTATATGATAATGGTAAAATAATTTGAGTGAGAGAGAGTTCTCACTTTTGTTTCCACTCCGCCAGTCTTTTATTTCTGAATTGTTCAGTTTTATTTTTAATAAAATTAAACAGTACGTTTGATTTTTATCAAAAATTCTAGGAGCTCCCGTTTCTGTTCCAGTTAGTGCTGAAATGTAGATCTCTCTAGAGGATTCCAATGGATTGTTGTTTCCTAAATTATGATATAATTCGAAGAAGTTACGATATTATAAATTTTAATTACATTATCTAATTTCTTAAAATAATTAAATTAAACTAATTACACTAACCATCTTAACCAATCCCTGAACCCGTCATTAGGTTTTCTAATTAACCCGTCATCTTCGTTACTTCTCCAGGTAGTTTGAAACCCATCTTCACGCAATAAAAACCATCACTGTCCACACCTCAAGGCGTCGGACCTCGATTACCTAGCACCACGACATCGCCTCCAGGCCCAGTCACCCATGCCAGAGGTGGCGCGACACACGAGGGTCTCAAGCCCATGGTATTTATGCTTGAACTTACATGCTTTGAGCACCGAATACAAGAAATACGTAGCATTATTTCATATCTTGGCCGTTAATTTCATAGATTTCAAGGCCCTCTATAATTTTTCATTTAGGAGTTTTGTTTAAGAATCCATGGATGAAGAGATTTCTGAAGAAGAACAAGGAAGAATAATAGCCATTAAAGACTTAAGTGTGGCACTGAAAGAAAGTTGACCGCGCTAGAGTAATGCTAAGGGTTTTGACCAAGAAAAAGTGTATATACCATATTTATAGTAATAATATTAAATTTTATTTTACTTATCATTGAAATTTTCGCATATGGACTTCAAATGAAATCCAACGACTAATAGCCCCAGCTAAATACCCCCATTCCGGACACAATGGGATATATTTCGCAAGCCAATCCTACTGTTTTGATCAGTTTTCATCAAAATTAAAATATAAATCAACATATATTAAATTCAAATGTACATTTTAATTTACCGGGGCCAAATACTGACTCCAAAATTTACAGAAAAATAAATATAACTTTGTTTTGACAATACGCTCCTAACAAAACTAATTTCATCGAATTTGGAGACCGTTTGAAAATTTGGTCATTTTCTGCTCGATCCAATTCAAATTGAAATTACCAAACACGTTTAAATTTACCACGCTCACATATTAATTCCAAAAATTATGAAATTTGAAACCTAACAATAATTTGACATTCCGGATCCAACAAAATTGGTTTAGTCGAAAATGGAGGTCGTTTGCAAAATGGCTATTTTAAGGGCAATATATTATATTAAAATATATATAAATTCCATAGCGACTATTTTAAATTTTAAACTGGACATAACTTTCAATTTTCGTTATGAAATCTAGATTTCTCACATTCGTTGGAAATATATAATTAAACGGATTCAAATATTTCTTGTTTTACTGAAATCCAATTTATTTTGATTTCATTACATTCAATTGAAATTTAAAATTGAATTTTCAAACTACCGTTTCATTTCGAGTTCGTTTTATAATTAAAATAAAGTTTTACGTTATAACTTCATTTAAATAAATTTATAGTCGTAAATATTTAAAATAAATCAATTTAATTATTAAAAATTCATTAAAATAGCTAAACTAAAAATTTTAAATTGGTTCTAAATTCCTCGGTTGTTACAAATGTCCAGGTTCTTATGTAATTATTCAATTTTGTGCAAAGTGTGAAAGATCGAAATAAATCATGTCAAAAGTATTAATGTAAATTAAAAATTTCTTATTGTTATAAAAATAAATATGCATTTCCTTATGGTGCATAAGAAAATCTATTACCTTCTAGTTTGATTCCATGGCACTTTTACAACCGTAAAGCTTTAGTGGTCACCTCATAGGTAATTTTCAATCTGTAACATAGAAGAGATATACAATGATCAATAATTACAGCATGTATAATATAATTAACCAATTTCTGGCACTTCAATACTTAAAGGCCGCTACTCTTGTTTTTGTCCATCTCTGAGTTACCATAAGTTATTATCGTTTAAGTATAAGAGAAAATATGCTTGGAGACATAGGACGCTACCACTTCTCATAACATGGAATTTGGTCATCTTATAATATCTTAATGTGTTTATGATAACTCAACGAATTGCAATTATAATATTTCAATGAAGATACCATAGATTGAAATTATGCTTCATATCAAATCAACGCTTAAACTAATTGTGTAACGACCTGAATTTTTGAATAGTTTATTTTAAATATTTAATATGGTTTTAAATTTTAGTCGATTATATAAATGAATTTTTATATTGAGTTATCGATTTAATAATCGATTTCGATTTAATATCGAATATATTAAATTATCATAATACGAAAAATAATTCAATTCGAGATTTAAACTGAGTCAAAACAATTCAGATAATAAATATAAGTTCTATGTGAATATAATCGATAATAATAATAATTTATTATCGAAAAAGTGATTAGTTCTGAATTTGTATTTATATTATATTGATTTAATATAGTATATACATTCAAATTAAATTTCAGAATATATACTGTTCAATTCAGAATAACATTATTGCATTGGAACGACGGTCGATACGCTAAAATAGCAGTTCACGATTTTTAATTGTGAACCCCGAGATATTTATAATGGATAAGATCGAAATCGAATCGATAATCAAATCGATATCTGTTTAAAAAGAATAAAAAAATCTCTTTATGTCAAATCGAATTTAATACAAATCAAATCGGAATCTATTTAAAAAGAATAAAGATTTCGTTAAATCAAATCATATTAATGATAATGTACCTTAACCTATAACCTAGTGTACTATTTGCTGACCTAGATTTCCTTAATGAGGAAGTATCCATCTTTATAAATACGAAATTCAATTTCTCTTTTATTTCTTTCTTCTGAAACAACTAGCTAAGCCTACTTCATGTTACTAATGAAATCCGAAATTCCAGTGGAAAACAAAAGTGTTTCCTCTTCAATCCTTGAAGTTGAAAGCAAAACCGCGCTAACCCTCTATTTAATTACTTCATCACTATAAAAGAAAACCCATCGTTCCGAAATCAAATGGCCGATCTTTTTTCAAATCAAGGTCGAAAACAAAAAGGGAAAGGGAAATTAAAATCACGCTGGAAAAACGCGTCTTGATCTAAAGCTATAGATGAAGAAAAGGGAAATCGTGACTTTGGCAAACCGATAAGGTGACTCCGACTATCGGTAAAGGGTAGATCTGGTTGAGTCGCGAAGCAGCATTCATTGAAATGTCGATTGGAGAATTGAATAGAGGAGCAAATCGCGATGGGCTTTAGAGTAGAGAAGGGGCATCCGCCTTGATGGTGTAGGAGGAAGCTCAGTGGCATTGTGATGTCGCGATATGGTCAGGAAATGTAACACCCCGAATTTTCTATTAACACTAAAGTTGCTAAAATAATAATAAGTGTGTAGAAGAGGGGATGTATCTAATATGAATATAAAAATATTAATAAGTGTGTAAGAGAGGGGATGTATCTAATATGAATATAAAAATATTAATAAGTGTGTGAGAGAGGGGATGTATCTAATATGTATATAAAAACAATAATAAGTAAAGGGGGATGTATCTAATATGTACATTGTAGAAAATATATATATATTTATGACATGAATAGAAGTTTATTAATATGCTGAGTGTTTGCTGAGTCACTTCTGACTCATTGCTGAGTCAACAAGATAAACCCCATCTTGTCTGAACGGCTGCGGTTATTTCTAGGTTAAATCTAATGGCCTAAATGAATTCTAAAATCTATAAATAAGTGGGTAGACCCTAGACCTAAATCACTTGTAAAATTAGAGAAGCTACCGTCATGCTGCTGCCATGGAGTTCAGCATAGCCGTCACAAACTAAGAAGAGGAAGCCTAATCATCTACAACTAAATCTACACAAATCAAATCAAAAGATCTCTCTTTCTCTAATTCTTTTCTTTTGTTGGTGAGTATGATGATTCTCACAAGACTATTACAAACTAATTTGACTCAGTTATGAATGGATCACAAGAAAGTGATGTGATTTGTAATTGTAAATTCTATATATTGTGGATCTCTTATTATGTTATTATGTTGTCGTATGATGTAAATTATATATGCTATGTCATGCTATGTTGTAAATTCTCTTATGCTATGCCGTGCTATGTTGAGAATCATGTCAAGCTATGTTATACTATCATACTATGCCATGTTATAAATCATGCTATATTATGTTGAAAAATCATGATGTTGTTGGATCATGCTTAAAGTTATGTTTTTTCTTAATTTAAATGGATCTTGTTTATGGGAATTTGCCTATTAGGTTAGGTGTACCCATAAACTTGAAACTATAATTAAATAAAATTTGATTATGGGAATTTGCCTATTGAGTTAGGTGTACCCATATAAAACCATGTTGTTAAAAAAATTAGATGATGTTGATTCACACATGTTCATATGTAAGTTTATGAAAATTGATTGAGATTATATTAGGTGAATTTTGAACAAGTTGACACCTTTAGGTCCATGACATGTATAATCTATGCAAGTTGGACATATGCAAGTTTCACCCCTTATTATGATTCATTTGGCCACATATACATGTTGTTATTATGATAATCTCTTTTATGCTATGAGTTAGGCTATTCGAGTCTAACATATATTTTGCGAATAAACGTTCAAACGTGGGGTAGGGGTAATATTAGGAATTAATAAATTGGGTGCAATTTTGTAAGATTTTGCATACCATGAATGGATGTCCATAATTGAGTCAATTATGACATTGTTAAAAATTGGAAGTAATTAATAATTCAAGTAGGGAATTATTAAAATTGGGGGAAAGTGGATTATTATTAATAATCAATGCTTAGGACACGAGGTTGGACCCGTTTGTGATGTAAACCTGCCCGGACCCGCCCGGCAAATCCAGTAGTCGCAAATGTCGGCCCAATGTGAGAGGTCCTAGGCCCAAACTAAAGCATAACAGTTGTAAAGACACGAGGTTAGACTCTTTTATGGTGTAAGACTGCCTGGACCCGCCCGGAAAATCCAGCTGCCATAAATGCCAGTCTAATGTGAGAGGTCTTTATGAGGTTATGGCCTTAATGAACTAAGAAATACTTAACCAGATAATCATGTAAGGTGGGACATGGGGTTAAGTAGGTGCCTTGGGTGGCATGAGGAATCTGGTGGTTGCCTTTAGAGGCATTTGAAATACGATTAGACTTAACCAAACACACATGTAAATGAACATGACTAAGTGGGTTAAGTGGGATGGACTAATGGGGACAAGCTTAGGTGGAATGCTTATGGTAAATAGTGGGGGCCCATATCAACCAGTATCCCAAAACGTATCTTTGTGGGCTCGACCCAAGTCGAGGACGGGACACGCATACTGGGTTTGACTATAAGAGGCCAAAACAGGGAGCGGTGGCAACGCAAGTCCAACGGGTTTCATATGCGTGTGTGGACCCGGGCTGGTAGGTAAGACGTTGTTGCATCGTGTAGGTATAAGCCGTGCATGTCCGTTGTATCAGGTTGCCACTTTAGGGGAGTGATACACCCCACTGTGGGGCCAGCACGGGTATCTACGAGTTAGGGAGCCGATCGAATAATGGGAAGTAGGGTACACCTAGTGGAGATACGAGCAGGCGGCACCTATGTAGTCAGCTAGGGGTACGTAAAGCCATTGGGAAAGTTTCTAAGTGAAGCTAAGTGGGATGAATCTTAAGGGTGACTGGTGTGGTGCATTATAGTGTTTATCCTTTAGTATTTAGGAGCGCCTATAACGTTGCCTTTAGCGATTGTCTATGTCCTTAATCTGCTCATCATAGACATTTCCTTGTTTTCCAGCTTATGCCTTAGTCCAGTTATTTTGGTAATAGTATTGTAGAATTATCAAATTCACCAGACTTTATGTCTGACCCCCTCTTTTCCATCCTTTTTCTCCCTTCAGGTCCGCAGGTTGGGCCAAGTTCTAGTGGAGTCTAGTTGGATCGCTTATCTTCTGGAAAGCTTGGACTGCTGAAGTAAAGTCCAGCTTGTTATCTTTCTTTTTAATGGCTATTCATGTAATGGGATTATGTACTTGTTTTATCAAGATAGATATTGTACTTGACATTGAATATGGTGTTATGATGTAATCAAACATGTTTTGACTTCTGCTACAATGAAATAAAGTTTTTGAATTTCCAAGTACTATTTTATATCTGTCTTGTTGTAATTTTACTGTTCTATATTCACTTAAAACCTCCATGGAAGTTAATGCATTCCCTTTGTGAGTGACATTAATGAACGTGGGGTGTTACACGTGGTATCAGAGCATAAGGTTACCAGAACAGATAAAAATTTTTTTTAGAAAAATATTTTTTTTCTCTAAAGTATTTTTGGAAGAAGTGCTTTCAAAAAAAAAACATGTTATTTAAAGAGAGTTTTTATGAAAAACATAATCCCAAATAGCCATATCCTTATCTTTATCTTTCGAATTCTCCATTTTGAATCTTTCCTTTTTCGTTTCAGCATAGCTGAAGATCTTAATCTCCCAGAAGGTGTGACGATTCCAGGGTGGTTTAGGAGATACTTGGAGGCTAGGGCCACCACTGCAGGCCCAGCGGATACTCCTCCACCCCTAGTTGCACCCATTCCTCCTCCTCCTCCTCCTCGTGTTGACACTTTTGCAAAGACGTGCAAGGAATTCAAGGCTATGGGAGGAAAAACTTTTCAAGGGACTGAGACGTTTGTGGAGGCCAGAGATTGGCGTAAGGAGACTGAGGAATTGTTGGATATCTTTGAAGTGGAAGATGGGAGGAAAGTCCGTTTAGCTGCTTGGTTAATGAAGGGAGAGGCCTCGTTTTGGTGGGAGGTCACTAACGGGGAACGTCCAGTTGATTCATGGGCGGATTTCAGACGAAGGTTTGAGGCAAAGTTTCTTTCAAGGGCAGAGGAGAACTTAAATATGGAAAAATTCCTGGCACTAAAGCAAGGGAGCTCATCAGTAAAGGAATATGTCAATAAATTTAATCAGTTAGCAAGGTTTGGCTTGGAGTTGGTGAACACGCCAAAGAAGAAAGCTTTGAGGTTCGTTAGAGGCTTGAATGAACCGTTGCAAGGGTTGGCTATGACCCACATCCCTATGGGAGCCACCTTTGAAAAGCTAGTAGAAATGGCACTTATGCATGAGGATAAGGCAGTTGAAAAGAAAGGGGATCAGAAGAAACCCCAACAGCAAAATAAGAAGGGTGGTAAAAACAATAATGGAAAAGGGAAGAAGAAATGCTTCAATTGTGGGACGCTTGGCCATCTCAGCAAAGATTGTAGAAAGAAAAAGAAGACTGGTTGTTTTCATTGTGGAGATGCGGGACATTTAATGAAGGACTGTCCAAAGAAGGGGCAGAGGGCAGGGTCTACCTCGGGAGGACAGGTGCAGGCTCTTATGGCACCAGGGCAGGCAAGGGGGCAAGTTCAGGCTATTGCGGCCCCACCGCTGCAAGAAAGAGGTAGAACAATTTCTGTTGAAAGCTTAGTTTTTCTGTTTGATCATCCTGTCCGTACCTTATTCGATTCTGGCGCATCTCATTCATTTATCTCTGCATCATTAGTTGAATCACTGCACTTGAACACCAGTTTAGTAGAGGATCCCTTGGTCGTTTCAAATCCAATTGGGGGTTCGGCTCATTTGACCATGATATGTTTGGATTTGAAAATCTCTATACTTAGCGTTGAATTTAGATGTGATGCTTATGTATTGGGCTTCACGGGCTATGGGCTAATTTTAGGAATGGATTGGTTGTCTAGAAATAGGGCCATTCTTGATTGTGAAAGGAGAGTAGTTAGGCTTGTGACTCGCCTTGGTAATGCTCTCGACATCTTTTGTAATCCCATAAATTCCGTTATGCTAAGTTATCTTGAATCGCTTGACGCGTCTGTAGAGAACCTGCGATCGGTAGAAGTGGTCCGGGAATATCCGGATGTGTTTGAGGAGGTGAAGGGCTTACCTCCAAAGCGGGAGATAGACTTTCGAATTTATCTTGTGGATAATGCTAAACCCGTATCTTTGCCAGTGCGCCACATGGCTCCTCGTGAAAGGAGGGAACTCAATAAGCAAGTAAAGGAGTTGCTTGAGAAGGGGTTCATAAGACGTAGTATATCGGAGTGGGGTGCTCCAGTAGTTTTTGCCACAAAGGCGGATGGGTCTCTTAGACTTTGTATGGACTATGGAGAACTAAACAAGCTTACTAAAAAGAACCGACACCCACTGCCGAGGATTGACGATCTCTTTGATCAGTTAGTTGGCGCCTCAGTGTTTTCGCAGTTGGACTTAGCCACTGGCTTTCATCAACTGAGAGTGGCAGAGGATATTATAGATAAGACTGCTTTTAGGACTCCTGATGGATTCTATGAATGGCTAGTGATGCCCTTTGGTTTGACAAACGCCCCTGCATATTTTGTTGATTTGATGAGTAGGGTGTTTAGGGAATACCTTAACAAATTCGTGGTAGTCTTTGTGGATGACATCTTAGTCTTTTCTAAGAATAAAGAAGAGCACTCCCTACATCTTAGGGAAGTGTTGGAAACCCTTTGAGCGCATAACCTTAAGGCAAAATTTTCTAAGTGTCACTTCTGGAGGAAGGAAGTACGGTTCTTAGGGCACGTGGTTTCCAAAGAAGGGATAGCAGTGGATCCCGCAAAGGTGGTGGCCATCCAAGATTGGAAGGTCCCTAAAAATACAACTGAAGTAAGAAGTTTCTTAGGGTTGGCTGGCTATTATAGGAAGTTTATCAAAGACTTCGCAAAAATATCAGCTCCATTAACACGGTTAACGAAGAAGAACCTGGTTTTTACGTGGGACAAAGATTGCGATGATGCGTTCCAACGTTTAAAGAGAGCCTTAACTTCAGCCCCAGTCTTAGTGCTGCCAGACGGGAATAAACCGTTTACCATCTATACTGATGCTTGTGGGACGGGACTTGGCGCGGTCCTCGTGCAAGAGGGAAGAGTAATAGCCTATGGTGGAAGGCAGTTGAGGGTTCATGAAAAGAATTACCCCACGCATGACTTAGAGCTAGCCGCAATTGTTTTCGCGCTTAAGTCTTGGCGTCACTATCTTCTTGGTGAGAAATTCGAACTGTTCACTGACCACAAATCATTAAAATACTTATTCTCTCAGAAGGATTTGAATTTAAGGCAGCAACGGTGGATGGAATTCTTAGCCTCCTACGATTTTGAAATAGCATATACCCCGGGCAAGGGTAACGTGGTGGCAGACGCCTTAAGTAGGAAAAGGTTGTCCTTGAGTCCGTTGTTTGTTGAACGACAAAGCTTAGAATTCATCTCTATGTTTGACTTTAGACCCTCCGTTGACTTAGTACCCGGTCTGTTAGCATCCTTGGAGGTTAGACCTACACTTCTAGGACGGGTTGGTGAGGCACAGCGAGACGACCCACAGTTGGTTGAGATAGTAGAAAAGCTCAAAGGGGGGGAGTCGTCAAGCCATCTTCGTAGGTATACCCTAGACGATAAGGGTTGGTTACGAAGGGATAATAGACTTTGTGTACCGCAAGACGAAGACTTAAGGAAGGCCATTCTTGATGATGCTCATCGCTCAAAAATGACCATTCATCCTGGCGGGGATAAGATGTACAAAGATATGAAGCGGGTTTTCTTTTGGGCCGGTATGAAAAAGGATGTGGCCGAGTACGTCGCTAGATGCTTGGTGTGCCAACGAGTTAAAGCAAAACAAAAGAAACCCGGTGGGTTGCTTCACCCATTAGAAGTTCCACTATGGAAATGGGAAAGCATCTCAATGGATTTTGTGGATGGATTACCAAGATCAAGGAAGGGTAACACGGGGATTTGGGTTATAGTAGATAGACTTACTAAAAGCGCCCATTTTATTCCCGTGAAAAGTAAGAGGACTGCTCCGTGGTTGGCTTCTGTATACATTAAGGAGATAGTTCGTTTGCACGGTATTCCTTCTAGTATAGTAAGCGACCGTGACCCCATCTTTACTAGCGAATTTTGGAAGAGTTTACAAGAGGCGGTAGGGACTCAGCTATGTTTGAGCACCGCATATCATCCTCAGACAGACGGCCAGACCGAGAGGGTGAATCGCATTCTAGAGGATCTTTTAAGGCTTTGTATCCTAGACTTTGGGGGTACATGGGAAGAGCACCTTCCGTTAGTAGAATTCGCATATAATAATAGCTTTCAGTCTAGTATTGGCATGGCACCTTTCGAAGCTCTTTATGGAAGGCCTTGCCGTTCGCCTACATGTTGGTGGGAATCTACCGATAAAATCCTACTTGGGCCCGATATGGTTAGGGAAACCTCGGAGAAGATTGAGTTGATTCGAAGGAGGATGAAAGCAGCACAAGATAGGCAAAAATCGTATGCTGATAAGAGGAGGACAGATCTTGAGTTTGACATTGGGGACATGGTTTTTATCAAAGTATCTCCGTTACAGAATGTTGTTCGCTTTGGGTCCGTGGGGAAATTAGCACCAAGGTTTGTAGGGCCGTTTCCTGTAAAAAAAACAGGATTGGGAAGATGGCATATAGGGTGGAGTTGGCTGAGAAACTTAGTGGAATACACGACGTATTCCATGTATCACATTTGAGGAAGTGTTTGCACAAGACCGCGGAGGTGGTAGAGCCGAGCTTGCTTAAAGAGGTGGAAATATAGCGTGATGCAACAATTAGACGAGCTCCTACATGCATTCTTGGGTCGGAGATCAAAAAGTTGAGGAATCGAGAGGTCAGGCTGGTTAAAGTGCAATGGGGAGATGATGAGAGCAACGCAACATGGGAGACAGAAGAGAAGATGCGTTCGTTGTACCCTTTTCTTTTTGAGGGTATGTCTTTTAATTTCTCCTTTATCGCTTAGCTTATCTTATCTTATCTTTAGTATGTCCTCTCATTAGTATCTTTGACTTTAGTTAGGATAATCCTATGGTTGAAACATGTGTTTGAGACATGTTATGTATGATGGATGCAAAATGGATGCAAGTGTTTGCTAGTGGTTGCTCGTGGATGCATATATACACACACTTTAGGCACTAGATCGGCTCAGTCACTTCATATTGCATATTGCATATATATGGATGTATTTAGTATAATGGATGTATAATGGTTGTACCATCATATGGATGCTGCATTCGGTTGAATGGGTGTGCACGCATATAGAAGTAGTATGTAAGCAATTAGGATCTTTTGCATACATAATGGATTCATGACACTTACATAATTTGCATTAAGGAGGTCAACTGAATCAGTAGACCGCCTGATTTCGCATTAGGTAAGGACATGTACACACACTTGCATATGATCATAAAGCATTAGAAGTCTTTTAAGGACAATGGATGCCTGTGTATGATGGATGAGTAGATGGACGTTTGGATGGTAGGATATACATTCTTCCAGACTTGAAGATTTCGGGGACGAAATCCTAAAAGGAGGGGAGAATGTAACACCCCGAATTTTCTATTAACACTAAAGTTGCTAAAATAATAATAAGTGTGTAGAAGAGGGGATGTATCTAATATGAATATAAAAATATTAATAAGTGTGTAAGAGAGGGGATGTATCTAATATGAATATAAAAATATTAATAAGTGTGTAAGAGAGGGGATGTATCTAATATGAATATAAAAATATTAATAAGTGTGTGAGAGAGGGGATGTATCTAATATGTATATAAAAACAATAATAAGTAAAGGGGGATGTATCTAATATGTACATTGTAGAAAATATATATATATATATATATATATTTATGACATGAATAGAAGTTTATTAATATGCTGAGTGTTTGCTGAGTCACTTCTGACTCATTGCTGAGTCAACAAGATAAACCCCATCTTGTCTGAACGGCTGCGGTTATTTCTAGGTTAAATCTAATGGCCTAAATGAATTCTAAAATCTATAAATAAGTGGGTAGACCCTAGACCTAAATCACTTGTAAAATTAGAGAAGCTACCGTCATGCTGCTGCCATGGAGTTCAGCATAGCCGTCACAAACTAAGAAGAGGAAGCCTAATCATCTACAACTAAATCTACACAAATCAAATCAAAAGATCTCTCTTTCTCTAATTCTTTTCTTTTGTTGGTGAGTATGATGATTCTCACAAGACTATTACAAAATAATTTGACTCAGTTATGAATGGATCACAAGAAAGTGATGTGATTTGTAATTGTAAATTCTATATATTGTGGATCTCTTATTATGTTATTATGTTGTCGTATGATGTAAATTATGTATGCTATGTCATGCTATGTTGTAAATTCTCTTATGCTATGTCGTGCTATGTTGAGAATCATGTCAAGCTATGTTATACTATCATACTATGCCATGTTATAAATCATGCTATATTATGTTGAAAATCATGATGTTGTTGGATCATGCTTAAAGTTATGTTTTTTCTTAATTTAAATGGATCTTGTTTATGGGAATTTGCCTATTAGGTTAGGTGTACCCATAAACTTGAAACTATAATTAAATAAAACTTGATTATGGGAATTTGCCTATTGAGTTAGGTGTACCCATATAAAACCATGTTGTTAAAAAAATTAGATGATGTTGATTCACACATGTTCATATGTAAGTTTATGAAAATTGATTGAGATTATATTAGGTGAATTTTGAACAAGTTGACACCTTTAGGTCCATGACATGTATAATCTATGCAAGTTGGACATATGCAAGTTTCACCCCTTATTATGATTCATTTGGTCACATATACATGTTGTTATTATGATAATCTCTTTTATGCTATGAGTTAGGCTATTCGAGTCTAACATATATTTTGCGAATAAACGTTCAAACGTGGGGTAGGGGTAATATTAGGAATTAATAAATTGGGTGCAATTTTGTAAGATTTTGCATACCCTGAATGGATGTCCATAATTGAGTCAATTATGGACATTGTTAAAAATTGGAAGTAATTAATAATTCAAGTAGGGAATTATTAAAATTGGGGGAAAGTGGATTATTATTAATAATCAATGCTTAGGACACGAGGTTGGACCCGTTTGTGATGTAAACCTGCCCGGACCCGCCCGGCAAATCCAGTAGTCACAAATGTCGGCCCAATGTGAGAGGTCCTAGGCCCAAACTAAAGCATAACAGTTGTAAAGACACGAGGTTAGACTCTTTTATGGCGTAAGACTGCCCGGACACGCCCGGCAAATCCAGCTGCCATAAATGCCAGTCTAATGTGAGAGGTCTTTATGAGGTTATGGCCTTAATGAACTAAGAAATACTTAACCAGATAATCATGTAAGGTGGGACATGGGGGTTAAGTAGGTGCCTTGGGTGGCATGAGGAATCTGGTGGTTGCCTTTAGAGGCATTTGAAATACGATTAGACTTAACCAAACACACATGTAAATGAACATGACTAAGTGGGTTAAGTGGGATGGACTAATGGGGACAAGCTTAGGTGGAATGCTTATGGTAAATAGTGGGGGCCCATTTCAACCAGTATCCCAAATCGTATCTTTGTGGGCTCGACCCAAGTCGAGGACGGGACACGCATACTGGGTTTGACTATAAGAGGCCAAAACAGGGAGCGGTGGCAACGCAAGTCCAACGGGTTTCATATGCGTGTGTGGACCCGGGCTGGTAGGTAATACGTTGTTGCATCGTGTAGGTATAAGCCGTGCATGTCCGTTGTATCAGGTTGCCACTTTAGGGGAGTGATACACCCCACTGTGGGGCCAGCACGGGTATCTACGAGTTAGGGAGCCGATCGAATAATGGGAAGTAGGGTACACCTAGTGGAGATAGGGGCAGGCGGCACCTATGTAGTCAGCTAGGGGTACGTAAAGCCATTGGGAAAGTTTCTAAGTGAAGCTAATTGGGATGAATCTTTAGGGTGACTGGTGTGGTGCAGTATAGTGTTTATCCTTTAGTATTTAGGAGCTCCTATAACGTTGCCTTTAGCGATTGTCTATGTCCTTAATCTGCTCATCATAGACATTTCCTTGTTTTCCAGCTTATGCCTTAGTCCAGTTATTTTGGTAATAGTATTGTAGAATTATCATATTCACTAGACTTTATGTCTGACCGCCTCTTTTCCATCCTTTTTCTCCCTTCAGGTCCGCAGGTTGGGCCAAGTTCTAGTGGAGTCTAGTTGGATCGCTTATCTTCTGGAAAGCTTGGACTGCTGAAGTAAAGTCCAGCTTGTTATCTTTCTTTTTAATGGCTATTCATGTAATGGGATTATGTACTTGTTTTATCAAGATAGATATTGTACTTGACATTGAATATGGTGTTATGATGTAATCAAACATGTTTTGACTTCTGCTACAATGAAATAAAGTTTTTGAATTTCCAAGTACTATTTTATATCTGTCTTGTTGTAATTTTACTGTTCTATATTCACTTAAAACCTCCATGGAAGTTAATGCATTCCCTTTGTGAGTGACATTAATGGACGTGGGGTGTTACAGGAAGAGTGTGTGCGATGTGGAAAGGCCTGAGAGTGTGTACGGTGAGGTGAAAATCAGAGCGTGGGGACTGATGAATGAAACTAGCAGGCTAAAAGGTCGGTGTTGAGGCAACTGGGAGTGGTGTGAAGGTATTTGGTGGAGTTGAAATGTACAGGTTTTGAACTGAGGGAAGAATTGGGTATGGGTTGTGTTTCCAGTAAAGGGCCGAGCTGTTCTTCTTTTTGGCAACTGGAATTCAGTAATGAAAAGGGAAAGTCAACAGTGGTGAAACAATATCTAGTGTTCAGGCAACATGATAGGGAGCCTGGTGATGATGGATATTTTGCAAAGGGTTGGAAAGGAGTATTAACAGCTCTTTTGAATTTAAGAAGGTAACTAGATTTTTATTTATTGTTAGTTTAGTTAATTAACAATTTAAATATATATAAACTCGAAGTGGTCACAACCATGTTATATAATAACAGTTGTCGACAAACGAAACTTATGGGAATTGTATGGACTTAAGCTTGCGATGGAATTGGGTTTGGTAATTGTTGGAGTTGGCAAAGATTTTAAATTTAATCGAACATGATTCGATTTGATTTTAAATTGAAAGCGGATTGCAAATAAAATCACGGTGAGTAAATCTCTCTCAATTTATATATTTTGAATTATTTTTAATCGTTAAAAATAATTGATGGTTGTTTGGTTTCACTGAAATATTATTCTGGCTATTAAATATATATTAGTTATTTAGGATTGGTGTTTGTGGTTATTGTGTATATATATATTAACACACACAAATATATATATATATTGGTGATTGGTTGGACTCCCACAATACCATTAGTGGATGCCCGCTGTATCATTAGAGGATGACCCTATACGCCCCACGCTAAGATAGTGAATGACCTTCTATACCGCAATATTCTGCCACGAAGAAGAATGGGTATTATTTATGTTGGTTAACGTCTGTGGATGCAGGAAAACGGGTTGGAGGGATCCAACTGGATTCCCCAAAATATTTTTATTTGTTTTTTTTTCACATATATTATCATATATGATGTGTTGATTGATAATTGAGTGGTTTGATTGTTAAATATCACTAAGGCCAAAATGTTGATGTATAAAAATATCGTGAAAAGGATATTTGAGATTTAAAAGGGGAAATCTATTTTAAAAATAGAATTTGAATTTTGAATGGGCTATAAAAATATTAACTTGTTTTGAATATAAAACAAGTATTGAAATTTATAAATGTTGTTTATAAATCGATAATGCGGGATTTGAAATGAATTTATAAACGTGGTTTATAAATTAATAATGCAGAGAAGTGAAACGAATTTATAAATAGTGTTTATAAATAAAGTGGAAAAATTATCATTTGGATAATTTGAATATTTAAATTCAAATGTGAACTTAAAAAATAGAAATGGGGAAATCATTTTAAAGAAATTAACGATGGAATTTATTCTGATGTTCAGAATATAAATTGAACTAAAATAAATCCGTAAGGATTTATGATTTGAATTTGATTAATTCGAATTTATTTAAATATAAGTTAAATTGAATATGAAAATAAATTGGGTGTTAGATATATAAGTTATTATAAATAGAAATTTCCAAAATAAGATTTTAGTTTTAAATAGATTTTGAAATAGACTTGTTTAAATATAACATAAGGAAATTCATAAAATGGTGTTTATAAATATAATGAATTAATTATCAAGAGATAATTTGAATATTTAAATTCAAATATGAATTTAAAAATAGAATTTGAAATCATTCGAAAGGGAACAACTGTTTTTATTCCGCAATTCGGAATATCAAAGGGATGGAGTTTCAAACAGAAATTAAAAAAGGGAACTTGTTTAAATATACGAAACAAGGAAGTTGAATGTGTAAATAGTGTTATAAATTTGGTGAAATAAATTATCATTTGGATAATTTAAACCATTTAAATTCAAATAGGAATTTAAAAGTAAGCTGGGAAGTGTTTTGAAATAGAACGATTGATTTTATTTCGAAATTCGGAATAAAAGCTGAATTAAGAAGAATTCAACGGGTTTATAATTGAAATTTGATTATATCGAATTTTATAAATAATTTATTTATAAAAGGGAATTGGAATTAAATATAGAAGATCGAAGATAAATAAATATATTATCGAGTAAGGAAAAATCTACAATTATAGATAATCGAAAATATTATGTTGAATTGGGAAAGTGATTTGATATATATTAAAAATATATCAGAATGGAGTTGAATTTATTACAAACAAATTTTACACGTTTATATATATAAATATAATTAAAATGAACTAGCCGCAGCGCGGTAGTTCGTAAATTGGCGTTCCGAACTTCAATTGAGTATATATGACTCAATTTAAGTCGGAATTCTTTGAAACAAGAATCATCTGGACCTTTGGAATAATAGTTTTTAATGGAAGAGAAAAATCTGGATTTCCTTGAATAGATTTTGAGTTATGTCAACATCATTTTTTCAGAAAAATAGTGCTAGAACCATTATAAAACCATAACGGTTTATTTAAATAAATAAAAGGGTTTTAAAGAAATAAAATCCGAATTGCCAATAGAAAAATCCAAACTAGAGATATAAAATAAATATGAACTCCAGTGAAGTAAGTGAAATGATTTTTGAGACAAAAATCATATTTTTAGTTATTAAATAAAACTAACTAATTCTAATAATAATTAGTTAATCGAATTTCAATATGAATGTGAACTTTGAATAAGGAGGAGATTTGATAATTTTTATTCGAAATCAAATATGGAACATGAGTCGAAATGGACATAAATTAATTCATAAGCAAGATAAAATGATAATTGAACATGATATGTTCAAATATAAAGTGGAATGGGCAAATAGAGCTAATAAAAAGATTAATTAGCGAGATGAGTTAAAAATGACCGGATTGAGTTGAAATAAATTAGAAATGTACACATATGTGTGTTAGACAAGTATGCAATGAAGGATGTGAAGTTTATAGATTTAGTGCACGACAAAAAGTACGCGTTTAAATTTCATATGAGATTTTATGTGCCGAATCAGCAAGCCACTAGGCTTTTTGATTTTCTTTTTGAATGGAAAGGGCCTAGAGAGGCGAGTTGTGGTTTGAACTATTGACCGATACAAAGGAGGTTATAGCGAAATTTTCCAGAAATTTAATTTGTTAGAATATTTTAAGAAGATTTGGTAATTATGAATCGATATATATATATATATATATATATATATATATATATATATAGAATTCGATAAGGAAACGAACTTGAAAATAGAATACTATAAACAAATAGAAAATCTATAATTAAATCTGGTAAAATTAGAAAGAGAAATGTATGCTGGTTTAAAAATGAATAATTGGTTTTATGATGTTGATTATTCAAGGTGAGTGGTCTTGTCCGTTTTGAAGTTAAGGATGTTTTAGTCAAGGTCTGAGAGGCACTTATACCCCAACTTGTTTGATTTCGTTTTTAACCGATAAATAGCAAGATCTAGTCTTGGAGATGAATGTTTGAATAAGAATTAGTTGAATGCAGTATTTTGGGTTGTCGTAACGATGTTTTACACAACATTCGTTTTAACCCAAGGAAGTGAAATTTTGGAAATATGATTATAAATATTTCTTAAGTCTAAAAATGAATGGTCGGGAAAGAGATAAGTAATTGGAATATTTTCCAATTATAAATAGAATATATTTTCTACGTATTGAAATTAAAAGGAGGCGATATATGGAAATGTTTTCCAAATAGCGAAAAGGGCCAAGATGATTGTCGAAAATATCGTGTTATCGAATATCGATAAGGAAATGGAGAAGAGATTTAATTAATGGGCCTGGTGATTGTTTGATGTTATGAATGAATGTTTTTCTTTGATAGTTATATAACCGACTATCGAAGTGTTGGCCATTATCATTGTCAATATGGAGAGATCGGTTGGATTATTATCCATGAACCACTCCGTATTAGCAGTAGCATTGCGGATCATATTATATCAAGATAATCGAAGAAGGAGTAAAGTGCAAGGACTTTTTCTATTAATATAAATTGTGCCTTCGGTTTCGTTCAGTCCCAGAACGAAGTGTATGGACGAATGTCTGACAGCGTATTTCCAATGATCAAACTGTTGGTCTGTATAAATATATATTGTAACAACCCGCATTCTACGCATCGGAGGATCGTAGAATATTTCTTTCTTTCTTATATGAAGTTGAATGGTCATGTGGCTTTGGAAGACGACCATTGGGGTCATTACCCATGTTCATGATTTTTGTCGATTTTTAAATGACCATTTTACCCCTAGTCGATCTTGTTTCGGCCATAACTTTTGATTGGAAAGGAATTTTGACCTGAAACCACATCCATTAGATTCGTTTGATGGTTTACCTCTCCGTAGAGTGATCATAATAGCCAAACAGACTTAACCTTTGGGAGATATGACTGAAATAAGGTTTGGAAGATGAAAAACTGCTTAATCGGGCCAAATAGGGTGATTAGTGAATGGGCCCATAACCCATTTCAGGAATAGGGTTATGGGGATGCTGAAAAGAGATAGGGTTTCATTCCATTTCAGTTTTCTAGCTTCCACATACTCTTAGAAACCCTAAAAATGGCCTCCAACTTCTAAATCACCTCCAAATCACTTTCTAATCAAGGATTAAGTTCGGCAACATCAAATCAAGGGAGATCTTCACAAAATCAAGATTAGAGCTGCTAATTTGCATTGTTATTCGTGCCCAAACAGAGATTCATTTCAGATCTAAGGATTATTTGTGGCTAAGGTGAGTGATTTGCATAGTTTCTCACTAATTATGGTTAATTAGGGTAATTAGTGATGATTAGCGAATTTATACACTAATAAATTCTGGAAAAATATTTATAAATTCTTAAATAATGTTTTAGATCTCTATTAAAAATTTGGGTTAATTTGATTAAGTTTTAATAATCATATCATTAGTTTTGCTTAAACATGCTTAAGGGAAAATATGGGGTTTTGGCTATGTTTGATCCATTTTAACCTATCATGTTTATGTTTTGGTGTTTGAGGTAACTTCTACTTGTTTCTATGACTATATGATATGCTTTGTGATTGATTAGAATAGATAGAATGGTCGAAAATGCCGTCAAGTAGCGTAAATAGTCGCTGGAAGGAAGTGCAGGAATTTGGCCGATCCGGATCGGAGGAAAGAATCCGAACCGAACCGCCCTCCAAGTTGTGGTATCCATGAGACGATCTGGATACGAAACCCGACCCGTCCTGCCTTTGTGTGCCACTCCGACCGGAACCAATACACTATGGAGAAGCTCGAGAGGCTCGAACTGACCAGCTGAACCGATGGGATGAAGTTGTCCGATCCGAAGCGATGGGGGAGGCTATCCGATCCGAACCGATGGAGGAAGTCATCTGATCCGAACCGATGGGGGAGGCTATCCGATCCGAATAGATGGGTGAAGTTATCCGATCCGAACCGATCTGAAGAGGGTGCTATGAATTGAGATGAACCCGAGCCTATATGATAATTATGAACTAAATGAAGACCGATCCGATGATGACCAATAACCCGAGATGCAAAGGTAGTCCAAATGGAAGCTAGAGCTCAGGATCCAGTTGGGAACCAAGGAGTTCACTTCATGATTGGGATTTGCTGCGGGACATGTGCTAAGGAGTTGTCGACATTCATAACTTCGATTCACCACTGAAAAGGAATGATGGGCTACGTATCAGTACAATAGAGTCATCGTGACTTGAGGGGTAAAGTGATCGTAGTAAGACTATGAGCCAATGCAGTGGAGCCGTTGTGACTCCATGGGGCAAAGTGGATACAGTAAAGGATTAGTAAGGCTATGAGCCAGTGCAGTGGGGTATGTACGACTCCATGGGGCAAAGTGGACATAGCGAAGAATTAGTGGCTATGGATCAGTGCAGTGAAGCCGTTATGACTTCATGGGACAGATTGATCATAGCAAAGTATTGGGTGATCGAAGTGATGGATATTGTATACTTTACGCACTGAGTGAGAGATATGAGGATGGTTGCTATGTTTGATTGTTTTCCATCACTATGAAATGCACATCCCCAACCCCGTTATCCTTACACCATTTGTTTAGTGGCACCTTAGAGTGTTGTACAGTATGTAGTGCTAACTCTTTGGTTGCAGGTACAGGTTCAGGTATGGTTTGGTATACTTGTTATTGATCTTTTTAGCTGCTTATCGCTCATAACAGACTTTTTGTCTGACCCAGGGTTTTATGTCTCTTTTTATTTCTCTAGGGGCTCTCACGAGCAGACTAGAGACAGGTTAGCTGGTGATGCGCGAGTAGCGGATTCGGAGGCGAGCAGGAGGCTTCCACATATAATATATATAGATATTCTCCCTATGTCGTTGCTGGTCACTACTTTGGGCATTAGTAATGTACCTTTCTTGTTAGCTTTTTGAGACAATTTTTTTTTTTAAAAAGTTTTAATAATGTTGGCTTTGGATCATAAGCTGTACTTTGGATTTTCCGCTGCTATGATAGTTTGCTTTAGCTTATGCACTGTCTCACCTGTTTTATGTCAAGTATGTTGTTATTATATTTTGTTCCATTCGCTGTGAGACATTCTACAGGTTCTTTGTTGATTCTTCATCTTCTTCCTTTCCCTCTGGCGACCATCCCATGCTAGTTGGACATATGTACAACGCACTTTTGGAGTAAATGTCGTTTGGTGCGGGGCGGGTTGTCACATTTGGTATCAGAGCTCTAGGTTGCGTATTTAACCTAGGGAAAGACACTAGGGAGTGATAGTACATATATGAGAGTGCGTATTTGTGATTACTTTGGTTTTCAAAAGCTATATATATATATTTATTATTAGTATAGCTAAGGATGAAGTCGCACTGCACTAGCACCACTATGGAGATGGTTAATCGTTTTCTCTTTGCAGATTGAACGATGAGCCGATACGCAAGAGGTAGTGGTAGAGGAGCCAATAATGGGAATGTGCTGACATGAGGGCGATGTTTACTAAGCTCATGAGAGAAATGCTTAGGGATGTGCAAGGGGCAGCTCCCAATGCCGGAAATGGTGGTGGTCCAATAGTGCAGGCGCCTAGGGCCGATTTCGCCAAGTTGTGCAAGGATTACACTAATCTTGGTGGGAAGCCATTCCACGGAACGGAGTCGGCCACGGATGTTCAGGATTGGTTGGATAGTTGTGATCGTATCTTCGACGACTTGGGTATCGAGGGTGCGATGAAGAGAAGGCTAGCGTCTCGTCAGCTGCAAGGGCGAGCGATGAATTTGTGGAATGCTGTTAAGACAGCCACTCCAGAAGATCAGGTTACTTGGGATCAGTTTAAGGATCGCTTTAGCGACAAGTTTATCCCAGCAGCTCAGAAGTCTGAACTGTTTAGGAAGTTCTTGGAGCATAATAAGAATGGTACGGCAGTCTCGGACTATATTGCTGAGTTCGACACTTTGTCGAAGTATGGATTATCCCTTATCGATACTCCTGAGAAGAAGAATGAGAAGATCATTATTGGTTTGGATGGATACTTGGGGGAAAGGCTTATCAATCACATCAATGAGACTTTTGAATCGATTGTTGGGAAAGCTTTGAGATCAGAGAGTCTTTACCCTAAGTCAAAGACTGAGGTTGCGTCTGTAGAAGGGCTAAAGCCGCAAGCAGGCGGTGGAGGCAAGAATAACACTCAGAACAAGAGGAAGCAAAACCAAACTAAGGATGGCCAGAAAAAGAGCAAGAAAGACGTTGAGTGCTTCAGCTGTGGTAAGAAGGGCCATTATGCTAAAGAGTGTCCGGCCAAGCCAGCGGATATGAAGTGCTACAACTATGGCCAAGTGGGACATCATAAGGATAAATGTCCATAACTTCTTAAGGAAAAGCAGATTGTGAAAGAATATGCTATCGGTGCTATTCATTCTTCGTTGAATGCCCCAACTGCGGCGGAGAAAGGAAAGAGCGTCGTCATTCAAGGTATGCTTTCTATTCATGATGTACCTGTTCGAGTATTGTTTGATACTGGGGCTTCCCGTTGCTTCATATCTAGTGACCTGGTAGATAGGTTGGGACTGGAACCCGAGATAGTCGATAGACCGTTGGTTGTGACGAACTGATTGGTGGTTCGACTAACCTTAGTATGATTTGCCAAAATTTGGTCTTATCGAGTCATGGATGTATGTTTTTTTGTGATTGCTTTGTTTTGTGCTTTACTGGGTATGGCATTATATTGGGGGTCGATTGGCTCCAAAGATACGGGGTGGTGGTAGACTGTGAAGGCTTTTTGGTGACAGTTAGGGCGGATGATGGGCGGAGGGTAGTGTTTGGTAGTCTACCTAGTGATGGGGTAATGGCTAGTTTTATAAATTCCCTCGGCATCCCGCATGATGAGTTGTCAGATGTGCCAGTGGTTGGCCAGTATCCGGACGTCTTCGAGGAGGTGACCGGGCTTCCACCACATCGAGAGATTGAGTTCCGTATTGATTTAGTGAAAGATGCCAGATCTATAGTGATGCCACTTCGTCGTATGGCACCAAGAGAGCAGCGAGAGCTCGAGGTGCAAGTAAGCTATCTTTTGAAGAAGGGTTTATTAGAAGAAGTGTCTCTGAGTGGGGAGCACCAGTTGTGTTTGCCACTAAGGCATATGGTTCCCTTCGTTTGTGTGTGGACTATCGCGAGTTGAATAAGGTGGTGAGGAAGAATAAGTATCCTCTATCGGGGATAGATGATTTGTTTGATCAACTGGAAGGAGCAAGAGTGTTCTCCCAGTTGGACCTCGCGACAGGATTTCATCAGCTTCGAGTAGCGGCCGAGAGTGTTCCGAAAATAGCATTTAGGACGCCGTCTGGATTCTATGAGTGGTTGGTCATGCCATTTGGGTTGACCAATGCACCAGCATACTTCATGGATCTTATGAATCGAGTGTTCAGAGATCAGTTGAATAAGTTCGTTCTTGTGTATCCTTGTTTACTCGAGGACAGAGGAAGAACACAAGTGGCATTTGAGGATAGTGATGGAGGTGTTGAGAAAACACCAATTGAAAGCAAAATTTTCTAAGTGTCCCTTCTGGAGGAGGGAAGTGAGATTCTTGGGCCATGTTGTTTCAGAGAATGGTATTGCCGTGGACCCTACGAAGATGGCTATAGTACAGGATTGGCCTAGGCCCAAGAATGCAACAGACGTAAGAAGCTTCTTGGGGTTAGCTAGATATTATCGTAAGTTTATCCAGGACTTCTCCAAGATAGCAGCACCGTTGACTCGGTTGACTAAGAAGAATCAAGGCTTCGTCTAGGACGGAGTGTGTGAAAATGCATTTAAGAGTCTAAAAGAAAAGTTGACACGTGCGCCAGTGTTAGTCATTCCTAAAGGGAATGAAGAAATGATGGTATACATGGATGCTTGTGGTACCGGACTAGGTGCTATATTGATGCAAGGAGGTAGGGTTGTAGCTTATGCTAGTCGGTAACTAAAGCCGCATGAGAAAAAGTATCCTACCCATGATTTGGAACTGGTGGCGATCGTGTTCGCATTGAAGATGTGGAGACATTATCTCTTGGGAGAGAGATTTGAGTTGTTTACCGATCATAAATCATTAAAGTATCTCTTCTCCCTGAAGGATCTAAATCTCCGACAGCAGAGATGGTTAGAGTTCTTGGCTTCGTATGATTTTGATATCGGATATACACCTGGGAAAGGCAATGCAGTAGCCGATGCCTTGAGTAGTAGACATGCCAGTTTGAGGGCTATGTTTCTTGAATGGAAGCAACTGGAGTATATCGCAGGGTATGATTTCAGACCAAACTGCGAATTGGATCCAGAGATATTAGCTAGTTTGACGATCAGACCCACTTTGATTGAGCGGATCGGGTCCAGTCATAGGAACGATCCTAATCTATTGGAAATTATCTCCAAATTAGAGATGAATACGACGATGAGGAGATGAATTTGTATGGGCTTGATCGAGAAGGATGGCTTAGAAAGAACGGAAGACTAGTTGTGCCCAACGCGAATGGTTTGAGAGATGAAGTGCTTAGGGAATGTCATCACTCAAAACTGACTATACACCCCTGTGGTGATAAGATGTATCGAGACATGAAGAAGACTTATTACTGGGAAGGGATGAAAAGAGATGTTGGGAAGTTTATATCCAAGTGCATGAATTGCCAGCTAGTTAATGCCGAGCAAAAGAAGCCTAGTGGTTTATTGCAACCATTAGAAATTCCCGAATGGAATTGGGAGCAAGTCTCGATGGATTTTATAGATGGTTTACCAAGGACTAGATCGAGACATGATAGCATTTGGGTAATTGTGGATCGATTGACTAAGAGTGCAAGATTTATACCAGTCAAATCGACCAGAACGGCATCTAAGTTAGCAGAATTGTATATAAAGTGGGTAGTGAGATTTCATGGAGTACCTAAAAGCATTGTGAGTGACTGAGACCCGTTGTTTACTAGTGGGTTTTGGAAGAGCTTACAAGAGGCTCTAGGGTCGGAACTATATCTCAGTACCGCGTATCATCCTCAAACCGACGGTCAGATAGAGAGGGTGAATCTTATTTTGGAAGATCCCTTGAGAGCTCGTACATTGGATTTTGGTTGATCATGGGATGATCATTTGCATCTAGTAGAGTTTGCATATAATAATAGCTACCAATCCAGTATCGGTATGGCTCCATATGAAGCTTTGTACGAAAGACCGTGCAACTCTCCATCATGTTGGATAGAGACCGGCGAGAAGTTTGTGCATGAACCAAATGTGGTGAGGGAAACTTCAGATAAGATAAAGATCATTCAACAAGGGATGAAGGCTGCCCAGGATAGGCAGAAGAGTTATGCTGACAAGAGGATAAGAGACTTACAATTCTCCGTTGGCAACCTGGTGTTTGTCAAGGTTTCTCCATTGAAGAGCATGATACGATTTGGCAGGAGAGGCTAGTTGGCACCAAGATTTGTTGGCCCATTCCTAGTTCTTGAACAAGTTGGGAATTTGGCATATAGAATTGAACTACCAGAGAAGATGGCGGGAGTTCACAACGTATTTCATGTTTCCCAGCTAAGGAAGTTCGTGCACGACCCAGATATGACTATTTCACCTGACCAGTTAGAGGACTTCGAAGTGGAACCCGAGGCGGTTGGGAACCGCAAGATGATTCGTATTGTCAAGCACAATACGAAGCAACTTTGAAGGAAGGCGATGAAGCTAGTCAAGGTTCAGTGGGGCGAGAACGAGAATGACTGTACTTGGAGACAGAGGAGAGCATTAGAAAAACGTATCCAGAATTCTTTGCCTGGTAAGATTTATTTTGCAATTTAGTTATTCTACATGCTAGGATAGGCTTGTTATGTTTGTTTTTCATGTTTGACTGTTGTTTTATAGTTGATAGGCATGCGGGACCGTTTGTGTGTTTTGGTTAGGGAATTTCGGGGGCGAAATTTCTTAAGGGGGGAGAATGTAACAACCCGCATTCTACGCATCGGAGGATCGTAGGATATTTATTTCTTTCTTATATGAAGTCGTATGGTCATGTGGCTTTGGAAGACGACCATTGGGGTCATTTCCCATGTTCATGATTTTTGTCGATTTTTAAATGACCATTTTGCACCTAGTTGATCTTGTTTTGGCCATAAATTTTGATTGGAAAGGAATTTTGACCTGAAACCACTTCCATTAGATTCATTTAATGGTTTACTTTCCGTAGAGTGGTCATAATAGCCAAACGGACTTACTGTTTGGGAGATATGGCTGAAATAAGGTTTGGAAGATGAAAAACTGCTTAATCGGGCCAAATAGGGTGATTAGTGAATGGGCCCATAACCCATTTCGGTAATAGGGTTATGGGGAGGCTGAAAAGAGATAGGGTTTCATTCCATTTCAGTTTTCTAGCCTCCACTTACCTCTTAGAAACCCTAAAAATGGCCTCCAACTTCTAAATCACCTCCAAATCACTTTCTAATCAAGGATTAAGTTTAGCAACATCAAATCAAGGGAGATCTTCACCAAATCAAGACAAAAGCTGCTGATTTGCATTGTTATTGGCCCAAATAGAGATTTATTTCAGATCTAAGGTTTATTTGTGGCTAAGGTGAGTGATTTGCATAATTTCTCACTAATTATGGTTAATTAGGGTAGTTAGTGATGATTAGCGAATTTATACACTAATAAATTCTGGAAAAATATTTATAAATTCTTAAATAATGTTTTAGACCTCTGTTAGAAATTTGGGTTAATTTGATTAAGTTTTCCTAATCATATCATTAGTTTTTCTTAAACATGCTTAAGGGAAAATATGGGGTTTTGGCTATGTTTGATCCAATTTAACCTATCATGTTTAGGTTTTGGTGTTTGAGGACACTTCTACTTGTTGCTATGACTGTATGATATGTTTTGTGATTGATTAGAATAGATAGAATGGTCGAAAATGCCGTCGAGTAGCGTAAACAGTCGCTGGAAAGAAGTGCAGGAATTTGGCCGATCCATATCGGATCGGAGGAAAGAATCCGAACCGAACCGCCCTCCAAGTTGTGGTATCCATGAGACGATCTAGATATGAACCCCGACCCGACCTGCCTTTGTGTGCCACTCTGACTCGAACCAATACACTATGGAGAAGCTCGAGAGGCTCGAACTGACCTAGAGTGCTTGGGGAAAAGGATCCGAACTGATGGGGGGAGGCTATCCGATCTGAACCGATGGAGGAAGTCATCCAATCCGAACTGATAGGGGAGACTATCCGATCTAAACTGATGGGTGAAGGTTATCCGATCCGAACCGATCTGAAGAGAGTGCTATGAATTGAGATGAACCCGAGCCTATATGATAATTATGAACTAAATGAAGACCGATCCTATGATGACCAATAACCCGAGATGCAAAGGTAGTCCAAATGGAAGCTAGAGCTCAGGATCCAGTTGGGAACCAAGGAGTTCACTTCATGATTGGGCTTTGCTGCGGGACATGTGCTAAGGATTTGTCGACATTCATAACTTCGATTCACCACTGAAAAGAATGATGGGCTACTTATCAGTGCAGTAGAGTCATCGTGACTCGGGGCAAAGTGGTCGTAGCAAGACTATGAGCCAGTGCAGTGGAGCCATTGTGACTCCATAGGGCAGAGTGGACATAGTAAAGGATTAGTAAGCCTATGAGCCAGTGTAGTGGGGTATGTACGACTCCATAGGGGCAAAGTGGACATAGCGAAGGATTAGTGGCTATGGATCAGTGCAGTGAAGCCGTTACGACTTCATGGGGCGAGAGTGATCATAGCAAAGTATTGGGTGATCGAAGTGGTGGATAACGTATACTTTACGCACTTAGTGAGATATGTGAGGATGGTTGATATGTTTGATTATTTGCCATCACTATGACATGCACACCCCCACCCCCGTTATCTTTACACCATTTGTTTAGTGGCACCTTAGAGTATTTTACAGTATGTAGTGCTAACTCTTTGGTTGTAGGTCCAGGTTCAGGTATGGTTTATTATACCTGTTATTGTTCTATTTAGCTGCTTATCGCTCATACTAGACTTTTTTTCTGACCCAGAGTTTTATGTCTCTTCTTATTACTCTGGGTGCTCTCACGAGCAGACTAGAGATAGGTTAACTGGTGATGCATGAGTAGCGGATTCGGAGGCGAGCAGGAGGCTTCCACGTACGATATATATAGATATTCTCCCTATGTCATTGCTAGTCACTACTTTGGGCATTAGTAGTGTAACTTTCTTGTTATCTTTTTGAGACAGTTTTTTAAAAAAATTGTAATAATGTTGGCTTTGGATCATAAGCTGTACTTTGGATTTTCCGCTGCTATGATAGTTTGCTTCAGCTTATGCACTGTCTCACCTGTTTTATGTCAAGTATGTTGTTATTATATTTTGTTCCATGCGCTGTGAGACATTCTACAGGTTTTTTTATTCTTCGCCTTCTTCCTTTCCCTCTTACGACCGTCCCATGCTAACTGGACATGTGTCCAACACACTTTTGGAGTAAATGTTGGTTGGTGTGGGGCGGGCTGTCACGTATATGGTGGCGGAGAATTTATTCCCTTAGCATAATATCCATAATATACTTGTGGAAATCAATTAATGATAAACGGATCTGACAATGTGGAATTCAAAGTGATTGTGCTATCAATGAGTGGAAAGTAATCGTTGCCTTAGGCCTCAACAACCGGGAAATGACAAAAATCGAGCAGGCAGCATGGCTATGTGGGTCGCTCCTATTAGGGTGTATAATCACCTACCTAGAGAAATTCCATTTGCTTCTTTAATCTATCGATGTTGTCCCATTCGGGAAACAGTTGCTAATCCCAACCGTTGGAGATATACATTCGATACACTCAAGCGAAACGAGTGGTCAGTCATGTATGGGCCGGGTTGCAAGATGTTCTTGTTGAATCCATTCTATTCCTCTCTAGAGATAACTATCAGAAGGTGGTTCCATACCTTGTCATAGTCGGAATCCAATCTCCTATAAGCTCCGTGCGATTTTAAATTTTATATTATATATGGAGTGTGAGATGCAAGCATTCCTCTAGATTCTATTTATTTGATGTAGGCATTATTATAGTATCACTGGATTTGATATCAAAAATATTTTGGGTTATCGTAATGTAAAAACCATCTGTGTTTATATGTGGATCGGTCTTACGATTATCATTTCTTTTGAAAGGATTTTAAAAGTTAAACAATTGGTTGGAGTTTACTCACACCAGTCCCATGACTGACCCAAAGATTATTTTGTTTGTTTCCCCTAAACTCTTGGGTGCCCAAATTTGTACGGGCAGTCAAGTATTCAGGATTTTTCAGATTCACTTGGAAAAGCTGGAAGCACGAGACTTCACGTGTTAGCTATAGACTATCATATTTCCGCTGTGTTCTATGTGGTATCTGGAAACAGGTGTTTATAACTGTTCCAGGAATAACAGTTGTGCTCTGATAATGGTATGTATATACAGTTACTGATTTGTATTTCAAAAGTTATGTTATATAATATATTTTATTCGATCCGCTGTGAGATTTGTCTTCTTTGTTTTCTTCTATTCTAACATTTCTTTCTTTCTATTTCTCATCCTCTAACTTCTTTCTAATGACATGTGGTGTTATTAGTCAACTCAGATAGTACGGATTTGCTGTCCGTTACAGTTGGTATCAGAGCTTAGGTTGAGCAAATACCTAGGCTTTGGTGGGATTGTGCTCATTATAGATAGGGTCAGTAGTTCCCTAGAATGAGTTGAGTATATATATATACACACAAGAGAGCGTATTTGTTAATTTATATAAAAATTGTTTTATACTGTCTTGACTTGTCTGTTGAGTGGTTTATGAATTCTGGTTGAATCATGGGACGCCACGAAGTCGATAGGAATTTCTAAACGCTTGAACAGAGAAATTGACACAGTATTGTTTTAAAGTGGGTGGATGAAATAATTTTACACAAAATGCTATTTTGATAGAAAAGGAATAATTTTATGAAATTATTAATAATATATGGATGAGTTGGTTGTTATTATTATAATCCAATGAGATTATAAAATTAAATTGGTTATATATAACCAAAATAAAATTTGTATGTAAATGAAATATACAAATGAGATGAACTGGAATTGGATTTAAATCAGAGTTTGAAATTTAAATCCTGGGTTTTTGGAAAAATATTTTCGAAGTATATTAAAATAATATAGCTTTGTTGTGAAAGGATTTTTGAATAAAAATCATTTTGATGGATTTTGAAAGTGATTAAGCACTGAACTCACTTCAATGGATGGAAAATAATTCTGATAATCACTGTAGCATCATCAGTATTCATTTTCGAGTTTCTATGTGATGGATTGCTACCTTAGAAAAGTTTATGATTGAAATTTTTTGAAAGAAAACAAGTTGGGTATGAAAAATCAAATGTTTTGAATTTGAAATGGAAATAAATATATATGTATATATTTATGTTATTTCAGAAGGATTTGAAATGAAAACCCAGGAATTAGAATTCTGGAATTTAAATTTAACTTAAGAAAGTTAAATAAATCAAAGTAAATTAATTGATCAGAATCAATTTGAATGAATATGAATTGGTTGTAAATCATTAGATTAATTGAATATGAGCAAATATGGTGTGCAATGTAAATAAATGAAGACCAAAAGTTTTGGTAAGACTAAAATTGGTGAAATGTGAAATGATGAGTTTCAGTATAAGTGATTTTGAAAAGTAATAGGATTGTAGCCTTTTTTCTACCTTAGTAATTTCGAGGACGAAATTCTTTTAAGAGGGGAAGAATGTAACGACCCGGATTTTTGAATAGTTTATTCTAAATATTTAATATGGTTTTAAATATTAAGTTGATTATATAAATGAATTTTTATCTTGAGTTATCGATTTAATAATCGATTTCGATTTAATATCGAATATATTAAATTATCACAATACGAAAAATAATTCAATTCGAGATTTAAACTGAGTCAAAACAATTCAGATAATAAATATAAATTCTATGTGAATATAATCGATAATAATAATAATTTATTATTGAGAAAGTGATTAGTTCAGAATTTTTATTTATATTATATTAATTTAATATGGTATATACGTTAAAATTAAATTTTAGAATATATACTGTTCAATTCAGAATAACGTTATTACATTGGAACGACGGTCGATATGCTAAAATAGCAGTTCGCGATTTTTAATTGTGAACCCCGAGATATTTATAATGGATAAGATTGAAATCGAATCGAAAATCAAATCGATATTTGTTTAAACAGAATAAAAAAAATCTCTTTATATCGAATCGAATTTAATACAAATCAAATCAAAATCTATTTAAAAAGAATAAAGATTTTGTTAAATCAAATCATATTAATGATATTGTACCTTAACATATAACCTAGTGTACTATTTGCTGACCTAGATTTCCTTAATGAGGAAGTATCTATCTTTATAAATACGCGATTTACTTTCCCTTTTATTTCTTTCTTCTGAAACAAATAACAAAGCCTACTTCATCTTACTAATGAAATTTGAAATTCCAGTGGAAAACAAAAGTGTTTCCTCTTCAATCCTTGAAGCTGAAAGCAAAACTGCACTAACCCTCTTTTTAATTACTTCACCACTATAAAAGAAAACCCATCGTTCAGAAATAAAATGGCCGATCTTTGTTCAAATCAAACTCGAAAACAAAAAGGGAAAGGGAAATTAAAATCACGATGGAAAACCACATCTTGATCTAAGGCTGTAGATGAGGAAAAGGGAAATCATGACTTTGGCAAACCGATAAGGTGACTCCAACTGTCGATAAAGCGTTGATCTGGTTGAGTCTCGAAGCGACATTCATTGAAATGTCGATTGGAGATTTTAGGTGGTACGGTGTAGGGATAGAGGAGGAAATCACAAAGGGCTTTAGAGTGGAGAATGGGCATTAGCCTTGACGATGTAGGAGAAAGCGAAGTGGCACTGTGATGTCGCGATATGGTCAGGAAGAGTGTGTGCGATGTGGTAAAGGTTAGAGCGTGTGTGCGGTGAGGTGAAAATCTGAGTGTAGGGACTGATGAATGAAACTAGCAGGTTAAAAGGTTGGTGTTGAGGCAACTAGGAGTGGTGTGAAGGTATTTGGTGGAGTTCAAATGTACAGGTTTTGAACTAAGGGAAGAATTGGGTATGGGTTGTATTTCCAGTAAAGGGCTGAGTTGTTCTTCTTTTTGGCAACTGGAATTCAGTAATGAAAACGGAAAGTCAACGGTGGTGAAACAATATCATGTGTTCATGCAACATGATGGGGAGCCTGGTAATGATGGATATTTTACAAAGGTTTGGAAAGGAGTATTAATAACTCTTTCGAATTTAAGAAGGTAATTAGATTTTTTTATTTATAGTTAGTTTAGTTAATGAACAATTTAAATATATCTAAACTCGAAGTGGTCATAACCATGTTATATAATAACAGTTGCCGATGAACGAACTTATGGGAATTGTATGGACTTAAGCTTACGATGGAATTAGGTTTGGAAATTGTTGGACTTGGCAAAGATTTTAAATTTAATCGAACATGATTCGATTTAATTTTAAATTGAAAACGGATTGCAAATAAAATCACGGTGTGTAAATCTCACTCAATTTATTTATTTTAAATTATTTTTAGTCGTTAAAAATAATTGTTGGTTGTTTGTTTGCACTGAAATATTATTCAGGCTAATAAATATATATTAGTTATTTAGGATTGGTGTTTGTGGTTATATATATATATATATATATATATATATATTGGTGATTGGTTGGATTCCCGCAATACCATTAGTGGATGCCCGCAGTATCATTAGCGGATGACCCTTTACGCCCCACGCTATGATAGTGGATGACCGTAACATCCCACCTCCGCTAGGGTCAGTCACAAAGGAAACGCACTTGTTTTGGAGGAGTGCTATCGAGGTAAACAATCACAGAAATATTACAAGACAAAACATAAATAAAACCGCGGAAGAATCAAAAGTTATTTCATTACTTTCAAAATGAGTCAAAACCTTTTACATCCAAAGTACCAACTATTATTTTCCATTACAACAAGTTCTGCCTTGATTAGATAAAGAAGCACAAAACTTAAAACAACAAAAGTAGCTTAATTCCCCAAAGGTAGCAGAAATGCAGCCATAGCATAGCTCAAGATCAAACCGTACATGAGCTGAACTGAAAGCAATAGAAATCCAAGCTAAGTGCTAGAGTTTCCTCCCTGAGAACCTAGCGCGGGGGGGGGGGGGGGGGGGGACGAAAGAAAAAGAGGAGAAAGAAAACAGGTTAGTCATAAAGACTAGTAAGTCCTAGTGACTTTCAACATAAAAAACAGGTAAAGGTAACACGACATGTATAAACAGAAAGTAAATATAAGGATGATGACAAGATGGGCAAGACAGACTAAGATAACATGATGAATCAAGTATAAATCAAGTATAGCATCGCATGTTTAAGACTCGCTGCACCAACTGTACTAGTATCCCAAACCCATGTTATATATTAACCATGAAATGATCCCTTGGCCCAGTATCATGAATGACCCATTACTAGGTCCACTGGAACGATCCACTAATTGATCAGCTCCCTACAAGTTCTAGCTCGTCATGTGTCTGTGTCATACGGCCCTATCACGAATGTAGTCACATGTTCTAGGTCCACCATAGGGTGTATCAAGCCCTAGTGTGCCAACCACCGACACGAATCAAGCATGCATAGTGTAAAGCTGTTGATGCCCAATGCCTACTTTTTCAACTCCGGGCTACGTGCATGACCATAGTCCGCCTAAACCTACACTGGCGCACCAACTCAGCCGTCGTTCTGGTCGCTTACAAGAAACCAAGTAATCATGCCCCACACTGCCAAGTTCTAGGGTACCATGATACGTCTAAGTGGGTTACTGTTGAAATGTACCGCGTAACTAGGGTTTTCGTCCAGCAGGTTAAGTGTTGTCATTTAAATTCGTGACTAAACCCTTATCAGTCTAGCATGTCAAGTTGGTTAAGTGTTGTCTTTCAATTTCATGACTTAACCCCACTAATCATGTGTCAAGTTGGTAAATTGTTGTCTTTCACGTTTATGACTTAACCCTATCATGTGGCATTAATTCATTAATGCACCCCAACCTCTCACATCAGACCTGTTGTTGTGGTCACTGGATATGTCGGGAGGTTCTGCGCAGTATTACACCACAACTCAGTCTGACATCGGGTTTCAAGCGCAATATGACCAACTACCAACATTGGATCCTATTGTTCGCAGTCACTGGATTTGTCGGGCGGTTCCGGGCAGAATTACACTGCAAACTCAACCCAACCTCGAGTTGGCCATTTTCAAGTTCATTCTAGTGTCATGTCCATGTTCAAATTTCATGTCAAGTTCATGTCAAGTTTCATGGCAAGTTTCATGTCAAGTTTCATGTTTCAACTTATGCCTATTATCAAGTTCATGATTCATGTTCATAACCAATTCATGTTTTGCCTAATCTACCCAAATCTTATTCCCATCGCACGTAAACGTGAATCGATCTAAATTACAAGTAAATCCAAATCCATAAATAAAGGGAATAACATCAAACTATGATAGGCACAAAGGACGAGCATAAAGTGATAGAAGGGATTACAAGACTAGCATGATATAACTTGATATAATTGGCTACAACATCACTGGCATATAGAAAATAATAGGATTTCAAATCTAGCATAATAAGGTGATAGTCATGGCATAAGGTGATAATCCCAAACTTGCAAATAATAGACTGATTCAACATCATAGGCATGATAACGTTATGGACATGAAAGAGTTTGATTTACAACATGAATAGGTCCAAACTGATTTCATAGCAATATTCCCAAATGTCAAGATCTAAGATAGAAACTAGAATAGATGTGAATCGATTATCATACTTAAGTCCAATTTCACTTTATTTCATGTCCAAATTACAATTAACAAGTTTAAATCTCAAAGTAACTAGAACTTACAGATCGTGGACTAAGAAGTTAGAAAGCAGAATCGAAGCTCTAGTCGAACAACCCTAATATGCAATTCCTAGTCGTAGCCTTCAAGAAATAGTCTTCGTGTTTTATTTTAATTTAATTATGAAGAAAAAGCCATGTCCATCAAGAATTTGTGCAGCATAAGGTTAGAGAAGAATGATGTAAAGAGGATGGGGATAGGGGTTGTTTATATAGGATTAGGCGAACGAATCTAGATTGAAAACGAGACCAGAAACATCAGAATGAACCCAGGCTCAAAACAGGGTTTCAGCACCAGGTCGACCCCCAGGTCGACCATACGGTCGACCTGGTCCCTTGGAGGTCGACCATAGTGTCGACCCTAGGTCAACCTGGTCCTGGGCAGGAAAATTCCTGTAACACCCCGGATTTTTCCGTTAACAGTAAATTAACAAATTAAAGTATAATTAAATTGTAACAGAAAAATTAAGGGAAACGGACATCACCATTGCGTTCGTCTCGGAATTCTGCTTGAGATAGAGTCCGAGTTTGCACAAAACGGATAACGTATGAAGAAGATATCTTTAATTTAAATATTACAGCAAAACATGAAAAAAGAGAAGTAAGGAGAGGACAATAATTATTATTATTCTAAGACTTATTAACAAAAGCCTCTGTAGCTCAGTTGGTTAAGGCATTGGATTTGTAGCATGGAGGTCGGGGGTTCGAACCCCGGCGGCGACATAATTTTTATCTCTGTTTTAGAGAGGGCCAACTGAGCATGCAAATACATGTATGTATACAAATTCAAATTTTGAAAGGATAAGAACGTACATATAAGGAAATAAAGAAAATATATGTATATATATGAGAATATATATAAATATATATATATGCAAAAATATATGTATACAATAGATAAAATTCAAATAGACTAAAACAGCTCAATTTAAAGTTTAATTTTTGAAAATCGAACCCAGTCCCTCCTGGCTGGCCTGGTCTGTGTTTGGTCGAATTTCTGTGGGTTGCTTTGTCATTAGCGCTAGGTGGCAAGTTTTAATTGGTCTCTCTATCTAATGAATGGCTACGATCTAACCTAGCAACATCAATGGTTCTAATCAATTCCTAACCTCTATATAAACAACCCTAGACTAAACCCTAATCTATTCATTCAAATTAAGAGCATAGCCGCCATGTTGCTGAGAAACGACTAAGAGTAGCCGCCATCTAGAGAGAGAGGATTAGGGAGAAAGTTCTAAAGCCTAAAGCAATTCAAGCAACCTAAAGCTAATCAATTCAACAAAGGAATCATATCTCTTAATTAGAGAATTTGCCGCAACCATTGTAAGTAGAGTATTACTTTGGTATGAACAAATGATTGTGTAAATATGTATGCTTGAATTGTGGCAATGAAATTCGTATTTGTGCGATTTATATACTTTTGGATATTCTGAATTATGTCATTCAATTATAAAGAACTACATGCGGTAGTTCTATGCAAATATACGTTTGGAATATTGCGCAAATTATGTAGTCTATGTTGAAGCTACATGTATGTAGTTGATTGAAATTCATGCAAGTTTGGGGCTTTGTTATTATGCCATCATGATGTCTATTTTGTGCATAAATCATTTTGCAAGTAATTGAGACAAGTTTGGTTGTTATAGTTCATATGAAACTATGTTGGAATTTTGACACCATAATCCATGTATTAAGTCATGCTTTTGCAAAACTTATGAATATGGCTAGGCTATGAATGATATTGGGCATAATTGAAATTCATGATTAAGTCTATCTTGTTTAAAAGAATTATATGATGACATAGTGAGACATGGCTAAGTTAGACACAAAAATCCCTTTTTTGCAAGTTAAAAGCAAACACCATGATTAGGAATATTTATGCATAAGTACACCATCGTTATGTGATTAAATTTAATTAAGTTGAACTATGCTTTTGTGTTAGTAACAAAGTATCCTCTTTGTAAACATGTAGAATCCTTATGAACATGACATTATGCCATGTTTATGCTAAAAGTATTTATGCCATGCTTATGTTTGACATTATGCCTAATTAAAAATATAGGTTCATGGGTCAATAATGATATCTCAATTACAAGTTCACATGCTTTGATTCATGTCACCTATGTTACCACTATGCAAGTACACCAGTTTCTATTATGTATTTCCAACGTCATATGCAAGTTCATGCGCTCACCTTCCCCTCTTTGTGTATGTAATCACGCTTTAAGCCTCCCCTTTTCGCATGGCTAAATTGGGCTTTAAAAGGCTAAGCCCAATATATATAAACGGACGTGTAAAACGGGGGAAAATAATGTTGGGTTAAAATTACTAATGAATGAAAACTAAAGTAGAAGGGCCCAAATTCAAGTATGGGTTGGGCCCATGGTTGGTGTAACCTTTACACCATTAACATAATAATGGGCCGCAAATATTTACATATAAGAAATAAAGAAGAATGACAAGATATGTAAATGTAGAAAATACGATGTGTTTAACCCGAGTTGGATTGAGTTGTGATGTAAACCTGCCCGGAACCGCCCGGCTGTCCAGTAGTCACAACAATACCTATCCAATGTGAGAGGTTAAACATGGAGCCCAGCAAGGACCCGAGGTTAGACTGAGTTGTGGCGTAAGACTGCCCGGAACCAACCGGCAACAGGCAGCCACAACAATACCTGTCTAATGTGAGAGGTCCGGGCCTTAATAAGACAATTAAGGCTGAGTCAGGATTGTTAGGATTAAGTGAACTAAAGACTTAATCAAAATGGAACATGCTAAACTATACGGACTGGTGGGGTTAGGTTAGGAAACACTTAACCAACTTAGCATGTTGGCTAGAGATAGAAAACCTAGTAACGGGGGACCCTTTTCAGCAGTAACCCTAAAAGGTGTATCAGGATACCCTGAAACTAGGCAGGGTGGGGCACGATTACTGGGCTGATTGTAAGAGGTCAAAGCGACGGCGGTGGTGTAGCAGTGTAGGTTCTAACGGAGTGCGGGTGTGCACGCACTCCGGCGCAGAAAAATAAGGCACTGGACACCAGTTGCATACCTTTGCACTCTAAGGTTGTGTCGGGTTGCCACTATGGGACTTGATACACCCCATGGTGGGACCAGCATAGGTAACTACAGACATCGGGGGCCGTAAGACACATGTAACTATGCGAGTAGGAGCCGATCGTCATTGAATGGATCACATCACCCTGATTATGGGTGCCAGTTGGAAACTAGTTTATATGGGTTCAGAGATTAACATGGGGTACGATAGTATATTCGACCCTAGGTAACTTAACCAAGTTCATAGTGTTTGCCCACTTCCTGTTTTACTTATCATACCCAGTTCTTTATTCATAGACAAAGTAGTACTAGACTTACTCAGGCTTTATGTCTGACTCTATTTTTCTTTCGTCTTCTATCTTCCGTTCCCCCCCCCAGGTCCTCAGGGAGGGAACACAGCAGCTTGACCTACCTCAACATCCAGCTTGAAGAAGAGAAATGTATTGCTTGGACTTTCCTGTTTTGAACTATGGCTTTGGACAATCCACTATGGGGCTTTTGCAGTTTATCTACGTTTTATTTATGCTTCTTTAAATAATGTACTCAATACAGATTATGAAAGTGTTATGTTATGTTTTTGGAAAGGATGTTGTTGTAACACGTATTTGACTTTATGAAATAAAAGTTTGTTGTTCTTCCGCTGTTTACAAATATGTGTTCTTATATCTGTCTTGTATATCTGTGACTTGTACTTATAAACCTCCACCAAAATTAGGGCATTCCCTTTGAGAGTGACCCTAACGGAGGTGGGGTGTTTCACTTGGTATCAGAGCATAGGTTTACCAGATAAGATAAAAAGTTTTGGAAATTTATTTTCAAAAAGGAAATTTAAAGAAGCATTTTTAAAAGATAAAAATATTATTTTATTTTAAAAAAGGCAAAGTCCACTCCCCAAAGCCATAGGTACTATCTCTTATCCTTCGTTTTGAATCTATCCCTTTTGTTTCAGCATGTCCGAAGATCTTAACTTGTCGGAAGGAGTACCAATACGTGGTTGGTTTAGACGATTCTTAGAAGCTAGGGCCACTCAACCAGGTCCTACCGTTCCTCCTCCCCCAGCGGAAGGAAATCATCCAGCTGCAGCAGCACCTTTTCCTCCACCTCCTCCTCGGGGAAACACTTTTGCAAAGATATGTAAAGATTTTAAAGCTATGGGAGGAAGGGATTTCCATGGAACTGAGTCCTTCGTAGCAGCTAGAAATTGGCTGAAGGAAACTGAGGATCTATTCATCATCTTTGAGGTAGAGGACAGACAAAAAGTACAATTGGCGGTGTGGCTATTGAAGGGCGAGGCTTCCTACTGGTGGGAAGTCACCAATGCTGAAAGACCAGTGGATACATGGGAGGACTTTAGGGCAAGGTTTGAGACTAAGTTTCTCTCAGATGCAGAAAGAAGTTTGCAGTTGGAAAAATTCTTATTTCTTAAGCAAGGAGACAAGACTGTCAGAGAGTATGTGAATCAGTTCGATGAGCTGGCTAGGTTTGGGCTTGACCTAGTCAACACCCCGCATAAGAAGGCTCTCCGTTTCGTCAAGGGGTTAAATGAGCCATTACATAGTTTGGCCATGACCCATATACCCATGGGAGCCACGTATGAAAGATTGGTGCAAATGGCATTGCTGAACGAAGAGGACAAGGGCAAGAAGGAGGCAAAGGCAGAAAGCTCTCAAGGGAAGAAAGAGGGTTTGCAGCCTAAGAAGACAGATTTTAAGAAAGGCGGGGAAGGCAACAAAGAGAAGAGGACGTGTAATTTCTGTGGCAAAGTGGGGCACTTAGTAAAGGACTGCCGGAAAAAGAAGGCTAAGGAGAATGGTGGGTGCTTTTCGTGCGGTCAGACAGGCCACAGGGCTAAGGACTGCCCAAGGAAACGAGGACAGGGGCAGGGCACTGGATCCACCCCAGGGGCACAGGTTCATGTACTAGAAGCGCCACCATTGCAACAGCGAGGTATAAATACTTCTGTAGAAAGTGTAGTTTATCTTTATGATCACCCCGTTCGCACTTTGTTTGATTCTGGCGCATCACACTCCTTTATCTCGTCTGCTTTAGTAGAGTCTCTGCACCTAAAAACTAGTATGGTAGAGGACCCCTTAATTGTTTCAAACCCAATTGGGGGCCCAGCTCATTTGTCTATGATCTGTTTGGATTTGAAAATTTCTATCCTAAGTGTTGAATTTCAATGTAGTGCCTTTGTTTTGGGCTTTTCGGGGTATGGTTTGATTTTGGGTATGGATTGGCTATCCAGTAATGGGGCCATCCTTGATTGTGAGAAAAGGGTTGTTAGGCTCCTAACCCAGCTCAGTAATACTTTGGAAATTTCTTGTAATCCCTCGTATGCGGTTATGCTTAGTTATCTTGAGTCGCTAGATGCCTCTGTTGAAAATTTGCAATCAGTTAGAGTGGTCCGGGAATATCCGGATGTCTTCGAAGAGGTGAAGGGCTTGCCTCCGAAGCGGGAAATAGACTTCCGCATATATCTTGTAGATAATGCAAAGCCCGTTGCGTTGCCCGTTAGACACATGGCTCCACGAGAAAGAAAAGAGCTCAGTAAACAGATTAAAGAGCTTCTAGAGAAGGGGTTCATTAGGTGGAGCATTTCAGAATAGGGCACTCCAGGAGTGTTCGCCACTAAGGCTGAAGGTTCATTTCACTTATGCATGAGTTGTAAAGAATCACCTTAGTAAGTACATTTGGCAACATAGTTGGACTTAGGAAGGGACTCCCTTGTGACCTAAAAGGAGTCCATCATGCTTAGTTTCCTAGAATCATATGTGGTGGTTGGGTTGATTAATTCTTTGGGTGTCAGTCTGATGTTGATTTCGGTCTTCGGGGCTGATGCTTAGAGAGTTCTTCTCCAAATCAATATATATGTGGCATAGATTTCCAGTTTTGACATTTCCTAATGGGCACAAAATTTTTACTTGCTTCTATCATTCGACTATACCTTTAGGTAGGACCATTTCCTATCATTGAGAAAATTTGGAAAATGACCTATAGATTAGAGCTACCCGAGAAATTGGCCGGAGTCCACAACGTTTTTCACGTTTCACATCTCCGAAAATGTCTACATGAGTCTGCTGAAGTGGTAGAGCCAAATATCCTCGAAGAGGCCGAAGTGGAACGCGAAGCAACCATAAGAAGAGTTCCAACCCGCATCTTAGGAACGGAAGTGAAGAAACTACGCAACCGCGAAGTCAAGCTCGTCAAAGTCTAGTGGAGCAACGCCGAGGGAGACGCGACTTGGGAAACTGAAGCTAAAATCCGTACAGCCTACCCTTTTCTTTTCGAGGGTACGTCCTTGATCTTTCTTTTTCCTTAAGTTGCGCTTTTATCTATCTTTTTAGGAATATCTCCTCGACCTTATCTTTTAGATAGAAACCTTTTGGATGAAAACATGTAATTGAAACATGTTATGTATGATGGTTGCAAGTGGTTGCAAGTGATTGCTAGTAGTTGCTCGTGGCTGCATATACACACACAATCTAGGTTTTAGATCGGCTCAGTCACTTCATATTGCATATGCATATATGTTTGCACTCGTATATGGTTGAATTGTAATGTGTTGTCATATGGATGTTGCATTTGTATGAAAGATTGTGCACCCATGTAGAATCATGAATAGGAAAAATCTGCATACATAATGGATACATGGCACTTACATGATTCGCATTAAGGAGGTCAACTGAATCAGTAGACCGCCTGATATTGCATTAGATAAGTTCATGAACACACACACTTCGCATATGATCATGAAGCATTAGAAGTCTTTTAAGGACAATGGATGCTCGTGTTTGATGGATGAGTAGATGGATGATTGAATGTTAGGATTTACATTCTTCCTAAACTTAAAGATTTCGGGGACGAAATCTTTTTAAGTGGGGGAGAATGTAACACCCCGGATTTTTCCGTTAACAGTAAATTAACAAATTAAAGTATAATTAAATTGTAACAGAAAAATTAAGGGAAACGGACATCACCATTGCGTTCGTCTCGGAATTCTGCTTGAGATAGAGTCCGAGTTTGCGCAAAACGGATAACGTATGAAGAAGATATCTTTAATTTAAATATTACAGCAAAACATGAAAAAAGAGAAGTAAGGAGAGGACAATAATTATTATTATTCTAAGACTTATTAACAAAAGCCTCTGTAGCTCAGTTGGTTAAGGCATTGGATTTGTAGCATGGAGGTCGGGGGTTCGAACCCCGGCGGCGACATAATTTTTATCTCTGTTTTAGAGAGGGCCAACTGAGCATGCAAACACATGTACGTATACAAATTCAAATTTTGAAAGGATAAGAACGTACATATAAGGAAATAAAGAAAATATATGTATATATATGAGAATATATATATATATATATATGCAAAAATATATGTATACAATAGATAAAATTCAAATAGACTAAAACAGCTCAATTTAAAGTTTAATTTTTGAAAATCGAACCCAGTCCCTCCTGGCTGGCCTGGTCTGTGTTTGGTCGAATTTCTGTGGGTTGCTTTGTCATTAGGGCTAGGTGGCAAGTTTTAATTGGTCTCTCTATCTAATGAATGGCTACGATCTAACCTAGCAACATCAATGGTTCTAATCAATTCCTAACCTCTATATAAACAACCCTAGACTAAACCCTAATCTATTCATTCAAATTAAGAGCATAGCCGCCATGTTGCTGAGAAACGACTAAGAGTAGCCGCCATCTAGAGAGAGAGGATTAGGGAGAAAGTTCTAAAGCCTAAAGCAATTCAAGCAACCTAAAGCTAATTAATTCAACAAAGGAATCATATCTCTTAATTAGAGAATTTGCCGCAACCATTGTAAGTAGAGTATTACTTTGGTATGAACAAATGATTGTGTAGATATGTATGCTTGAATTGTGGCAATGAAATTCGTATTTGTGCGATTTATATACTTTTGGATATTCTGAATTATGTCATTCAATTATAAAGAACTACATGCGGTAGTTCTATGCAAATATACGTTTGGAATATTGCGCAAATTATGTAGTCTATGTTGAAGCTACATGTATGTAGTTGATTGAAATTCATGCAAGTTTGGGGCTTTGTTATTATGCCATCATGATGTCTATTTTGTGCATAAATCATTTTGCAAGTAATTGAGACAAGTTTGGTTGTTATAGTTCATATGAAACTATGTTGGAATTTTGACACCATAATCCATGTATTAAGTCATGCTTTTGCAAAACTTATGAATATGGCTAGGCTATGAATGATATTGGGCATAATTGAAATTCATGATTAAGTCTATCTTGTTTAAAAGAATTATATGATGACATATGTGAGACATGGCTAAGTTAGACACAAAAATCCCTTTTTTGCAAGTTAAAAGCAAACACCATGATTAGGAATATTTATGCATAAGTACACCATCGTTATGTGATTAAATTTAATTAAGTTGAACTATGCTTTTGTGTTAGTAACAAAGTATCCTCTTTGTAAACATGTAGAAACCTTATGAACATGACTTGTTTATATTTATGCCATGAACAAATTTAACTATACCTATGCCATGTTTATGCTAGAAGTATTTATGCCATGCTTATGTTTGACATTATGCCATGTTTATGCTAGAAGTATTTATGCCATGCTTATGTTTGACATTATGCCATGTTTATGCTAGAAGTATTTATGCCATGCTTATGTTTGACATTATGCCATGTTTATGCTAGAAGTATTTATGCCATGCTTATGTTTGACATTATGCCATGTTTATGCTAGAAGTATTTATGCCATGCTTACGTTTGACATTATGCCATGTTTATGCTAGAAGTATTTATGCCATGTTTGACATTATGCCATGTTTATGCTAAAAGTATTTATGCCATGCTTATGTTTGACATTATGCCTAAGTAAAAATATAGGTTCATGGGTCAATAATGATATCTCAATTACAAGTTCACATGCTTTGATTCATGTCACCTATGTTACCACTATGCAAGTACACCAGTTTCTATTATGTATTTCCAACGTCATATGCAAGTTCATGCGCTCACCTTCCCCTCTTTGTGTATGTAATCACGCTTTAAGCCTCCCCTTTTCGCATGGCTAAATTGGGCTTTAAAAGGCTAAGCCCAATATATATAAACGGACGTGTAAAACGGGGGAAAATAATGTTGGGTTAAAATTACTAATGAATGAAAACTAAAGTAGAAGGGCCCAAATTCAAGTATGGGTTGGGCCCATGGTTGGTGTAACCTTTACACCATTAACATAATAATGGGCCGCAAATATTTACATATAAGAAATAAAGAAGAATGACAAGATATGTAAATGTAGAAAATACGATGTGTTTAACCCGAGGTTGGATTGAGTTGTGATGTAAACCTGCCCGGAACCGCCCGGCTGTCCAGTAGTCACAACAATACCTATCCAATGTGAGAGGTTAAACATGGAGCCCAGCAAGGACCCGAGGTTAGACTGAGTTGTGGCGTAAGACTGCCCGGAACCAACCGGCAACAGGCAGCCACAACAATACCTGTCTAATGTGAGAGGTCCGGGCCTTAATAAGACAATTAAGGCTGAGTCAGGATTGTTAGGATTAAGTGAACTAAAGACTTAATCAAAATGGAACATGCTAAACTATACGGACTGGTGGGGTTAGGTTAGGAAACACTTAACCAACTTAGCATGTTGGCTAGAGATAGAAAACCTAGTAACGGGGGACCCTTTTCAGCAGTAACCCTAAAAGGTGTATCAGGATACCCTGAAACTAGGCAGGGTGGGGCACGATTACTGGGCTGATTGTAAGAGGTCAAAGCGACGGCGGTGGTGTAGCAGTGTAGGTTCTAACGGAGTGCGGGCGTGCACGCACTCCGGCGCAGAAAAATAAGGCACTGGACACCGGTAGCATACCTTTGCACTCTAAGGTTGTGTCGGGTTGCCACTATGGGACTTGATACACCCCATGGTGGGACCAGCATAGGTAACTACAGACATCGGGGGCCGTAAGACACATGTAACTATGCGAGTAGGAGCCGATCATCATTGAATGGATCACATCACCCTGATTATGGGTGCCAGTTGGAAACTAGTTTATATGGGTTCAGAGATTAACATGGGGTACGATAGTATATTCGACCCTAGGTAACTTAACCAAGTTCATAGTGTTTGCCCACTTCCTGTTTTACTTATCATACCCAGTTCTTTATTCATAGACAAAGTAGTACTAGACTTACTCAGGCTTTATGTCTGACTCTATTTTTCTTTCGTCTTCTTTCTTCCGTTTCCCCCCCCCCCCCCAGGTCCTCAGGGAGGGAACACAGCAGCTTGACCTACCTCAACATCCAGCTTGAAGAAGAGAAATGTATTGCTTGGACTTTCCTGTTTTGAACTATGGCTTTGGACAATCCACTATGGGGCTTTTGCAGTTTATCTACGTTTTATTTATGCTTCTTTAAATAATGTACTCAAGACAGATTATGAAAGTGTTATGTTATATTTTTGGAAAGGATGTTGTTGTAACACGTATTTGACTTTATGAAATAAAAGTTTGTTGTTCTTCCGCTGTTTACAAATATGTGTTCTTATATCTGTCTTGTATATCTGTGACTTGTACTTATAAACCTCCACCAAAATTAGGGCATTCCCTTTGAGAGTGACCCTAACGGAGGTGGGGTGTTTCAATTCCCGTCCAGTCTGCGCTGGGATTTGAATCAAATTTCGAATTCGAATTTGAGCTGTTTTCTGCTCTAAAAATCCTTGAAACTTCGAAGGGTCATATCTCCCTCATACGGACTCTGTTTCTTGAAAACTCAGACTCGTTTCCAAGCAGAATTTCGAGACGAACGCAATGGCACAACTTGTTTCCCCTGATTCTTATTTAAAAATTAATTCTTCCTTGATTTATGATTTTAACATGTTATTAAAATTCGGTTGTTACAATGTTATACTGCGATATTCTGCCACGAAACAGAATGGGTATTATTGATTTTGGCTAACATCTGTGGATGTAGGAAAAGAGGTTGGAGGGATCCAACAGGATTCCTCAAAATATTTTTATTTGTTTGTTTTCACATATATTATCATATATGATGTGTTGATTGATAATTGATTGATTTGATTGTTAAATATCACTAGGGCCAAAATGTTGATATATAAAAATATCGTGAAAAGGATATTTGATATTAAACAGGGGAATCTATTTTAAAAGTAGAATTTGAATTTTGAATGGGCTATAAAAATATTAACCTGTTTTGAGTATAAAACAAGTATTTAAATTTATAAAAGTTGTTTATAGATCAATAAAGTGGGATTTGAAATGAATTTATAAACGTGGTTTATAAATTAATAATGCAGAGAAGTGAAATGAATTTATAAATAGTGTTTATAAATAAAGTGGAAAAATTATAATTTGGATAATTTGAATATTTAAATTCAAATGTGAACTTAAAAAATAGAAATGGGGAAATCGTTTTAAAGAAATAAACGATGGAATTTATTCTGATGTTCAGAATATAAATTGAACTAAAATAAATCCGTAAGGATTTATGATTTCAATTCGATTAAAATCGAATTTATTTAAATAGAAGTTAAATTGAATATGAATATAAATTGGGTGTTAGATATATAAGTTATTATAAATAGAAATTTCCAAAATAAGATTTTAGTTTTAAATTGATTTCGAAATAGACTTGTTTAAATATAAAATAAGGAAATTCATAAAATGGTGTTTATAAATATAATGAATTAATAATCAAGAGATAATTTGAATATTTAAATTCAAATATGAATTTAAAAATAGAATTTGGAATCATTCGAAAGGGAATAACTGTTTTTATTCCGCAATTCAGAATATCAAAGGGATGGAGTTTCAAATAGAAATTTGAAAAGGGAACTTGTTTAAATATACGAAACAAGGAAGTTGAATGTATAAATTTGATGAAATAAATTATCATTTGGATAATTTAAACCATTTAAATTCAAAAGGAATTTAAAAGTAAGTTGGGAAGTGTTTTGAAACAGAATAATTGATTATATTTCATAATTCGGAATATAAGCTGAATTGAAAAGAATACAACGGGTTTATAATTAAAATTCGATTATATCGAATTTTATAAATAATTTATTTATAAAAGGGAATTGGAATTAAATATAGAAGAACGAAGACAAATAAATATATTACCAAGTAAGGAAAAATCGATAATTATAGATAATCGAAAATATTATGTTGAATTGGGAAACTAATTTGATATATATTAAAAATATATCAGAATGGAGTTGAATTTATTACAAACGAAGTTTAAAGTTTATATATATATATATATATATATATATATATATATATATATAATTAATACGAACTAGCCGCAGCGCGGTAGTTTGTAAATTGGCGTCCCGAACTTCAATTGAGTATATATGACTCAATTTAAGTCGGAATTCTTTGAAACAAGAATCATCAGGACCTTTGGAATAATAGTTTTCTAATGGAAGAGAAAAATCTGAATTTCGTCGAATAAATTTTGAGTTATGTCAACATTAATTTTTCAGGAAAACAGCGCCAGAACCATTATAAAACCATAACGGTTTATTTAAATAAATAAAAAGGTTTTAAAGAAATAAAATCCGAATTGCCATTAGAAAAATCCAGACTGGAGATATAAAATAAATATGAACTCAGTGAAGTAAGTGAAATGATTTTTGAGACAAAAATCATATTTTTAGTTATTGAATAAAACTAACTAATTCGAATAATAATTAGTTAATCGAATTTCGATATGAAAGTGGACTTTGAATAAGTAAAGTAGATTTGTGAATTTTTATTCAAAATCGAATATGGAACTTGAGTTGAAATGGAATTAAATTAATTCATAAGCAAGATAAAATGATAATTGAACATGATATGTTCATATATAAAATGGAAAGGGCAAAAAGAGCCAATAAAAAGATTAATTAGCGAGTTGAGTTAAAAATGACCGGATTGAGTTGAAATAAATTAGAAATGGACACATATGTGTGTTTGACAAGTATGGAATGAAGTATGTGAAGTGTATGAAGTTTATAGATTTAGTGCACGACAAAAAGGTACACGTTTAAATTTCATATGAGATTTTATGCGGCGAATCGGCAAGCCACTTGGCTTTTTGATTTTTTTTTTGAATGGAAAGGGCCTAGAGAGGCGAGTTGAGGTTTGAACTATCGACTGGTACAAAGGAGGTTATGGCGAAATTTTCCAAAAATTTAAGGTGTTAGAATATTTTAAGAAGATTTGGTAATTATGAATCGATATATCGATATATATATATATTTATATAGAATTCGATAAGAAAACGAACTTGAAAAGAGAATACTATAAACAAATAGAAAATCTATAATTAAATCTGGTAAAATTAGAAAGAGAAATGTATGCGGGTTTAAAAATGAATAATTGGTTTTATGATGTTGATTATTCGAGGTAAGTGGTCTTGTCCGTTGTGAAGTTAACGATGTTTTCAGTCAAGGTCTGAGAGGTACTTATACCCCAACTTGTTTGATTTTGTTTTTAACAGATAAATAGCAAGATCCAGTCTCGAAGATGAATGTTTGAGTAAGAATTAGTTGAATGCAGTATTTTGGGTTGTCGTAACGATGTTTTACACAACATTAATTTTAACCCAAGGAAGTGAAATTTTAGAAATATGATTATAAATATTTCCTAAGTATAAAAATGAATGGTTGGGAAAGAGATAAGTAACTTGAATATTTTCCAATTATAAATAGAATATATTTTCTACGTATTGAAATTAAAAGGAGGCGATATATGGAAATGTTTTCCAAATAACGAAAAGGGCCAAGATGATTGTCGAAAATATCGTATTATCGAATATCGACAAGGAAATGGAGAAGTGATTTAATTAATGAAATATTAATTAGTGGGCTCGGTGATTGTTTGATGTTATGAATAAATGTTTTCTTCGATAGTTAAATAACCGACTATCGAAGTGTTTGCCAATATCGTTGTCAATATGGAGAGATCAGATGGATTATTATCCGTGAACCACTCCGTATTGGCAGTAACGTTGCGGATCAGATTATATAAAGATAATCGAAGATGGAGTAAAGTGCAAGGACTTTTCTATTAATAGAAATTGTGCCTTCGATTTCGTTATGTCGTAGAATGAAGTGAATGGACGAATGTCTGACAGAGTATTTGATCTATATAAATATATATGGTTGCCGAGAATGTATTCCCTTAGCATAATATCTAGAATATACATGTGCAAATCAATTAATGATTAACGGATCTGACAATGTGGCATTTAAAGTGATTGTGCTATCAATGAGTGGAAAGTAATCATAGCCTTAGGCCTCTACAACCGGGAAATGACAAAAATCGGGCAGGCAACATGGCTATGTGGGTCGCTCCCACTAGGGTGTATAATCACCTATCTAGAGAAATTCCATTTGCTTCTTTAATCTATCGACGCTGTCCCATTCGGGAAACGATTGTTGACCCTAACCGTTGGTGATATACATTCGATACACTCAAGCGAAATGAGTCGTCGGTCATGTGTGGCCGGGTTGCAAGATGTTCTTGTTGAACCCAGTGTATTCCTCATATACTATTGGAAGGTGGTTCCATACCTTGTCATAGTCGGAATCCAATCTCTAATAAGCGCCCTACAGTTTTAAATTTTATATTATATATGGAGCGTGAGATGCAAGCATTCCGCTAGATTCTATTTATTTGATGTAGGCATTATTATAATATCACTAGATTTGATATCAAAAATATTTTGGGTTATCTTAAGGTAAAAGCCATCCATGTTTATGTGTGGATTGGTCTTACGATTATTATTTCTTACAAAAGGATATTGAAAGTTAAACAATTGGTTGGAGTTTACTCAGACCAGTCCCATGACTGACCCAAAGTTTATTTTGTTTGTTTCCCCTAAACTCTTAGGTGCCCAAATTTGTATGGGCAGTCAAGTAGTTGGGATTTTTCAGATTTACTTGGAAGAGCTGGAAGCATGAGACTTCACCTGTTAGCTATAGACTATCATATTTTCATTGTTTACTATGTGGTATCTGGAAATAGGTGTTTATAACTGTTCCAGGAATAACTATTGTGCTCTGATAATGGTGTGTATATACAATTACTAATTTGTATTTTAAAAGTTATGTTATATAATATATTTTATTCGTTCTGCTGTGAGATTTGTCTTCTTTGTTTTCTTCTATTCTAACATTTCTTTCTTTCTATTTCTCATCCTCTAACTTCTTTCTAATAATGATTCGTATTTCTATGCAGTTTGGGTTGGTGTTATTAGTCAACTCAGTGGGCAGATACAAATTGCCTAATTTCTATAAATCAAATATCTACCTCTAGAACAATTTGATGTTTCCAAAACAACCATACCATATAATGAAGATATCAAATTTTAATCTATATATATGGTAAAAAAGATGGCAAAAATTGAATTATATAGTTATTGTTGTAGTTTTTCCAATGAGTGTTAATGAGATAAATTGTATAGTATGTCTTATATATTAGTTGACTGTATAGAGTGCATTTAATTTTCTTAATTTGTAGTTTTCTACACATGGCATACCTTTTTAGTAAATTTCCAAATACATGATGTCATAAAAATAAAAAATTCAACTACTGATAAGTTATATTAACAATTAAATCGGGGAGTTCAAATTAATTATAGTGGAAGAATCAACAATGCGTAATCTAAAATTGGAACTTATAACCAAAATCAAATCTGGGGATTAAATTAATTATATTCCTGGAAATTCAAAATTGTATATTACTCAAATGTCTATGTTCTTATGCAACTATTCAATTTTGTGGAAAGTGTGAAAAATGGAAATAAATTATGTCATAGGTATGTAAGTAAAAATAATTTTTTCTAACCTTTGTAAAAATAAAAATGCATTTCCTTATGGTGCGTAATATAACAAATTCCAGTACCTATAGTGAATAAGGAAAATTTTAACAATCATAAAAGAAAAATGGAAGTGAAACAGCAAGTAACCTAAAAGGAATAAGATATATAATATATGTAAATAATATATACACATCCAACTTGTAACAGAATATTTAGAAAGCGCTATATGGATTGGATTAGTTGTGTAACATACTGAATCATTTTAACATTTTGTTACCAAATAAGAGATTTATATCCCAAATGCAACGAAATAATAGATAATTCACACTAAATTAATTTAGCCAGTTACATAAAAAACAATTTTGGCCACAGAATTAAACCCTTCCTGGTAGAACCACCATTCAATTTAATCATGGTAAGTTGTGGGGGTAATTTATTCCAAATGATGTAATATGAAAATATAAAGTCAATTTATCATATGCTGAAACTTATTAATAAAATTTCAGATATATTTTACTTATACAGTACAATATTTGGTTTAGTTTAAACTTATACCACAATGTTAACCAAGAAGTTAATCATTTTAAAAAAGAACTTTGCATATATGTAAATAATATATAACACTCATTGAACTTTTAAAAGAATGTTTAATTATTACCCATATAAAAACGAACATAGAGAGCTCGAATCTTACTGTTGGGATGCTGCTAGTACACATATTGATCAACATATTAAATCACCTTATTTGATATAAAGTACGAAAACAATAACAATGTAACCCAGATGACTGAAGTTAATCGTCAAAGCAAGGTTTTGAGGGTTGTCTATTACTTGCTTGTATTGCCAATGTTCAAATTCAATAAGCAAGACACCAGTAAAGGATAAATTTAGCTAGGTACTAAAATGGCTTGAAAACACAAGGAACATATATCTATGTCGCTTTATTGACATATCTATATGTTCAATTAGAAAATCATGTGAAACATCCCACCTCCATTAAGGCCACTGACAAAGGGAATGCATTAACTTTGGTGAAGCATTTCAAGTAAAAGACAAAGATAATTTTCAAGACAGACATATAAACAGCGGAAAACTGAAATCATTTCATACATAACTTGGTTCAGTCAAAACATTACAAGCATTGTCTCAAAACCCAACTTCTAAATTATTACAATATAACATCTGTCTTGATTTAAAACTCCAAGTACATAAAGTAGCATAAAAAAGTAGTAAAGCAGCATGAATCCCCAATAAAAGTGTAACCATAGCCATAGCCCAAGAAAAGAGAATCCAAGCAATACATATGCTCTCTTCAATCTGGAAAAGGTCTACACTAAGCTGAAGTATTCCCTCCCTGTGGACCTAGGGGGGAAGGGGGAGAGGAATGGAAGAAAAGAAGGCAAAAGAAAACGGGTCAGACATAAGCCTAGTAAGTCCAGTGACTATTCAGCATGTAAACAGGTAAGAGGATCATGACATGAATAAACTAAACATAGGACAATACCTTGGAAATAAGATAACGTAAGATAAGATAAGATTAACTGAATATACTATCGCACTCATTTCCATTTCTCTGCACCTACTAACGAATGTTTCAACTACCATTTTGTGTTCATAACAAAGTGATCCTTTTTCGATCGGCTTCTACTCGCATGCATGTATTACTTGTGTCATTCGGCCTCGCTTGATTGTAGATACCTGTGTTGGTCCCGCCGAAGGGTGTATCAATTCCTATGGTGGCAACCCGACACAAATTCTAGATGCACGGTGTATACTACTTATGCCCAGTGGCTGCTTTACCCACTTCGGAGTATGTACAAGCCTATACTCCGCCGGAACCTACAATGCTGCACCACCTGCCGCTATTTTGACCGCTTATAATCAACCCAGTAATCGTGCCCCACCGTGCCTAGTTCAGGATACCATGAAACATCTATTATGGTTGCTACTGAAATGGGTCCTCCTTACTAGGGTTTCCTAATAATCAACATGTTATAACGGTTAAGTGTTCTCAAATTAACCTAACCCACCCATCTATTTAACTAACATGTTGTATTAGTTAAGTGTTGCTTTAATTAACTTAACCCTACCATTCTTAGCCTATTTGTTCCTTAGCTTTAATTCATTCATTAAGGCACCAACCTCTCACGTTAATATTGTTGCGGTCGCTGGATGTGCCGGGCGGTTTCGGGCAGTCTTACACCGCAACTCGATCTAACCTAGGGTTTTTGGGCTTAATGCGCTAACCTCTCACATTAGATCTATATTGTTGCAGTTGCTGGATGTGCCAGGCGGTTCCGGGCAGTCTTACACCGCAACTCAATCTAACCTCGGGTTAGGCATGATCATCTTCAGCCAATTTTACATATTTGTCATATGTGTCCATTTTTAGGTCTTTTTATGCCAATATTCCCAATTGTAATCAGTACAAGTTTTATGCCACATTCACATGCTATACCCAAATTTAACTCAATTTAATTATACCCAATTTTCCCACGTTATAATCGCACGTATGACAAGATTCAATCTAAGTTCTAAATGAACTTAAAATCCACAAAAGAAAGTAAAAAGGGAAAAATAGAGAAGGAGCATAAGAATTGACATAAGGAAAAATAGTCATGTAAAGATATACCCAATTCAAGAATCATGTTTCAACAGGCATGTTGTACATTAATAATAAGTGTGGACAAGCAAGGCAATTTACACCATAGGTATAAATATTAGATAAAATTGGACTTAAGAGAATCACTAATTTTGATGTTCAACATGATAAGTCCCAATATATCAATCACAATAATCTCACAGGCATAGGATGTACAACATGATAAGTTCCATCATATCAATCACAACAATATATCTCATAGACATGATAGGTTCCATTATGTCAATCCAACAGTCTCATAGGCATGGTAGGTTTCATTATTTCAGTCACAATAGTCTTATAGGCACGATAGGTGTCATTACATCAGTTACAATAGTCTTATAGTCATAGGCAATTCAGATTTGACAAAATAATAGGTATGAATCAGAATTAGGCATCATTCTAGATTCGATAATTACAGTCATGATTTGTATTAGGTGTTTAAATCTAAATAATAACCGAACTTATAGAAAAAGGACGAATCTTCTATTTTGTGATCTGATTTCTGAATTTGTTAAGATATCCTTTGATGTAGACGTTTGATTCTCTAGTTTGGATTTGGTTTGGAGATTTCTATGATATATTTTATTTGGAGAAGATGGAGGCTATGCTAGCTTAGGGATGGACAGCATGACGGCTTCATAGAATGAGATTGTGAGGTCTAGGGTTGAGGTTTGGGGTGATTATATAGAAGTCTAGGATTAATTCTAGCCTTATATTAGTCTAGGAAAAATCAGAGCCATCAAACCAAAGAGATGTGTCATCTAGCCAACCATAGCACGACACATAAGCCCTAATACCTCAGAAATTAGTCATCGGCCAATCAGAGAAGGCCACATCAGCTCAGGGCCACAAAAATTCGTCACAGGAAGTGGATCTCAAAGGGGTCGACTTCCTACAGGGGGTCGACATCTATGTCGACCCACCCCTGAGCGGGAAATTTCCCGCTCAGCTGATTTGGTCGATTTTCGAATTTTAAATTGTTTTCTGACTTTTAATTTAATTTCTGTTTTTACTTGAAATCTTCTGAACTCCATTACTTCTTCATAAGGAGTCCGATTCACGCAAACTCGTACTCTATCTCAAACAGAATTTCGAGACGAACCCAATGGCATAACCCATTTCCCTTAGTTCTTCTTCTAAAAATTAAGTGTTCTTAGAGTTGTTAATTTTAATATTCACAGAAAATACGGGTGTTAAATTCTCTCCTCCTTAAAGGATTTCGTCCCCGAAATCTCTAAGTTAAGAAGAATGCATCCTAACATCCAACATCCATCTACTCAACCATCAATATCAAGCATCCATTGTCCTTAAAAAGATTTCTAATACTTTCATGATCATATGCACAGTGTGTGTGTGTGTGTGTGTGTATGTCCTTATCTAAAGCATAATCAGGCGGCCTACTAATTCAGTTGACCTCCTTGATGTGAATCATGTCAGTTCCATGAGTCCATTATGTATGCAATTATTCCTAATCATACTTTCTACATGAGTGCACAATCATTCATACAAGTGCAACGTCCATATGTAACACATCAAGTTTCAATCCATATATAAATACATATATGCATATGAATATGAAAGTGACTGAGCCGATCTAGTACCTAATGTGTGTGTGTGTGTATATGCATCCACGCGCAACCACTAGCAACCACATGCAACCACTTGCAGCCATCAATCATAACATGTTTTCAAATACATGTTTACACCCATTGGTTTCTACCTAAGGATTAAGAATAGGACCGAGGAGATATACTTAAGAGATAGATACAAGCATGCATAAACTTGTGGAAAAAGAGACCAAGAATGTACCCTCAAAAAGATAAGGGTTGGTTGCGCGTATCTTGTCTTTAGTCTCCCACTGCGTCTTCTTCAGCGTCACTCCACTGTACTTTAACTAGCTTGACCTCACGATTGCGTAGCTTTTTAACTTCTGTACCCAAGATACGAGTTGGAACTCTTCTCACTGTCGCTTCTCGTTCCACTTCTAATTCCTCTAGTATGTTTGGCTCCACAACTTTCGCCGACTCATGTAACCACTTTCGTAGATAAGAGACATAAAGACATTATGTACTCTAGCCAATCTTTCGGGAAGCTCTACTTTGTAAGCCATCTTCCCAATCCTCTCAATGATAGAAAATGGCCCTACAAATCTTGATGCCAATTTTCCTACGGACCCAAAGCGAACGACATTCTTTAAAGGAGATACTTTAAGAAAAACTCTGTCTCCAACCTCAAACTAAAGGTCGGTCCTTCTTTTATCGGCGTAGGACTTCTGTCTATTTTGTGTGGTCTTCATTCGTATTCGTATCAAGTCCACCTTCTCTGAAGTTTCTCTGATCATGTCAGGCCCAAGTACAAGCTTGTCTGTAGACTCTTACCAACAAGTTGGTGATCAGCACGGTCTTCCATATAAAGCCTCAAAGGGTGCCATGCTTATGGTGGCTTGATAGTTATTGTTGTAGGCGAGTTCCACCAAAGGAAGGTGATCCTCCCATGTTCCCCCAAAATCAAGATGCATGACCTCAAGAGATCTTTTAATACTCTGTTCACCCTTTCCGTCTGACCATCGGTTTGAGGGTGATAGGCAGTGCTTAAGCATAGCTGTGTGCCTACAGCCTCTTGCAAACTCTTCCAAAACCCGTTCATAAAGATAGGGTCTCGATCACTTACTATGATAGAGGGTATTCCATGCAGTCGAACTACCTCTTTATGATTAATGGATGCTAACGACGAGGCAGTACTTCTACTCTTAAGAGGTATAAAGTGAGCGCTTTTAGTGAGCCTGCACACTATAACCCAAATACTGGTATTGCCCCTTCTTGACCTAGGCAACCCATCAACAAAGTCCATCGAAATATCATCCCATTTCCACTGTGGGACCTCTAGAGGATGAAGCAGACCACCAGGCTTCTTCTGTTCTGCCTTGACTTGTTGGAATATCAAGAATTTAGAGACAAACTCAGTTACATCCTTCTTCATTCCATTCCAGAAGAAAACCCTTTTTATGTCTTTATACATCTTGGCCCCACCTGGGTGTATGGTCAACTTAGAATGGTGTGCTTCTTCGAGAACAGTTTTCACTAAATCCCATACTTGTAGGACGCATAGTCTTCCATCCCGTCTCAACCAACCCTTGTCATCGATGGAGTATCTATTGAGTTTACTAGAAGTCTCACCTCTAATCAGCTTATCCATCACATCAACTAGCTGAGGGTCTTCACATTGTATGAATCCTATTGAGTCCAAAAGAGCAGGTCGCACCTCTAGCGATGCTAACAAACCAGGTACAAATTCAAAGGAGAATCTAAAGTCAAAGTTTGCTATATACTCAAAGCTTTTCCTTTCTACAAAGAGAGGACTTAAGGACATCTTTTTCCTACTTAAGGCATTTTCTACCACATTGCCCTTGTCAGGGGTATATGAAATCTCAAAATCATATGAGGCAAGAAATTCCATCTACCTTTGTTGTCTTAAGTTAAGATCTTTCTTTGAGAAAAGGTACTTTAATGATTTATGGTCAGTAAACAATTCAAATCTTTCTCCTAGTAGGTAAGGATGCCATGACTTAAGAGCGAAAACCATAGCAGCTAGTTCTAGATCATGAGTTGGGTAGTTTTTCTCATGTACCTTCAACTTCCTTCCTCCATAACAAACTACTCTTCCCTCTTGCATCAAGACAACGCCCAATCCTGTACTACATGCGTTTGTGTACACTGCAAACATCTTTCTCCCATCAGACAATGTCAGAACCGAGGCTGTTGTTAGAGCCCTTTTCAATCGTTGGAAAGCAACATCACAATCCAAATCCCGTGCAAAAGTTAGGTTCTTCCTTGTCAACTTAGTAAATGGGAATGAGATCTTTGAAAAGTCCCTAATGAACCTTCTGTAAAAGCCTGCTAGCTCGAGAAAACTCCGTACTTCGGTTGCATTCCGTGGAATCTTCCAATCTTGCACCGCAACTACTTTTGCGGGATCCACAGCTATTCCCTCTTTGGACACCACATGTCCAAGAAATCTTACTTCTTCTCTCCAAAAATGGCATTTGGAGAATTTTGCTTTAAGTTGATATGCACGAAGATTATCCATGACTTCCCTTAACTACAAAGCATGTTCTTCCTCACTTTTTGAGAAAATCAAAATGTCGCCCATGGAGACCACTAAAAATTTATTAATGAACTCTCTGAACACCCTACTCATCAAGTCTACGAAGTACATGGCTGCGTTTGTCAAGACGAAAGGCATGACAAGCCATTCGAAAAAACCATCCGTGGTCCTAAACGCGGTCTTATCTATGCCGTCTTCAGCCACTCTTAGCTGATGAAATACGGTGGCCAGATCTAGTTGGGGGAAAACTGAGGCACCTACGAGCTGGTCGAACAAGTCGTCTGTTCTAGGAAGTACGTGCCTATTCTTTTTGGTCAGCTTGTTTAGCTCCCTATAGTCAACACACAGGCGAAGCGAACCATCCGCTTTGGTTGCAAACACCAGTGGAGCACCCCATTAAGAAATACTTCGCCTTATGAACCCCTTTCCAAGCAACTCTTTAACTTTCTTGCTGAGCTCTTTCCTTTCTCTTGGAGCCACGTTTCTAATGGGTAAAGCAACAAGTTTTGCATTATCAACAAGGTATATGCAGAAGTCTATCTCTCGCTTCGGAGGAAAGCCTTTCACCTCTTCAAAGACATCCGAGTATTCATGGAGTACTCTAATAGATTGCACGTTTTCGACAGACGCATCAAGAGATTCTAGATAGCTAACCATAACAGAATTCATGGGATTACAAGAGATTTCAAGAGTGTTACCGTGGCGAGTCATAAGTCTAACCACTCTCTTTTCACAATCAAGGATGGCACCATTACTGGATAACCAATCCATGCCTAAAGTCAACCCATAGCCCCTGAAGCCCAAAACATAAGCATTACACCTAAACCCAATACTTATTATAGAAATTTCCAAATCCAAAAAAATCGTTGACAAATAAGCCGAGCCACCAATTGGATTTGAAACAACCATGGGATCCTCTACTATACCAGTATCTAGGTGCAGAGATTCAAATAAAGCGGTATAAAAGAGTGCGATATGCCAGAATCAAAAAGAGTATGAACTGGATGATCAGAAAGATAAAGTAAACTGTTAACAAAAAAATTTCTACCTCTTTCTCATGGAGGTACAATAAGAGTGTGAACCTTCCCTCCAGAAGTAGATCCAGTCCTCTTCTCTTGCCCTTGCCTTTTTGGGCAATCCTTCGCCACATTCCTGTCTTACCGCATTGAAAGAAACCACCCATCTTCCTCTTCTTCTTCCTGCAGTCTTTAATTAGATGTTGAGGTATGCCACAAAATTTGCACTTCCTCTTGTCACGGGGTTTGTTATTCTTCCCGCCTTTTTTTAAATCCGTCTTCTTATTCTGCGATCCCTCCACCTTCTTATATAGAGGTTCTTCTACCTCTACCTCTTTCTTACCATCCTTGTCTTCCTCCTGTAACTGTGCCATGTCCACCAGTCTCTCAAAAGCCGCACCCATAGGTATATGGGACATAGCTAGGCTGTGTAGTGGCTCATTTAACTCTTTAACGAAACGGAGAGCCTTTTTATGTGGAGTGTTTACTAACTCCAGTCTGAATCTAGCCAGTTGGTTGAATTGGTTGACGTATTCCTTAACCAATAGGATTCCCTGTTTGAGTGCTAGGAACTTCTCCATCTGTAGGCTTGGTTTAGCTTGTAAGAGGAACTTCATTTCAAACTTCATTTCAAGCTTGGGAAGGAGGAACGTCTGCTAGGCCTGCGTTATTAGCCCTAGCCTCCAGATACCTTCTGAACCAGCCAGGTATCGGTACGCCCTCGGGAAGATTAATATCCCCAGACATGCTGAAATGAAAAGAAAAGGTTCAAAACAAAGGATAAAAAGATAGTGCATATGGCTTTGGGGATTATGCCTTTAAAATAAAACAACACTTTTCTTGAAAACGCTTATCTAAACTTCTTTTTGAAAAATGTTTTTTCAAAAACTTTTATCTGATCTGGTAAATCATTGCTCTGATACCAAGTGAAACACCCCACCTATGTAAAGGTCACTCACAAAGGAAATGCATTAACTTTGGTGACGCATTTTAGGTAAAAGACACAGATAATTTACAAGACAGAGATATAAATAGCGGAAAACTGAAATCATTTCATAAATAACGTGGTTCAGTCAAAATATTACAAGCATTGTCTCAAAACCCAACTTCTAAATTATTACAATAAAACATCTGTCTTGATTTAAAACTCCAAGTACATAAAGACACATAAAACAACAGTAAAGCAGCATGAATCCCCAATAAAAGTGTAACCACAGCCATAGCCCAAGAAAAGAGAATCCAAGAAATACATCTACTCTCTTCAAGCTGGAAAAGGTCTGCACTAAGCTGAAGTATTCCCTTCCTGCGGACCTGGGGGAGGAGGGAAGGGAAAGGAAGAAAAGAAGGCGAAAGAAAATAGGTCAGACATAAGCCTGGTAATTCTAGTGACTATTCAACATGTAAACAGTTAAGAGGATCATGACATGAATAAACTGAACATAGGACAATACCATGAAATAAGATAATGTAAGATAAGAAAAGATAAACTGAATATACTATCGCACTCATTTCCATTTCTCTGCACCTACTAACGAATGTTTCAACTACCATCATGTGTTCATAACAAAGTGATCCCTTTTTCGATCGCCTTCTACTCGAATGCATTTATTACTTTTGTAATTCGGCCCCGCTTGATTGTAGATACCTGTGTTGGTCCCACCGTAGGGTGTATCAATTCCTATGGTGGTAACCCGAAACAAATTCTAGATGCACAGTTATACTACTGATGCCCAGTGCCTTATCCACTCCGTAGTACGTGCACGCCCATACTCCGCTGAAACCTACACTTCTGCACCACCTACCGCTCTTTTGACCGCTTATAATCAGCCCAGTAATCGCGCCCCACCATGCCTAGTTCAAGGTACCGTGATACGTTTATGTGGGTTACTACTGAAATGGGTCCCCGTTACTAGGGTTTCCTAATCAACATGTTATAACGGTTAAGTGTTCTCAAATTAACCTAACCCACCCATCTGTTTAACTAACACGTTGTATTGTTTATGTGTTGCCTTGATTAACTTAACCCTACCATTCTTAGCCTGTCTGTTCCATAGCTTTAATTCATTCATTAAAGCACCAACCTCTCACATTAGATCTATATTGTTGCGGTCGCTGGATGTGCCGGGTGGTTCCGGGCAGTCTTACACTGCAACTCAATCTAACCTCGGGTTTTTGGGCTTAATGCCCTAACCTCTCACACTAGATCTTTATTGTTGCGGTCGCTGGATGTGCCGAGCGGTTCTGGGCAGTCTTACACCACAACTCAATCTAACCTCGGGTTAGGTATGTTCATCTTTAGCCAATTTTACATATTTTTCATATGTGTCCATGTTTAGGTCTTTTTATGCCAATATTCCTAATTGTAGTCAGTACAAGTTTTATGCCACATCCACATGCTATGCCCTAATTTTACTCAATTTAATTATACCCGATTTTCCCATATTATAACTGCACGTACGACGAGATTCAATCTAAGTTCCGAATGAACTTAGTATCCACAAAAGAAAGTAAAAAGAGAAAATAGAGAAGGAGCATAAGAATTGACATAATGAAAAATAGGCATATAAAGATATACCCAATTCAAGAATCATGTTTCAACAGGCATGTTGTACATTAATAATAAGTGTGGACAAGCTAGGCAATTTACACCATAGGTACAAATATTAGATAAAATTGGACTTAAGAGAATCACTAATTTTGATGTTCAACATGATAAGTCCCATTATATGAATCACAATAATCTCATAGGCTTAGGATGTACAACATGATAAGTTCCATCATATCAATCACAACAATCTCACAGGCATGATAGGTTCCATTATGTCAATCCAACAGTCTCATAGGCATGATAGGTTTCATTATGTCAGTCACAACAGTCTCATAGGCACGATAGGTGTCATTAAATCAGTCACAATAGTCTTATAGACATAGGCAATTCAGATTTGACAAAAGAATAGGCATGAATAAGAATTAGTCATCATTCTAGATTCGATTATTAGAGTCATTATTTCTATTAGGTGTTTAAATCTAAATAATAACTGAACTTGTAGAAAAAGGACAGATCTTGTATTCTGGGATCTGATTTCTGAATTTGTTAAGCTATCCTTTGATGTTGACGTTTGTTTCTCTAGTTTGGATTTTGTTTGGAGCATTCTAACTTGATTTTTAATTTGGAGAAGATGGAGGCTATGCTAGCTTAGGGATGGACAACACGACAGCTTCATAGAATAAGATAGTGAGGTCTAGGGTTGAGGTTTGGGGTGATTATGTAGAAGTCTAGGATTAATTCTAGCGTTTAGATTAGTGTAGGAAAAATCAGAGCCATCAAACCAAAGAGATGTGTCATCCAGCCAATCATAGCATGACACATAACCCTTAATACCTCAGAAATTAGTCATTGGCCAACAGAGAAGGCCACATCAGCTCAAGGATACAAAAATTCGTTATAGGAAGTGGATATCAAAGAGGTCGACTCCCAACGGGGGGGTCGACACCTATGTCGACTCCCCTTGGGGGGGGGGGGGGGTCGACACCCCTGAGTGGGAAATTTCCCGCTCAGCTATTTTAGTCGATTTTCGAATTTTAAACTGTTTTCTGACTTTTAATTTAATTTCTGTTTTTACTTGAAATCTTCTAAACTCCGTAACTTCTTCATATGAAGTCCGATTCACGCAAAATCGGACTGTATCTCAAGCAGAATTCCGAGATGAACACAATGGTGTAACCCGTTTCCATTAATTCTTCTTCTAAAAATTAAGAGTTCTAAGATTTGTTAATTTTAATATTCATAGAAAATACGGGGTGTTACATCATGTGTTATAGTATATCTTGTGTTAACACCTATGCAAGCCTCTCTTATCTATGATCAGAAAAACTTCATTATTCCCTTAAATAATTGCACAATGTAAACCACATATAGTATTACCATTAAATTTTGGAGTATTCTATCATACCTACTCCGATTAAAAAGAAATCTGTCTATATTGAAAATAAAGGGTAAAAATAAAACTATTGGGTAAATAGTACAAATTTACCTTTTGAGATCAGATTCTCTATTCGTCTTTGTGAAAGAAAATTGATTAGCTCAACAGTTGTTGTCTTTGCCTCTTCTTTGGAAATCTATAGCTAATCAAGCCTAATTCTTCCTCTTACTTCCCGTTGAACCTAAAAAAAAGATATTTCAATTAAATACTCATAAATATACCTACCCAATGAGAAATCTTAGTGAAATAAAATACCCCCAACATCTAACCCCAATTTGAATGTAGCTTAACGATGCAATCGACTTTACATCTACATCTGAAAGACTCATAAGAACACTCAATTGGGATGTCTCAAAAATAAAAACCTCAACTACAAATAAATTATATTAAAAATTAAATTAGGGAGTTCAAATTAATTATAGCGGAAGAAATCAACAATGCGTAATCTAAAATTGGAACTTATAACCAAAATCAAATCTAGGATTATATTAATTATATTCCTGGTAATTCAAAATTGTAAATTATTCAAATGTCCACATTCTTGTGCAACTATTCCAATTTGTGGAAAATGTGAAACACGAAAAAAAATTATGTCACATGTATAGAAGTAAAATTTATTTTTTTCCTTTATAAAAATAAAAATGCATTTCCTCATGGTGCGTTATATAACAAGTTCCTGTAACTATAGTGAATAAGGAAAATTTTAACAATCATAGAAGAAAAAGGGAAGTGAAACAACAAGTACGCTAAAAGGAATACGATAAATAATATATACACACATCGAACTCGTAACAAAATATTTAGAAAGTGCTATATGGATTGGATTAGCTATGTAACATACTAAATCAGTTTAACATGTCTACTTTGTAACCAAATAAGAGATTTATATCCCAAATGCAATGAGATAATTGATAATTCACACTAAATTAATTCATCCAGTTACATGAAAAACAATTTTGGCCATAGAACTAAACCCTTCCTGGTAGAACCACCATTCAGTTTAATCATGGTAACTTGCGGGGTAATTTCTTCCAAATGATGTAATATGAAAATATAAAGTCAATTTATCATATGCTGAAACTTATCAACAAAAATTCAGATATATTTTACTTATACAGTACAATATTTGGTTTAGTTTAAACTTAGACCACAATGTTAACCAAGAAGTTAATCATTTTAAAAAAGCACTTTGCATATATGTAAATAATATATAACACTCATCCAACTTTTAACAGAATGATTGATTATTACCAATATAAAAACGAATATAGAGAGCTCGAATCTTACAGTTGGGATGCTGCTAGTACACATATCAATCAACATATTAAATCACCTTACTTGATATAAAGTACAAAAACAAAAACAATATAACCCAGATGACCAAAGTTAATCATCTAATTTTACTGAATATCTAACTAATTGAGTAGATATTGTGAAGAATGTTCAAGGAAGGTTTTGAGGTTTGTCTACAACTTGCTTGTAATGCCAATGTTCAAATTCAATCAACAAGACATCAGTGAAGGATCAATTCAGCTAGGTACTGAAAAGGCATAAAAACACAAGGAATATATATTTATGCTGCTTTATTTACATGTCTATATGTTCAATTAGAAAATCATGTGTTACAATATATCTTGTTTAACACATATGCAAACCTCTCTTACCTATGATAAGAAAAACTTCATTATTCCCTTAAATAATTGCAAAATGTGAACCACAAATAATATTCCCATTAAATTTTGGAGTATTCTATCATACCTACTCCGATTAGAAAGAAAGCTGTCTATGCTGAAAATGAAGGGTAAAAGTAAAACTATTGGATAAATAGTACAAATTTACAATTTGAGATCAGATTCTCTAATCGTCATTATGAAAGAAAATTGATTAGCTCAACAGCTGTAGTTTTTGCCTCTTCTTTGGAAATTTATAGCTAATCTAGCCTAATTCTTCTTCCTACTTCCCGTTGAACCTTAACACTCATAAATATGCCTATCCAATTAAAAAACTAATAGTGAAATAAGAGACACCCAAAATTTAACCCTAATTTGAATGTAGCTTAATGATGCAATCAACTTTATATCTACATCTTAAAGACTCATAAGAATTCTCAATTGGGATGTTAGCCGAAGCCAGCAAAACAAATAACCCAAGATTTGAAAAAATCGGATTAACTTGAAGCTTTATAACCCAAAAAAGAAGATAATTAACACTTACAATATTCAAATCCGTAAACTATCCAACAGATATTATGCTTGATATTTGGAGCTAGCAACTGACTGGATACAACCGTTCGAGCGGGAGATTTAACCCACCATCAAAATACATGGTAAAGTTGCTGCTTTTGGGATCAAAGTCGTAGCTAGTGGCACTAACGGAGGAGAACTGTCGGGAAGTGGTATGCATAGGATGTCATACCGCGATTGTCGTTAGCCTGCCTCTAAGTAACTGCATTAATTCTATAATCTAGAGTTATAAATATGAAATCTTTGTTGATGAAAGAGGCAAGCGGGTCGACGGGTAGGAATTTGAACAACAATTACGATGCCAAAAATGATGCAGAGATGAGGTTGGGTTTAACAATAGGCGTCAGAGGATAACTGAACATCAATGAATGGGAAAAGGCATAAGTTTGAAGTAAAATATTTTAGGGAACAAAAGTTGAGGGTAGAATAGAAAACGTGAACGTAAAGAAAAAAGATGCGGTGATGGTTGAGTTTCAAATTAGCTGAGAGAGCGTGAGAGCAGTTCATTGTGGAAAATAAATTAGTTAATACATGATTGATTTAAGTTTAAATTAATTATGGAAAATAAATTCGTCATGCCCAACCGAATAATAAAGATTCACTCATATGATAATTTATCCAACCATATATACCACTTTAACATTGAAGCCCACGAAGAAGAGGAAATTAAAAAAAAATCAATTATATATACTGAAGAACAATAGTCAAGTAAAGCGTTAATTGAGATATTTATGCAACAAAATTAGAAAACTCGTCAAACTAAAAAATTGAAAAATAAAACCTAATGTTGAAAAAAAAAAACAATTTTGATGGAGATAATACTTATCTTAGAAATAAAGGAGAAAGACTATCTTCACCAATGTAGGATGGAATAGAAGACATATAGATTTTGCATGTGAAAAGTTGAGATTTCAATACATAGAACAAAGATTTAGTCTTAAATTCATTTGAATTTTGTTTTGCTTTTTATTTAAAAGCAAAAGAATTTGAGATTTTGGAAGCATAAAAGATAGTTGTGTACAAAGAATATGTAATTAGTGCCATGGAAGTAAGGATAGAAGAAATTAAATTTTTTTGAGTAGTAAATTTGAGAGAAAGCGTAGTAACAAATTAATCCAAGTAATTGAAAGAAAGCGTGACTGAGACGACCCAAACTTCCCCATTACGGGAAAGCCCGGATTGCTTTGAGAACATAACGTATTAGAACAAAAACATGAGAACATTTCATTGTTATTACAACAATTTACATCAGAGTACAAGAATATTCTTGATTATGAATAAATATTACACATTGGAAATACAATATCAGAGATTAAGAATTTATATAGCAGTGGAAAATAATACTTAAGTACAATGCATAGCGGGAAATAACAATTGACACAACTGAAAGAAATACAAGGATACAAAGCTTTTTAAATATAGCTACTGCTGTAATCCAGGATCCTAGGAAAAGAAATATCTGTGAAAACCAAAACTACTAGCTGCTCGTGTGGAGAATAAGGGCACCTAGAATTTGGGTTAAAATAATAAACTCCGAGTCAGTCATGGGACTGGTGTGAGAAATAAAACAGTTATTAAATCTTCACTTTAAAAGTTAGGAAATCATGGGACGATACCGTATGACATGAAACGCGTTTACTCTACATGAATCTCAGTTCAAAATAAAACAACACTTTGCTTCTTGAAAAATGAAGCTATTATAAGACTCAGGTCCCATCACATAATGCAATGCAACCCGGAGGATAGAGTTTTCCCTTGTAATAGCCAAACATGCTTGGTATGTTTAAAAAAAAAACCATTTTTGATATTTCTATAAGTGTATAGTGTAAAAATCAACTTCAGATATAAATGTATCAATCATAGAAGGCGTGAGCACCCCATCCCACTATGTCGCCATATAGGTTTACAACTAAAATCGAAAAGTCACGTATTGGAAATTGGATTCCGTCTATGAGTCGAGGCAAGGGATTGTCCTCACCGGTTCGAGACGCTCTAGCTTGTGCCACAGGACTCAACTACAACTGCACCTGATCTTTAGGGCCGGTCCACACTAACTTTAGTGGATTAGTTATTCCTGAACACACATTTCCCTACCCTATGGGGCATAAACTCTGCTCAGTATGTCGATCATATCAAGAGCTAATAGGGACTCAAACCCAAGGCGCCTCGCAATCCATCATCCATATAAGTAAAAATGTCTGGGCTCCATACGATGAAACCACTCGTAGCTAGAAAGAAACGTCGTGCTCTCCCTGCAGTCACTATCCTTTTTTTGACTCATACTGTGTGTGATTCTCACGAATTAACGCTATACACAAAGCTATGCTATTTAAAGCCTTGCTTTGATCATCAACCACAAGACTCTACTTTTCAACAAAAGCCTTAATCATTGCATCTTAGCATGCCACATTGACAATCCACGCTATACGACTGATGTCTATCGATATATAAACCTCTAAGCATGTACGACTCATAGAAGGGTGTTAAGAAAGAGAATAAATTCTCTACCACTAAACAGATATATATTTAATAGAAATCAATAAACACAGAATGAAATCTGACGTCAGACGCACATCCATTTACAAGCCCGTCCTGGGTCTGAACGAAACCGGAGGCACCTTATTCCTCGTCCCATATGTCCAATACAGGAGAGAGGTCCTCGCATATCCGGTCGATCTCCAAGTACATCTGGACGATCACCACTTATTACCTTGTCTTGTGTGTACAGCCCAATCAAGACATCAGTAATCATCCAAACGTTGTGATGATCTCCGGTCTTGAACCACCGTCTTCATCATCGACTTTTAGTCATCGTTTTCATTATTCAGAATGGTTTAAACTCAGTCTTTCCGAGTAACTCGCGTATTTCATAATCAATAATCAAGTGCTATAAAAACACATCATACACCTCATTCCAATCTAGATTATTCTTATATTCAAATTAATTTTATCAATGATAAAATCCTTTAAATTTATTCTTTTACCTTTCTTTTGATATCAATTCAAAAGATTTGATTTTATCCTTTATCAATTCTAAACCAAATTAAGGTTTATCAACTAGTCGGGATTAGCGAGCTTTGCCGAAGTAATCATTTATATAAATTAACCCGATCCCAAATTATCCATCCCATGGAGCAAAACTAGTAGTACTCCATATCTTACACCCATGGTATTATCGGTAAAATTAATTATCATTTCCCATTCAAATCTAATTAAAGATTTAACTATCGCTTGGAGTAAAACCGGTGGTACTCCATTCTTGATTATGTCTCTTGTTTGATAAATTTAATTATCTCATTCACTTTCCAATCTAATTACAGATTCATTAAAACTCCATCTTGGTTTTAATCTCTAAAATCATTACTTTACGATCATTTAACTTTGGGAAAATTAATCTTGTCTTTAACTGGGTTAAAGAACCAATGTCATTTAAAACACAGTTCACGATAAACCCAAATCACCTTCCGTTAACCGTGGAATCTTCACGGTAAATAGATCAATATATAATCGATATAAATTTCCGTATCATACTAATAATATAAATGGAATAACAACATAGCCTTTTAAATTCCATATATAGTACAGGTCTTCCTTCAAAGAAGCTCATCTCGATTATTACCAAATGGAATTCCGTTCAATTCCAATTTAATATATTAAATTGGAAAACTTTACTTTGGAAAATTTCTTTTAAATCTTAATAAAAAGATTTATAAATTCCAAATCATATCTTTATTATTAATTGGGTGAAAAACAAGTGTTATTTAAAACACCGTTCCCTAAAAAACCCAAAAATCCAATCTTACTTCAGTTCCAATTAAATATTAATTAATACGGAAAACTTCTCTAAGTCTTAATTAAAAGATTTATTGTTTTCTCAATGGGGCTTAAGAACAGTGTTAATAAAGACACCATTCATGACAAACCCAAAATCCCACTTGATATTAAATACAAGGCTCTAAATAGAAATTATATCGGCTTATATTCAATATCAAGTTCTGAAATCAATAAATATCTTATTGGGAATAACGATATATATCTTCGAAATTCCTCAACAATATCCATATAATTACGTAATCCATTATCGAAATATTCTGAAGATTATCTCCATTCAAATCTATTCCAATTTATTCATAGGAAAATTTTGGTTATTTTAAACCCATTTTTCAATCCAATTTATTAATTTAATAACTCTTGGATTTTTATTCTAGTTAATAATTAGTTCATTTCGATAAAAAAATATTTTTGTCTTTTCGAACTTGGAATTTTTCATCCAAAATCTTTCCAAATCATTTATTATGATTTTACATAATTTTTCCATATTTTTAATTATTTTTATAAGGCCCTTGCAGTCGGTTTCCAATAATGGTCACATAACTGCATCCATATCGACCTTTTCTGACATTGATTTAGACATATCTCAAAATCTAACCGTTAGATTTCAAATCTCTTATATTCATTGGAAAGCCCTTTTCGATATGAACCCAACAGTTCCAGCTTTAGGAGAATCCGACAGTCGGATCTCCCGCCAAATCAATTTGAAGTTAATAGCCGAAATTTGCGAATGGTCGCTGCGCATCGCGTTCTATTCAAACCATTTATAAATATATATATATATATATATATATATATATATATATACACATATATATAATATATATTTCGTCGATTTCTATTAAAACGTATTTTATAAATTGTTTATAAATTAGTTTTAAAATGATTTCAACTTGTTTTCAATTTTAAATCAAAATTGAATATTCTATATCATTATAATATTAAAATGATAATATTTTCAAAATATCATATTTTGAAATCAATTCTCTTTGATATTCATTATAAAATGAATAAAATCGATCAATAAACCCGTTTGGGTTAAAATGGCGAATATCTACTTGCTCGGCTTCATATATTCCAATATTTTCGTGTCCATCCAAAATCGGACATCAAAATCGTGTTTTCATTTTTCACTTAATATTATTTTGAAATAGTCGTTATTTTAAAATATTCCTTATTTTTTGAATCGGAACGCGAGTCAATCAATTACCATATAATTTCAGTTATATGGATATCATACATCAAATGTATTCAACAATATTGATAAATAATCATTCAACATTCAAACATCATAAAGGGTGCAATTTACAACTGTATAAGCGTAAAAATAAATAAATAATGCATATAATAGGTTGTCAACCCATCGATAGACATACCACTAATTATTGGGATCAGTGTATGTCAAATATCATCCCAATACCCATGTGGGATTTTCAAACAACACCAGTCTATTTTGAATGAATCATTGTTTAATAAATTTAACCAATTCCAATTCAGTTTGAATTATTTTTCCAATTAACCAATTTTCACTATTTAAATTATAAATAAATATTTATAATTTAATTTCAACTACCACATCAATGTTAACATTATTTTTAATACGTTAAACATTTCAACAACTAAATCAACACACAATACATTCCACTAGATTGTTCATGGTCTGTGGACGAGGGAGGTGAGCTAACAGGCACCGTATACAATTAATAATGATTAAAACCGATAAAAATCTACACTTGGAATTTTATATGTTTTTATACATGAATACAACAACATGATAGAATATAATTTAGTGAGGAGGAGTTCTCCCGTTGGTTTCCACTCCGTCATTCTTTAACTGATGATTTTTATTTTTAAAACTAAATTAAACAAGCTTTTAATTTAGCCCCAAAAATAAACTAGCTCCAAATCAGTCCTAGTTAATTCCAAGTCGTAGTGTTCGTCGAGAGGATTCCAATGCAATTTGAATCGTCGAATTCCGAACTCATAAGAAGAAGATATGTTAGATTATATATTAATTGCATTTAATAAACTAGTTTTGTTCTACTAAAAAGTTGTCGTTAACCATTTTAACCCTCTTCTTCCTAGAACTGTGAAACCATCAATGAAACCCCACACCCATTTCTAGGGTTTAGAACTGCACCGTCCTCGAGCCCTTCACCGAGGATCGGCCGACGCCATGTCAATGGCCTCCGCCTCATCCGTCGTTGCTGAGAAGAACAATCAACTCGAGCGCCTCAGGCTCCCCCAATTTTTACTCCAACACCTGCACCTTAAATGGGAATTCCGACCAACCCACATACCAAAATCCGTTCAGGACTGTTCACCTTGTAGATCTCGAGACGCTATGGAGTTTTCACGTTAAACAATCTCGAAAATACTAAGCGGATTGTTTATATTTGGTGGACGAAAGTTTGAACGATTTCGATTGTTCTTTTCTAGTTGCGGCTGAGAATGGGGTTTGACCACCGGGAGAGAGAATAGTAGGGTTTGACTAGGTGGGGTATATATACTACTAATTATTATTTAATTCAATAATTAATTGTTTAACTCCACAAACTCCAAACGAATCCCAATGACTACCGCCCTAGCTAAATACCCCTATTCCGGACATAATGGAATATGTTTTGTAAGCCAATTCGACATTTTCGATCACTTTTCATCAAAATTAAAATATTATTTAATATAACAGTTAGTATTGAATTTTAACGTACATTTTAATTTACCGGAGCCACATACTGACTCCAAAAATTATGGAAAACAAAATATAGCTATGTTTTGATGATACGGTCCTAATAAAACTAATTTCGTCGAATTTGGAGGCTGTTTGAAAAATGGCCATTTTTCCAGTCGATTAAATTCAAACTGAAATCGCCAAACACGTTTAAATTTACCACGCTCACATTAAATTATGAAATTTGAAACCAAACAATAATTTGACATTCCGGATCCAATAAAGGTGGTTTCATCGAAAATGGAGTTCGTTTGCAAAATGGATATGCTATATATTATATTAAAAAATATATAAATTCCATAGCGACTATATTAAATTTTAAACTGGACAACTTTCAATTTATATTACGAAATCTGATTTTTTTTCACATCCGTTAGAAAGATATGAATAAACTAATTCAAATATTTCTGGTTTAACTGAAATCCAATTTAATTTGAATCCTATACATTCATTTGAAATTTAAAATCGAATTTTCAAACAACCGCGCCATTTCAGGCTTGTTTTATAATAAAAAGAATTTATATGTTCTAACTTCGATTTGAATAAATTCTAAATCGTTGTTATATAAAATAAATCATTTTAAATCTTCAAAATCCATTAAAATAGCTAAAATAAAATTTTTAAATTGGTTCAGAAATTCCGGGTTGTTACAATCTCCCCTACTTAAAATCTTTTCGTCCTCGAAAAGGAACGGAGCTGAAAGTTGTTTAACTAACCAACTCAGCTTTCATTCTTCAACTTTTCAGTTTCTAAAATTTTTCTAATTTCTCAAAAATATGGCTAACACCCTAAAATTTTGAAAAAAATCTCCATAACCTCCTTTATACAGCCCTGTCGATAAAATAACAACTTGCTTCACAGGGACCTCATCAATCCAAAAGAAAAAGAAAAGGCCAAGCGGCCTTCCAATCGGCTCATAAAATCATCAAAACCCAAGAAATATAGTAAACATGTACCTATTTGTTGGGCATACAATTTTATTCCTCTTCTTAGCTTCCATGCTATAACCTGTTCATTATATACACATGTAAATATATGCAATTTCAACCAATTTTCAATTTAATTCAATATTTGATTCGATTTGGCCAATTTTTACCTCTCATTTTCACATTGGTTCCATCATTCCAATAATTTAATTAGTTAACTAATAGTCACACAACACAATCTGCAATCAATTAGTTGATTAGCTTTTCAAACATATATTTTCTATATATACTCAAAATCATATTTTAATGTTAAATCACAAACAATAATCCTATCTAAGTTTTGGTTCTCACACCTGTCGATTGGAAATATATAGATATCCCACTTTTGAAACACAAACATAAATACTGATGATAATGCATTAATCACCAGGATCATATCCGGGCGACTAGAATGCAATTCTATATCTACCCAATATATTTGAGGCTTCGAATATACGTTTGTGAGGTGTATATGCAAAATCTTCTTATACCCGATAGTCTAAATAAAATATAAAATAAAATATTTAAATACGTATATTAAGAAATAATTTTCAAAACTAAATTCATTTTTTAAATAATACTCTTCCAACTCATTCTAGGATGCTACTGATCCTTTCTCTAATGAATTATTCTTAGAGGATATTACTAATCCTATCTCTGATGAATTCTTTTGTTTGGTTTTACTGTGTCTTGTTCTCCGAGCTTTGTAAACTAAAGCTCTAATACCAACTGAGATGACCCAAGCTTCCTCGTTGTGGGAAAGCTCGGATTGCTTTGAGAACACAACGCATCAAAACACAAACATGAGAACATTTCATTGTTATTATAACAATTTACATCTGAGTACAAGAATATTAAAGAGTATGAATAAATATTATACATTGGAAATAAAACATCAGAGATTAATAATTTATATAGCAGCGGAAAATAATACATAAGTACAATGCATAGCGGGAAATAACAACTAACACAACTGAAAGAAATACACGGATACAAAGCTTTTCGAATATAGCTCCACCCGTAATCCAGGATCCAGGGAAAAGAAATATCTGCAAAAACCAAAACTACTAGCTGTCCATGTGGAAAATAGGGGCACCCAGAGTTTAGGTTAAAACAATAAACTCCGAGTCAGTCATGGGACTGGTGTGAGAACTAAAAAAGTTATTAAATCTTTACTTTAAAAGTTGGGAAATCATGGGACCACGCCATGTGACACGAAACGGGTTCACTCCACACGAATCTCAGTTTAAAATAAACCAACGCTACGCTTTTTGAAAAATGAAGCTATTATAAGACTCAGGTCCTATCACACATTGCAACGCAAGCCGGAGGATAGGGTATTCCCTTATAATTGCCAAACATGCATGGTACGTTTAAAACAAACCATTTTTGAAATTACTATAAGTGTATACTGTCAAAATCAACATCAGATATAAGTATATCAATAATACACGGCATGAGCGCCCCATCCCATTATGTTGCCATATAGGTTTACAACTAAAACTGAAAAGTCACGCAGTGGAAATTGGATTCCATCTATGAGTCGAGGCAAGGGATCGTCCTCACCGATTCGAGACACTCTAGCCCGTGCCTTATGATTCAACCGCAACTGCACCTGGATCTTCAGGGTCGGTCCACACTAAATTTGGTGGATTAGTTTTTCCTGAACAGATGTTTCCCTACCCTATGGGGCGTAAAATCTGGTCAATACGTCGACCATATCAAGAGCCACTAGGGACTCAAATCTGAGGCACCTCGCAATCCATTATCCGCATAAGTAAAAATGTCTAGGCTCCATACCATGAAACCACTCCTAGCTAGAAAGAAACGTCATTCTCTCCCTGCAGTCACTATCCCGTTTTTGACTCATACCGGATGTGAGGCTCGCGAATTAATGCTATACACAAAACTTTGATATTTAAAGCCGTGCTTCGATCATCAGCCACAAGACTCTGGTTTTCAACAAAAGCCTTGATCATTGCATCTTAGCATGTCACATTGACAATCCGCGCTATACGGCTGATGTCTATCAATATATAACCTCTAAGCTTTACGTCTCAGAGAAGGGTGTTAAGCAAGAGAATAAATTCTACGCCACCGAACAGATATATATTTAATAGAAATAATCCAGCACAGAATGGAATCCAACGTCAGACACACATCCATTAACAAGTTAGTTTTGGGTCTGAACGAAACTGGAGGCACCTTATTCATCGTCCTATATGTCCAATACAGGAGAGAGGTCCTCGCATATTCGGTCGATCTCCAAGTACGTTTGGACAATCACCACTTATTACCTTGTCTTGGGTGTACAGCCCAATCAAGACATCAGTGATCATACAAACGATATGAAGATCTCCGGTCTTCAACCACCATCTTCATTGTCGACTTTTAGTCGTCGTATTCGTTATTCAGAATGAGTTAAACCCGGTCTTTCCGAATAGTTCGCATATTTTATAATCAATAATCAAGTGCTATAAAAACACATCATACGCCTCATTCCAATCCAGAATATACTTTTATTCAAATATTCACGTTTTTAGGGAAAGGTTCCCATTAATTTAATTAAGGATAAAATCCTTTAAATTTATTCTTTAATCTACCTTTTGATATCAATTCAAAAGATTTGATTTTATCCTTTATCAATTCTAAACCAAATTAAGGTTTATCAACGGGTCGGGATTAGCGAGGCTTATCGAAGTAATCATTTATATATGTTAACCCGATCTCAATATATCCCGCCCATGGAGCAAAACTAGTAGTCCTCCACATCGAACACCCACAGTGTTATCGGTAAAATTAATTAACATTTCCCGTTCAAATCTAATTAAACATTTAACTATCACCTGGATTAAAACTGTCGGTACTCCATTCTCGATCATTTCTCTTGTTTGATAAATTTACTTGTCTCATTCACTTTCCAATCTAATTAAAGACTCATTAAAACTCTATCTTGGTTTTAATCTATAAAATCATTACTTCATGATCATTCAACTTTAGGAAACCTAATCCTGTCTTTAACTGGGTTAAAGAACCAATGTCATTTAAAACACAGTTCACGATAAACCCAAATCACCTTCCAATAATCCTGGAATCTTCATGGAAAATAGATCAATATATAATCGATATAAATTTCCGTATCTTACTAATAATATAAATTGAATAACGATATAGCCTTTTTAATTCCTTATAGAGTACCGTTCTTCCTTCACAGAAGCTTATCTTGATTATTAACAATCGAATTCCATTCAATTCCAATTTAATATATTAAATTGGAAAACTTTATTTTCGAAAATTTCCTTTTAATCTTAATAAAAAGATTTATAAATTCCAAATCATATCTTTACTATTAATTGGGTTAAAGAACAATTGTTATTTAAAAGACCGTTCGTGATAAACCCAAAAATCCAACCTTACTTCATTCCAATTAAATATAAATTAACTTGGAAAACTTCTCTATATATTAATTAAAAGATTTATTCTTTTCTCAATGGGGCTTAAGAACAGGGTTAATAAATACACCATTCACAACAAACCTAAAATCCTATTTGATATTAAATACAAAGCTCTAAGTAGAAATTATATTGGCTTATATTCAATATCAAATTTGGAAAGCAATAAATATCGTATTGGGAATAACTATATTTATACACACACACACACACACACACACACACATATATATATATATATATCTTCCAAATTCCTCAAAAATATTCGTATAATTACGAAATCTAATATCGAAATATTCCGAAGATTATTTCCACTCAAATCTATTCCAATTTATTCATTGGAAAATTTTTGGTATTTTAGAACCCATTTTACAATCCAGTTTATTAATTTAAAAACTCTTGGATTATTATTCTAGTTTATAATTAGTTCATTTCGGTAAATATATATTTTTATCTTTTTAAACTTGGAGTTTTTCATACAAAATCTTTCCAAATCATTTATTATGATTTTACATAATTTTTCCATATTTTTAATTATTTTTATAAGGCCCTTGCAGTCGGTTTCCACTAACGGCCACCGAACTGCATCCATAACGACCTTTTTTGAAATTGATTTGGACATATCTCAAAATCTAACTGTCAGATTTAAGATCTCTTATATTCATTAGAAAGCTCTTTTCAATACGAACCCAACGGTTTTGGTTTTAGGAGAATCTAATGGTCGGATCTCCCGTCACATCTATTTGAAGTTAATAGTCGAAATTCATGAGCGGTTGTTGCGTGTTCTATTCAAGCCATTTATATGTATATGATATATATTTTGTCGATTTCTATTTAAACGTATTTTATAAATCGTTTATAAATTCATTTTAAAATGATTTCAACTTCATTTTCAATTTAAAATCAAAATTGAATATTCCATATCATTATAATATTAAAGTGATAATATTTTCAAAATATTAGATTTTGAAATCAATTCTCTTCGATATTCACAATAAAATGAATAAAATGGATAAAATCGATCGATAAACCTGTTTGGGTTAAAACGGCGAATATCTACTTACTCGGCTTCATATATTCCAATATTTTCGTATCCATCCAAAATCAGACATCAAAATCATATTTTAATTCATCATTGTGTATTATTTTGAAGTACTTGTTATTTTAAAATATTCTTTATTTCTAAATCGGAATGCAACTCAATCAATTACCATATAATTTCAGTTATATGGATTTCATACATCACATGTATTCAACAATAATGATAAATAGTCATTTAACATTCAAACATCATCCAGAGTGCAAACAGTTGTATAAGCATTAAAATAAATAAATAACGCTCATCATAGCCTATCAACCCATCGATTGACATACCACTAATTATTGGGATCAGTGTATATCAAATATCATCCCAATACCCATGTGGGGTTTTCAAATAACAACAGTACATTTTAAATAAATCATTGGTTAATAAATTCAACCAATTCCAATTCGGTTTGAATTATTTTTCTAATGAACCAATTTTCACTATTTAAATTATAAATAAATATTTAATTTAATTTCAACTACCACATTAATATTAATATTATTCTTTAACTGATGATTTTTATTTTTGGAACTAAATTACACAGGGATTTAATTTAGCCCTAAAAATAAACTAGCTACAAATCAGACCTAGTTAGTTCCATGTTGCAGTGTTCATCGAGAGGATTCCAACGCAATTTGAATCATCGAATTCCGACCTCGTATGGAGAAGGTATGTTACTTTATATGATAATTACATTTAATAAACTAATTAAATAATTTAATTACCATTAATTACGTTTTACTAAAACGTTGCCGTTAACCATTTTAATCCTCTTCTTCCTCGAACCGTGAAACCATCAACGAAACCGAACACCCATTTCTAGGGTTTAGAACCACACCATCCTCGAGCCCTTGACCGACCATCTGCCGATGCCACGTCAATGGCCTCTATTAATCGACTTTTTGGTCCGGTTCCCAAAATTGCATTAGGCACACTCAACTCAACGTATCGCGTGAAGCTGAGGCAGAAAAGGGATGCTTAGGAATGATGGAAATAGGATCAAGAAGGGACTACACCACTCGTAACCTCACAACATCCAAAAATCTTCCCCTAACCAAGGCCTTCGACCTCGGAGGAGCCGCAAGCCTCAAGCGCCCGATCCTGAAATCCTCGTGACCCTCGGAAGAACTTCGCACAGGGCAGGATGCGAAATTCGCACCCTATAGGGTGCGAAATTTCACGCCCATCGGGCATGAAATCTCGTGCCCAACAGGCGCAAAATCTCGCACCCATGCCTGGATTCGAAATTTTGGTATGTGCAAGTGGCGGGTTCGAAATTTCTGCTAGTGGTCCACTATTACTACTTACTCCTACCTAATCCCACCTACCCCCACTCCTATAAATAGCCCATGGCCTCACAGTTCAAAGAGGTTGGATTTTCTTCACCTGAGACCTTCCTAGAGGTTCATAAGCCCCATTAATGGCATCTCCTATTTGAGGAAGAAGGAGAATTAAATATTCTTTTTCCCAAATACCTATCATATGGAAATTATGAACGTGAATGTAATGAGCGTGGCTCTACCTTGTAATTCTTGAGTGACTAATAAAATTCCAACATCCTTCCAAAGTGGAGATAGGCCTAATCTGGCCGAACCACTATAAATACTTGTGTCATTTACCGTTTTCTTCTACTTAGTCTTGCGATCGAATTAATTATTCCTAGTAATAGGAATCTTTGGTGTTTACGACATTTTTTTCCATTAACATTTAGTGCTTTCACTGAGAATTGAACTCAAGATTTGCATCTTTCTTCCACTATATCATCTTGACTTCGACGAGCTTAAGGTTCCTTGCTCAACCGGCTATCGAGTCCGCTTACGATGTTAAAGAAGTCAAAGAATGCAATGGTCGGCACTTCAGCTGCAGTCGAGGCCGATACATCCCAATAACCTCAATCGGTAGATATCCCGGCCACTAATGAAACCAACCCTCCTATTATGGACCCCAAGACCCCATTACACAAGATTAAATTCGCGCGCTTAATGAAAGATATGAGAACACTACGGTCTAGCTCAACCAAGCATTAAGTAATAACATTGACCTTATGCGGCAACTTCAAGAAAGTCAACGCGTCGTCGCCCGACTTCAATTAACTTGGAACAATGCTCGACCCCGACCAACTGCCTCGGAAAATTCCTCTTCCGAGTCGAGGGGCCACACCAAAGGAGGAGGTTCAGCCTCATCAACAACGTCATTGCTCATACCAATGCCGTCGATAATGGTAACGGTCATGCCAACGGCAACGGCGACCAAACTACAGTCACACATAGCGAGGGGGCATAGTACTGAGACCGTCTTCGCTTGATTATCAATGACGGACCGGATCCTAAAAACCAACCTCTTCCTCGACATAACCCGATGGTCGCTAATCAGGGCGATGGGCCTGCTATTTTAACGGCCCGCGCTCCCCCAGAGAAGGATTTGCATCAACCTGCTCTACCTCAACTTCCACATGAAGACCTAACCATAGACGTCGAGGACGTAGAGGAAGACGATCCGGACATCCATCATAGAAGACGACCTCGCAACAGGACTCCGGAGCCACGTCAAATTCCATGGATCCCGATGGCGTACCCCCATCCAAATTACCTTCCCGACATGGTGCAAAGGATCATGAGGGAAATGCGAGGGGGAGCGCAGGACGCATGGGAAACTCACATTAGGCGCAAACCCTTCATAAGGAGATTAAACGAGGTCGAGTGGTCGAGGCGCTTTAGCATACCACAAATGCCACTCTAAGATGGTACCACCGATCCTTGTGCCTTCTTGTATCGCTATGAATGGCAAATGGACCCGAGCCGGGGTGATGATCTAGCCAGATGCAAACGCTTCTCGGTCTTCTTGTCCAGTATCGCGTTACTTTGGTTCGCTCACCTACCTCTTGATTCCATTAACAACTTCGGGAAACCAGCAACAGAGCTAGTCAAACAATTTAGGGTGCATATCAAAACTCTGAAGATTTCCCTTACTTTATCGAATTTATACTAGGGGTCCGCCGAGTCGCTTTGATGCTACCTTTCCTGGTTTAACATAGCTCTCGCCAAGGTCGAGGATCCAGATCCTCGTACCATATTCTTTCGGCAAGCGAAAGGTGTCCTCCCTACTTCAGGGTTCGGGACCTGGATCGATCGAATGCAAACAAAATGCCTCGACGCTTTCTATGAGATGGTAGATCAATACTTGTGCCAAGAAGAGGCAAGACGAAACCGGCTCTCTGCCATAAGACGTCCTAATAATCCCCAAGCGGACACCACAAATAACAACTTTAGGGGTTAGCAAGGCGGGGAGCCCTTCGACCAAAATAGGGGGGCAGGTCCCTATAGGCCAAGACAAAAGAATGGTAAGCCGGAAGGATAGAATAACGGGCAAGCCCAGAAAAATCGAGAAAGTCTGGCCCTCGCCAAGCTTTCAAGTCCTACACCCCATTGAATGATGACATAAAGACGATCTACTTGGAAACATGCAACACCTTGCCATACAAGAAGCCACGCGTTAGAGAATCAACTGACTACGAGAAGAACACCGGGAGATATTGTCGATACCACGACGTATACGGGAACAACACCAATGAATGACGCCAACTTAGGTATGTAATAGAGAAGCTTATTCGTGAGAAATGACTCAAGCAATATGTCTAGGAGTCCTTCCCCCCGAAGCAAACTCGCAGCCTCTAGCGTCAGCTCCACAAGCAGCCACCAAGGCAGCTCCGGGACTGTCTAACCTAAGGCAAGGTAGTGTGATCAACATCATATATGGCGGAACTTACCCCATACATGGCAGTTTTCGAAAAATGGAGGAATACGTGAGTTCCATAAATTATGCTACTTACGAAGCCTACTCCACTCTCCTTGAGTCCATCCCAGCCAAGCTACAAAAAGCCATGCGGGATGACATTATCTTCTGCGAAAGAGAATCGACAGGGGTGGAGATCCCGACCACCGACCCACTAGTCATCAATGCTCAAATCGGTGCCGCTTCAATTCGAAAGATTTTCGTCGACTCAGTGAGCTCGGTCAAAATAATCTTTAAGTCTTCCTACGACTAGAAGAAATTGGAGACGAATGATTTTAAGCCATGTCGTGTTGCGATTCACAGGTTCAACGGGGCCTCCAATTCCCCCGTAGGGATGATCAACCTACTTATGGAACTGGGCGAGGGTGACCGAAGCCGAGTCCGAATTCTCACTTTCATGGTTATAGACATCAACTCTCCTTCCAGCGCTTTTCTAGGGCATCCTTTTCTCACTGAATTCCGAGTTTATATGGCGCCATGGTCTAACCTGATGGAATTCCTAATAGAAAAAGGGATTGGAACCGTTAAAGGCGACCAAGTAAGCGCCAGGGAATGCTACGCAATAGAATAGCAGAACACGTGCATCAAGGACAAAGGCAAAGCCGTGCCCTCGCCTCCTTGCACCAAAAAAAAAATCTAAGTATAGCAATCAGCGGCGTCTGGTCGCCGGCTCAGACGCCACCGTAGTCTTTCCAATAACATCGACCCACGGTAGGAAGAAGAGCCCGAGTATGAGAGGGCTACCCCGGTCGAATCCACAGTTGATGTTCCCGTCATCCTCGACGACCCAACAAGGGTGTTGAAGGTAGTGTCACAACTCCACCCAGCAATCAAAGAAGATCTTATATGCTTCCTAAAAGCCATTATGGATGTGTTTACATGGACTCACTCTGACATGAAGGGGTTCAACCCCGCGATCGCTTGCCATTCCCAATGCCCGGATCCCACGATGCCTCCGATCAAACAAAAGTGCCGCCTCTTCGGACCCGAAAGGTCCAAAGCACCCAAGGAAGAGGTAGACCGCCTGCTCAACAATAACTTCATCCGCGAAGACGACTATGCTAAATAGGTTTCCAATCCAGTTCTAGTTAAAAAAGCCAACGGAAAATGGCGGACATGCTTCGATTTCTCTGATCTAAACAAGGCATGCCCCAAATACAGTTTTCCGCACCCAAAGATCGATCAATTAGTCGACTCTACCACCGAATACCAATTGCTATCTTTCATGGACGCCTACTCAGGCTACAACCAAATCCCGATGAATCTCCGCGATCAAGATCATACCTCTTTCATAACCGACCTTGGGCTCTACTGCTACCGTGTTATGCCCTTTGGTCTCAAGAATGCCGGCGCCACTTATCAACGAATGGTTAATTGACTCTTTAAAAATCAGATTGGAAAGTCCATGGAGGTGTACGTGGGCGATATGGTGGTGAAATCTAAGGTATCAAGCGATCACGTCCACGACCTCTCTGAAATGTTCGATGTCCTCCGCCATTATGACATGAAACTCAACCCTTGAAATGCTCCTTCAGAGTCGCTTCGGGAAAATTCTTGGGTTTAATTGTCAATTCTCGAGGCATCGAAGCCAATCAAAAAAAAAATCCAAGCTATTCGGGACATCCGAGTCCCCAAAAACATTAGGGATGTCCAAAGTCTAAACAAAAAGGTAGCAGCTTTAAGTCGATTCATCTCTAATGCAACCGACAAGTGCATCCCCTTCTTCGATTTACTTCGAAAAAGGAAACACAATTTCGAGTGGACCCCCGAATGCGTCTCTGTATTCAAGGAACCTCTGGATCACTTAGAGCGACCACCTATCCTTTCTAAGCCAATAAATCATGAGGACTTATACATTTACCTAGTTGTTTCTGCATAGGCAATTAGCTCAGCGCTAATACGCCTCGAAGATTGCACCCGACAACCCATCTACTATATTAGCAAGCGGTTGACATGGGCAGAAAAGAATTATCCGAAGCTAGAAAAGTTGGCATTCTGCTTATTGATTTCCTCTAGAAAGCTCCGACCGTACTTCCAATCTCATCCCATAAAGGTTTTCACTTACCAGCTACTACGTCCGATCCTACAATGACCCGAGGCGTCCGGCCGATTATTAATATGGAGTATGGAGTTAAGCAAATTTTAGATAACCTTCATACCACGACGAGCCATCCTCTTCCAAGCTCTCGCAGATTTCATCGTGGAGTTTACATCTCCCTAGGAGGCTCCTATAGAGAACGTTGGGGCTCCCGACGCCCAATTGAAAATGTTCGTAGACGGCTCCTCTAACAAAAAGTGCTCTGGGGCCAGAGTCGTGCTCATCACCCCTGAAGAATGCTCGTTATATTATGCGTTAAGGCTGAATTTCCCTGCTACCAACAACGACGCGGAATAAGAGGCCTTGATTGCCGGGCTTAGTATCGCGATCGAACTCAAGCTAGAGACCGTCCACATCTTCTCTGATTCACAGCTTATCGTCCGACAAGTGCTGGGAGTGTACCAAGTGAAAGAGGGACGGCTTGCCCAATACCTGACACGGGTTCAGGGGCTACTCGCCTACCTTGAACATTTCACCATCACCCATGTCCTGCACAAGCAAAATGAAAAAGCAGATTCCCTAGCTAAAATATAAAGCTCTGAAGATTCACAAAATAACGGATTTGCACCAGTTGAAGTTCCCAACTCTCCGAGCATCAAGAAAGGACAAGACGAAATGATCAAGAGCGCCAAACCCGAGCTTGAGTCTTAGATGACACCTATCAGAAATTACATGCAGCACAGGAACCTACCGCGGCACTACAAAGAATGACGCGTGATCACTCGCCAATCGGCCTATTACCTTCTTATGGATGGGGTACTCTACCGTAGATGTTTTTCTACTCCCGTGCTCAGATGCGTAGCCCATGGCGACGCCCTCCAAGTGCTAAGCAGTGTGCATGAAGGCGAATGCGGAGACCACACTTGGGGGCAAACCCTGGACAGAAATATTCTCAGACATGGTTGTTACTGGCCCACACTTGATCAAGACGCCGCGAACAACGCTCACAAGTGCAATAAGTGACAGCGTTTCTCTAAGATCCCAAGAGCCCCGCCTACCGAGTTGTATCAAATGGTCAGCCCATCGCCGTTCGCCATATGGGGAATCGACATTATCGGAACCCTTCCAATTGCTAGAGGCGGGGCACGATACACCGTCATTGGAGTGGACTATTTCACCAAGTGGGAAGAAGCTGAAGCCCTCGCCACCATCACCACGAAGAAGATGATCAACTTTGTTGTCCGCAACATCATTACCCTCTATGTGGTGCCTCAAGCTATCATCTCCGACAACGGCACTCAATTTGAGAGCACCGTGTGCAAAACCTTCTGTCAGTGTCACGACGTCGATAAAAAATTCTCAGCATTGGCTCATCCCCAAGCTAACGGGCAAGTCGAGGCGGTTAATAAGGTCCTCAAATCCATCATCAAGAAGCGACTAGAAAAGGCTGGGGGTATGTGGGCAGACGAACTTCCTCTAGCTCTATAGGCTTACCGTACCACCCACAAGATAGTAACCGGACACACTCCTTTTGCCCTCGCATACGGATCTGAAGCCATCATTCCCATTGAGCTTAAGCTTCAATCCCATCGAGTCACGTACTTCGATCCAAGGATGAACTAAGATTTACTTCTGGGATCACTCGACGTGCTGGAAGAAAAGAGCAACAAGGCCGATATTAGAGTCGCGCCCAAAGATAGCAAGTAGCCTGATACTTTAATTCCAAGGTCCTCCATAAGGACCTCGACATCGGCGACCTCGTTCTAAAGCGTGTCTTTCCTCCACCAACAGGCCTCGCGCCTTGCTGGGAAGGCCCGTACTCCATACAGCGAAAGCTCAACGATGGGACTTTCAGACTCACCACCATCGACGGAGCTGAACTCCCAAGGGCATGGAAAAACGAACATCTCTGCTGCTACTTTACATAACTCAGTTTACGGTTGTTTATGCTTTTCAAACAATGTTCTGTTTTTTCATAAATTCAAGGCATTGTAAAGGCTACTACTGCCAAAGTTATCAGTAGAAATGATGTTCAGTTCCCTATTTCCTTGTTGTTTACTTCTCACGTAATGCGTCTTGTTAGTTCCAACAACCGGCTTTGTTCACGCCTACGACCACCGCATCGGCACCCTGGGCATGGGAACTGGCGCTGCCGTCCCAACCGCTAGACAACATCGAGTCTGAAACACTTGGCTATGCCCGGCATCCCGAGCACAGGAGCCGGCAACGCTACTCGAATCGCTGTCTCGCGGCGCGACCGGGTCTAACACGAACCTGGGCCCAGCGCCGAGGCCGAGGATAAATCGTTCCGCGTCCTAGTCCAGGTGACTTGGCGCCACTTAGTGACCGACTAAGATCGATGCAAGTCTCTCTTCGCCGGTTGTGGGTGCCAGTCGAATCTTAGTGCAGCACTAAGACCAATCTTAAATCGTTTCTTCCCCCTTAGTTCTCAAGGCTTGGGGGTAGCCCATGGCCACGATCGGACCTTACGAATTGATGATCGACCTGAAAACTAAGCCGGCGAATAAACGACGCCTCGCGGCTCGACTCAACCCGATGAATGATGGGAGAGCCATCCACCTGGCATACCACACAACGTGACGCCCTACACCAGGCCACCCAAAATAGTAGGCGCACAACCTAGTTTTGCAAACTACGGGTTTTCTGAGCTGAGGGAAACTAACTGAAACCAATGCTCTATCTCACCTCTTTGGAATGATTTACCCAGAGACGGCCCCTAATCGCTTTTGTGACAAGTGTAATGATAATTATGCTTATGCAAGTACAAGACGTTGAAAAATTTAAAAAGAACATCCGGACAATTGATATAAACAACGATTTTTACTAATTCATATTTCATTTTCACACACACACAGATTAAACAAATTACATGTCTAATGCTTTTACTTTCTAATGACAGGGTGTACATGAGAACCACGCCGTGTCTTGAAAAACCAAACGCAAGGGCCGTACTCACGTAAACCACCGGCCTACACTACCAAAATAAGCGGTAACCTCTACTGAGGCTACTAACACTAATCGTGTTTTTTCTTCTTTTCCTTTTGCTTGTGCCTTTTTGCAGATTCAACACTCGATGGTTCTTCCCTGGCACCAGCACCAGATCTCTTCCTGCTCGACCCACACTTGCTTGATTGACCCTCTGGAAGAGTAACCAATTCATGAGTAACAGAAAGGCGACAATCCCCACACCATCAATGCTAGAGATTTCCGTGATATTGGTAGTAACGGAAAGCAGCATAGGCACGAGGGTACTCCCAGCAGGAAGACCTACCACGACCTCGCTCTTCTCCGAGATCTCTTTTACTTCCCGCTCAGCCCTCTCCTCTTTTGCCGCCTTCTCGCACTCAGCCGCCATCTTGGCCTTTTGAGTCACCACCATAGCCGCCATCGTAGATACATCGTCTTCCACTAGGCCTCCGGCAGCGACACTCTATCCATCAACCACCTTTCCTTCCTCGTTAAGGATGTCCACCATACTAGGGATTACTCCTATGTCAAAAAAGGTGTCGAGTTGATCACCACCCTCTCCAACCTATGTTCCTGTGAGGCCCGACCCAGATTCAGTCACATGTTGGATCACGGGGTAGGGTCGGCTACCATCATAGACTCAGGAGGAGCTGCATAACAAAGACAGCCTTCTTAGTCCATAAATTCGGTAATCACTTCGTCATCAGGGATGCAGGGTAAAAAAATTTAACTATAGTTAAGGATAGCGTAGGAATGATAGGAAGGGTGCTTGCGGCGGTAGGTAAGGTGAATCTGGTACATCTAGTACCGAGAAGTCAGGATCGTACCTGGTGGCGAATTGGGAAAAAGTCTCAGAACCGCTCACCATTACAGATTCGGGGGCCAGGAGCTGATAAGAACTTCCCTGTTCAAATGTTTCTGTCACAACCACACTCCCGGTCAACACGAACTTACCCTTCTCCTCAGCCATCCTTGTCAACCTTTCATTCTCAGCGTTCTCCTGTAGCAACCTCCTTCCTTCCTCCAACTTCTCGCGTTCATCACTGTCCAAGAGAACATCCGCAAGTTGGCGCTCATCCAAAGTACTTACGTCCACTTGACGCAAGTAAGCCTCATAAGGGACTAACCTCTCCTGTGTTCCGGCTAACTCGCGGGGATAGTCTTCGACCCACGAAACTCCTCGTAATATCAAAGCCTTGTCATACATATTATGGATACTCTCCTCGAAGGAGGACCAAACACGGAACTCCGCATCATTCTGCTATCCCCTCAACTGCTATATATCTCTTAAATGTTCGGCTTTTATACCCTCAGCCGCACTCAACACGTCCCTGTTGCTAGCTTCGGCATCCTCCTTCGCTTTCCTCATCACCTAAAGTTGCCTCTTTAACTCAACCACTTCGGTATTCTTAGCCCGAAACTTTTCATTTCTGCCATTAATGCAGCATTGTCATTCTGGAACACGGTAACCCTCGCATTATCCTTTTCCAAGATGTCGCACGCTCATGCTAGATCATCTTTGTCTTTTTTAAGAGTTGTGATCGCAGTAGTTGAATCTACCACGGTGGCCTTAAAATTTGAAAGGGCATACTCCGACTCCCTCTTTAGTGTATCAAAAGCCTACATCATCTCAGCTGCAGTGACAATACTAGTGTCAAAGGGTCTGATAATGTAGAAAAGAGAACTTACAATGCGGGGAACGGGCATACCTATCTTCTTGTTCAAAGCTTCGATGGTGGTCTTCTCGGCGTCAATATTCGACCTCTGATCAGCAAGCTGCCAGTTCTTCATTCTGATCAGCTCCGAAAGCCAGAAGGATTTCTTGATGAGCTCATTGGTTTGATGATAGGAAGCTTTCACGTGCATCCAAACCTCCCCAAACTCTCTACCGGGAACCGGACGAAGGTCAGGGACGAACTTCAGCTCATCAAAATAGTGCCAGTGGAAATGGTGTTTCAGGAATGCCCTTCACTCCTCTATGGATAGCCCTTGAAGTTAGGGTTATGTCAAGTTTGGCACCTCTATTTCAGTCTCTCTTTCCGGCCTCAATTGGCCAATAGGCGCTCCTCTTTCCCTAACAGGGTGAATGGAGGCCGCAAGGGCGACAAACGGGGGATCTATCAAAGGCAAAGACTGAGTGCCACCTATGTTAAGCCGAGTATCTCCCACGGACACCCGAATAGGAGGAAGAGGAGGAGGTGTAGGAGATCGCCTAGATCGATCCCTACCTCGGTGCTCACTGCCATGTTCCAGTGGAGGTGGAGTACCATACAAATTGGTAGACCGTCAAAAACACTCAAAGAAAGAAGTTTGCAGATGCTGGAGGCCCGCGGCCGTAGCCTCATCCACCACGTTCTCTTGCCATATCACCTTCCAATCAAACATGTCAGAGTTAGTCAAGTCACCCGCATAGGCCAACATCTATGTTATGTAGTGCTATGGGTGTATGCCCTAAGTGTTCTCTCAACAGACTAGATTATTGTCCACTCAAGGGAGTTAACCCCTCTGCAGCATGACTAAGTTCTTCTAGGCTTGTCGTATTTGGCCATGGATTCACTACCAGTTCAAGCGTTTTTAAGCCATCGAACTAGCCGGTTGGTTCGAGCGAGGCGATGACCCCTTAGCGAGTCGTAGGAGACAACGGTCTAATCGGCACTCCCTCCCCCTCCCCTATCGGGGGAAGGACCGAAGTGCTCGGCAACCCCATATCTCTGGTGACCTCCTCTTGACCGTGAGCCTCGCCCTCGCACACATTTCTTTGAAAATAAGCAGACTCTTGCAGCTCCCCTTCAGCGGGAGGGATTTTCCTGTTCCCCTCAGTGGTGGTTGGGCCTGCCATAACTCCCTCTTTTGGCGCGCTAATAGCAACCGCGGGTGTAACAACCCGTATTTTCAATAACCTGTTATAACATAAATCGAGGCAGAGTTTAATTCTAAAATCTGAATCAAGGGAAACGAGCTATGCCATTGCGTTCATCTCGGAAAAATACGCGAAATAGAGTCCGAGTTTTCGAAAATCGGAGTCCGTATGACCCAGTTAAGGCCCATTGAAGTTTTCAGAAAATTCCTAAGCAAAAACAGATTTGAATTTCAAGTTCAAAATTGGGAATTGGGGCAAACTGGCGTAGGCGGGAAAATTCCCGCCAGGACCCCCATGTCGACAGGCATGTCGACAGGGTCCCCAGGGTGTCGACAGCCCTGTCGACAGCCCTGTCGACACGGGGTGGCCGGGCAGTTTTGCCTGGCGCACCATTTTGATTTGGGCTTGGTTGTGTGGCTTGGTTCTGGAGAATTCCGAAATCTGATGGACCTAATTCAACCTAGGGTTAATCCTATGGTCTAAATCACTAGCCTAATCTATAAATAAGACCCTAACCTACTCTAAATCACTCATTATTCATTCTAGCAACTAAACTATGCCAAAATCAAAACTCTCATGGCCTCCACTCTCTTCATACAATTCCTAAACAAATCCCTAAGAGATTTCCATGCATACAAGTGTATTTAGGCTTGTATGATCCTCTTTAGCTTGCATTAAAGTCTTGTTTCTCCATTGTCATCATAAAGGAGGAGTCTTGATCAAGTTTGCTTGCATTTTGGGGTTTTATTTTGTTGCATAAGGGGTTTCTTACATTTGCTATACTTATTTGAGTCCGCATAATCATTGTAAGCCCTCTTACCTTCACTTTAGAAACTCTAAAGTTAATATGTGGTGAAAGTTAGGATTTATGCATGTTTGATAAGTTATGCATGTTTATGCAAGTTCCCTATGCCATGTTAGGCAAGTTTAACATGTTATGCATGTCTATGGTAATATGCAAGTTCACTATGCTAAGTTATGCAAGTCTAACATGTTATGCATGTTTGTTGTGATATGCAAGTTCATCATGTATGTTATGCCAAGTTCCCTCTTCCTATCCTTTATGCGTTATTACGGATATGTAAGCGATAGAATGACGTTGGGGGGTTTGGGTAAACTTAAAATACATGAAAATATAAGATTGGGAATTTACCTATTAAGTTAGGTCTACCCCTTGGGAATTTACCTATTAAGTTAGGTCTACCCAAGTATTTGTTGACTTGTAATTATGTTTTGAAATAAAGTGGACATGACACTTAGAGAACATAAGTGTGGCCAACTCGAGGTTGGGTTGAGTTTGTAGCGTAATTCTACCCGGAACCTACCGGCTTAACTAGTGGCTACAAACAATAGGACCCAATGTGAGAAGTTGGTCATGTGGTGCCAAGACCCGAGGTTAGACCAAGTTGTGGTGTAAATCTACCCGGAACCCACCGGCTTAACTAGGTAACCACAACAAAGTCTAATGTGAGAGGTTAAGGTGCATTAAATTAATTAATGCCTCATGATTAGGGTTAAGTCAGGGTCCACTAATACTTAACCAATTTGGGGATTCGAGGGATTGAAATGGGGTTAAGTGTGAACTGTCGGTTACACTTAACCAATTTAATCCATTTGGGGGTTTGAGGGATTGAAATGGGGTTAAGTTGTGAACTGTCGGTTACACTTAACCAATTTAATCCATGATTAGTGAAGGGTTAAATCGCACTTAACCCTCTTAGGAAACCCTAGCAACGTGGTCTGTTCCAGCAGTAATCCCAGTTTGGTATCATCACAACCCTAGAGGCTAGGCTAGGGCGGGGCACGATTACTGGACTGATGTAAGCGACCAAAGCGACGGCTGAGTGGTACAGCGGTGCGGGTCCAGGCGGGCTACGGACGTGCACGTAGTCCGGTATTGGACAAACTCGAGGCACGGGTACCAGTAGGTTTAGACTGTGCATTATTGCTTCAGTGTCTGGGGTTGACACCCGAGGGCTTGATACACCCGAAGGTGGACCCAGCACAGTCTGACTACATCCATATGTGGGCCGTATGGACACCAACACTTGACGTGTTAGGCTTATAGGGAGCCGATCGACTAGACTGTTTGGTTGGACCTTAGATTAAGGTCACTTCATGTTATTGGGTCAAAGCTTGGGCCAAGGGATCAATACCTGTTATGTTGGTTTGCTAGTACACCGTGGTGCAGAACTTAACCTTGTTTATGCGATGACACCTCTATCTATCTTGTAGTTAATTTATCATGCCAGTATGTTGTTATCTATGATCATCTCAGTTTCCATCATGTTGTTAACTTTATTAGTTTATAGACTGATCGTAGCAGGGCTTACTCAGTCTTTTTGACTGACCTGTTTTTCTTTCGCCTCTTTCCTTCCATCCCCCCCCCCCTAGGTTCTCAGGGAGGGAATACAGGAGCCTAGCTTGGATCTTAGCTGCTTTCTTGGATAGCTCATGTATGCTTTGGACTTGAGCTCGCTATGGTTTTTCCACTTTGGGGATAGCTACTTTTATGTTTTCCTTTTCAGTTTCAGATGATGTTATTTTATGTACTAGACTTGTTTATTTGGGAAATTGACATTATGATGTAGCAGACTTGTTTTTGAAATGGTTTAAAATTCTTCCGCTGTTTTATCTATCTACTTACTCTGTTTATTTACATATATATATATGTCATGTCCTGCCTTGTTATATCACTATGCATGTTTACCTTGTTTTAAAACGCCCCACCAAAGTCAGAGTTGCTTGCAAGAGCCACCCTGGCGGAGGTGGGGTGTTACATTTGGTATCAGAGCATATGGTTTACGAGAAGGGATAAAAAGGTTTTTAAAACTTTTGAAAAACTATTTTCAAAACCAAGTATAGAGTATTTTCCAAAGAAAAGTCTAGTTATTTCTAAAAGCTATTCCCCAAAAGGCCATTAGCACTATCCTTTGACCCCTCGTTTGAACTCTTTTCTTTTCGTTTCCAGCATGTCTGATAATATCATCTTGCCCGAAGGAGTAACAATACCCGATTGGTTTCGTCGGTACTTGGAAGTCACGGCACCGGTCCCGGGTGTCTCTAATGTTGTCTTTCCAGTCAAGGCCGCTGTTCCTCCTCCTCCTTCCATATCTGATGTTCCTCTTCTCCCTCAGCCTCCACAAGCGGATTTTGCGGAAACTTGTAAGAACTTTAAGATGATGGGTGGCAAGAATTTTAGTGGAACAGAGACTATTGTAGAGGCAAGGAATTGGTTGAAAGAGACCGAAGATCTTTTAGCCACCTTTGATATAGGTGACCGCAGGAAGGTTTTATTGGCAGTATGGTTGCTAAAAGAAGAAGTTGCACGTTGGTGGGTAGTCACCAACGCTACTAGGCCAATTGAGACTTGGGATGATTTTAGAGGAAGGTTTGGACTGAGGTTCTTATCACTGAAGCAAGGGGACATGACTATTAGGGAATACATAGATAAGTTCAATCAACTGGCTCGGGTCAATTTAGACTTGGTTAATACAGCTCAGAAGAAGGCCCTACACTTTGCTCTAGGATTAAACGAGCCATTGCACGGTTTGGCCATGTCTCACATACCCTTGGGGGCGACTTTCGAGAGTTTGGTGAATATGGCCCTACTCCAAGAGGAAGATAAGAATGACAAGAAAGAGGTCAAGGCGAATGAGTCTCAAGGCAAGAGGGTAAATTCCGGGAAACGAGGCAAGAATAACAACAACCGCAAGGACAAGCCAAGAGAGAATAGGAAATGCAACTTCTGTGGTAAAGTTGGACATATATCCAGGGAATGTAGGAAGAAGAAGAGAAAGCGGGGCGAATGCTTTCATTGTGGTGAGTCTGGACATCTCAGCAAGGATTGCCCGAAGAAAACAAGGGCAAGGTCAGACTCAGTGTGCAGGACTATCTGGAGGGCGAGTTCATCCCCTCAACACCGTTCTTCCAGCTCATGATAGAGGTAGTGTTTCTGTTGAAAGACTTGTTTACATTTTCTGATTTTCCCTGTTCGTACTTTGTTGGATTCTGGCACATCGCATAGTTTTATTTCATCTGATCTAGTTGAAAGTTTGCACCTAAGTACTAGCCTAGTTGATGATCCCGTATGTGTTTCAAATCCAATTGGGGGTTCCGCCCAATTGTATGTGGTCTGGGTGGATTTGAAAATTTCTATCTTGAGTATAGAATTTTCGTGGGATGTTTATATTCTCGGTTTCAGGGGATATGGGTTGGTTTTGGGCATGGAATGGTTGTCTTGTTTTGGAGCCATTCTTGGTTTTTGTGCATAGGTTTGTGAGGCCCATGATCCGCCTCGGTAATACCCTAGAAATCTCTAGTAACCCTATGGATCCCGTCATGTTATCTTGAAATCCCTCGACTCGTCTATCGATAGTTTGCAATCTGTGAGGGTGGTTCGAGAATATCCTGATATCTTGGGGGAAGTAAAGGGGTTACCCCTAGACGTGGGATCGATTTCCGCATTATCTGGTTGGTAATACCAAGCCAGTTTCGTGGCCGGTTAGGCACATGACCTCACGAGATGAGAGTTAAGAAAGCAAGTCAAGGAGTTGCTTGAGAAGAACTTCCTGAGACGAAGCATTTTTGAGTAGGGTGCTCCAGTAGTATTCGTTACTAATGTGGACAGTTTGCTTCGCTTATTTGTTGATTATCGTGAGAAGAATAGACAACCGTTACCAAGGATCGATGATTTGTTTGATCAGCTTGTGGGAGCATCTGTTGATCTAGCTACCGGATTCCATCAGTTTAGGATGGCTGAGGATGGAATTGACAAGACTGCGTTTAGGACTCTAGATGGATTTTTTTTAGAATGACTAGTCATGCTATTTGGTTTGACTAATGCACCCGCATATTACGTGAACTTGATGGGTAGGGTGTTTAGGGAGTCCTTGAACAAGTTTGTCGTGGTCGTCGTAGACGATATTCTGATCTCCTTTAAAGAACAAGGAAGAGCATGCTAGACACCTCAAGGAGGTGATGGATACGCTTAGAGCCACCAGTTGAAGGACAAGTTCCCCAAATGTCACTTTGGAGGAAAGAAGTTGGATTTCTTGGGCACATAGTTCCTAAGTAAGGCTTAGCGGTGGATTCCGCTAAAGTGGTTGCGGTTTAAGACCGGAAAACTCTGAGGAGGGCAATTGAAGTAAGAAGCTTTCTCCGTTTGGCTAGTTAGTTAGCATTCCCTGAGCTTAGACTTACTCTTCTGGATCAAGAAGGGGGTTTCACAGGAAGAAGACCCGCAGTTAGTCAAGAACATGGACCAGTTGATTCAAGGCGAGATGTTAAGTCACCTCGCTAGATATATTATAGATGACAAGGGATGACTAAGGCGCGATGAGAGATTATGTGTTCCTCGAGCGGAAGACTTGGTAAAGAAGGTTCTTGAAGATGCGCATCACTCGAGGAGGTGGCCGAGTTGGCCTCAGGATGCATGTTGTGCCACCAGGTTAGGGCCAAGTCACAGAAGCCCGGCGGGCCATTACCTCCATTGGAGGTTCCGCAAGGGAAGTGTGAAAACATCTCGATAAATTATGTGGATAGATTACCTAGATCAAAGAAAGGGAATACGGGTAGGTGGGTCATAATAGGTAGACTCACGAAGAGTGCTCATTTCAGTCCGGTGAAGAGCGAGAGGACTGCATCATGGTTAGCAACGGTTTACCCTCAAGAAGTTGGCCAGTTTTGAAACAGCCTACAGGAAGCCATGGGTAGGCAACTGAATCTAGGTATGGCCTATCACTTATAGGCGGATGGTTCATTTCGATTAAGCATGAGTTATAGAAAATCACATTTGTAAGAGCAATTGGCAACGTGGATTGGTATTTTCAAGAAAAGTTCTGCTGCGTGGAATACTTTATAGTAAGTAGACGAGATCCAGGATTCACTAAGTGAATTTTGGAGAGCTTGCATGAAATCATGAGGTTACAGTTATGTTTAAGCCAAGTATACAGAAAGAAGAATAAGTGGAAAAGGGAGACGAGAGCCGATAATGAAATGAGTTCCAACTCGAATTTGGGAAATAGGAGTTAGGAAGCCAAGAAATCATGAAGTAAAAGACGGTCAAAGCACAGTGGAGTTAAGCTCAAGGAAACGTGACTAAGAACAGTGAAGACTAGATACGCGCATCATATCTCTTTTTAAGAGTGCATCCTTGATCCTTGTTTTCCTGTGGAGCTTGCTTGCAAGTTATCTTATGTATATATCCTCTCGGTCCCATTCTCGATCTTATTTCTGTTGTAAACTCCATAAGGGGGTTATGACTCATCGGTTAGTACTATATGTCAGAGTTTGAATGGATTTCTTGTAATCCAAAAAGGAGTTTATCTAGTTTATCCAGTTTATCTAGTTTATCTAGTTTATCGTGTTTATCTCGTCATGAGAACCTTAGATAGAAACCCTTTGGATGAAACATGTGTTTGAGACATGTTATGTTTGATGGTTGCAAGTGGTTGCAAGTGTTTGCAGGTGGTTACTCGTGGATGCATTATACACATTAGGCACTAGATCAGCTCACACACTCTTCATGTTGCATATGCATGAGTGCTTACACTTATTCATGGTTGAAACTTGTTGTGCTACCACATGGATGTTGCATATGGATGAATGTTATGTGCACTCATATAGATACTATGAATTATGTTAGGAATTTGCATACATATGGATTCATTTCACAGACATACATATGCATTAAGGAGGTTTACTATATCAGTAACCGCCTGATCTTTGCATTAGATAAGTACATATACACACACTTTTGCATATGTTCATACCACATTTAGAATCTTGTAAGGACAATGATTGCTCGTGGATGATGCTTTGAGTAGATGGATGATTGGATGGTAGGATACGTTCTTCCTAACTTGAAGATTTCGGGGACGAAATCCTTTAAGGAGGGGAGAATGTAACAACCCGTATTTTCAATAACCTGTTATAACATAAATCGAGGCAGAGTTTAATTCTAAAATCTGAATCAAGGGAAACGGGCTATTCCATTGCGTTCGTCTCGGAAAAATACGCGAAATAGAGTCCGAGTTTTCGAAAATCGGAGTCCGTATGACCCAGTTAAGGCCCATTGAAGTTTTCATAAAATTCCTAAGCAAAAACAGATTTGAATTTCAAGTTCAAAATTGGGAATTGGGGCAAACTGGCGCAGGCGGGAAAATTCCCGCCAGGACCCCCATGTCGACAGGCATGTCGACAGGGTCCCCAGGGTGTCGACAGCCCTGTCGACAGCCCTGTCGACACGGGGTGGCCGGGCAGTTTTGCCTGGCGCACCATTTTGATTTGGGCTTGGTTGTGTGGCTTGGTTCTGGAGAATTCCGAAATCTGATGGACCTAATTCAACCTAGGGTTAATCCTATGGTCTAAATCACTAGCCTAATCTATAAATAAGACCCTAACGTACTCTAAATCACTCATTATTCATTCTAGCAACTAAACTATGCCAAAATCAAAACTCTCATGGCCTCCACTCTCTTCATACAATTCCTAAACAAATCCCTAAGAGATTTCCATGCATACAAGTGTATTTAGGCTTGTATGATCCTCTTTAGCTTGCATTAAAGTCTTGTTTCTCCATTGTCATCATAAAGGAGGAGTCTTGATCAAGTTTGCTTGCATTTTGGGGTTTTATTTTGTTGCATAAGGGGTTTCTTACATTTGCTATACTTATTTGAGTCCGCATAAGCATTGTAAGCCCTCTTACCTTCACTTTAGAAACTCTAAAGTTAATATGTGGTGAAAGTTGGGATTTATGCATGTTTGATAAGTTATGCATGTTTATGCAAGTTCCCTATGCCATGTTAGGCAAGTTTAACATGTTATGCATGTCTATGGTAATATGCAAGTTCACTATGCTAAGTTATGCAAGTCTAACATGTTATGCATGTTTGTTGTGATATACAAGTTCATCATGTATGTTATGCCAAGTTCCCTCTTCCTATCCTTTATGCGTTATTACGGATATGTAAGCGATAGAATGACGTTGGGGGGTTTGGGTAAACTTAAAATACATGAAAATATAAGATTGGGAATTTACCTATTAAGTTAGGTCTACCCCTTGGGAATTTACCTATTAAGTTAGGTCTACCCAAGTATTTGTTGACTTGTAATTATGTTTTGAAATAAAGTGGACATGACACTTAGAGAACATAAGTGTGGCCAACTCGAGGTTGGGTTGAGTTTGTAGCGTAATTCTACCCGGAACCTACCGGCTTAACTAGTGGCTACAAACAATAGGACCCAATGTGAGAAGTTGGTCATGTGGTGCCAAGACCCGAGGTTAGACCAAGTTGTGGTGTAAATCTACCCGGAACCCACCGGCTTAACTAGGTAACCACAACAAAGTCTAATGTGAGAGGTTAAGGTGCATTAAATTAATTAATGCCTCATGATTAGGGTTAAGTCAGGGTCCACTAATACTTAACCAATTTGAGGATTCGAGGGATTGAAATGGGGTTAAGTGTGAACTGTCGGTTACACTTAACCAATTTAATCCATTTTGGGGGTTTGAGGGATTGAAATGGGGTTAAGTTGTGAACTGTCGGTTACACTTAACCAATTTAATCCATGATTAGTGAAGGGTTAAATCGCACTTAACCCTCTTAGGAAACCCTAGCAACGTGGTCTGTTCCAGTAGTAATCCCAGTTTGGTATCATCACAAACCTAGAGGCTAGGCTAGGGCAGGGCACGATTACTGGACTGATGTAAGCGACCAAAGCGACGGCTGAGTGGTACAGCGGTGCGGGTCCAGGCGGGCTACGGACGTGCACGTAGTCCGGTATTGGACAAACTCGAGGCACGGGTACCAGTAGGTTTAGACTGTGCATTATTGCTTCAGTGTCTGGGGTTGACACCCGAGGGCTTGATACACCCGAATTTGGACCCAGCACAGTCTGACTACATCCATATGTGGGCCGTATGGACACCAACACTTGACGTGTTAGGCTTATCGGGAGCCGATCGACTAGACCGTTTGGTTGGACCTTAGATTAAGGTCACTTCATGTTATTGGGTCAAAGCTTGGGCCAAGGGATCAATACCTGTTATGTTGGTTTGCTAGTACACCGTGGTGCAGAACTTAACCTTGTTTATGCGATGACACCTCTATCTATCTTGTAGTTAATTTATCATGCCAGTATGTTGTTATCTATGATCATCTCAGTTTCCATCATGCTGTTAACTTTATTAGTTTATAGACTGATCGTAGCAGGGCTTACTCAGTCTTTTTGACTGACCTGTTTTTCTTTCGCCTCTTTCCTTCCGTTCCCCCCCCAGGTTCTCAGGGAGGGAATACAGGAGCCTAGCTTGGATCTTAGCTGCTTTCTTGGATAGCTCATGTATGCTTTGGACTTGAGCTCGCTATGGTTTTTCCACTTTAGGGATAACTACTTTTATGTTTTCCTTTTCAATTTCAGATGATGTTATTTTATGTACTAGACTTGTTTATTTGGGAAATTGACATTATGATGTAGCAGACTTGTTTTTGAAATGGTTTAAAATTCTTCCGCTGTTTTATCTATCTACTTACTCTGTTTATTTACATATATATATATATGTCATGTCCTGCCTTGTTATATCACTATGCATGTTTACCTTGTTTTAAAACGCCCCACCAAAGTCAGAGTTGCTTGCAAGAGCCACCCTGGCGGAGGTGGGGTGTTACAGCGGGCCTGATCACAGCCCGATTGTTAGGAAGCAACCTAGCGCGGCGGAGGCAATCCTGACTGGTCACGGTGCTAGTGTCGCCGAGGTTCTCTGGTATCGCCCGCAAAACATTAAGGCGTTGCCGATATTCATTCCCGGTAGGTGCCTTTGGATTTCCTGTCATAACCTAACTAAAACCATGAATAAAGGACGAAATCCAAAAGTTATGACAAGGAATGGAGCTAGAGAAATACGTACTTCCCTCAATCCATCTTCTGGCAAATCCGGGAGGAAAACTAATGTAGAACCACTCGCGTTTAAACACTGACAGCCGGGGCCACGTCCCGACAAAGAATTTGGTTGCGGCAGTCATTTCCAGAAACCATTGAGAAGGGGAGGCAGCACTCGTTTTCGTAGGTGGAAAAAATATCGAATATCTTACTCTGTGGGTTACCTGTGCAAAAACTCGTAGAAGAGAATATAAGTGCCCAGGAGAGAAGCATAAGCGTTCGGGTGCAGTTGTGATGGCGTGAGACAAAAATAGGACAGCATATCCCAAAAATTTATTAGCCGGAGGTACACATCCAACAAAGCAGGCCTGTCGATTCCAAGCAGTAAGACCGTCGGGCGGCGCATGGGCTCTGTTATCTCTCTCGGGGGCACGGACATCGTCCGCTGGTACATTAAATCGCACTGCCATTTTCCTGACCACGATAGCATCCATACGCGATGGTATTAAACCAGTGGGATTCTCCAAAATCACAACATCGGGCAGCATGTCCGGAGCTACCAGAGGTGCGGGTGCATCCTCACCCATAATGTCCACATTCTCGGTCTCCTCAGTCACAACCCGGGAATGTAGTCGCTCAATTTATTCCCCGTTCTCATATGCTTCGGGCGGGATGGTTATACGAGAAGGAGTCGATCCTTCAGTAGTCTCAAGCTCGCTGCCAGACGAGCTACCTCTGGGGGTAGATTCGGATGTGTGTGATGAGGGCTGGAAAGCCTCGGCTTATGTAGTCTTTCCAGTCTTTGATCTTGTCTGCATCTCTAGCTATACTTTAACACATCAGTGTTAGAATGGGTAGTATAGTGACATGTACCCCTCGTGTTGGTAACAACTAATATGTGCGTATAATGTTATGCAAGAATAATCTACATAAAGAAAGTTCAGAATGGCTAAACAGTTCGAGTCCTAGTCTGGTTGTATGCTCTATCCTATGTGAACAATGGTAAACCCCGCTTGAGTGGTTTACAACATATTCATCAACGCTATGTATGCAAATCCAGAAACGGATATTCGGAAGGTCAAAGTCCAGCGGCATGACAAATTGGAAGCCCGACACATCAAAGACCGAATCCCAAATCCTGTCAGGTTCGAAATTTCGAACTCCAGGGTTCAAAAATTAGAACCCAAAAGGGTTTGAAATTATGAACCCATTCGGGTTCGAAAATTCGAACCTTGCCAGGCTCGAAATTTCAAACCTTGACAGGGGGTTCAAAAATTAGAACCCATGGGGTTCGAAAATTCGAACCCATGAGGTTTCAATGCTGTAAACCCTATGGAGTTTGAAAGTTCGAACCTACGAAGGTTCGAAAATTCAAATCCAGCGAGGTTCGAAAATTCGAACCCATGAGGGTTCGAGGCGACGATCCTAGCTAGGTTCGAAAATTTGAACCTATGAGGTTTCGAGTTCTCCTCCACGGTCCTTCGACCTCCTTCCCCTTCATTTCCTTAACAAACAGCCTCACCTTGTTCGGGCTCAAAATTATCAGGTTCGAAATTTTTTAGTTCGAAGCTTTCAAGAACGGCGGTCAGAGAAATAAAAATGGAAGGAATGAAGTGAGGGGGGGTCTATTTATAAAAGAAAAAGTGCCCCTTAGCAATCCAGTGTGTGTTCGAAATTTCTGAACCCACTAGGTTCAAAATTCTGAACTCCCGGGTTCGAAAATTCGAATCTCATAGGTTCGAAAATTCGAATCTCTAGGCTCGAAATTTTGACCTTCCTGGGCTCGAAATTTTGAACCTCTTAGGGTTCGAACGTTTCCAACCCAGGTTCAAAAAAAAAAGAGTGGGGGTCATACCTTCAGGATTGAAACCTCATGCCACACTCTCTAGTATACGTACTCCATCCATATGCATATAGACTCCTGTGCATCCACGGAGGCGACGCATTATGGACACTTAGCAATTTGAGCACACCCATCCTTCAACGACGGCTCATCCACCACCACCAAGGAGAATGAGCCCCACATCTAGCGCTTATTCACATTTTGAATAATAGGAAGAATCAACAGCCTCGCTACTATCTCAACCAACACAAAGCACATCATATCAAAGACAAGACGCACTTTGGGTGTAGTAACCCGCATTTTAGCTGTTGAACAATTTATTTATTTAATTATTAAATATCGATTTATTGATATCGAGAACGTGAATTAAATAATATTGAATATTTAATTAATAATTATAATATATAATAATACATTATAATGTCGAAATAGTCGGAAATAGTGAAATTCACAATATCATGTGAATTGAATAGCATACGAGATTTGGTGGAGTTTCGATTCGAAATATAATAACGATTATATTGAATCGACGACAGTTTGAATGTAGAATTATAATATAATTAAAACAGAGCTTGAAACGACGCAGCAGTTCGCTATTTGGCGACTCAGACTTCAACTGAATGTACAGGATTCATTTTAAGACGGATTTCTATGAAACAAGAAACGTGTGGAGCTGGTGGAGTATATCTTTCTAGTGGAAGAGAAAAATCGGGATTTCGTCGTGTAGATTTTTAGATATGTCCAAATCAAATTTCAGAAAAGTCGCTGTGGAATTTCTTTATAATTTGCGATGCTTTATTTACGTTATAAATGGATTTTTCGATATGAATTGAATATCGATAAATCTGAAATCTGAAATATCAAACTGTAAATTCTGATATGATATTCTGGAGCTGTACGATATCATATGTGAAGATATACGATAATATAAATTTATTTATATTTAATTTAATTTATTTAAATATATTTATATATTTAAATGGATTATTCAAGGGTCTAAAAATAGCCAGTTTTGCAAACGAAGTCGGAATTCGACGAAACAAGTTTTGTTGGATCCGCAATGTCAAATAGTTGTTAGATTCCAAGTTTGGTGATTTTTAGAGTCACTGTGTGGCCGTACGGATTTTTAGAGTGAGAAACAGTCAGTATTTTGACATTTAAAAATACGTTGTGTGAGCATACAAAGTCAGAATTCGACGAAACCAGTTTCGTTGGGACCGTAATGTCGAACTCTAGCTGCATGCCAGTTTTCGTGATTTTTGAGTATCATATGTGATCACAGGAATTTTAGAGGACAAATAAAATTAGCGTTTACTTATAAATAAATAAAATAATAAATATAAAAATATTATATTTATTATATAAATAGACCTCACTCCCTCTAAACCCTAATTCCTACTCTCTCAAAGTCAACAGATCAAAAATGCCGCCGCATTTCTTTTTCACTCTTCCAGTAAAAGTTCATCCAATAAAAAAATCAAAATAAAATCCTAGGAAATCTATAAAATCATAAGGCTATCCTCGTTGAATTCCTGGTGTTATGCTCTCCATTTTCATAACCATTTCAATGAGTTCGACGTTCAGTTGGTGATTGGGTTTTTGGTAGCAGTAAACTAGGGTTGGCAACGGTTTGAATTTGGTACTTCGATAGTTGATTTAGAGTTTAGATTCGGGTTCAGGAGGTTAAGTAGCTCGTGTGTGGGAACTTTGGAGGTGTGCGGCGTCACTTTGGTTATGGCGATGTCTACGAGGACCTGTGGAGCTGGACCGGGTGTCGACGTCGAGAGTGGGATGGTGGCAATGAAGTTGAAGAGGATATGGTGATAAGAATTTTGGTATTTTTGTTTTGGTTTTTAAGGAAGCAAAGAGGAGGCTTCATGGAGGAAAATCGTCGGTCATGGAGGGATTGGGAGCAGCGAAATGGATTTGGGGAAGGAGATGAATGGAGTGGGTAGGTGTAGCAACGTATTGGGCCAAGAGAAGCCAAAAGGTGGAGGCCCATTTGTTAAAACAAGAGTTAAGTTAAATTTTAATTTAAAGTATATATGAACTTCGTAATATCATAACTTGTACATACAGAATCAGAATTTCGAACGGTTGGATCTGTTAGGATCGTGTGGACGGGAGCAACACAATGGGACTGACCGCGAGTCAATCCGAGCTCGTTACAATTTATGGCAAAATAAATTGTCCAATCTGAATCAACGACAATTATCGTTATTAACGATGATAGTCCAATGTGAGTAAAAACTCACTAACTCTCCTCAATTTATATTTTAATATAAATTGTAGTTTTATTTCTGTACTTGACTGCTAGTTATGTACTGTTAATTTGGACTGTTAAGTTGTATTGTTAAATTGGACTGTAGATTGGACTATTAAATAATTGATTGAAAACAGTCTGGATATATATATATACATATATATATATATATATATATATATATATATATATATATATATATATATATATATCGTTATTAAACGGTGATTTTGTTATCAGTGTATTTCATTAGAAATGCAAGTGATGTTATATACGTTGTTTAACATCGGTGGATGCAGGGAAACAGGTTGGAGGAATCCGACTGGATTCCTCAACATTTATTTTACTGTTATTTGTATATTGTGATATATACTGTGATATATAATCTGTTGTTGATTTTATATGTTTGGATGATATTGATCATTGACAGTTGGTTGTTTAAAAACAATAGAGCCAAATGGTCGAGTCGAACCAAATCGAGCCAAATGGTCGAGTCGAACCAAATCGAGCCAAATGGTCGAGTCGAACCAATCGAGTCAAGCTGGTCAAGTTAGTCGAACCTGGTCAGTACAACCAAGCTGGTTAAGTTAGTCAAACCTGGTCAGTCGAGTCGAGTAAATCAAACTTAGTTAATCGAAAGGAGTTTATCGATTTAGTTAATCGATAGGAGTTAATTGATTTAGTCAATCGAGATGAGTTAATCGGTTTTAATAAATCGAGAGGAGTTAGTCGAATATGGTATTCGAACCAAATGGTCAAACCAAGTGGTCGAACCAAGTAGTCAAGCCCAGTGGTCAAACCAAATGGATCAGGTTAGCCAAACATGGTCAGTCAAACGAAATGGGTCAGGTTAGCCAAACATGGTCAGTCAAACCAAATGGGTCAGGTTAGCCAAACCTAGTCAGTCAAACCAAATGGGTCAGGTTAGCCAAACCTGGTTAGTCAAACCAAATGGGTCAGGTTAGTCAAACCTGGTCGGTCGAACCAAGTAAGTCGAGTTAGTCGAGTCAAGTTAAGTTAGTCAAGTTAAGTTAGTCGAGTTAAGTTCGTCGAGTTAAATAAATCGATGTTAGTTTCATCGAAAGGAGTTATCGATGTTAGTTTCATCGAAAGAAGTTTTCGATGTGAGTTTCATCGAAAGGAGTTACCAATGTTAGTTTCATCGAAAGGAGTTATCGATGTTAGTTTCATCGAAAGGACTTATCGATGTTAGTTTCATCGCAAGGAGTTATCAATTATAGTTTAATCAAAGTGAGATTTTCAAATATGAGATATTTGAAAAGGAAGAGTTATCGAATATTAGTTATTCGAAGAGAGATTATCGAATATTGTTTATTCGAGAAGGAGTAATCGAATATAGGTTATTCGAAGAAAAGTTAATCAAATAGAGATTTCTCGAAGAGAGTAAATCGGCAAATTCGATTATATCGAATTCGGTAAAGTACTTATACTTTCCAGTGTTTAAATAGAGATTTATTTATTTATAAATAATTAAGTGTTAGGTTAATTATTCACTAATAAGAATAGAAGTTATAATTAAAGTTAGAACATTCGAAAGTAGGGATTATAACGTTATCGTTATAACCAAGGTTTTAAATATAGAAGTGGACTAGTAAAATTGAATCCGAGAAAGGCGTAAAGAATTCGTTAAAGATTAAAAGATAAACTTTGACCATTTCGAAGTTATAACGTTGTTCAGTTAAGGTTTGAGAGGTAATTATACACCAACTTGAGTGACTTCCTTCTTAACTAAGAAATGGTAAGGTTTGATCGTAAAGGAGTTTTGGAAATGTTTTCCAAACGAGAATCAGAAATGTTTTCTGATAAAAGAAAATAAGAATTTAGAATATAGGGAAACAGGAGATAAGTAAATAAATGAACTAAAGAGATTAATGTTAAAAGATGTTTGTTCGATAATTTCCATCTAAAAATAATATCGTTGTTTGCACACTTGTTTTTCTTTGATAGTTAACTCACAGACTATCGAAGTTTTGACCATTTTAACGTTGTTAATATGGAGAGACCGGTTGGATTATTATCCATAGAACCACTCTGTATTGGCATAAGCGTCGCGAATCGTATATGCCAAAGATAATTGAAGACGGAGTAAAATGCAAGGGTTATCCTGTTTACAGAATAGTGCCTTCGGTTTGTCCAGTCCCAGGACAACTTGTATGGACGAAGGTCTGACAGAGTATATCCAATGGATTGCGTAAGTTGATCTGTTCAAACGTATTCACGTTTGGTGGCGGAGGAATTCGTTTCTCTTAGCTGTATACCCATGTTATTTTTGGATAAGTCAATTTGTTATTTGGCGGGTGTGACGATGTGACATTCTAAGTGAATGAAGATGGATGTCTGACAGAGTATTTCCAGAAAGGTCACGTACATTGATTTCTTCAACCGTACCAAGAGTGGAAGCGGAGAAGGAAACTTCTTTTAGCTGACACGTAATGTATTGTTGTAGACGTCAATTAGTGATTTTCGATGGATTTGACAATGTAGCATTCTAAGTGAATCTATTGTGATGATAAAGCGTAGCTTCTAGCCTCACATCCGGTAAATGACAGAAATCGGGCAGGCGGCATGGCTAAGTCGGTCGCACCGAAGTAGGGTGTATAATCACCTATCTAGTGAATATTCATTTGTTCCTTAAATCTATCAATGCTGTCCCATATATATACGGGAACGGTTGCTGATCCTAACCATTGGTGATGTACATTTGATACACTCAAGCGAAATGAGTGGTCGGTCATGTGTGGCTGAGTTACAAGATGTTCTTGTTGAACTCCAGTGTATCGTTCCTAGAGTACACTGATCGGAAGGTGGTTCCATACCTTCTCATAGTTGGAAATCCATTATCCAATACGTGCTTGCGATTTTGATTGTATACTATATATGTAGTAACGTGAGATGCAAGCGTTTCTGCTAGATTGATATTTATTTGTACTTAGACATTATTATAATATCAGAATGATATTGCTTTGAAAAGTTATTTGGATTCTCATAAGGGAAAAAAACCCGTTCCGTATTCACGGCGTGGTCTTATGAGATATCATATACCTGTTTAAATGATTTGAGTTTATTCACACCAGTCCCATGACTGACCCGGAGTTTATTTTGTTGTTTTCCCTAAACTCTTGGGTGCCTAAATTTGTACGGGCAGTCAAGTAGTCAGGAATTTGCAGATACATTGAAGGGCTGGAGCAGGAGGCTTCAGAATCATATAGCTATAGTTATTTCCGCCGTGTTGTAAGTGTTGTACTCTGATAAGTGCTACTGTATACATAACTGTTGTGTTTCAAAGTTATGTTATCTATTATATGTTATTCGTTCCGCTGTGAGGTTCGTGTTACTCTGATGTTGTGTTCTTCTTCTTCTTCTATTCTATAAGTTCTATCTTATCTTTCCTCACCCTCTTAATTCTTTCATTAACTACCGGGATTTTTCGATGTTTTGGTTATCGACGTCGAGCTTACGTCGATAACCAAAGCCGCTCAAAACCCGGGTCACTACAGTTGGTATCAGAACATTGGTTTAGTTATTACCTTGGCTCTGTGGCGTGATTCAGTAGAGATGGGATTAGTAATATCCTAGACTGAGTTTGAGTGTATATATACGAGTGAACGTATTTGTTAGTTAATATAAAATGATTTTATATTGTGGAGTTTTATTGGTTGAGTTGTTTGTGAATTCTGGTCGATCAGTTTGATCCACTATATCGATGGGGGTTACTAAACACTCGAATACGATGAACCGTCATGGTATGTTTTGAAAGAGGGTAAATGGAATAATTTTACCCGAATATATTTGATATAGTATATTGGTTGTGTTGGTTGTTATTATAATCGAGTAAGATTATAAAAAGGTAAAATGATTATAAATGACTAATCAGAATTCATATAAGTAAAGTATATGAAATAAAATGAAGAAAAATCTGAATTTAAATCAGATTGGAATTAAAATAAGGAAATTTTAAGTTCCTGGGAGATTTTGAAAACGTTTTTCAAACTGAAGGTGATATAGTATTGAACTCACTTCGACAGCTGGAAAATAGATTCTGACGATGAATCGCGACATCATCAGTGTTCATTTTCGAGTTCTAAGTGACGGACTACTACCAAAGGTTTTGTTTTTGAATTGTTTTGAGAAAACAAGTTGTTTAGAAATTAAAAGGTTTTGAATTGGCATTGTAATTTCAAATTGATTTGAAATAGACCCAGGAAATTAAGTTTCGGAATTTAATTTTAACTTATGAAGTTAAATAGAATAAGATAGTAGAAATAAATTGAAATATTAACTTGAACTGAGTTAAATAGAATTGAATTGGATTAGAGAATAATCTGTTACGGAATTGGGTAGATGAGTTAAGAATTTGAAATTTTATATTCGGGTTCGAATGAAATTCGATTTGGTTTTGAGGATATGAACTGATTGGAATTTGATGGAAATAACACTGGTATATGCGGAGTTGATAGCATATGGAAGTGATAGAGTTGATATTCCCGACAAAAAGGTACCAGTTTATATTATATATGGATATGAGATTTATGAGCCGAATTGGCAAGCCGCTTGGCTGTTTGATTTTCTTTTGTATTAAAGAAGGCCCAGAGAGGCGAGTTGGAGTTTGAGATATTGACCAGTACAAAGGAGGTGCTGGCAAATTTTTTCGAAAAGTTAAGGTGTTAGAAAATTTTCAGAATTTTTGAAAATTTAGTTAGTCGGAATAAATTAATATTTTAGTCGATATTAATTGGTTCAGTTGAAACCGGAGACAAGAGGTAAACAGATAAATTTTTACCCAGAAGATAGGGTCATCCCCTAGCTTAGCAATTTCGAGGACGAAATTTTATTAAGGGGGGAAGATTGTAGTAACCCGCATTTTAGCTGTTGAACAATTTATTTATTTAATTATTAAATATCGATTTATTGATATCGAGAACGTGAATTAAATAATATTGAATATTTAATTAATAATTATAATATATAATAATATATTATATTGTCGAAATAGTCGGAAATAGTGAAATTCACAATATCATGTGAATTGAATAGCATACGAGATTTGGTGGAGTTTCGATTCGAAATATAATAACGATTATATTGAATCGACGACAGTTTGAACGTAGAATTACAATATAATTAAAACAGAGCTTGAAACGACGCAGCAGTTCGCTATTTGGCGATTCAGACTTCAACTGAATGTACAGGATTCATTTTAAGCCGGATTTCTATGAAACAAGAAACGTGTGGAGCTGGTGGAGTATATCTTTCTAGTGGAATAGAAAAATCGGGATTTCGTCGTGTAGATTTTGAGATGTCCAAATCAAATTTCAGAAAAGTCGCTGTGGAATTTCTTTATAATTTGCGACGCTTTATTTACGTTATAAATGGATTTTTCGATATGAATTAAATAGCGATAAATCTGAAATCTGAAATATCAAACTGTAAATTCTGATATGATATTCTGGAGCTGTACGATATCATATGTGAAGATATACGATAATATAAATTTATTTATATTTAATTTAATATATTTAAATATATTTATATATTTAAATGGATTATTCAAGGGTCTAAAAATAGCCAGTTTTGCAAACGAAGGCAGAATTCGACGAAACCAGTTTTGTTGGATCCGCAATGTCAAATAGTTGTTAGATTCCAAGTTTGGTGATTTTTAGAGTCACTATGCGGCCGTACGGATTTTTAGAGTGAGAAACAGTCAGTATTTTGACAGTTAAAAATACGCTGTGTGAGCATACGAAGTCAGAATTCGACGAAACCAGTTTCGTTGGGACCGTAATGTCGAACTCTAGCTACATGCCAGTTTTCGTGATTTTTGAGTATCATATGTGATCACAGGAATTTTAGAGGACAAATAAAATTAGCGTTTACTTATAAATAAATAAAATAATAAATATAAAAATATTATATTTATTCTATAAATAGACCTCACTCCCTCTAAACCCTAATTCCTACTCTCTCAAAGTCAACAGATCAAAAATGCCGCCGCATTTCTTTTTCACTCTTCCAGTAAAAGTTCATCCAAAGAAAAAATCAAAATAAAATCCTAGGAAATCTCTAAAATCATAAGGCTATCCTCGTTGAATTCCTGGTGTTATGCTCTCCATTTTCATAACCATTTCAATGAGTTCTACGTTCAGTTGGTGATTGGGTTTTTGGTAGCAGTAAACTAGGGTTGGCAACGGTTTGAATTTGGTACTTCGATAGTTGATTTAGAGTTTAGATTCGGGTTCAGGAGGTTAAGTTGCTCGTGTGTGGGAACTTTGAAGGTGTGCGGCGTCACTTTGGGTATGGCGATGTCTGCGAGGACCTGTGGAGCTGGACCGGGTGTCGACGTCGAGAGTGGGATGGTGGCAATGAAGTTGAAGAGGATATGGTGATAAGAATTTTGGTATTTTTGTTTTGGTTTTTAAAGAAGAAAAGAGGAGGCTTCATGGAGGAAAATCGTCGGTCATGGAGGGATTGGGAGCAGCGAAATGGATTTGGGGAAGGAGATGAATGGAGCGGGTAGGTGTAGCAACGTATTGGGCCAAGAGAAGCCAAAAGGTGGAGGCCCATTTGTTAAAACAAGAGTTAAGTTAAATTTTAATTTAAAGTATATATGAACTTCGTAATATCATAACTTGTACATACTGAATCAGAATTTCGAACGGTTGGATCCGTTAGGATCGTGTGGACGGGAGCAACACAATGGGACTGACCGCGAGTCAATCCGAGCTCGTTACAATTTATGGCAAAATAAATTGTCCAATCTGAATCAACGACAATTATCGTTATTAACGATGATAGTCCAATGTGAGTAAAAACTCACTATCTCTCCTCAATTTATATTTTAATATAAATTGTATTTTTATTTCTGTATTTGACTGCTAGTTATGTACTGTTAATTTGGACTGTTAAGTTGTATTGTTAAATTGGACTGTAGATTGGACTGTTAAATAATTGATTGAAAAAAGTATGGATATATATATATATATATATCTACATATATATATATATATCGTTATTAAACGGTGATTTTGTTATCAGTGTATTTCATTAGAAATGCAAGTGATGTTATATACGTTGTTTAACATCGGTGGATGCAGGGAAACAGGTTGGAGGAATCCGACTGGATTCCTCAACATTTATTTTACTGTTATTTGTATATTGTGATATATACTGTGATATATAATCTGTTGTTGATTGTATATGTTTGGATGATATTGATCATTGACAGTTGGTTGTTTAAAAACAATAGAAAACACTGAAAATGTAAAAAAGGGGATTTTCAATATTTATATTGAAAATGAATCTATTTATAAAATCGAAGGATTTTATAAAAGAATATTTATTTAGAAATAAATAAATAAAATAAAGGAATGTTTATTTAGATTAAATAAATAGAATAAAGGATATTTAATTAGGGATTAAATAATTAGAGTTATAAAGGAAAATCTATTTAGGAAAATAAATAGATTATACAAAAGGAAATCTATTTAGGAAATAAATAGAAGTTAAAATAAATAGAAATAAAAGAAAAGTTAGTTAGTCGGATATAAATATTCGAATCAAGTTAGTTAAGTAGTCAAACCAAGCTAGTCGAACCAAACTAGTCAAGCTAGTCGAACCCAACCGAGTCGAAATGGTCGAATCGAGCCAAATGGTCGAGTCGAACCAAATCGAGCCAAATGGTCGAGTCGAACCAATCGAGTCAAGCTGGTCAAGTTAGTCGAACCTGGTCAGTACAACCAAGCTGGTCAAGTTAGTCGAACCTGGTCAGTCGAGTCGAGTAAATCAAACTTAGTTAATCGAAAGGAGTTTATCGATTTAGTTAATCGATAGGAGTTAATTGATTTAGTCAATCGAGATGAGTTAATCGGTTTTAATAAATCGAGAGGAGTTAGTCGAATATGGTATTCGAACCAAATGGTCAAACCAAGTGGTCGAACCAAGTAGTCAAGCCCAGTGGTCAAACCAAATTGGTCAGGTTAGCCAAACATGGTCAGTCAAACCAAATGGGTCAGGTTAGCCAAACATGGCCAGTCAAACCAAATGGGTCAGGTTAGCCAAACCTGGTCAGTCAAACCAAATGGGTCAGGTTAGCCAAACCTGGTCAGTCAAACCAAATGGGCCAGGTTAGTCAAACCTGGTCGGTCGAACCAAGTAAGTCGAGTTAGCCGAGTCAAGTTAAGTTAGTCAAGTTAAGTTAGTCGAGTTAAGTTCGTCGAGTTAAATAAATCGATGTTAGTTTCATCGAAAGGAGTTATCGATGTTAGTTTCATCGAAAGAAGTTATCGATGTTAGTTTCATCGAAAGGAGTTACCAATGTTAGTTTCATCGAAAGGAGTTATCGATGTTAGTTTCATCGAAAGGAGTTATCGATGTTAGTTTCATCGCAAGGAGTTATCAATTATAGTTTAATCGAAGTGAGATTTTCAAATATGAGATATTTGAAAAGGAAGAGTTATCGAATATTAGTTATTCGAAGAGAGATTATCGAATATCGTTTATTCGAGAAGGAGTAATCGAATATAGGTTATTCGAAGAAGAGTTAATCAAATAGAGATTTCTCGAAGAGAGTAAATCGGCAAATTTGATTATATCGAATTCGGGAAAGTACTTATACTTTCCAGTGTTTAAATAGAGATTTATTTATTTATAAATAAATAAGTGTTAGGTTAATTATTCACTAATAAGAATAGAAGTTATAATTAAAGTTAGATAATTCGAAAGTACGGATTATAACGTTATCGTTATAACCAAGGTTTTAAATATAGAAGTGGACTAGTAAAATTGAATCCGAAAAAGGCGTAAAGAAGTCGTTAAATATTAAAAGATAAACTTTGACCATTTCGAAGTTATAACGTTGTTCAGTTAAGGTTTGAGAGGTAATTATACCCCAACTTGAGTGACTTCCTTCTTAACTAAGAAATGGTAAGGTTTAATTGTAAAGGAGTTTTGGAAATGTTTTCCAAACGAGAATCAGAAATGTTTTCTGATAAAAGAAAACAAGAATTTAGAATATAGGGAAACAGGAGATAAGTAAATAAATGAACTAAAGAGATTAATGTTAAAAGATGTTTGTTCGATATAATTTCCATCTGGAAATAATATCGTTGTTTGCACACTTGTTTTTCTTTGATAGTTAACTCACAGACTATCAAAGTTTTGACCATTTTAACGTTGTTAATATGGAGAGACCGGTGGATTATTATCCATAGAACCACTCTGTATTGGCATAAGCGTCGCGAATCATATATGCCAAAGATAATTGAAGACGGAGTAAAATGCAAGGGTTATCCTGTTTACAGAATAGTGCCTTCGGTTTATCCAGTCCCATGACAACTTGTATGGACGAAGGTCTGACAGAGTATATCCAATGGATCGCGTAAGTTGATCTGTTCAGACGTATTCACGTTTGGTGGTGGAGGAATTCGTTTCTCTTAGCTGTATACCCGTGTTATTTTTGGATAAGTCAATTTGTGATTTGGCGGGTATGATGATGTGACATTCTAATGAACGAAGATGGATGTTTGACAGAGTATTTCCAGAAAGGTCACGTACATTGATTTCTTCAACCGTACCAAGAGTGGAAGCGGAGAAGGAAACTTCTTTTAGCTGACACGTAATGTATTGATGTAGACGTCAATTAGTGATTTTCGATGGATTTGACAATGTAGCATTCGAAGTGAATATATTGTGATGATAAAGCGTAGCTTCTAGCCTCACATCCGGTAAATGACAGAAATCGGGCAGGCAGCATGGCTAAGTCGGTCGCACCGAAGTAGGGTGTATAATCACCTATCTAGTGAATATTCATTTGTTCCTTAAATCTATCAATGCTGTCCCATATATATACGGGAACGGTTGCTGATCCCAACCGTTGGTGATGTACATTCGATACACTCAAGCGAAATGAGTGGTCGGTCATGTGTGGCTGAGTTACAAGATGTTCTTGTTGAACTCCAGTGTATCGTTCCTAGAGTACACTGATCGGAAGGTGGTTACATACCTTGTCATAGTTGGAAATCCATTATCCAATACGTGCTTGCGATTTTGATTGTATACTATATATGTAGTAACGTGAGATGCAAGCGTTTCTGCTAGATTGATATTTATTTGTACTTAGACATTATTATAATATCAGAATGATATTGCTTTGAAAAGTTATTTGGATTCTCATAAGGGAAAAAACCCGTTCCGTATTCACGGCGTGGTCTTATGAGATATCATATACCTGTTTAGATGATTTGAGTTTATTCACACCAGTCCCATGACTGACCCGGAGTTTATTTTGTTGTTTTCCCTAAACTCTTGGGTGCCTAAATTTGTACGGGCAGTCAAGTAGTCAGGAATTTGCAGATACATTGAAGGGCTGGAGCAGGAGGCTTTAGAATCATATAGCTATAGTTATTTCCGCCGTGTTGTAAGTGTTGTACTCTGATAAGTGCTACTGTATACATAACTGTTATGTTTCAAAGTTATGTTATCTATTATATGTTATTCGTTCCGCTGTGAGGTTCGTGTTACTCTGATGTTGTGTTCTTCTTCTTCTTCTATTATATAAGTTCTATCTTATCTTTCCTCACCCTCTTAATTCTTTCATTAATTACCGGGATTTTTCGATGTTTTGGTTATCGACGTCGAGCTTACGTCGATAACCAAAGCCGCTCAAAATCCGGGTCACTACATTGGGGGGCAAATGCTAACCAGCTTTTTTGTTCGGTTCCCAAGAGTGCATTAGGCACGTTTAACTCAACGTATCGCGTGAAGCTGAGGCCGAAAAGGGACGCTTAGGAATGAAGGAAATAGGATCAAGAAGGGACTACACCGCTCGTAACCTCATAGCATCCAGAAAAACTCCCCCAACCAAGGCCACAAACCTCAAAGGGGCCACAATCCTCAAGTGCCCGATCTTGAAACCCTCGCGTCCCTCAGAAGAACTTCGCACCGGGCAGGGTGCGAAATTTCGCGTCCAGACGGTTGCGAAATTTCGCGCCCAGGCGGATACTAAATCTCGTGCCTAGCAAGCACGAAATTTCGTACCCATGCCCAGATTCGAAATTCTGGTATGTGCAAGAGGCGGGTTCGAAATTTCTGCTAGTGGTCCCCTATTCCTACCTACTCCTATCTAATCCCACCCTCCCTCACTCCTATAAATAGCCCATGGCCTCACACTTCAAAGAGGTTGGATTTTATTCACTTGAGACCTTCCTAGAGCTTCATGAGCCCTATTAATGGCATCTCCTATTTGAGGAAGAAGGAGAATTAAATATTCTTTTTCCTAAATACCTATCATGTGGCAATTACGAAAGTGAATGTAATGAGCATGGCTCTACCTTGTAATTCTTGAGTGAATAATAAAACTCCAATGTCCTTCCAAAGTGGACATAAGCCATATCCACGGCCGAACCACTAAAAATACGTATGTCGTTTACCACTTTCTTCTACTTAGTCTTGCGACTGAATTAATTATTCCTAGCAATAGGAATCTTTGGTGTTTATGGCATTTTTTGCCGTCAACAGCCTCCAGCTCCTCCGCCGTTGCGGAGAAGAACAGTCAAATAGAGCACGTCAGGCTCCCCTAATTTTTACTCCAATGCCCACACTTCAAATGGGAAATCCGGCCAACCCATATACCAAAATCCGATAAATCCGATCAGGACCGTTCACCCTGTAGATCTCGAGACACTATGGAGTTTTCACGTTAAACGATCTCAAAAATACTAAGCCGATTGTTCATATTTGGCGAAGGAAAGTTTGAACGATTTCGATCGTTCTTTTCTAGTTGCGGTTGAGAAAGGGGTTTGACCACCGGGAGAGAGAAAGAATAGGGTTTGACTAGGTGGGGTATATATAGTACTAATTATTAGTTAATACAATAATTACTTGTTTTACTCCACGAACTTCAAACGAATCCCAATGATGGTCGCCCCTAGCTAAATACATCCAATCCGGACATGATGGAATATGTTTCGTAAGCCAATTCGGCTGTTTCGATTTGTTTTTATCAAAATTAAGATATAATTTAATATAACGGTCAATATTGAATTTTAACGTGCAATTTAATTTACCGGAGCCACATAATAACTCCAAAAATTATGAAAAAAGATTTAGCTATGTTTTGACAATATGGTCCTAACAAAACTAATTTGTCGAATTTGGAGGCTGTTTGAAAAATGACTATTTTTCCGGTCAATTAAATTCAAAGTGAAATCGCCAAATGCGCTTAAATTCACCACGCTCACATATTAATTCCAAAAATTATGAAATTTGAATCCTAACAATATTTTGACATTACATATCCAACAAAAGCGGTTTCGTCGAAAACGGAGGTCGTTTGCAAAATGTCTATTTTTAAGGGCTATATATTATATTAAAATATATGTAATTTCCATAGCGTCTATTTTAAATTTTAAACTGAACATAACTTTCAATTTATATTACGAAATATGAATTTTTCACATGCATTAGAAAGATATAATTAAATAGATTCAAATATTTGTGGTTTTACTGAAATTCGATTTATTTTGAATCCTATACAATCAGTTGAAATTTAAAATCGAATTTTCAAACTACCACGCCATTTCATGCTCGTTTTATAATTAAAATAAATTTATACGTTCTAACTACAATTTGAATAAATTTTAATTCGTTATTATTTAAAATAAATCATTTTTAATCTTCAAAATCCATTAAATTAGCTAAAATAAAAATTTTAAATTGATTCAGAAATTCCGGGTTGTTGTTATGACCTGTATATATTTTTCAAAATAAACAAATTGTGTTAATATTTATTTAAGAAGCTATGAGTATAATGATTTTTCTGGAACTAATAAGAGGTGAGTATATAATCTAAGATTAATCGAGAATTAGAAAATGCTAATTGCATCATATACATACATACATGCATACACACACACACACACACATATATATATATATACACATACATATATATATAAATATATATATATTGAATAAATGCATATGCTTGGATAAAGAAATGGAAACTTTTGAACATTAGTTGTTGAATTTATATTTAAATAGAGCAACGTTAAGAAGGAAAAGCCGCTAGGAAGAGAAAGTGCTTAAGTATAAAAAAATTAAATTAATTCTATTTAACTTTATGTATATAATAAAACTAATAGTAAGAATGATAAAAAAGTAATCGGTTAATAATAATTATAGCAAGTTCGTGAAAAGGATTTGGAGAATGTAAACTATTAAACTTAATCGGGAATTTTTCAAATAATGAATGTCTAAAACTGGGTGGAATGCACACTACTATAGAAAACCAAGAGACGCACATGTTTAAACTCTTTTTTCCACCATTGATTTATTTCTCAAGGCACTTTCCTTCATTGAAATCATGTTTTGTTATTTATTATCAATATACAATTACTAGCATACAATTTTTCATAGTGGTAAATATATAATCAATTAGTTAGTTCATGCAAGTATAAATTAATTAACGAAACCAAATTCATCACGCCTAACTGAATAAGAAAAATTCACTCATATGATAACTTCTTGAATCTTATATGCCACTTTAACATTGAACCTCAATAAAAAATTCAAATAAAAATCAATCACATATATTGAAAAACAAAATCAACTAAGGCGTTAATTGAGATATTTATACAATAATATTAGAAAACTCGTCACATTAAAAAATTGAAAATCAAAACCAAATATTGATAAAAAACAATTTTGATGTAGATAATATTTAGCTTAGAACTTAAGGAAAAAAATTACCTTCACCGATGTAAAATGGAATAGAAAGAACATAAATTTTGCATGAGAAAAGTTGAGCTTTCAATGCACAGAACAAAGAATTAGTCACAAAAAATTCATCAAAAATGTATTTTATTTCTTTAGAAGCAAAAGAATTAGGGAGGCATGAAGCATAAAATATTGTTTGTGTACTGAGAAGATGTAATTAAACCATGGGATTAAGAATAGGAGAAAATGAATCATTTTCTTAGAGTAGTAAATTTGAGAGGAAGTATAGTATTAAATTAAGTGTGCTAAGGGCACCCAGTGTGTTCTTCCTAATACCGCAATTAAAAAAATAAAACTCATTCAATTTTGTATGCTTCCCAATACCACATTACCTCTCCATTTTAATCTCTCACTCAATCATTTTTTACCGAACTAATTACGTACTAAGCTAATCTAAATACCCTATTCTCTCGTAATTCATGTCCTCTTCTCCTCTCTCGCGGGAAAATTCAAATTCGTATGGTATCTCACAATTGTTTGGTGAACTGAAAACCCTAATATCTCACTTCCTGTTTTAGTAGTCTTAATTCAAGCCTTATTCACGACTTTTGTGTATTGCGGTGTCGAATACGTTGATCGGTTATAGATCTAGGGTTTAGATCGTTGATCGGTTTTACAAATGAGAATGAACGAATATCGAGCAAAATAGAAATAGGATAAAACAGTGTTGTAGCCCCTATTTTTTAAGTTTCATATTAAGAGGAGTGTAATACTAATTCTTGTGGTATTTTTTAGTTGCGGTATTGAGAAGAACATATTGGGGTGCCCTTAGCACCACACTAAATTAATCCAAATAATTGAAAGAATAATTGAAAAACAAAAATCAAGTAAGGCATTAATTGATATGTTTATACAATAATATTAGAAAGCCCATCATACTAAAAAAAATTGAAAATTCAAACCTAATATTGAAAATAAACAATTTTGATGCAGATAATATTTAGCTTGAAACAGAAGGAAAAAAATTACCTTCACCAGTGTAAGATGGAATAGAAGACATAAATTTTGCATGAGAAAACTTGAGATTTCAGTCCATAGAAAAAATAATTAGTCATAAAGAACTCATCAGAATTTTATTTCATTATTTTTTATTTTATTATTTTTTTATAAGCAAAAGAATTGGGTAGGTATAAAGTATTAAATATTATTTATGTACAAAGAAGATGTAATTAAAGCCATGGTAGTAAGCGTAGGAGAAAATGAAACGTTTTGTTCAAATAGTAAATTTGAGATAAAGTATAGTAATAAATTAATTAAAATAACTGAAATAAAGTGTGACCTTTCAATGTTCCAAAATAAATAGATAATGTTATATTTATTTAGAAGTAGTGGAGATAATGATTTTTCTAGAACTAATAAGAGGTGAGTATACACATTATAATAAAAAATTGAAAGGGTATTATTATTGACACTCAAATTTTAAAAACACTCCAATCATTAAAAAAATGTTAGGGAGTGTAATGTTCTTAATTTTTTGCGTTCCCTTTTTGCCCTGGTAATAAATTAGTTACCATCCCAAATCCCAATAATTTCAAATGCAAAAAAACCCAAATCCCTAAATTATTTGTAAACAAAAGAAAGCGATCGTTTTTGTTCGGCACAACGACATGAACGGTGCAGGTCTGCTGTATTAAATACTTTTGTTCGATATTGTTCATTGTTTTTGAAATTTATATTCGTTGTAGGGTGGTCGAAGTGGGCAAAATAGGGTGTATCGACAAATTCAGTTGTGGCATACCGTAATTTTTTTTTGTTTGATACATTTATATCTATTTCCTATGAATGATATATTTTCATCTGATCAGATTCATATCGATAAATGAGGTTATTGATAATTTGGTATAAAAATCTGACGCGGTTTGACTAATATACCATATAAATTGTTTTTGATTAACAACTAAAAAATAGATTATTGTAAAAAAAGGCTAATTTGGTAAAATAAACATTATTTGTTAAGGGGTTGCTCTCTACATTGGTACTCCCCTTAGTAAATTATTTTAAAAATAATAATTGACCCCCATTAACAATATTTGAAGTGTCAATAACAACCCCAACTGAAAATCAAAACCTAATACTAAAAAAATGATGAGAAAATATTTAACTTGGAAATTAAGAAAAAAATTACCTTCACCGGCGTAACATGATATAGAAGGCACATAGATTTTGCATGAAAAGTTGAGATTTCAATCCATAGAACAAAGAATTAGTCATAACGAATTCATAAAAAAAAATTGTTATTTTTTTAGAAGCAAAAGAATTAGGGAGGTATAAATCATAAAATATTGTTTATGTATAGAGGAGATGTTTTAGATGTTGTGGAGATAAGAATTTTTTCTAGAATTAATGAGAGGTAAGTATACCCATCATACTAAAAAAATTGAAAATCAAAACCTAATATTAAAAATATAATTTTGATGGAGATAGTATTTAGCTTGGAACTGAAGGAAAAAAATTACCTTCACCGATGTAGGATGGAGTCGAAAGCACATAGATTTTGCATGAGAAAAGTTGACATTTCAATCCATAGAACAAACCATTAGTCAAAACATAAGATTTTTTTGTTGTTATTTTCTTGAAGCAAAAGAATTAAGCGGTATAAGCATAAAATATTGTTTATGTATAGAGAAGATGTAATTAAAGCTATAGGAGGAAGGACATGAGAAAATGAAACGTTTTCAGAGTAGTATATTTGTGAGAAAGTACAATAATAAATTAACCCAAATAACTAAAATAAAGTGTGTCCTTTCGATTTTCCAAAATAAATAAATAGTTTAAATTTATTTTAGAAGTTCAGTGGAGATAATGACTTTTCTAGAACTAATAAGAGGTGAGTATATAATCTAATATTAATTAAGAATCAGAGAATACTAATTATGTCATATACATACATCATATATAATAGATACATGTGCCTGTATGTAGAAATAAAAACGTTTAAACAATAATGGTTGAATTTATATTTGAACAGAGTAGTTTTAGAAGGGGAAAAAAGAGGAGTCAAACTATGAAGAAAAAGTGCTTGAGTATAAAAAAATTATAATTAATTCTATTTAACTTTATGCGTATAATACGCTTTGTAATAAGAATTATATATAAGCATTCAATTGATAATAATCATAGAATTTGGGGAACGTAAACTATTAATATTAATAGGGGTTTCTTCAAATAATAAATGCCTAAAAGTGGGTGTAATGGACGTAATCATAGAAAACCAGGAGACACATGTTAAACTCTTTTTTCCGCCATTGGTTTTTTTAGGACACATGTCTACATAATAATATTTTTTTTGGCTAAAACCGAATCGAAAGGTCATCGGAGAAAAATTGTGATTTCATATTTATTTTAGAAGTAGTGGAGATAATGATTTTTCGAGAACTAATATGAGGTGAGTATATAATCTAATATTAACTAAGAATCAAAGAATATTAATTGCGTTATACATACACACATACACATCCATACAAACACACACACACACACACATACATACATACATACATACATACATACATATATATATATATATATATATAATAGATACATGTGCTTTTATGTAGAAATAAAAATGTTAAGCATTCAGTTGATAATAATCATAGCAAGCACGTGAAAGAATTTGGGGAACGTAAACTATTAATATTAATTAGGGATTCTTCAAATAATAAATGCCTAAAAGTGGGTTGAATGAACGTTACTGTAAAAAATCAGGAGACACATGTTAAACTCTAATTTCCACCATTGATTTATTTTTCAGGACACATGCCAGCATAATGATTTTTTTGGCTAAAACGAAACCGAAAGGTCATCGGAGGAAGATTGTGCTTTCAAATAATATAGTAGAAACTAATTTTTAATTATTAACTATCATGAATATTTTTCTAAAACTTTTATCTTTAGTATCCTTTCAATCTCTTTCATTAGCATCATTAACCTAAGTCTTGAAATTAATGTATATTACCTTTGTTTGATTCAAATAATGTATAATATATACATGTATGCATAATAGTTAGATATTATTTTGAATATATTTTACCGAAATACATATCATCGTCAAATAACTTTGCATATTATTGACATAATATCATTACACATCTTATTTCATATCATACCTCATTTGTTACAATGCCTGTTAAGTTAAAATCATTCATACCACAAGTTGCATTTTGTTGAATGTATCATCTCATATTACTTTGCATACAACATACATTTCATACAACTTTATAAACAGCATACTTCACACACTGCATTACATGTTAACTTTTAACTTTCACACATAACAAGTATATTGTATGGGGAGCTTTTGTCTAATTAGAAATATAGAATTATTAGTTAAACACATAACATATTTACATTGACATGATTAACTTATTTGACTTGTTGGGGTTGGTTGATTTGATTGACTTCTTTAGGCTTGACTGATTTTATTGATTTGTTTGACATGGTTGGATTTGATGTGTGTGTTGATAAGTTTGAAATATACTTATACACGTGTAGGTATTGAATAATATAACTATACTTGTCTTTTTGACATTTCATTTCATTACATATAGTTTTTCTAGTATTGGATTAAGCGATAACTTTATAATTTCTAGGATTAATGGAAGTTTCAAGAAATGTTTTTGAATTGACATATATTGTTTGATTTTGTTCAGATTGTTAATTTAATAGGTATAATCTAAACATAATCGGTAACATAACTAATAATGGTGTGGTTTGACTAATTTAAAACTTGAATTTATTGTTTAACTGAGATTTGAATTTTTTGTATTTATTGGATGCTTTGTATAGAAAGTTTGTATTGGACCGGTTTGAGTTTGACTTGATTATAAGTTTGAATATTGTCTTAGTTTTTACTCTTATTTTACTAGATGCATAGATCTATTTCTTAGACTAGATATTAGGTATTAGAATCTTATTAGTCTTAGAACTATGTCTTAGTTTTAGGGGGGGGGGGTATTATAGTCTAATTAGGTATATATAGTTTTTTTTAATGACAAAGAGGGAGAATTATAAAATATGCCTTAGAGTAAAGGGGAGTTAATAGTTACAAAATGAGTTAATGGAGTAAGGGGGAGTAACTGGAGAATCAAGACATGAGGTATGAATATTTTAAAAACCAAGGTTGTTATCATCCAGAAGGGGGAGATCATTAGGGATTTAAATGTTGATGATGATGGTTTTGATGACAATAACCTTGTTTCACTTTGTTCTAATTATTATCGTTATAAAATATATACTAACACTATTATCTAGTATGTATATATATATATTATAAAATCTATGCAGGTATTGATTAACTGTACAGTTCGGAGAATCAAGATTTAAAAGTAGAAGAGTTCAAGTTTCAAGACTCATGAGTATCAAGAGTTCAAGAATTATGAAGTAATTGTGTCGAGTTATCTTGTTAAAACTCTGGTTAGCACTGAATTCTGATTTCAAACCCTTTTTCAAATGATTTCAAAATTACTTTTTATTTATTTATATTTCTATATTTTTAGAAATATTTTTAACTCATGAAATTATTTTAACTCCTGTTTTAAAATTTTGCGTAGTATATTTTAACTCCTATTTATTCAATAGTTACTTATGCTTTTAATTTCCTTATTTATATTTGTTAAAGTATTTCTTATGTTCATAATTTCATATACCTCTTTATTTTGGTAATTATTTTAAGTCCTGAAATTTATTTTAACTTTGGTTTTCAAAATTATAATTAATAGATTTTAACTTCTTATTCAGATAAGTTTTACTTACAAATTTATTACTAAATTTATTATAATTATTTATTTTTTTTCAATTTCCTTGTTCATACTAAGTTTTAATATATTCACATTTATACTTTTATATCATTTTATATTTAATTTTTAATTATTTCTTAATTTTTTTAATTCAATCTTTATATAAGTTTTTAAAATAAATTTTACTTTGAATAGAATGTTTTAATATAAAGGAATATAGTTCGCTTTAACTCTACATTCACTATAATTTATTTCAACATTATTTACCTTGTTTTAAAATTTGTTTTTAACTTTACTCTAGCATATGTTGACATATAGAAAGTGCTATATCGACATATCAGCCCTTAGGTTGTTTTTAATTTTTCTGAAAGAAGTGTCTTTTGAATTCAAACCTTTTCTGAAAGGTTGTGGCTGTCGAAAACCTCTAAATACCTTCTAGAATTCAATTTTTTTAATTACTTTTCATCTCCTTCTTCCTCTCTAAACATTCCACCATTATTATACATAATTTCTTCACTTTTTGCACTTGTACTCTGCAGATTTCCATAGAAATTGTATTATTCTTATTCTGTTAAAATTCTAAATCAAAATCTTTTTGAATTCAAGTGTTACTCAAAAGTTATAGGCTGTTTGTAATAAAAGATCTCAAGATAAAGTCATATCAAGTCAATACTAAAAAATTCTGATAGGAGAAGGGCGAGGTCCTGTCCCGTTTAAAGTGACTGGGTGAGATTGTGTCCCGAAAAACAACAAGGTGTAAAGTTATGGCCCGTAAATCAACTAAGTGTCACTGTACTTGGAGTCAGTTGGGGCGTGCCCTTGTTGCCTTGAAATCAAGGATTGTAATTGGATATTGTTGAATAAAAATCCGTACAACCTAGCATTTTGTGGGAATGGATATAAGGGAATCCCGAACAAGTATAAAATCCAGTGTGTAATTTCCTTTTACTACCTTTTCTTTTACTTTTTGCATTCTGTGATTGATTCTATGTTTGTTAATATTTGTGATCTGTATACTATTTTGTTTAATCCAAAATGATTTCAAGAAAAATAATAAATTCCATAAAACGCTAGTCACCTCCTCTCTAGTGTTTAACTTGCCTTAAGATTCTTAATTTGCATCTCCAATAATGACTTATCATTTTTAAATCCGTTTAGTGCAAACCAAAAGTCTATCCGAACCAGAAAATCGTAACAGACCCAATGGCGCAAACCCTGTTTCCCGATTCCCATTATTTTTCAACTTATTCTTTAATTTTTTTATTTATTAATTACTATTTGTTAAAATTTGGTATAAGTGTTTTCACAATAAAGTATACAACCATATACTTATCCATCATCCACCATTCACTAGCAAGCATTGTCCTTAATTTCTGTAATGCAATTTATTTACTTATGCAACAGTGTAGTGTATACGATCCTAACATAATGCAAAAGATTAGGTGGTCTACTGATTTAGTCAACCGCCCTTTTATGCAATTATATCAGTGCCATATATCCAAATGTATACAAAGATCCTAATGATAACGGATAATTCTATATGCGTGCATCAAACATCATCCATATGAAACAACCACATGATGACATCCACATATTACAACCAGAGAAATAAATGAAATGCACACACATTCATATACACATGCAAGTGTCCTAGTCCGCCGATCATAGTGCCTAGTGTGTGTATATGCGTCCACTGTATCAATTCCAACCACTTGCATCCATTTGCAACCATCAAACACAGGATGTTTTAACGACATTCGCCATGATATTAAAAGAAAGGTCCTACTCAAAGAAAAAACTAATGATAGAATATCAAAAGAGAACATTTTTCAAAAGAACACAGGTAAGACACTTGAAATTTTCCTATAAGATAAAAGATTTTATTACTGATCCCATAAGTATCTTATCACCATTAGCTCAAAATTTTCCTAAACATCAAGTCTAAATGGTTTCCATACAATTATCAAGTCAAAAAATTCGCTAAAGAATTTCCTTGTTTATCCAATCCCAAATATTTTAGGAAAAAGTATTCCAAGTTTTCTATTTTCTTGCTTTTTAAACTATTTAAACATAGCTAAGTCATTTGGTTGTAAAAACATACCCACAATCCAATTTATAGCCTTTTCCCTTTCTATCTTGTGTTCCTCCTTTTATTCCACTTATATTGCCTAACCTCAAAAGGATTTATATCTTATATATTGTAACACCCCACCTCCGCCAGGGTGACTCTTGCAAGCACTCTGACTTTGGAGGGGCGTTTGAATCCGGTAAACATGCATAATGATATATCAAGGCAGAACAAGAACATATGTACATATGTAAACAGAGTAAATAACATAGATAAAACAGCGGAAGATTTTAAATCATCTCAAAACAAGTCTAGTACAACATAGCTCTCCAAATAAACAAGTCTAGATAAAACAACGTCAACTGAAAAACTGAAAATACATAAGTACTAATCCCCAAAAGCAGTGATAGCCATAGCTAGCTCCATGTCAAATCGTACATGAGCTAAATCCCACAAGCAAGCAGTCTGAAATCCAAGCTAAGATCCAGTATTCCCTCCCTGAGAACCGGGGGGGGGGAGGGAACGGAAGAAAAGAGGCGAAGGAAAACAGGTCAGTCAAAAAGACTGAGTAAGCCCTACTACAATCAATGTAAACTGATAAAGTTAACTGGCATGAGCAGCAGGGATGAACATAAGGATAACAACATACTAGCATGATGTTTAACTAACAAGGTAGATAAAGGTGTCATCGCATAATCAGGATTAAGGTTTTGCACCACAGGTGTACTAGCAAACTAACATGACTTGAATAAACAAGTATTGATCCCTTGGCCCAATAACATGAAATGACCCTAATACAAGGTCCAACCGCACGGTCTAGTCGATCGGCTCCCTAAGCCTAACTCGTCACGTGTTGGTGTCAATACGGCCCAAACATGATTGTAGTCAGACTGTGCAGGGTCTCCCGTCGGGTGTATCAAGCCCTAGGGTGGCAACCCTTGAACACCATAAACATGAGTGCACAGTCTCGATCTACTGGTACCCGTGCATGATTTCCCCGGCTTTGGACTATGTGCACGACCATGGTCCGCCCGGAACTACACCGGCGTACCCTCTGCCGTCGCTTTTGGTCACTTACCTCCAGTCCAGTAATCGTGCCCCCATCCTAGCCTAGTCCCTAGGGTCATGATGATACTAACTTGGGATTACTGCTGGGGTAGGCCCCCCATTGCTAGGGTTTTTCTTAGTGGGTTAAGTACGGTTTAACCCCTTGCTAATCATGGATTAACTTGGTTAAGTGTAACGATGAGTTCACGACTTAACCCTGATTAATCTACCGAGCCCAAATTGGTTAAGTACTAAGTGGACCATGACTTAGCCCTAATCATGAGGCATTAATTAATTTAATGCGCCTTAACTTCTCACATTAGACTTTGTTGCGGTTACTAGTTAAGCAGGGCGGGTCCGGGTAGCTTTACACCACAACTTGGTCTAACCTCGGGTTCAAGGTACAACATGACCAACTTCTCACATTGGGTCCTATTGTTTGTAGCAACTAGTTAAGCCGGTCGGTTCCGGGTAGGTTTATGCTACAAACTCAACCCAACCTCGAGTTGGCCACACTTATCTTTTCTAAGTGTCATGTCCATCATGTTTCCAAAACATGTTACAAGTTTTCAAGCAATTGGGTAGACCTAACTTAATAGGTAAATTCCCAATGGGTAGACCTAACTTAATAGGTAAATTCCCAAGCTTATGTTTTTATGTCTTTTACTTTTACCCAACCCCAAACGCAATCCCATCGCTTACATATCGCAATAGCGCATAAAGGATAGAAAGAGGGAACTTGGCATAATCATGACATAAAAGGTGTTGAAGCCACAAGTTTAACATGGTGGCATATGAAATGTTCATGTGTTCATATACTCGCATATTACATATTTTGGCCTCAAAAGCATGCATAAAACCAAACTTGGCATATTGATGATACATGGTGCTAAATGACATGTACACATGGCCATAAGTTCGCATTTAGCCTCACATGCAAGTTATCATAAGAGATATGATAACTTACATGTTGCTAAAATGCAACCTTTAGCATAAAGCTTGAAGCTTTATGTTCATAAACCCAAGATAAGCTTGCATAACATGATAACATGAACAAAATGTTCAACCCAAACTTGCATAACACAACTTGCATATCATATGACAACTTGCATATCAAACTTGCATGACATAACATGATGAACTTGCATATCATATCATAGCATACTTGCATAACATGATAGACTTGCATATTACATCATAGAAAACTTGCATAATATGATAAACTTGCATATTACATCATAGAAAACTTGCATATCATACATTTAACTTTAGAGTTTAAGTATGAAAGTAGAATAGGGCTTACAATGCTTAAGAAGTCACAAAAATATGACAAAGCCCTTATGAAATCAATCAAACCCAAAATGCAAGCCAAAATGATCAAAACTCTTTCTTTGTGATGCCAATATAAAAACTTGACTTGAATGCAAGCTAATGATGCTCATACAAGTTTAAAAACACTTGTATGCATGGAAAATCACTTAGAAATTGATTTAGGAATTTTGTGAAGAGTGTGGAGGCCATGAGAGGATTGATTTTGCCATAGTTTAGTTGTAGGATAGATTAATGATGATTTAGGGTAGGTTGGGGTCTTATTTATATATTAGGCAAGTGTTTTAGGCCATAGGATTAAACCCTAGTTCCAATCTCAGCCCTCAAAACCGAATCTGGCCCCCAAGCTCAACACAATCTCAAAATGGTGCACCAGGCTAAACAGCACGGCTGGACCAAGTCGACAGCCAAGTCGACAGGGCTGTCGACTTAGGTCCAACCAAGTCGACTCCTAAGTCGACAGGGCTATCGACTTGGGTGTTCTGGCGGGAATTCTCCCGCCTGGCCCAAACTGGCCCAATTTTCCAAATTCAGATTCGAATTTGAAATCTGTTTTTACTTAGATGTTTTCTGAAAACTTCGTTGGGCCTTAATCGGGTCATACGGACTCCGATTTTCGAAAACTCGGACTCTATTTCGCGTATTTTTCCGAGACGAACGCAATGTCATAACCCGTTTCCCTTGATTCAGATTTTAGAATTAAATTCTGCCTCGGTTTATGTTATAACAGGTTATTGAAAATACAGGTTGTTACATTCTCCCCTCCTTAAAGGATTTCGTCCCCGAAATCTTCAAGTTAGGAAGAACGATCCTACCATCCAACATCCATCTACTCAAAACATCATCCACGAGCAATCATTGTCCTTACAAGATTCTAAATGTTGTATGAACATATGCAAAGGTGTGTGTATATGTCCTTATCTAATGCAAATATCATCAATGCAAATCATGTTAGTGAAATGAATCCATATGTATGCAATTCCTAACATAATGTATAACATCTATATGTGTGCACATAACATACGTCCGTATGCAACATCCATGTGATAACACAAAAATTTTCATCCATGAATAAGCATAAACACTCATGCATATGCAATATGAGGAGTGTGTGAGCCGATCTAGTGCCTAACGTGTATAATGCATCCACGAGCAGCCACTTGCAAACACTTGCAACCACTTGCAACCATCAAGCATAACATGTTTCAAACACATGTTTCATCCAAAGGGTTTCTACCTAAGGTTCTCATGACAAGATTAACACGATAAACTAGCTAAACATGGATAGCAAAGAGAAAGATATGCTTAACAAAGAAAAGAGATTGAGAGTGTACCCTCAAAAAGGAATGGATAAAGCCCACGCATCTTCTCCTCGGTTTCCCAAGTTGCGTCTTCTTCGGCTTCACCCCATTGAACCTTCACCAATTTGACCTCTTGATTCCTTAGCTTCTTGGTTTCCATCCCCAAGATACGAATCGGAGCTCTCCTCAAGGTAGCCTCTTTCTCCACTTCCACATCTTTCAGAACACTCGGCTCAACAACCTCTGATGATTCATGTAAACACTTCCGGAGATGCGAGACATGTAAAACATCGTGTACTCCAGCAAGCTTCTCGGGCAACTTCACTCTATAAGCCATCTGCCCGATCCTCTCTATAATAGGGAATGGTCCAACAAACCTCAGTGCTAACTTCCCAACGGCTCCAAATCGGACCACATTCCGCAAAGGAGAAACCTTCACGAAAACCATATCCCCTATATCAAACTCCAAATCAGATCTTCGCTTATCAGCATAGGATTTCGGTCTGTCTTGGGCCGCTTTCATATGTCTCCGAATCAGCTCGACCTTCTCGGATGTATCTCTGATCATATCAGGCCCAAGTATAAGCTTATCTGTAGTCTCCCACCAACATGTAGGCGACTTGCACGGCCTCCCATATAAAGCTTCGAATGGTGCCATCCCTATGCTTACCAGATAACTGTTATTATATGCAAACTCAACAAGAGGAAGATGGTCTTCCCAAGTACCACCAAAATCCAGAATACAAAGCCTCAACAGATCCTCGAGTACCTTATTCACCCTTTCGGTCTGACCGTCCGTCTGTGGGTGATAAGCCGTACTCAGATTCAATCTCGTGCCCATATCTTCTTGCAAGCTATTCCAGAATTGACTTGTAAAGATTGGGTCACGGTCACTGACAATACTAGAAGGGACTCCATGAAGTCTCACAATCTCACGAAGATATACAGATGCTAGCCCAGATGCGGTCCTCTTGCTCTTCACCGGAACGAAATGAGCACTCTTCGTAAGTCTATCCACAATAACCCAAATGCTCGTATTTCCTTTCCTTGACCTTGGTAGCCCATCGAAAAAATCCATGGAAATACTCTCCCACTTCCAAAGTGGAACGTCTAGAGGAAGCAATAGCCCACCGGGCTTCTTTGACTCGGCCTTAACTTGCTGGCAAATGATACATCTTGAGACAAACTCTGCCACATCCTTATTCATCCCAGGCCAGAAGAAAATGCGCTTCATATCTTTATACATCTTATCTCCGCCCGGATGTATAGTGAACTTAGAGCGATGCGCTTCCTCAAGAACTCTTCTTACTAGATCTTCCACCATTGGAACACATAACCTTCCGTCTCTCCTCAGCCAACCCTTGTCATCAATAGAATATCGAGCGAGATGACTAGACGTCTCTCCTCGAACCAGCTTATCCATAATCTCAACTATCTGAGGGTCTTCTCTCTGCGAAGCCCCAACTTGATCAAAAAGGGTAGGTCTGAGTTCCAGAGATGCTATAGAACCGGTCATCGACTAACCACCAAAGAGAAATCAAAGTTTGCCACATACTCTAAATTCTTCATCTCAACGAATAGAGGACTTAGGGTCAACCTTCTTCTACTCAATGCATCAGCTACCACATTTCCCTTGCCAGGGGTATAAGCTATCTCAAAATCATAGGACGCCAAGAATTCCATCCATCTTTGTTGCCTCAGATTCAGATCCTTCTGAGAAAAGAGATACTTCAATGACTTGTGATCGGTATAAAGCTCAAATCTTTCGCCTAGAAGATAATGGCGCCAAGCCTTGAGTGCATATACTATTGCTGCCAACTCTAAGTCATGAGTGGGATAATTCTTCTCATGCACTTTGAGTTGTCTACCGCCAAAGCATATCACCCTTCCTTCTTGGATAAGAACAGCTCCTAACCCCGTGCCACATGCATCGGTGTATACTGTAAATAACTTCCCTCCATTGGGCAAAGCTAGAACAGGTGCTGACGTAAGAGCACTCTTGAGCTTCTGAAAAGCAAGCTCGCATTCTATGCTCCAAGCAAAAACTAAATTCTTCTTCGTCAATTTAGTGAGAGGAGCGGAAATCTTCGCGAAGTCCTTGATGAACTTCCGGTAAAAACCCGCAAGACCTAGAAAACTTCTCACTTCGGTTGCATTCCTTGGAGTCTTCCAATCCTGAACTGCAACTACCTTAGCGGGATCCACCGCTAAGCCTTGCTTAGATACTATATGCCCAAGGAATCTAACTTCCCTTCTCCAAAAGTGACACTTGGAGAACTTGGCCTTCAACTGATGCGCTCTAAGCGTATCCATCACCTCCATGAGATGCCTTGCATGCTCTTCCTCAACCTTAGAGAAGATCAGAATATCATTTACGAAGACCACGACAAACTTGTTCAAGAACTCCCTGAACAACCTACTCATCAAGTCCACGAAATATGCGGGTGCATTAGTAAAGCCGAACGGCATGACAAGCCATTCGAAGAATCCATCTGGAGTTCTGAACGCAGTCTTGTCTATACTATCTTCAGCTACCCTGAGCTGATGGAATCCCGTAGCAAGATCAAGCTGAGAGAAAACAGAAGCACCGACAAGCTGGTCAAAGAGATCATCAATCCTCGGTAACGGGTGTCTGTTCTTCTTAGTCAGCTTATTCAACTCTCGATAGTCAACACAGAGTCGGAGAGAACCATCTGCCTGGGTAGCAAATACCACAGGCGCTCCCCATTCAGATATACTTCGTCTAATGAAGTTCTTCTCAAGCAACTCTTTCACTTGCTTACTTAGCCCCCGCCTTTCACGCAGAGCCATGTGCCGAACAGGCAAAGAAACAGGCTTTGCATTATCCACCAGATAAATGCGGAAATCAATCTCTCGCTTAGGGGGCAACCCCCTAACTTCATCGAAAACATCCGGATACTCTCGAACAACTCTCACAGACTGAAGAGTTTCCATTGACGAGTCGAGTGATTCTAGATAGCACAACATGACGGGACCTCTCAGATCACAAGAAATCTCTAGGGTGTTTCCGAGGCGAGTCATGAGCCTCACAACCCTATGCTCACAATCAAGAATGACTCCATATCTGGACAGCCAATCCATGCCCAATATCAATCCGTATCCCCTGAAACCAAGAACATAAGCACTGCCCAAGAACTCTACACTCAGTATAGAGATCCTCAAATCCCCACATATCATAGACAAATGGGCGGAGCCCCCAATAGGATTTGAGACACAGACGGGATCATCTACCAAGCTAGTACTAAGGTGCAAACTATCAACAAGATCAGATGAGATAAAGCTATGCGATGCACCAGAATCAAACAAAGTACGAATTGGAAAATCAGAAATATATACAAGGCTCTCAACAGAAATACTACCTCGATCGGGAACTGGAGCGACATTGAGAGCATGAACATGCCCTCCTGAAGGTCCAGCACGCTGAGTCTGCCCCTGGCCTTGCCCTTGCTTCCTCGGGCAATCCTTACTAAAATGTCCAGTCTCACTGCAGAAAAAGCATTCACCATTCTTCCTTTTTCTTTTCTTACAATCCTTAATAAGATGCCCAACTGAACCGCAATAATGGCACTTCCCCTTGTTGTTCTTGCCCTTGTTGTTATTGCCCTTGTTGTTGTTCCCCTTATTGCCTTGACTCTTGTTCTTGTTCTGATTGCCTTGACTGCTTTGACCACTTGGATTACCCTGATTTCCTTTTCCCTGGGAATCAGTCTTCTTGGCTTGAGTATCATTCATCTTGGTTTCTTTCTTGACATCTCCCTGAAGTAACGCCATATCAACCAAACTCTCAAACGTGGCCCCATGGGGAATATGTGACATAGCCAATCCCTGTAACGGCTCATTCAATCCTCCAGCAAAATGAAGAGCCTTCTTCTGAGGAGTATTCACCATATCCAAGCCAAAACGAGCTAACTGATTGAACTTATTCACATACTCTTTGACAGACATATCTCCTTGTCTCAAAGTTATGAACCTTTCCATTTGCAGATTCTCCTCAGCAGAAGATAGAAACTTAAGCATGAACCTTGCCCTGAAATCGGCCCAAGTCTCAACAGGCCTAGTACCATTGGTGACTTCCCACCAATAAGCGGCTTCATCCTTCATAAGCCAAACTGCCAACAAGAGCTTCCTCTGATCGTCTATCCCAAAGATAGCAAATAAATCCTCGGTCTCTTTCAACCAATTTCTGGCCTCTACAAAAGTCTCAGTGCCTTGAAAGTTCTTGCTACCCATTGCTTTGAAATCTTTGCAAGTCTTTGCGAAGTCAGCTTGAGGATGCTGAGGAGGAGGAGGAAGAGGAACCTCAGCGACAGGAGGAGGAGGAACATTAGCGACAGGTGGAGGAATATTGACTACTGGAGGAGGAGGATTAACTACTGGAGGAGGAGGAGGAGGAGGGACATCTGCGGGGCCGGCTTCGGTCGCCCTAGCCGCCAAAAGTCTCCTATACCAAACAGGTACGTGCACTCCCTCCGGAATAGCAAAATTATCGGCCATGCTGAAAACGAAGAAAAAGACAGATTCAGAATGGCGAAAAAACGAAGGAATTTTGCTAATGGCTTTTTGGGGAATAGCCTTTAAAATAAACTAGACTTTTCTTTGGAAAATACTTTATACTTGGTTTTGAAAATAGTTTTCCACAAGTTTTCTAAAAACCTTTTTGTTCCTTCTCGTAAACCATATGCTCTGATACCAAATGTAACACCCCACCTCCGCCAGGGTGGCTCTTGCAATCACTCTGACTTTGGAGGGGCGTTGAATCAGGTAAACATGCATAATGATATATCAAGGCAGAACAAGAACATATGTACATATGTAAACAGAGTAAATAACATAGATAAAACAGCGGAAGATTTTAAACCATCTCAAAACAAGTCTAGTACAACATAGCTCTCCAAATAAACAAGTCTAGTTAAAACAACGTCAACTAAAAAACTGAAAATACACAAGTACTAATTCCCAAAAGCAGTGATAGCCATAGCTAGCTCCATGTCAAACCGTACATGAGCTAAATCCCACAAGCAAGCAGTCTGAAATCCAAGCTAAGCTCCAGTATTCCCTCCCTGAGAACCTGGGGGAGGGGGGGGGGGAACGGAAGAAAAGAGGCGAAGGAAAACAGGTCAGTCAAAAAGACTGAGTAAGCCCTACTACAATCAATGTAAACTGATAAAGTTAACTGGCATGAGCAGCAGGGATGAACATAAGGATAACAACATACTAGCATGATGTTTAACTAACAAGGTAGATAAAGGTGTCATCGCATAATCAGGATTAAGGTTTTGCACCACAGGTGTACTAGCAAACTAACATGACTTGAATAAACAAGTATTGATCCCTTGGCCCATGCTTTGGCCCAATAACATGAAATGACCCTAATACAAGGTCCAACCCCACGGTCTAGTCGATCGGCTCCCTAAGCCTAACTCGTCACGTGTTGGTGTCAATACGGCCCAAACATGATTGTAGTCAGACTGTCCAGGGTCTCCCGTCGGGTGTATCAGGCCCTAGGGTGGCAACCCCTGGACACCATAAACATGAGTGCACAGTCTCGATCTACTGGTACCCGTGCATGATTTCCCCGGCTTCGGACTATGTGCACGACCATGGTCCGCCCGGAACTACACCGGCGTACCCTCTGCCGTCGCTTTTGGTCACTTACCGCCAGTCCAGTAATCATGCCCCCACCCTAGCCTAGTCCCTAGGGTCATGATGATACTAACTTGGGATCACTGCTGGGGTGGGTCCCCCATTGCTAGGATTTTTCTTAGTGGGTTAAGTACGGTTTAACCCCCTTGCTAATCATGGATTAACTTGGTTAAGTGTAACGATGAGTTCACGACTTAACCCTGATTAATCTACCGAGCCCAAATTGGTTAAGTACTAAGTGGACCATGACTTAACCCTAATCATGAGGCATTAATTAATTTAATGTGCCTTAACCTCTCACATTAGACTTTGTTGCGGTTACTAGTTAAGCCGGGCGGGTCCGGGTAGCTTTACACCACAACTTGGTCTAACCTCGGGTTCAAGGTACAACATGACCAACTTCTCACATTGGGTCCTATTGTTTGTAGCAACTAGTTAAGCCGGTCGGTTCCGGGTAGGTTTACGCTACAAACTCAACCCAACCTCGAGTAGGCCGCACTTATCTTTTCTAAGTGTCATGTCCATCATGTTTCCAAAACATGTTACAAGTTTTCAAGCAATTGGGTAGACCTAACTTAATAGGTAAATTTCCAATGGGTAGACCTAACTTAATAGGTAAATTCCCAAGCTTATGTTTTTATGTCTTTTACTTTTACCCAACCCCAAACGCAATCCCATCGCTTACATATCGCAATAGCGCATAAAGGATAGAAAGAGGGAACTTGGCATAATCATGACATAAAAGGTGTTGAAGCCACAAGTTTAACATGGTGGCATATGAAATGTTCATGTGTTCATATACTCGCATATTACATATTTTGGCCTCAAAAGCATGCATAAAACCAAACTTGGCATATTGATGATACATGGTGCTAAATGACATGTACACATGGCCATAAGTTCGCATTTAGCCTCACATGCAAGTTATCATAAGAGATATGATAACTTACATGTTGCTAAAATGCAACCTTTGGCATAAAGCTTGAAGCTTTATGTTCATAAACCCAAGATAAGCTTGCATAACATGATAACATGAACAAAATGTTCAACCCAAACTTGCATAACAGAACTTGCATATCATATGACAACTTGCATATCAAACTTGCATAACATAACATGATGAACTTGCATATCATATCATAGCATATTTGCATACCATGATAGACTTGCATATTACATCATAGAAAACTTGCATAACATGATAAACTTGCATATTACATCATAGAAAACTTGCATATCATACATTTAACTTTAGAGTTTAAGTATGAAAGTAGAATAGGGCTTACAATGCTTAAGAAGTCACAAAAATATGACAAAGCCCTTATGAAATCAATCAAACCCAAAATGCAAGCCAAAATGATCAAAACTCTTTCTTTGTGATGCAAATATAAAAACTTGACTTGAATGCAAGCTAATGATGCTCATACAAGTTTAAAAACACTTGTATGCATGGAAAATCACTTAGAAATTGATTTAGGAATTTTGTGAAGAGAGTGGAGGCCATGAGAGGATTGATTTTGCCATAGTTTAGTTGTAGGATAGATTAATGATGATTTAGGGTAGGTTAGGGTCTTATTTATAGATTAGGCAAGTGTTTTAGGCCATAGGATTAAACCCTAGTTCCAATCTCAGCCCTCAAAACCGAATCTGGCCCCCAAGCTCAACACAATCTCAAAATGGTGCACCAGGCTAAACAGCCAGGCTGGACCAAGTCGACAGCCAAGTCGACAGCCAAGTCGACAGGGCTGTCGACTTGGGTCCAACCAAGTCGACTCCCAAGTCGACAGGGCTGTCGACTTGGGTGTTCTGGCGGGAATTCTCCCGCCTGGCCCAAATTGGCCCAATTTTCCAAATTCAGATTTGAATTTGAAATCTGTTTTTACTTAGAAGTTTTCTGAAAACTTCGTTGGGCCTTAATCGGGTCATACAGACTCCGATTTTTGAAAACTCGGACTCTATTTCGCGTATTTTTCCGAGACGAACGCAATGGCATAGCCCGTTTCCCTTGATTCAGATTTTAGAATTAAATTCTGCCTCGATTTACGTTATAACAGGTTATTGAAAATACGGGTTGTTACATATATATTTTCAAAACATATTTTATAACTATTTTTTAAAAATATCATTTGAGTAATCTCAGCGAGACAACTTGTTATCCATAAGGAAAATTTTAATTTAATGTCTAAAAAAGTATATATAATTACTTTTATGAAATTCCCAAAAATACGAGTTTCAAGCCAAATTATATTAGTGCCTTATAATTTACATTCTTGAAATCATATGTATATACACGATCTTTAGACATAATGTGGTTCAAAAAATCCCCTTTCTCCTCAAAACACTCTTTTCAAACTTTTCCTTAGAACACCATTATTTACTATGTCATCAATTCATTTTAAACCCTTATATCCATTTAATCATTTATTTCCACTAAACATTCTTACCGTTATCTTATGGTTATAAAAGAATTGTCTTACTAATCTAATCCCCATAATTAGATCTCAAGTCACACCTTTGTTCAAATGTAATTTTTAGGACCCTTGTCTCTTGTCTAAATGACATAATTATGATAAATGCCAAACCCCAAACATAAACCATAATCAGTGGTGAATTCATCTAAACTGTAATGACCTGAAATTTTGCAAATTCGAGTATTTAAGAATTTAAAATAACTGCATACATATACTTATTTTTAAATGCGATTTCAAAAAGTATAACGGTCTGATAAGTTATTCAAATCGTTTTTATAAACTTATCAATTCAAACAATTTTCAACAGAAATGAACATTTGACACTATTCACCGGTTTTTGAAATTTTGAGATTCCAAATAGTATTAGACTTATATAATAGTTACAATAAGGTTAGTAGATTATTTAAATGTTAACAAAGAATTTCATTTTTCGAAATCGATAATCTAATACTCTTAGAAAGCTAGAAAAATTGGATATTTTGCAAATGATCTTGGAATTCAATGAAACCAATTTTATCGAATCCGTAATGATAAACAATGGTAACGTTTCAAATTTCAAGTTAATTGGAGTAAGTGTGTAAGCGTATGTAATATAAATGCAAGTTGACAAATTCATTTATAACCAGATAATAAGATATTGAAACACCATTTTGTTGAATTTGACGAGACCAGGTTCATTAGTACCATATCTGAAAAATATAGTAGAGTTTCAAATTTCTTAGCCATCGGAATTAGTATGTAATTATATGAGTAATAAATGCACTGGTAAATTTCAAAGAGAACTGATTTTTAACCATTAAATTAATTGGTTTTAAGCCAATAAATAACAATTAAAAATATAGTAAAACTAAAATATAGTTGTCTAATGTCATGAAAATGATTATAGAACATAAGTTAATTTCCATAAGCATCGATACGTCGTTATACAACGTTTGTTAGCGTAATTGATTGTTTAAGGTTTAATAGTCAATTTGAGCTCATTCTAATTAATAAAGGTAATAAATATAATATTTTTTTACATATTCTCGAAGAGCATGAAAAACCGGTTAATGTGACAGAAAAATATATTTGATACTGTACGCGTAGTTGTTTCAATAAGTTGAATGAAACGTAATAAGCTAATTAGCTTATATGTCATCATTAGCTTAAATATTCATTTAGTAAGAAGTGTGTTAGTTGGGAGTTTGTAACAACTCGGAAAATCTGAACCAGTTTGAAAATTTTAATATGGATATTTTAGTGGATTTTAAATATTTAAAATAAATATTTTAAATAATAACGACGAAAACGGTGTTTGAATCGATGCTTGAAAATAAATGTAATTATTTGGAATTATAAACCAGACCTGAAATGGCGCGGTAGTTTCAAAATTTGAATTCAAACTTTGGCCGACTGTACCGGGTGCAAAACAAAATGGATTTTAGTGAAACCAAAAATATTTAAATCTGTTAGTGAATATCTTTCTAACGAATCTGAAAAATCGAGGTTTCATAGCGGGAAGAAAAAGTTATGGCTAAATGAATTTTCAGAAAGGTCGCTATAGAGTTTATATAGCCCGTGAAAATGGCCATTTTGCAAATGACCTCAGAATTTGACGAAACCACTTTTGTTGGATCTAGGATGTCAAATTATGGCTAGGTTTCAAATTTCATAATTTTTGAAGCTAGTATGCAAGCGTGGAAAAGGAAAATGTGTTTGGTCGGTTTCTATTAAATTGGATCGACCAGAAAAGGGCCATTTTTCAAACGGTCTCATAATTTTTTAAACTAGTTTTGTTGGGACTGTATCGTCAAAACATAGCTAGATTTATTTTTCGGGAATTTTTAGAATCAAAATGTGGCCCTGGCAAATTGAAATGTACGTTCAAATTAAATATTGAATATTTTATATTTTAATTTGAAGGAAAACTGACTGAAACAGTCGAACGGGCGTACGAAACATATCCCATTGTGTTCGGAATGGGGGTGTTTAGCTAGGAATGACAGTTGTTGGGTTTGGATTGGAGTTCTTATGAGATAAGGGGTATTTTTGGATTTTTAAAATTTATAAGTATAAAAAAATATCATTGGGCCACAACAGATTCTCTCTCCCCACTTACTCTCTCTCCCTCCCCCGATCGACGACGATAACAGTTCAATCCTTCCCATCCATTTTCTGGCTAAACCACTTCGATTCAGACCTCGACACAGTTGAGGATTTTGAAGAGCTCGGCGAGAGCTTCATATCCATACCAGTTGGATGCTTTATCGTGGAGCATGGAAGGAGAATCGAGCTCAGGAAGGCGCTGCGTTTCAACTGCCACCGAGACCCCTACCCGCCGTCGAGCCGACCAACTCCCCCCGGAGGCTGAGTGCCACTCCTCCCCTTCGACAATGTTAATTTCAAACTGATTTTAACACTCTAAAGCATTGCAAACTTCTAAAAATCATATCTTTTTCATTTTTGATCGAAATTCAGTGAAACAAGAGACAGTGGACTCGTGTGGACGCCTTCTACATTCTAGAAGAGACCGGATATTTTTCTGGGCCTTCTGCTATTTTTGGTGGAGTGGAACCCAATGTGAGATTTCTGAATTATAAACGATATGGAAATGACGATGTATAAATTATATATTCGAAGTATGAGTTATATAAGCGTTGTACACCTCATGTATAAGCGTTGTACACCTCATGTATAAGCGTTGTATAAGTTGTATGTTCGATGTATAAGTTATATATGCGTTGTAAAAATTATATATGTGTTGAAATAGAAGTGAAATATAATTATAAATATATATATATATATATATATATATATATATATACACCCCTCGTCCACAAACCATGGACGATATTTATTGGTTGTGATTGGTGTGAAAATTGGTTGATAGCGAATGGTTGATTAGAATTGTTTTTGGTTGAAATTGATTGATTGTGGTTGAAAAATACCCGTTTGTGGTTGAGAATTATTTGCTTGAAAACACATAGGATTAGTTTATGGAAAAGAAAATAAACATGCCACCTACATGAGAACTAGATGCATGAAATCCCCATTGTCAAAAGCTGCGAGGCTTTAAGGTAGAGTGAGGAGCCGTACCAGGGACAACCCCGGGTTTAACTACCCTGCCGTTACGCTACCGAGATTTTCAATAATATTCATGTGTTAGAATTATTTTCATATGTTGAAACTATATTCATGTGTTGAATAGAAATTCATGTGTTGAATAGAAATTCATGTGTTGAATAGAAATTCATGTGTTGAGCGACATTCATGTTTTGAAATAAATTGTTTTATAATAGAAATCATATTTTTATCATTTATATGAACTATATAAAATAGTCGTGTTTTGAAATAAATCATTTTACAATAAAAATCACATTTTTATTATGTACATGAATTGTTAAAAATAGTGAAGTGTTGAAATAAATGTCTGTTGGATAAAAATATCATTTTTATCAAATGTATGAAAAGAATATCGTTTTGAAATCGAAGAATAGATTATATTTATATATATATAATTAAAATAAATCAAATAACGAAGCTGTAGTTTGTGTTTTGAAACCGTGATTTCAAACGATTAGTACGGGGGATCTGACCATCTGATTTTCCTGAAACAGAAACCGTTGGGTTCGCTTTGGAAATATCTTTCCAACGACACCAACTTTGTGAAGATCCAACGGTTGGATAGTCTGGAATGTTTAATTCAAATATGAAGAAAAATAGCGCCAGAATCGATTATATTTTTATTTATATATAAATATAAATAAATTATATCGAATAATGACGCTGTAGTTCTTATTTTGAAATCGAAACTTCAAAAGAGTGTACCGGGAGATCTGACCGTCAGATTTTCCCAAAACTGAAACTGTTGGATTCGTTTTGAAAAGATCTTTCTAATAATATAAAATTTGTGAAGATCCAAAGGTTAGATTTTCAGATATGTTTAAAACAAATCTGAAGAAAAACAGCGCCACAGCCGCGTTATAGCCTGAAGCGTCGTTTGAATAAATTGTCTATTTTTTTAATAAATAAAAATAGCGATAATTAGTTATAAAATATTATAAACAATATGAATTGGAAATAAACCAAATTTACCTTGTTTGTTGGATATTTCATGGCTGAATGTGAAATTTATAAACTAACTGAAGGTTAGCTAAGTCGGATGGTTTCCTGGGTTTTGATCTGATGTTGGTTTCGGCCTTCGATGTTAATATCTAGGAAATCATTCTCTTACTTATTTACGGTTAGTGACTAATGAATTAGAATAAGGCGTATGTTATGTTTGTGTAGCACTTGTTAATTATATACGTGAGTTGCTCAGAAAGACCGGGTTTATCCCATTCTGAATAACTGAATCGATGATAAGAAGTCAATGATGAAGACGGTGGTTGAAGACTGGAGATATTCACCTCAGTTGGATGATAACTGATGTCCTGATTGGGAGGCATCCCGAAATATGAATAATGAGTGGTGATCGTCCAGACGTACATGGAGATCGATGGGTATGCCAGGTATATAGTGCCTCTGGTTTCATTCAGACCCAGAATGGACTTGTAAATGGACTGTGTGTCGGACATCGGAATTCATTCTGTGTGATTGATAGCCATCAGTTGCATGGTGTGAATTTCCTGTGCGGCATGCTAAGATGCAATGATCAAGGCTTCTGTTGAAAAGCAAAGTCTTGTGGTTGATGATCAAGGCACCGCCTGTGTGGCGTAGCTTTGTGTATAACGTGAATTCGCGAGCCTCACACCCCAGTATGAACCAGAAACGGGAGAGGTCCTTGGGGAGGGCATGCGTTTCCTTCTAGCTAGAGGTGGTTTCAGTGCTTAAACTGACTGACATGTATATTATTTTCACCTGTGTGGTTGTTGCTGTTGCGAGGTGTCTCGGATTTATCGGTGACTATGTGAAACCGATGGAGTCATTCGTTGGCTCATTTATGCCCCAAAGTGCGTGGAAACGTTGTGTTCAGGCATTATAATCCACATCGGTGTACCGGCCCAGTCGCTCCAAAGGCTTGCCTGCACGCTCTCCTGAGACATGGGCTAGATTGTCTCGAAGTCGGTAAGGACTATCTTTTTCCTTGGTTCATGATGGAAATCCAATTTTCAAATACGACATGTGCGGTTTTGATTGTATACCTATATACGGCGACATGATATATGGTACCCATGCCATCTATGATTGATATTTATGATTGTATATAAAATTAGAAACTAACTAGAAACGAGCTAAGATGGGTGGTTTCCTGGGTATTGGTCTGATGTTGGTTTCGGCCTTCGGGGTTAATACTTAGGGAATCGTTCTCTTGCTAATTTACAGTTGGAGTCTGATTAAGAAATAAATGATAAAATTTACATTTTAAGTGATTTTACTTTACACGTATTAAGCATATTTTGGCCATTGTAAGGTAAAACTCTATCCTCCGGTTTGTGTTGCATTGTGTGATGGGAACTGAGTCTTATAATGGCTTCATTTTTGTAAAAAGCATTGCGATGTTTCAAAGATTTAATTGTTTTAAAGCACTGGCAATCCAATGGAGTAAACCCATTTTGCGAAAGTGGCGTGGTCCTGTGATTAGCCATATTATAAAATGTGTTAAGTAGATTTCTCATACCAGTCCCATGACTGACTCGTAGTTTGTTTCACTTGCAAACTCAGGTGCCCTTTTTTCTACACGGGCTGCCTTGTGTTCAGGTTTTAGCAGGCTCCTTTTGGATAGCTGGAGTTGAAGATGGATTCTATCATTTATCTCTTTTTATGTTGTTCAGCTCCTATTGTACATATTATGTTTGTTTTCCGCTGTAGGCATTTATGTATAGCTGAACTGTATTTGTACTAAGTATGATCTTGAGTACCGCATAACTCTGATGTTTATGTTTATCCAGTGTATTATTTGTACATTATTTGGTGTATTTATTTATTTCTATTTTGCTATTATCTGTTTTGTGTGTTATATTCTAAAGATTACCCTTGTCACCATCAGTACGGGGTTTGGGGTCATCACAACGTGGTATCAGAGCCTTGGTTAAGCTTAGTTCTGGAATATAACATATTAACGAATTCGTCAGAAATAGAACTAGTAGTGTTCTAGGACGAATAACCCATTATAGATAGGATCAGTAATATCCTAGTATGAGTATAGAAGAATGAAGTACACCTCGATAGATACATTTACACTCAAGTATATGTTTCTATGCTTTATAATATCTTTTCTGTTGACCTGACACTTGGTCTGCTATTTGCAGAAGTACTTGAAAATGAGTGCCAAAAACAGAAGGAATGCAGAACCAGATCTAGAGGCTCAAATTAAGAGATATCGAAATCTGGGCGGAGCACAATTCTCGGGCAATGAATCGATTATTCAAACTCAAGCTTGGATGAGTTCGGCGGAAAGAATTTTTGAGCGTTTCCAGCTGAGAGACGATCAGAAAAGATTAGTAGCATCTTGGGCGCTCAAAGAAGAAGCTTTAATCTGGTGGGAAGAAATCATCAAGGATAATCCAGAAGGTGATATCACCTGGGATAGATTCAAAGAGGTTTTCAGTGAAAATTTTATTCCTCCAGAAGCAACTGAGCGGTTAGGTCATGAATTTTTTTATCTGATACAAGGAGATATGAATATCCCAGAATATCATAAGAAATTCAATGAACTTTCTCACTTTGCCCCGCATCTGATTCAAAATCCGAAGAGGAAGAATCTGAGGTTTATTCATGGCCTACAAAGAAAATACCAAAGTAAAGTTATGGGGCATGTGAAGCTTCCTTTTTTAGAAATGATATACATGGCTTATCAGTATGAAGATCTCCATAAGAAAGGTATGTTGCGCGACGAAGAGGAAGTCAGTTCTAGTAACAAAGGGGAGTCTATGACTGATAATCCTGAGGCTAGTACGATGCCTGAGTTCAGTAAGAAGCCAAAAGCCAAGAGGAAAAGGGTTAAATCTGAGAAAGAACCAGTAACGACCGCCGTATGCAATAACTACCATAAGCAAGGGCATTTGCAAGGAAATTGCAGATCTTTAATGAAACTAAAGAAGAATGAATCTAAATCCAAGAACAAGTTTCAAGAGATTAGAGAGTGTAATTTTTGTCACCAGGCTGGTCATATAAAAAGAGATTGCCGGCTGTTGAAAAGGACCAAAGCACATGTAAATGAAGTGGTGGAAGTGCCTGCATCTTCATCTGGTCAGGAAAGGTCTGATGTTTTAGAAGGCACGCTTACTATGAAAAACATTCCAGTTAAAGTATTGTTTGATACAGCCGCGTCATGAAGCTATATTGCAAAGAATGCAGTTAAGAAGTTAGATTTGAAATTGAGAAAGCTCAAGGAACCCATCACTGTCCATAATCCGGTTGGGGTTCTCTCGATCTTAGCTGGATTTGTACGGTGCCTGTCTCTTTTTCCTGTTATAAGTTCCCTACCATCTCTATCATCATGAATTTTACTGAATTCGATCTTATTTTGGGATTGGATTGGTTAATCAAATATGAGGCAGAGGTTAGATGCGCCGAGAGAGTTGTTAAGGCAAAGGCCCAATCAGGGAACTATATAACCATACCATGCAAAGCTCCGAATTCAAATAGAAAAGACTTTTGGTCAGCTCTTGATGTTTCTCCTGCTCAAATAGAAAATATCCCTGTAGTCACAGAGAATATTCCCGACCTCATAAAAGACATTCCTGTCGTCAAAAATTATGCGGATGTGCTCGAAGAAGTTGTTAGCTTACCGCCCCAGAGAGAATTTGATTTGAAGATCGCTTTAATTCCGAACGCAAGGCCAGTAGTGCACGCTATTCGGAGAATGACTCGAAAGGAGAAAGAAGAACTAGACAATAAAACTCGACAGCTTGTATTGAAGGGTCTGATCAGGCCTAGTTTCTCTTATTGGGGAGCAGTAGTGGTGATTGTCCCAAAGTCAGACGGTACTCTTCGACTATGTGTGGATTATAGGGACTTAAATAAGCAGACAATAAAGAACAAATATCCATTGCCACGGATTGATGATTTGTTGGATCGATTGAATGGAGCACAAGTATTTTCAAGGATGGACCTAGCGACCGGCTTCCACCAGCTTTGTATTGCCGAAGAATGTGTTCCTATGACAGCATTCAGAGATCCAGACTTATTCTATGAGTGGTTAGTAATGCCATTCGGTTTATGTAAGCTCCAGGTTATTTCGTCGATTTGATGAATCGAGTGTTCAAAGGAGTCTTGAATAAGTTTGTTCTGGTTTTTATTGATGATATTCTAATCTTCTGTAAGTCAAAGGCCGAACATGAAAAACATTTAGAACAAGTTCTAGAATTTCTGAGAAAGAATGTAATGAAAGCTAAACTTTCCAGATGTATATTCTGGCAAGATGAAGTAAAGTTTCTTGGCCACGTCGTTTCAACAGAAGGAATTACTGTGGATCCAAGTAAAATCACAGCTATTCAAAATTGGAAACAGCCTAGTACTACTACAGAACTCCGAAGTTTTCTTGGATTGGCTAGATTTTATCTGAATTCATTAAAGATTTTTTGAAGATATCTAGTCACTTAACAAATCTTACAAAGAAGCATGCAAAATTAAAGTGGACTCCTGAATGTGAGGAGGCTTTTCAGAATCTAAAAGTCAGATTAACAACGGCTCCAGTGTTAACGATAATCGATGGCAATCAAGACTTGAAAGTCTGGACGGATGCCTCTAGAGAAGGCCTTGGTGCAGTATTAATGCTAAGAGGACAATTGGTTGCTTATGCTAGCCGTCAGCTGAAGCCACATTAGAAAAACTACGTCACTCATGATCTTGAGTTATTGGCCATCGTATTTGCTTTGAAAATCTGGAGGCACTATCTTTTGGGTGAGAAATTCAAACTATTTACAGATCATCAATCGCTAACGTATTTGTTCACCCAGAAAGACTTGAATCTAAGGTAGTAACGTTGGCTAGAGTTCCTTGCAGCATACGATTTTGAGAATCTATACACTCCAGGGAAATCCAATGTCGTGGCCGATGAGCTAAGTGAAAGAATGCAATAATCGCCAGCTTTATGATTATAACTTCCTTGATTGATAAAATATCTGCTCTTCAGAAGGACGATCACTTCATTCAGAGGATCAGAGAAAGAATACTAAAAGGCTAACGCTTGAGTTTCCAGATTGATGACCAAGGGATTATAAGGCTAAATGGGTCGAATTTGTGTTCCTAAAATTTCTGAGCTCCAAAAGGAAGTGCGGGATGAATGCCACAAGTGAAAAATTAGTATCCATCCGGGAGTGAGAAAAATTTATAATGACATCAAACGCACTTTCTAGTGGAGGTCGATAAAGAGAGAAATTTCTTTATATGTTAGCAGATGCTCTATTTGCCAACTAGTCAAAAGCGACCAACAGAAACTGGATGGATTGTTGCAACCGCTGGACATTCCAGGTTGGAAGGGGGAACATATTTCCATGGACTTCATATATGGTTTTCCCTGAACTAGAAAAGGAAATGACAATATTTGGGTGATCGTAGATCGCTTCACGAAGACCGCACATTTCATACCTGTCAGGCCGAACTGAACTGTTCAGAGTCTGGAGCAGATATATTTCAAGGAAATTGTTAGGCTACATGGAGTGCCGCTCAGTATAGTTAGTGATAGAGATCCAATATTTACTGGCAAATTCTGGGAGGCATTTCAAGTAGAACTGGGAACGAAGCTGAATCTAAGCACCGCCTATCATCCTCAGACAGTTGGTCAAACTGAGAGGGTGAGTCGTATACTAGAAGATTTATTGTGGGGTTGTGTTCTTGATTTTGGTGGATCATTGGAAGACCATTTACATTTGGCTGAGTTCTCATACAACAACAACTACCTAGCGAGCCTGACAATGTCACCGTTCGAAGCATTGTATGGTAGACCGTGCCGATCTCTTGCTTGTTGGGTTGAACCTGGTAATAGACTTGTATTGGGACCAGATACGATTCGCGAAGCTGCGGACAAGGTCGATTTCCTAAAGAAACGATTACTCGCCGCTCAAAGCCGACAGAAGAGCTATGCTGATTCGGAAAGAAGGAATTTGGCTTTTTCTGTTGGTGATTATGTGTATCTAAAGGTTTCTCCGATGAGAGGAGTGATTCGATTTGGAAAAACTGGGAAGCTGGCGCCCAGATTTATTGGTCCATTCCCTATTCTTGAACGGATTGGAACCCTCTCTTATTGTAACACCCCGTAAATCATTTAATACTAATATTCACAAATTAAAAGAATTAATATTGAGAATTTGCACGAAATAGCCTTAAAAAGGCATATAACAAATTTGAGATATGTGAATTGCCTTAAAAGGCGAAAAATGGAATTAAGACATTAATTGGAAAATTAATGTGTAGAAATGGTCATAAGTTAATTATGGATTAATTTGAATTCATGAATAGGTGCGTGTGTATATATATCTATATATTTATATATATATGGGCAGTTAATGTAAACATGAATAGAAGTTTATTAATTTGTTGAGTGTTTGCTGAGTCACTTCTGACTCATTGCTGAGTCAATAAGATAAACCCCATCTGGTCTGAATGGCTGCGGTTATTTCTAGGTTAAATCTAATGGCCTAAATGAATCCTAAAATCTATAAATAAGTGGGTAGACACTAACCCTAAATCACTTGAAAAATTGGAGATCTACCGACATGTCGTTGCCATGGAGTTCAGCATAGCCGTCACAAACTAAAGAAGAAGAAGGCCTAATCTACAAACTAAATCTACTCAAATCAAATCAAAAGCTCTCTCTCTCTCTCTATTTCTATTCTTTAAAATTGTGAGTACGCTGATTCTCACAATGTTATTATAAAATAATTCGATTAAGTTATGAATTGGATCACAAGAAAGTGATATGAATTGTTATGTATTTGTAAATTTTGTTGTCGATCTCTTATGCTATTATGTTATCATATATATATATTGTTATGTTGTAGTGATTATGTTGTAAATAATCCTATGCTATGTCATATGTGATTAATCATGCTATGCTATGTTATAAACCATGTTATGCCATGTTGTAAAACATGCTATGCTATGTTGTAAATCATATCAAGCTATGTTGCAAATTATGATATGCTATGTTGTAAATCTTACATATGTTGTAGATCTCATATTATCATATATGTTGAAATACTTATGTTATATGATAATGATGTCATGTTAAGTTGTGTTGAATCATGCAAGTTGTAAAATCATGATGTTATTATTTATGCGAATTGGATCATGTTTAAAGTTTATGTTTTTTTTTTTAAAAAGATCATGAATATGGGAATTTGCCTATTAAGTTAGGTGTACCCATATACATGAATCTATGCTTAAATGAATTTTGATTTTTGGGAATTTGCCTATTGAGTTAGGTGTACCCATATAAAACCATATTGTTAATGATGTTGATTCACACATGTCCAATACAAGTTTATGGAACTTGATCAAAATCATATTATGTGAATTATGAATAAGTTGACACCCTTATACCCATGACATGTATAACCTTATGCAAGTTGTAATTTTGATATATGCAAGCTTCACCCCTTGTTAGTATTCATTTAGTCACATATATATGTTGTTGTTGTGAATATTTTCTTTTATGCTATGAGTTAGACTAATCGGGTCTAGCATACATTTTGCGAATAAATGTTCAAACGTGGGGTAGGGGTAATATTAGGAAATTAATAAATTGGGGTGCAATTGATATGATTTTGCATGCCTTAAATGGATGTACATAATTGAGTCAATTATGGACATTGCTAAATTTGGAATTAATTAATAATTCAAATAGGGAATTATTAAAATTGGGGAAAGTGGTTTATTATTAATAATCAATGCTTAGGACACGAGGTTGGACCCGTTTGTGACGTAAACCTGCCCCGACCAGCCCGGCAAATCCAGTAGTCACAAATGTCGGCCCAATGTGAGAGGTCCTAGGCCCAAACTAAAGCATAACAGTTGTAAAGACACGAGGTTAGACTCTTTTATGGTGTAAGACTGCCCGGACCCGCCCGGCAAATCCAGCTGCCATAAATGCCAGTCTAATGTGAGAGGTCTTTATGAGGTTATGGCCTTAATAAATTAAGAAATACTTAACCAGATAATCATGTAAGGTGGGACATGGGGGTTAAGTAGGTGCCTTGGGTGGCATGAGGAATCTAGTGGTTGCCTTTAGAGGCATTTGAAATACGATTAGACTTAACCAAACACACATGTAACGAACATGAATAGTGGGTTAAGTGGGATTGACTAAGGGGACAAGCTTAGGTGGAATGCTTGTGGGAGATAACGGGGGCCCATTTCAACCAGTATCCCAAAACGTATCTTTGTGGGCTCGACCTAAGTCGAGGAAGGGACACGCATACTGGGTTTGACTATAAGAGGCCAAAACAGGGAGCGGTGGCAACGCAAGTCCAACGGGTTTCATATGCGTGTGTGGACCCGGGCTGGTAGGTAAGACGTTGTTGCATCGTGTAGGTATAAGCCGTGCATCTCCGTTATATCGAGTTGCCACTTTAGGGGAATGATACACCCCACTGTGGGGCCAGCACGGGTATCTACGAGTAGGGAGCCGATCAAAAAATAGAAAGTGGGGTACACCTAGTGGAGATAGGGGCAGGCGACACCTATGTAGTCAGCTAGGAGTACGAAAAGCCATTAAGAATGTTTCTAAGTGAAGCTAAGTAGGATCAATCTTTAGGGTGACTGGTGTGGTGCAGTATAGTGTTTATCCTTAGTATTTAGGAGCACCTATAACGTTTCCTTTAGCGATTGTCTATGTCCTTAATCTGCTCTTTCATAGACATTTCCTTGTCTTCCAGCTTATGCCTTAGTTCAGTTATTTTGATAATAGTATTGTAGAATTATCATACTCGCCAGACTTTATGTTTGACCCCCCCCCCTCTTTTTCATCCTTTTCTCCCTTCAGGTCCTCAGGTTGGGCCAAGTTCCAGTGGAATCTGATTGGATTGCTTATCTCTTGGAAAGCTTGGACTGTTGAAGTAAAGTCCAGCTTGTTATCTTTCTTTTTAATGGCTATTTATGTAATGGGATTATGTACTTGTTTTATCAAGATAGATATTGTACTTGACTTTGATTATGGTGTTATGATGTAATCAATCATGTTTTTACTTCTGCTGCAATTGAAATAAAGTTTTTAAATTTCCAAGTACTATTTTATATCTGTCTTGTTGAAATTTTACTGTTCTATATTCACCTAAAACCTCCATAGAAATTAATGCATTCCCTTTGTGAGTGACATTAATGGACGTGGGGTGTTACAAGTGGTATCAGAGCATAAGGTTACTAGAACAGATAAAATTTTTAGAAAAATATTTTTCTAAAGTATTTTTGGAAGAAGTGCTTTCAAAAACATGTTATTTAGAGAAAGTTTTTATGAAAAACATAATCCCAAATAGCCATATCCTTATCTTTATCTTTCGAATTCTCCATTTTGAATCTTTCCTTTTTCGTTTCAGCATGGCTGAAGATCTTAGTCTCCCAGAAGGTGTGACGATTCCAGGGTGGTTTAGGAGGTATTTGGAGGCTAGTGCCACCACTACAGGCCCAGCAGATGTTCCTCCACCCCCAGTTGCACCCATTCCTCCTCCTCCTCCTCCTCCTCCTCGTGTTGACACTTTTGCAAAGACGTGCAAGGAATTTAAGGCTATGGGAGGAAAAACTTTTCAAGGGACTGAGACGTTTGTGGAGGCCAGAGACTGGCTTAAGGAGACTGATGAATTGTTGGATATCTTTGAAGTGGAAGATGGGAGGAAAGTCCGTTTAGCTGCTTGGTTAATGAAGGGAGAGGCCTCGTTTTGGTGGGAGGTCACTAACGGGGAACGTCCAGTTGATTCATGGGCGGATTTCAGACGAAGGTTTGAGGCAAAGTTTCTTTCAAGGGCAGAGGAGAATTTAAATATGGAAAAATTCCTGACATTTAAGCAAGGGAGCTTATCAGTGAAGGAGTATGTCAATAAATTTAATCAGTTAGGAAGGTTTGGCTTGGAGTTGGTGAACACGCCAGAGAAGAAAGCTTTGAGGTTCGTTAGAGGCTTGAATGAACCATTGCAAGGGTTGGCTATGACCCACATCCCTATGGGAGCCACCTTTGAAAGGCTAGTAGAAATGGCACTTATGCATGAGGATATGGCAGTTGAAAAGAAAGGGGATCAGAAGAATCCCCAACAGCAAAATAAGAAGGGTGGTAAAAACAATAATGGCAAAGGGAAGAAGAGATGCTTCAATTGTGGGACGCCTGGCCATCTCAGCAAAGATTGTAGAAAGAAAAAGAAGACTGGTTGTTTTCATTGTGGAGATGCGGGACATTTGGTGAAGGACTGCCCAAAGAAGGGGCAGAGGGTAGGGTCTACCTCGGGAGGACAGGTGCAGGCTCTTATGGCACCAGGGCAGGCAAGGGGGCAAGTTCAGGCTATTGCGGCCCCACCGCTGCAAGAAAGAGGTAGAACAATTTCTGTTGAAAGCTTAGTTTTTCTGTTTGATCATCCTGTCCGTACCTTATTCGATTCTGGCGCATCTCATTCGTTTATCTCTGCATCATTAATTGAATTACTGCACTTGAACACCAGTTTAGTAGAGGATCCCTTGGTTGTTTCAAATCCAATTGGGGGTTCGACTCATTTGACCATGATATGTTTGGATTTGAAAATCTCTATACTTAGCGTTTAATTTAGATGTGATGCTTATGTATTGGGCTTCACGGGCTATGGGCTAATTTTAGGAATGGATTAATTATCTAGAAATGGGGCCATTCTTGATTGTGAAAGGAGAGTAGTTAGGATTGTGACTCTCCTTGGTAATGCTCTCGACATCTTTTGTAATCCCATAAATTCCGTTATGCTAAGTTATATTGAATCGCTTGACGCGTCTGTAGAGAATCTGCGTTCGGTAGAGGTGGTCCGGGAATATCCGGATGTGTTTGAGGAGGTGAAGGGCTTACCTCCAAAGCGGGAGATAGACTTTCGAATTTATCTTGTGGGTGATGCTAAACCTGTATCTTTGCCAGTGCGCCACATGGCTCCTCGTGAAAGGAGGGAACTCAATAAGCAAGTGAAGGAGTTGCTTGAGAAGGGGTTCATAAGACGTAGTATATCGGAGTGGGGTGCTCCAGTAGTATTTGCTACAAAGGCGGATGGGTCCCTTAGACTTTGTGTGGACTATAGAGAACTAAACAAGCTTACTAAAAAGAACCGACACCCACTGCCGAGGATTGACGATCTCTTTGATCAGTTAGTTGGCGCCTCAGTGTTTTCGCAGTTGGACTTAGCCACTGGCTTTCATCAACTGAGAGTGGCTGAGGATAGTATAGATAAGACTGCTTTTAGGAATCCTGACGGATTCTATGAATGGCTAGTGATGCCCTTTGGTTTGACAAACGCCCCCGCATATTTTGTTGATTTGATGAGTAGGGTGTTTAGGGAGTACCTTAATAAATTCGTGGTCGTCTTTGTGGATGACATCTTAGTCTTTTCTAAGAATGAAGAAGAGCATGCCCTACATCTTAGGGAAGTGTTGGAAACCCTTCGAGCGCATAACCTTAAGGCAAAATTTTCTAAGTGTCACTTCTGGAGGAAAGAAGTACGGTTCTTAGGGCACGTGGTTTCCAAGGAAGGGATAGCAGTGGATCCCGCAAAGGTGGTGGCCATCCAAGAATGGAAGGTCCCTAAAAATGTAACCGAAGTAAGAAGTTTCTTGGGTTTGGCTGGCTATTATAGGAAGTTTATCAAAAACTTCGCAAAAATATCAGCTCCATTAACACGGTTAATGAAGAAGAACCTGGTTTTTACGTAGGACGCAGATTGTGATGATGCGTTCCAACGTTTAAAGAGAGCCTTAACTTCAGCCCCAGTCTTAGTGCTGCCATACGGGAATAAACCGTTTACCGTCTATACCGATGCTTGTGGGACGGGACTTGGCGCGGTCCTCATGCAAGAGGGAAGAGTAATAGCCTATGGTGGAAGGCAGTTGAGGGTTCATGAAAAGAATTACCCTACGCATGACCTTGAGTTAGACGCAATTGTTTTCGCGCTTAAGTCTTGGCATCACTATCTTCTTGGTGAGAAATTCGAACTATTCACTGACCACAAATCATTAAAATACTTATTCTCTTAGAAGGATTTGAATTCAAGGCAGCAACGGTGGATGGAATTCTTAGCCTCCTACGATTTTGAAAGAGCATATACCCCGGGCAAGGGTAACGTGGTAGCAGACGCCTTAAGTAGGAAAAGGTTGTCCTTGAGTCCGTTGTTTGTTGAACGACGAAGCTTAGAATTCATCTCCATGTTTGACTTTAGACCCTCCGTTGACCTAGTACCTGGTTTGTTAGCATCCTTGGAGGTTAGACCTACACTTCTAGGACGAGTTGGTGAGGCACAGCAAGATGACCCCCAGTTGGTTGAGATAGTAGAAAAGCTCAATGGAGGAGTGAAACACCCCACCTCCGTTAGGGTCACTCTCAAAGGGAATGCCCTAATTTTGGTGGAGGTTTATAAGTACAAGTCACAGATATACAAGACAGATATAAGAACACATATTTGTAAACAGCGGAAGAACAACAAACTTTATTTCATAAAGTCAAATACGTGTTACAACAACATCCTTTCCAAAAACATAACATAACACTTTCATAATCTGTCTTGAGTACATTATTTAAAGAAGCATAAATAAAACATAGATAAACTGCAAAAGCCCCATAGTGGATTGTCCAAAGCCATAGTTCAAAACAGGAAAGTCCAAGCAATACATTTCTCTTCTTCAAGCTGGATGTTGAGGTTGGTCAAGCTGCTGTGTTCCCTCCCTGAGGACCTGGGGGGGGGGAACGGAAGAAAGAAGACGAAAGAAAAGTAGAGTCAGACATAAAGCCTGAGTAAGTCTAGTACTATTTTGTCTATGAATAAAGAACTGGGTATGATAAGTATAAACAAGAAGTGGGCATGCACTATAAACTTGGTTAAGTTGTCTAGGGTCGAATATACTATCGTACCCCATGTTGATCTCTGAACCCATATAAACTAGTTTCCAACTGGCTCCCCAAAATCAGGGTGATGTGATCCATTCTATGATGATCGGCTCCTACTCGCATAGTTACATGTCTTACGGCCCCCGATGTTGTAGTTACCTATGCTGGTCCCACCATGGGGTGTATCAAGTCCCATAGTGGCAACCCGACACAACCTTAGAGTGCACAGGTATGCTACTGGTGTCCAGTGCCTTATTTTTCTGCGCCGGAGTGTGTGCACGCCCGCACTCCGTTAGAACCTACACTGCTACACCACCGCCGTCGCTTTGACCTCTTACAATCAGCCCAGTAATCGTGCCCCACCCTGCCTAGTTTCAGGGTATCCTGATACACCTTCTAGGGTTACTGCTGAAAAGGGTCCCCCGTTACTAGGTTTTCTATCTCTAGCCAACATGCTAAGTTGGTTAAGTGTTTCCTAACCTAACCCCCACCAGTCCGTTTTGTTTAGCATGTTCCATTTTGATTAAGTCTTTAGTTCACTTAATCCTATCAATCCTGACTCAGCCTTAATTGTCTTATTAAGGCCCTGACCTCTCACATTAGACAGGTATTGTTGTGGCTGCCTGTTGCCGGTTGGTTCCGGGCAGTCTTACGCCACAACTCAGTCTAACCTCGGGTCCTTATTGGGCTCCATGTTTAACCTCCCACATTGGATAGGTATTGTTGTGACTACTGGACAGCCGGGCGGTTCCGGGCAGGTTTACATCACAACTCAATCCAACCTCGGGTTAAACACATCGTATGTTCTACATTTACACATATCTTGTCATTCTTCTTTATTTCTTATATGTAAATATTTGCGGCCCATTATTAAGTTAATGGTGTAAAAGTTACACGAATCATGGGCCCAACCCATACTTGAACTTGGGCCCTTCTATTTTATATTTTCATTCATTAGTAATTTTAACCCAACGTTATTTTCCCCCGGTTTACACGTCCGTTTATTATATATATATTGGGCTTAGCCTTTTAAAGCCCAATTTAGCCATGCGAAAAGGGGAGGCTTATGGCGTGATTACATACACAAAAAGGGGAAGGTGAGCGTATGAACTTGCAATATGACATTGGCAATACAAAATAGAAACGGGGGTACTTGCACAGTAGTGACATATACTTTGGTCATAAAGCATAGGTGACATGAATCAAAGCATGTGAACTTGTAGTTGAGATAAGAGTCTAAATTGGGTATCATTATTGACACATAGTCATAACTACAACATGAACCTATACTTTTATTTATGCATAATGTCAGACATAAGCATGGCATAAATTTTCTAACATAAGCATGGCATAATGTCAAACATAAGCATGGCATAAATATTTCTAACATAAGCATGGCATAATGTCAAACATAAGCATGGCATAAATATCTCTAACATGAAATCATGATTCTTACTTTAGTCATGTAAACTTGCAAAAAGGGATTTTTGAACCTAACCTAGCTATGTACCACATATGTCATCATAAAATTCTTGTAAACAAGATAGACTTAATCATGGTTTTCAATTATGCCAAATATCATTCATAGCCTAGCCATATTCATAAGTTTGCAAATAGGTTTTCTAGTACAAAAGCATGGCTTAATACATAATGCCAAATTCTCAACATAATTTCATATGGATAATAACCAAACTTGTTCCAATTACTTACAAAATGATTTATGCACAAAAATATACATCATGGTGGCAAAGAAGCAAACCCCAAACTTGCATGAATTTAAATCAACTACATACATGTAGCTTCAACATGGATTACATAATTTGCGAAATATTCCAAACGTATACTTGCATAGAACTACCGCATGTAGTTCTTTATAATGAATAACATAATTCATAAATATCCAAACGTATATAATATTTCAAATTGATAAGAATGCACAAATATGAATTACTTTATTGCCACAATTCAAGCATACAAACCAACACAATTGTTTATTCATACCAAAGTAATACTCTACTTACAATGGTGTGATGAATTCTCTAGTTTAGGGATTGAAGACGCAAATTCCTTTGTTGAATTGATTTGTTTAGGTTGCTTTAAGCTTTACAATCTTCCTCCTAATCCTCTCTCCAATTTGGTGGCTATTCCTAGTCGTTCCTCAGCAACATGGCGGCTATGTTCTTATTTTTGAATGAATAGATTAGGGTTTAGTCTAGGGTTGTTTATATAGAGGTTAGGAACTGATTAGGACCATTTATGTTGCTTGGATTGATCGTAGCCATTCATTCTAAGGAGAGACCAATTAAAACTTGCCACCTAGCCCTAGTGACAAAGCAGACCACAGAAAATCGACCACATAGAGAATAGGCCAGCCGGGTTAGACTGGGCTCGACCTGGGTCTGGACCAGGTCGACACCCCTGTCGACAGCCCTGTCGACCTGGTTAGACCAGGTCGACAGCCCAGTCGACTTGGTGGGTCAGGCGGGTGTTTTTCCGCCCTAGCCCATTGGGCCCCATTTTCGAATTTAAACCTGATTTATTCTGTTTGAATTTAAACTTGATTCTCAAACTTCCGAAGGCCATATCTTCTTCATACGGACTCCGTTTTTCGAAAACTCGGACTCTATTTCGCGTATTTTTCCGAGACGAACGCAATGGCGTATCCTGTTTCCCTTAGTTCTTTGATTTCAGATTAATTATACTTTAATTTGTTAATTTCACAGTTATAGAATTTGCGGGGTGTTACAGGAGTCGTCTAGCCATCTTCGTAGGTATACCCTAGACGATTAGGGTTGGTTACGAAGGGATAATAGACTTTTTGTACCACAAGACGAAGACTTATGGAAGGCCATTCTTGATGATGCTCATCGCTCAAAGATGACCATTCATCCCGGCGGAGACAAGATGTACAAAGATATGAAGCGGGTTTTCTTTTGGGCCGGTATGAAAAAGGATGTGGCCGAGTACGTTGCTAGATGCTTGGTGTGCCAACGAGTAAAAGCGGAACAAAAGAAACCGGTGGGTTTCTTCACCCATTGGAAGTTCCACTATGGAAATGGGAAAGCATCTCAATGGATTTTGTGGATGGATTACCAAGATCAAGGAAGGGTAATACGGGATTTGGGTTATAGTAGATAGACTTACTAAGAGCGCCCATTTTATTCCCGTGAAAAATAAGAGGACTGCTCTGTGGTTGGCTTCTGTATACATTAAAGAGATAGTTCATTTGCACGGTATTCCTTCTAGTATAGCAAGCGACCGTGATCCCATCTTCACTAGCGAATTTTGGAAGAGTTTACAAGAGGCGGTAGGGACTCAGCTATGTTTGAGCACCGCATATCATCCTTAGACGGACGGCCAGACCGAGAGGGTGAATCGTATTCTAGAGGATCTTTTAAGGCTTTGTATCCTAGACTTTGGGTGTACATGGGAAGAGCACCTTCCGTTGGTAGAATTCGCATATAATAATAGCTTTCAGTCTAGTATTGGCATGGCACCTTTCGAAGCTCTTTATGGAAGGCCTTGCCGTTCGCCTACATATTGGTGGGAATCTACCGATAAAATCCTACTTGGGCCCGATATGGTTAGGGAAACCTCGGAGAAGATTGATTTGATTCGAAGGAGGATGAAAGCAACACAAGATAGGCATAAATCGTATGCTGATAAGAGGAGGACAGATCTTGAGTTTGACATTGGGGACATGGTTTTTATCAAAGTGTCTCCGTTACGGAATGTTGTTTGCTTTGGTTCCGTTGGGAAATTAGCGCCAAGGTTTGTAGGGCCGTTTCCTATAAAAGACAGGATTGGGAAGATGGCGTATATGGTGGAGTTGCTTGAGAAACTTAGTGGAGTACACGACGTATTCCCTGTATCACATTTGAGGAAGTGTTTGCACAAGACCGCGGAGGTGGTAGAGCCGAGCTTGCTTAAAGAAGTGGAAATAGAGCGTGATGAAACAATTAGACGAGCTCCTACATGCATTCTTGGGTCGGAGATCAAAAAGTTGAGAAATCAAGAGGTCAGACTAGTTAAAGTGCAATGGGGAGTTGATGAGAGCAACGCTACTTGGGAGACAGAAGGGAAGATGCGTTCGCTATACCCTTTTCTTTTTGAGGGTATGTCTTTTAATTTCTCCTTTACCGCTTATCTTATCTTATCTTATCTTATCTTTAGTATGTCCTCTCATTAGTATCTTTGGCCTATAGTTAGGATAATCCTATGGTTGAAACATGTGTTTGAGACATGTTATGTATGATGGATGTAAAATGGATGCAAGTGGTTGCTAGTGGTTGCTCGTGGATGCATATATACACACACTTTAGGCACTAGATCGGCTCAGTCACTACATATTGCATATTGCATAAATGAATGTATTTAGTATAATGGTTGTACCATCATATAGATGCTGCATTCGGTTGAATGGATGTGCATGCATATAGAAGTAGTATGTAAGCAATTAGGATCTTTTGCATACATAATGGATGCATGGCACTATCATGAATTGCATCAAGGAGGTCAACTGAATCAGTGGACCGCCTAATTTTGCATTAGATACAGACATATACACACACTATGCATTTAAACATAAAAGCATTAGAAGTCTATAAGGTAGGTGGATGCCAGTGTTTGATGATTGAGTAGATGGTTGATTGGATGTTAGGTTAAACATTCTCCTTGATTTGAAGATTTCGGAGTCGAAATCCTTTAAGGAGGGGAGAATGTAACACCCCGTAAATCAGTTAATACTAATATTCACAAATTAAAAGAATTAATATTGAGAATTTGCACGAAATAGCCTTAAAAAGGCATATAACAAATTTGAGATATGTGAATTGCCTTAAAAGGCGAAAAATGGAATTAAGACATTAATTGGAAAATTAATGTGTAGAAATGTTCATAAGTTAATTATGGATTAATTTGAATTCATGAATAGGTGCGTGTGTGTGTATATATATATATATGTATATATATATATATATATATATATATATATATATATGGGCAGTTAATGTAAACATGAATAGAAGTTTATTAATTTGCTGAGTGTTTGCTGAGTCACTTCTGACTCATTGCTGAGTCAATAAGATAAACCCCATCTGGTCTGAACGGCTGCGGTTATTTCTAGGTTAAATCTAATGGCCTAAATGAATCCTAACATCTATAAATAAGTGGGTAGACTCTAACCCTAAATCACTTGAAAAATTGGAGAGCTATCGACAAGCCGTTGCCATGGAGTTCAGCATAGCCGTCACAAACTAAAGAAGAAGAAGGCCTAATCTACAAACTAAATCTACTCAAATCAAATCAAAAGCTCTCTCTCTCTATTTCTATTCTTTAAAATTGTGAGTACGCTGATTCTCACAATGTTATTATAAAATAATTCGATTAAGTTATGAATTGGATCACAAGAAAGTGATATGAATTGTTATGTATTTGTAAATTTTGTTGTGGATCTCTTATGCTATTATGTTATCATATATATATTGTTATGTTGTAGTGATTATGTTGTAAATAATCCTATGCTATGTCATATGTGATTAATCATGCTATGCTATGTTATAAACCATGTTATGCCATGTTGTAAAACATGCTATGCTATGTTGTAAATCATATCAAGCTATGTTGCAAATTATGATATGCTATGTTGTAAATCTTACATATGTTGTAGATCTCATATTATCGTATATGTTGAAATACTTATGTTATATGATAATGATGTCATGTTAAGTTGTGTTGAATCATGCAAGTTGTAAAATCATGATGTTATTATTTATGCGAATTGGATCATGTTTAAAGTTTATGTTTTTTTTTTAAAAAAAGATCATGAATATGGGAATTTGCCTATTAAGTTAGGTGTACCCATATACATGAATCTATGCTTAAATGAATTTTGATTTTTGGGAATTTGCCTATTGAGTTAGGTGTACCCATATAAAACCATATTGTTAATGATGTTGATTCACACATGTCCAATACAAGTTTATGGAACTTGATCAAAATCATATTAGGTGAATTATGAATAAGTTGACACCCTTATACCCATGACATGTATAACCTTATGCAAGTTGTAATTTTGATATATGCAAGCTTCACCCCTTGTTAGTATTCATTTAGTCACATATATATGTTGTTGTTGCGAATATTTTCTTTTATGCTATGAGTTAGACTAATCGGGTCTAGCATACATTTTGCGAATAAATGTTCAAACGTGGGGTAGGGGTAATATTAGGAAATTAATAAATTGGGGTGCAATTGATATGATTTTGCATGCCTTAAATGGATGTACATAATTGAGTCAATTATGGACATTGCTAAATTTGGAATTAATTAATAATTCAAATAGGGAATTATTAAAATTGGGGAAAGTGGTTTATTATTAATAATCAATGCTTAGGACACGAGGTTGGACCCGTTTGTGACGTAAACCTGCCCCGACCAGCCCGGCAAATCCAGTAGTCACAAATGTCGGCCCAATGTGAGAGGTCCTAGGCCCAAACTAAAGCATAACAGTTGTAAAGACACGAGGTTAGACTCTTTTATGGTGTAAGACTGCCCGGACCCGCCCGGCAAATCCAGCTGCCATAAATGCCAGTCTAATGTGAGAGGTCTTTATGAGGTTATGGCCTTAATAAATTAAGAAATACTTAACCAGATAATCATGTAAGGTGGGACATGGGGGTTAAGTAGGTGCCTTGGGTGGCATGAGGAATCTAGTGGTTGCCTTTAGAGGCATTTGAAATACGATTAGACTTAACCAAACACACATGTAACGAACATGAATAGTGGGTTAAGTGGGATTGACTAAGGGGACAAGCTTAGGTGGAATGCTTGTGGGAGATAACGGGGGCCCATTTCAACCAGTATCCCAAAACGTATCTTTGTGGGCTCGACCTAAGTCGAGGAAGGGACACGCATACTAGGTTTGACTATAAGAGGCCAAAACAGGGAGCGGTGGCAACGCAAGTCCAACGGGTTTCATATGCGTGTGTGGACCCGGGCTGGTAGGTAAGACGTTGTTGCATCGTGTAGGTATAAGCCGTGCATCTCCATTATATCGAGTTGCCACTTTAGGGGAATGATACACCCCACTGTGGGGCCAGCACGGGTATCTACGAGTAGGGAGCTGATTAAAAATAGAAAGTGGGGTACACCTAGTGGAGATAGGGGCAGGCGACACCTATGTAGTCAGCTAGGAGTACGTAAAGCCATTAAGAATGTTTCTAAGTGAAGCTAAGTGGGATCAATCTTTAGGGTGACTGGTGTGGTGCAGTATAGTGTTTATATTTAGTATTTAGGAGCACCTATAACGTTTCCTTTAGCGATTGTCTATGTCCTTAATCTGCTCTTTCATAGACATTTCCTTGTCTTCCATCTTATGCCTTAGTCCAGTTATTTTGATAATAGTATTGTAGAATTATCATACTCGCCAGACTTTATGTCGGACCCCCCCCCTCTTTTTCATCCTTTTCTCCCTTCAGGTCCTCAGGTTGGGCCAAGTTCCAGTGGAGTCTGATTGGATTGCTTATCTCTTGGAAAGCTTGGACTGCTGAAGTAAAGTCCAGCTTGTTATCTTTCTTTTTAATGGCTATTTATGTAATGGGATTATGTACTTGTTTTATCAAGATAGATATTGTACTTGACTTTGATTATGGTGTTATGATGTAATCAAACATGTTTTGACTTCTGCTGCGATTGAAATAAAGTTTTTAAATTTCCAAGTACTATTTTATATCTGTCTTGTTGAAATTTTACTGTTCTATATTCACCTAAAACCTCCATAGAAGTTAATGCATTCCCTTTATGGGTGACATTAATGGACGTGCGGTGTTACACTTATAGAATTCGATTGCCTGATAGGTTGCCTGGAGTACATGATGTATTTCATGTATCTCAACTTCGAAAGCATGTTCATGACCCAGACTTTGTTGTGGAAGAGGCCTCACAACAGGATATTGAAATTACTCCAGAATTGGCTGTGAGAAGAGAGCGGCTAAAGATTAGCGGCAAAGAAACCAAAGAACTGAGGAACAAGAAGGTTCACTTAGTCAAGGTGCAATGGAGTGGAGATCCACGAGATTGTACTTGGGAAACAGAGGAAAGCATTAAGAAAGCCTATCTTAAGTGCAGGGTGGATATCTCTGATTGAACATGGTGTAAGGTACATTTACCATACTTTGCATTACCATTTTGTTCTCTACTTTGCTGTTATTTTCTTTTCGTGGATGTAAACTTTTAATTCTATAGTCTGATTATTTTAAAAAGAGTATATGAATCGATTAGTTTATTTTTGAAAAGTCAAAAACAAATTGATTGTTGTTTGTGTTGTGTGATAGTGGATTTGATTAATTAAATTATTAGAATGATAGTTAATTTAATCAATAAGAGAATGAAGGGTAGAATTTATTCGATTAAATCACACATTGAACTGAGTTAAAAATAGATAGAAATATATACATGTGCATTATATATGTTTGAACAGGTAAATGGATAGCGGTTGAGTAAAGAATTTATTTGTGTGACCGACAAATAGGTAAACCTTAATGAGTTGGATGCACAATTTTATTATTATATCCACTCCTGTGAATGCCATTGGATGCGGAGTGTTGGTTGTTTTGTGTGTAATAATAAATGTCTCCATAGGATAGTAACAATTAATTTTTAACTACACTACATGGCATACTTCTCGAAGATAGGCATACTTCATCATATACCACATAAGCATTTGGAGCTTGAGTGACGAGGTTGAAGATTTACCATACGAGCGAGAGGCTTGTATGGCAATGACTATATATTACAGGTTGAACTGATGACTGATATGGACCATATAAAATATAATGTTAAATTGCCAGATTAATAGAAACCCCACACGGGTCTGGAGATGACAATAAACACGTCTCTCTGGTCATTATGGTACAAAAACCATTTATAGGGTGACATGAATTTATTCTCTGGAGTTATAATCTCTACACACTCCCCTATTGTCACCGGAATATATCACTATAAATATGTGCATGCTTATTAGGATTTATTGGGTACCTCATACGGCCCAATAAATTTCCAAACCCCTCCCCGTACAAAGGAGGTTATGGCGAAATTTTTCGAAAATTTAGGGTGTTAGCCAAATTTTTTGAAGAATTTGAAAATTCTCAGAAACTGAAAAGGTGGAGAATGGAAGCCGGATTGAAAGTTGAGTTGGTTAATTAAACAACCTTCGACTTTGTTCCTTTTCGGGGACGAAAAGTTTTAAGTGGGGGAGATTGTAACAACCCGGAAAATCTGAACCAGTTTGAAAATTTTAATTTGGATAATTTAGTGGATTTTAAATATTTAAAATAAATATAATTATTTGGAATTATGAACCAGGCCTGAAATGGCGCGGTAGTTTCAAAATTTGAATTCAAACTTTGGCTGACTGTATCGAGTGCAAAACAAAATGGATTTTAGTGAAACCAAAAATATTTAAATCTGTTATTGAATATCTTTCTAACGAATCTGAAAAATCGAAGTTTCATAGCGGGAAGCAAAAGTTATGGCTAAACGAATTTTTAGAAAGGTCGCTATAGAGTTTATATAGCCCGTGAAAATGGCCATTTTGCAAAAGACCTCAGAATTCGACGAAACCACTTTTGTTGGATCCGGGATGTCAAATTATTGCTAGGTTTCAAATTTCATAATTTTTGAAGTTAGTATGTGAGCGTGGCAAAGGAAAATGTGTTTGGTCGATTTCTATTAAATTGGTTCGACCAGAAAAGGGCCATTTTAAACGGTCTCAGAATCGATGAAACTAGTTTTGTTGGGACCATATCGTCAAAACATAGCTAGATTTATTTTTCGGGAATTTTTAGAATCAATATGTGGCCCTGGCAAATTGAAATGTGTGTTCAAATTAAATATTGAATGTTTTATATTTTAATTTGAAGGAAAACTGACTGAAACAGTCGAATGGGCCTACGAAACATATCCCATTGTGTTCTGAATGGGGGTATTTAGCTTGGGACGACAGTCATTGGGTTTGGATTGGAGTTCATATGAAATAAGGGGTATTTTTGAATTTTTAAAACTTATAAATATAAAAAAATATCATTGGGCCACATCAGATTCTCTCTCCCCGCTTTCTCTCTCTCCCTCCCCCGATCGACGATGATAACAGTTCAATCCTTCCCATCCATTTTCTGGCCAAACCACTTCGATTCGTACCTCGACACAGTTGAGGATTTTGAAGAGCTCGGTGAGAGCTTCAAATCCATACCAGTTGGAGCGTGGAAGGAGAATCGAGCTCAGGAAGGCGCGACGTTTCAACCGCCGCCAAGACCCCTACCCGCCGTCGAGCTCACCAACTCCCCCTGGCGCCTGAGCCTCACTCCTCCCCCTTCGACACTGCATAGCCCGATCCTCTTCAAGCTTCACGGATTTCGAGTAAAATCGAAACCTAGTTTCGAACCATTCGGCTAAGGTACGGCTTTATTAATTTCAAACTGATTTTAACACTCTAAAGTGTTGCAAGCAACTAAAAATCATATATTTTTCGTTTGCGATCGATGTTCAGTGAAACAAGAGACAGTGGACTCGTGTGGACGCCTTCTACATTCTAGAAGTGACCGGATATTTTTCTGGGCTTTCTGCTATTTTTGGTGGAATGGAACCCAATGTGAGTTTTCTGAATTATAAACGATATGGAAAATGATGATGTATAAATTATATATTCGAAGTATGAGTTATATAAGCGTTGTACACCTCATGTATAAGCGTTGTAAAGTTGTATGTTCGATGTACTTATATATATATATATATATATATATATATATATATATATATATATATATATACGCCCCTCGTCCACAAACCATGGACGATATTTATTGGTTGTGATTGGTGTGAAAATTGGTTGATAGTGAATGGTTAATTAGAATTTTTTGTGGTTGAAATTGATTGATTGTAGTTGAAAAATACCCGTTTGTGGTTGAGAATTATTTGGTTGAAACAACATAGGATTAGTTTGTGGAAAAGAAAATAAACATGCCACCTGCATGCGAACTAGATGCATGAAATCCCCATTGTCAAAAGCTGCGAGGCTTTAAGGTAGAGCGAGGAGCCATACTAGCGATGACCCCGGTTTTAACTACCCTGCCGTTATGCTACCGAAATTTTCAATAATATTCATGTGTTAGAATTATTTTCATGTGTTGAAACTATATTCGCGTGTTGAATAGAAATTCATGTGTTGAATAGAAATTCATGTGTTGAACGACATTCATGTTTTGAAATAAATTGTTTTATAATAAAAATCATATTTATATCATCTATATGATCTACATAAAGTAGTCGTGTTTTGAAATAAATCGTTTCACAATAAAAATCACATTTTTATTATATACATGAATTGTTAAAAATGGTGAAGTGTTGAAATAAATCTCTGTTGATAAAAATATCATTTTTATCAACTATATGAAAAGAATATCGTTTTGAAATTGAAGAATAGATTATATTTATATATATATATAATTAAAATAAATCGTTTAACAAAGCTGCAGTTCGTATTTTGAAACCGTGATTTCAAATGATTAGTGCGGGAGATCCGACTATCGGATATTCCCGAAACCGAAACCGTTGGGTTTGCTTTGGAAATATCTTTCCAACGACACCAACTTTGTAAAGATCCAATGGTTGGATTGTCTGTAATGTTTAATTCAAATCTGAAGAAAAACAGCGCCAGAATTTATTATGTTTATATATATAAATATAATTAAATTAAATCGAATAACGACGCTGCAGTTCGTATTTTGAAATCGAAACTTCAAACGAGTGTACTGGGAGATCCGACCGTCGGATTTTCCCAAATCTAAAACTGCTGGATTCATTTTGAAAAGATCTTTCTAATGATATAAAATTTGTGAAGATCCAACAGTTAGATTTTCAGATATGTGTAAAAAAAAATCTGAAGAAAAACAGCGCAACGGTAGCGTTATGGCCTGAAGCGTCGTTTGAATAAATTGGCTATTTTTTTAAATAAATAAAAATAGCGATAAATCATTATAAAATATAATAAACGATATGGAATTGAAATAAACCGAACTTACCCAGATTTTTGTATATTTCATGGTTTAATGTGAAATTTATTAACTAACTGAAGGTTAGCTAAGTCAGATGGTTTCCCGGGTTTTGATATGATGTTGGTTTCGGCCTTTGAGATTAATATCTGGGAAATCGTTCTCTTACTAATTTACAGTTTGTGACTAATGAATCGGAATAAGGTGTATGTTGTGTTTGTGTAGCACTTGTTTAATATATACGCGAGTTGCTCAGAAAGACCGTGTTTATCCCTTCTGAATAACTGAATCGACGATAAGAAGTCGATGATGAAGACGGTGGTTGAAGACCGGAGATCTTCACCTCGGTTGGATGATAACTGATGTCCTGATTGGGAGGCATCCCGAAATATGGATAATGAGTGGTGATCGTCCAGACGTACGTGGAGATCGATGGGTATGCAAGGTATCCGGTTTCGTTCAGACCCAGAAAACGAACCCAGAACGGACTTGTAAATGAACTGTGTGTCTGATATTGGAATTCATTCTGTGTGATTGATAGCCATCAGTTGCATGGTGCTAATTGACTGTGTGGCATGCAAGATGCAATGATCAAGGCTTCTGTTGAGAAGAAAAGTCTGGTGGTTGATGATCAAAGCACCGCCTGTGTGGCATAGCTTTGTGTATAACGTGAATTCGCGAGCCTCACACCCCGGTATGAACCAGAAACGGGAGAGGACCTCAGGGAGGGCATGCGTTTCCTTCTAGCTAGAGGTGGTGTCAGTGCTAAACTAGCTGACATGTATATTATTTTCACCTGTGTGGTTGTTGCTGTTGCGAGGTGCCTCAGATTTATCGGTGACTATGTGAAGCCGATGGAGTCATTTGTTGGCTCATTTACGCCCCAAAGTGCGTGGAAACGTTGTGTTCAGGCATTATAATCCACATCGGTGGACCGGCCCTGTCGCTCCAAAGGCTTGCCTGCGTGCTCTCCTGAGACATGGGCTAGATTGTCTCGAAGTCGGTAAGGACTATCTTTTTCCTTGGTTCATGATGGAAATCCAATTTTCAAATACGACATGTGCGGTTTTGATTGTATACCTATATATGGTGACATGATATATGGTACCCATGCCGTCTATGATTGATATTTATGATTGTATATAAAATTAGAAACTAACTGGAAACGAGCTAAGATGGGTGGTTTCCTGGGTATTGGTCTGATGTTGGTTTCGGCCTTCGGGGTTAATACTTAGGGAATCGTTCTCTTGCTAATTTACAGTTGGAGTCTGATTAAGAAATAAATGATAAAATTTACATTTTAAGTGATTTTACTTTACACGTATTAAGCATATTTTGGCCATTATAAGGTAAAACTCTATCCTCCGGTTTGTGTTGCATTGTGTGATGGGAACTGAGTCTTATAATGGCTTCATTTTTGTAAAAAGAATTGCGATATTTAAAAGATTTACTTATTTTAAAGCACTGGCAATCCAATGGAGTAAACTCATTTTGCGAAAGTGGCGTGATCCTGTGATTAGCCATATTATAAAATGTGTTAAGTAGATTTCTCATACCAGTCCCATGACTGACTCGTAGTTTGTTTCACTTGCAAACTCGGGTGCCCCTTTTTCTACATGGGCAGCCTAGTGTTCAGGTTTTTGCAGGCTCCTTCTGGATAGCTGGTGTAATGACCCGGATTTCGAGCGACTTTGGTTATCGACATAAGTACGATGTCGATAACCAAAACACCGAAAAATCCTGGTAATTAGTGAAAGAAATTAGAGGGTGAGGATAGATAAGATAGAAACTTAGAATAGAAGAAGAAGAAGAAGACAACAACATCATTATCAGAGTGACACGAATCTCACAGCGGAACGAATAAAATATAACATAACTTTTGAAATACAAAGTTATAACTGTTTATACATACCATTTTCAGAGTACAACATATAACATCACAGTGGAAATAATAATAGCTATCGACTGCTGAAGCCTCCTGCTCCAAGCTCTCCAAGTGAATCTGTAAATCCCGACTACTTGACTGCCCGTACAAATTTAGGCACCCAAGAGTTTAGGGAAGACAAAACAAATAAACTCCGGGTCAGTCATGTGACTGGTGTGAGTAAACTCAAATCATTTAAATAGGTATATGATATCTCATAAGACCACGCCGTGAATACGGAACGGGTTTTTCCCTTATGAGAATCCAAACATCTTTGAAAAGCAATATCATTCTGATATTATGATAATGTCTAAATACAAATAGATATCAGTCTAGTAGAAATGCTTGCATCTCACGTTCTACATATATAGTATACAATCGAAAACGCAGGTGCGTATTGGATGATTGGGTTTCCAACTATGACAACGTAGGGAACCACCTTCTGATCAGTGTACTCTAGGAACGATACACTGGAGTTCAACAAGAACATCTTGCAACTCTGCCACACATGACCGACCACTCATTTCGCTTGAGTGTATCGAATGTACATCACCAACGGTTGGGATCAACAACCGTTCCCGTATATATATATATATATGGGACACCATTGATAGATTTAAGAAGCAAATGAATATTATCTAGATAGGTGATTATACACCCTACTTCGGTGCGACCGACTTAGCCATGCTGCCTGCCCGATTTCTGTCATTTTCCAGATGTGAGGCTAGAAGCTATGCTTACTTTCCATTCATTGATAACACGATCACTTTGAATGCCACATTATCAGATCCGTTAATCATTAGTTGGATCTGCACAAATAGATTCTGGATATTATGCGAAGGGAATAAATCCGTTGGCCACCATATATATTTGTACAATCCAACCCATTCGATCATTGGAAATACTCTGTCAGACATTCGTCCATATACGTTCGTTCTGGGACTGAACGAGACCGAAGGCACTATTCTGTAAACAGGACAGCCCTTGCATAACACCGTCTTCAATCTATTCAGCATTCTTGTTTGCAACGCTTATGCCAATACGGAGTGGTTCTTTGGATAATAATCCAACCGGTCTCTCCATATTGACAACGTAAAATGGTCAAAACTTCGATAGTCTGTGATTTAACTATCAAATGAAAATATGTCGGTGACAAACAGCGATCTTAATTCCAAATGGAATTATCGATCCAATCATCAATCATATATATATATATATATTCATATTTCCTTATTTTCTAAAACTAGAAAATATACATTTTCAACATTGGAAAACATTTCCAATCCTCATTTACGCATCACTATCATTCCACAACTATTAGTCCCTAACTGTAAACTAGTAAGAGAACAATTCTCTAAGTATAAACCCCGAAGGTCGAAACCAACATCAGATCAACACTCAGAAAACTATTCAACTTACTAATCTCTAGTCAGTTTCTAATTTTTGTTTAACTTCACTTCTTAATTTCTATATCCGATTAACCCCTTTTGATAAACTACGTTTGATTAACTCCTTTTGATAAACTACGTTTTCCGTTACAACTATTTTCCTTTTTTAACGTTTACTTACCGTTACAAATATTTCCTATTTACAACTTCTATTTACCGTTACAAATATTTCCTATTTACAACTTCTATTTACCGTTACAAATATTCCTATTTTCAACTTCTATTTACCGTTACAAATATTTCCTATTTACAACTTCTATTTACCGTTACAAATATTTCCTATTTACAACTTCTATTTACCGTCTAAATAACTATTCCTTATTTCTATTTATTTTCTAAATAAATATCCCTTTTACAAAACTCTATTTGTTTTATCAACATTTTTTTTCTTTTATAAAACTCTATTCGTTTTATAAGTACCTTCCTTTTATAAAACTGTGTTCGTTTTATAAATAATTTCCCTTTTTATAAAATCCTGTGATTTTATAAAATTCCTTTATTTCAATATACATTGAAATATTCCTTTTTACAACTCAGGGTTTCTTATGATATGTAAAATATCGAATAACAATGATTAATATCATTCTAACACACAAAATCCAGAACAGATTATATAACACATCATATAACACTATATATGAAAATAGTAAAATAATTGTTGAGGAATCCAGTCGGATTCCTCCAACCTGTTCCCTGCATCCACAGATGTTACACAGTATAATATACATCAATTTCATCCCAACATGAAATATATTGAAAATCAGAATCCATATTTGATTGACAGTTTTCTATATATAACTATATCTACGTTTTCAATCAAATCTATTTAACAGTCCAAATTATCCATACATAGCAATCAATCAACAGTTATCAAAAATAAACTACAGAGTTAGTGAGTTTTACTCACATTGGACGATCATCATTAATAACGATAACCATCGCTTGATTCAGACGGACAATTTATTTGGCCATAAATTGTAACAAGCTCGGATTCACTCCCAGTCAATTCCAGCGTGTAGCCACCGTCCACACGATCCCAACGGATCTTGTTTCGCCAGGCCCAGCCCGACTCCTATTTACATTCAAACAGGTCAATCACCCTTCCAAGTGAAAACATGGATCCCATCTTCATTCAAAAACTGCTATTCACAGTTTAAACGCCCCTAGTGTCCATTGCCCACCATCCCAATTAACACATTAATGTGACCACTTTGTTTTCACCACCCTATATTGCTTTAAACCATTTCCTGTTCTTCCTTAGTGAACATCAGTCGAAAAGAATACACACACTGCTTCCGTTGTTTCACAGTTCAAAGATAACTCACCACATTTACGAATGGTGCTGCCTTCATCGTGCTTACTTCTATTCTTCCCATCAAAACTGATTTTGCTCAAGAAAATGAATTGTGCTTTGCTCCACCATTCAAACCGTGCTGCTCTCAACTTTCTTCAAGTCAGCTAAACTTCTTCACAAATCTTATCACTTCCATCAGGAACCAGGCATCCACGTTTTGAAACTACTTCTTCATACGCAAGGACTTCCTCCTAGTCGCCACATTTGCAACGAACCCCGTGCTCTCTCTCGGGTGCAACATCGAACCCCAAATAATACTCCTCTTCACATCACCATAACTCTCTCTACTTCACAAAAGAAGACCAACATGCTTCCTGAAAAACTCCTCCTTACGTGAGCTTCCCCTCTGCAAGTATGCAACATCTCCCTTCGCCCTTTCATCTCTTCGAAGGCTACTGCTCCATCCCCATCCACTTTCTCTTTCCATCGTTCTTCTCGCTAGACAAACCAACCCTCGGATGATCCCCTCTTTTGAACGATGACTTGCGACATTCATTTTTCTAATGTGAAATGTTGGTTTGCTTGTTGACGGCCTCGTTTACATTAGGTTTTAAGGACTTAAGGGTACTTATAGGGTAGGAAATCTTATACGTGTACAGTAGACAAAACATTGTGTGGTGAGAACTTTTCAATGACATGGACAAACATAGAGCGGCACAAAGAAAAGGTGTTTTAGAGGCTAAGGAACAACCAAGTATTTAAATAGAGAATAAAACGTGGAGGGTATATGAGGTTATAATGTTGTACACATGTGCTCAAGTGGCTTCAACGTGGGACTGAAATCCCATTATTCGGCATGTGTGTTAAAGGAATGGGGTAGCCGACTTTTAGGATGGAAATGCAAAAATATTGGTATTCCATAATTTATGCTTTTGTGAAGTCGAACTCAAGAAAACTACCGTCTATATAAAATTTCACTTATATATTTACTGTTACCGACAAAAATAAAAATACCATCGTGCCAAGCACTGTGCCACGATCCCAAAAAAATAAAAATATCGGTAGGTTGGCTCATATTATGAAACCCCAAAATCGCTGATTAAGGGTGCACAATACTCCAATTATAAAGTTGCTTATTTAAATAATTAAAAATTATAGAAAAATTCTAAAAATTAAATTATCGCTATTTTCCAAAAGAACCTTGTCTGAATTCACACTCGATATCTAATTATTTTGAAATAACCGTTATGGTCGATAAACGATTCTATAGCGACTATTCTGAAATTTGATTTGGACATATCTCAAAATCTACACGACGAAATCCTGATTTTTCTCTTCCTCTAGAAAGATATACTCCACCAGCTCCACACGTTTCTCGTTTCACAGAAATCCGATCTAAAACGGCTTCTGTATATCCAGTTGAAGTTCGAATTGCCAAATTGCGAACTGCAGCGCCATTTCGAGCTCGATATTAATTATAATATAAATTAAACGTTCTATCGTCGTCGATTAAATAATATATTCGTTATTTAAATAATTAAATAAGTTAATTATTACCCCATCAAAATATGGGTCATTACATTCTTCCCCACTTAAAATAATTTCGTCCTCGAAATTGCTAAGGTAGAGGACGACCCTATCTATTGGGTAAATATTTATTGGTTTACCCCTTAAATTCACTTTCAACCGAACCAATTTATATCGACTAAAATATTAATTTATTCCGACTAACTAAAATTTCCAAAAATTTTGAAAATTTTCTAACGCTTAAATTTTTCGGAAAATTTCGCCATAACCTCCTTTGTACAGCCCTATCGGTAAAACCACAACTCGCCTCTCTAGGCCTTCTCCAACCCAAAAGAAAATCAAAACGCCAAGCGGCTTGCCAAATTGGCTCATAAATTCCAACTCATATGAAATATAAACTTGTACCTTTTTGCTGACCATATCATTATACCATTCCCATTGGTTATCAACTTAACATATACCAATGTCATTCCAATCCATCTCCTGTCAGTTTTTATCCTCAAACTCAAGCAATTGCTTATACTCAAGTCAAATTCCATTTCAAACTTAAGTACAATTCTTGGTTCCAAATCCTTATAAAATCAATCAACTTACTTGATATCATCCCAATATAATTCCATATTATATATAACCTTGTCCAAGTTTAATTCAAATTAATTTATTCACTTTTACTATTTTAACCCATTTAACTTCATAAGTTAAATCTTAATTCCAGAATTTATATTCCTGGGTTTATTTCAAATCAATTTGAAACCATAACACCAATTCAAAACATTTGAATTTCTAAACCACTTGTTTTCCTTAAACAATTCAAAAACACAACCTTTGGTAGTAATCCGTCACTTAGAACTCGAAAATGAACACTGATGATGTGGCCACACTCATCAGGGTTATTTCCCAGTTTATCGAAGTGAGTTCAATACTATAACACTTCCAATTTGAAAACATTTTCAAAATCTCCCAGGAACATAAAATTTCCTTATTAAAATTCCAAATCTAATTTAATTTCAGATTTAATTCATCTTATTTCATATACTTTACTTATATGAATTCTGATTAGTTATCTATAACCATTTTGCCTTTTTATAATCTCATCTGATTGTAATAACAACCAACACAACCAATTATACTATGTTAATGTCAAAACATATCATGTTGGTTCATCGCAGTCGAATGTTTAGAAACCACTATCGATATTGTGGCGCCCCACTATCGACCAGAATTCATAAACCACTCAACCAATAAAGCTCCACAATATAAAACAATTTTTTTTTTTATATCAATTAACAAATACGTTCACTCGTATATATAAACTCAACCCAATCTAGGATATTACTAATCCCATCTCTACTGAGTAATGCAACAGAGCCAAGGTAATACTTAACTTAAGCTCTGATACCAACTGTAATGACCCGGATTTCGAGCGACTTTGGTTATCGACATAAGCACGATGTCGATAACCAAAACACCGAAAAATCCTGGTAATTAGTGAAAGAAATTAGAGGGTGAGGATAGATAAGATAGAAACTTAGAATAGAAGAAGAAGAAGACAACAAAATCATTATCAGAGTAACACGAATCTCACAGCGGAACGAATAAAATATAACATAACTTTTGAAATACAAAGTTATAACTGTTTATACATACAATTTTCAGAGTACAACATATAACATCACAGCGGAATAAACAATAGTTATCGACTGCTGAAGCCTCCTGCTCCAAGCTCTCCAAGTGCATCTGTAAATCCCGACTACTTGACTGCCCGTACAAATTTAGGCACCCAAGAGTTTAGGGAAGACAAAACAAATTAACTCCGGGTCAGTCATGTGACTGGTGTGAGTAAACTCAAATCATTTAAATAGGTATATGATATCTCATAAGACCACGCCGTGAATACGGAACGGGTTTTTCCCTTATGAGAATCCAAACATCTTTGAAAAGCAATATCATTCTGATATTATGATAATGTCTAAATACAAATAGATATCAGTCAAGTAGAAATGCTTGCATCTCACGTTCTACATATATATTATACAATCGAAACCGCAGGTGCGTATTGGATGATTGGGTTTCCAACTATGACAAGGTAGGGAACCACCTTCCGATCAGTGTACTCTAGGAACGATACACTGGAGTTCAACAAGAACATCTTGCAACTCAGCCACACATGACCGACCACTCATTTCGCTTGAGTGTATCGAATGTACATCACCAACGGTTGGGATCAACAACCGTTCCCGTATATATATATATATATATATATATATATATATATATATATATATATATATATATATATACACATATATATATATATATACATGGGACAGCATTGATAGATTTAAGAAGCAAATGAATATTCTCTAGATAGGTGATTATACACCCTACTTCGGTGCGACCGACTTAGCCATGTTGCCTGCCCGATTTCTGTCATTTTCCGGATGTGAGGCTAGAAGCTATGCTTACTTTCCATTCATTGATAACACGATCACTTTGAATGCCACATTATCAGATCCGTTAATCATTAGTTGGATCTGCACAAATAGATTCTGGATATTATGCGAAGGGAATAAATCCGTTGGCCACCATATATATTTGTACAGTCCAACTGTAACGGCTGGAAATTTTCGACTCCTCGAGAGTCGAAAATTATGAGACGTTAGTGAAAGAAAGTAGAGGGTGAGGAAGAAAAGATAGAACTAATAGAATAGAAGAAGAAGAACATCAGAATCATCAGAGTAACACGAATCTCATAGCGGAACGAATAACATATAATATATAACATAACTTTGAAGTAAACAGTTATATATATACAATAGCACTTATCAGATTACGACACTAACAACACAGCGGAAATAACTATAGCTATAAAATCTTGCAGCCTCCTGCTCCAAGCTCTCCAAGTATATCTGTAAATCCCGACTACTTGACTGCCCGTACAAATTTAGGAACCCAAGAGTTTAGGGAAAACACAAAGTAAACTCCGGGTCAGTCATGGGACTGGTATGAGTAAAATAGTTTAAAACAGGTATAGGATATCTCATAAGACCACGCCGTGAATACGGAATGGGTTTTTCCCTTATGAGTATCTGAACAACGTTGACAAGCAATATCATTGTGATATTATAATAATGTCTAAGTACAAATAGGTATCAATCTAGCAGAAACGCTTGCATCTCATGTTCTACATACATAGTATAAAATCATAAACCGCAGGGCTCTTATCGGAGAATGGAATCCAATAGACAAGGTATGTGAGCACCTTCTGAATAGTGTACTCTAGAGGTGATACACTCAGGGTTCAACAAGAACGTCTTGCAACCCGGCCACATATGACCGCTCACTCATTTAGCTTGAGTGTCGCGAATATATTGCCACCACGGTTATAGGCCATCAAACCGTCATCCGAAGATACAGAATCAAAAAGAAGTATAAATATGAATATTCCCTAGATCGGTGACAATACACCCTGCTTGGGAATGACCCAACTAGCCATGCTGCCTAGCCCAACTTTTGTTACTTCCTGGTGTGAGGCTAGAAGCTACGTCTATCTTCAGAACATCTGATCACCATTCACTTTGAATGCCACATCGTCATACCCGCCAAATCACAAATTGACTTATCCAAAAATAACACGGGTATATAGCTAAGAGAAACGAATTCCTCCGCCACCAAACGTGAATACGTTTGAACAGATCAACTTACGCGATCCATTGGATATACTCTGTCAGACCTTCTTCCATATACGTTGTCCTGGGACTAGACAAACCGAAGGCACTATTCAGTATATCCATCTTAGTCACTGTTATCTAAGACTTATACAACAGCCCTTGCACTTTACTCCGTCTTCAATTTATCTTTGGCAGATATTGCTCGCAATGCTTATGCCAATACAGAGTGGTTCTTTGGATAGTAATCCAACCGGTCTCTCCATATTAACAACGTTAAAATGGTAAAAACTTTGATAGTCTGTGATTCAACTATCAAATGAAAACATGTCGGTGTACAAACAACGATCTTATTTCCAAATGAAAATTCGATCGATCGATCATCATATGTTCATTTTTCCTTATTTCATATATTTAGAAAATATATGTTATTAATCATTGGAAAACATTTCCATAGCTTATTTTCACATCACTATTATTTCGCAACTATCAGTCCCTAACTGTAACTAGTATGAGAACAATTCTCTAAGTATCAATCCGGAAGGTCGAGACCAACATCAGATCGTCACTTAGAAAACCGTTCAACTTACCCTCTCCAGTTAGTTTCTGAATTTGCTTAACTCTATTTCTTAAATTCTTATCATGAAAACATTTCATTTTCTATGTTTAGAAAACATATCTGACTATATTTGGAAAACGTTTCCAAAACTCATTTACGGATTTCCAATGAACGTTGTATAAAACATCGTTACGCTTAATCCATTAATCGCTTATTACTTAACTATATTTCAAATCAACCTTTTCTATCGAACCACAACTATTCCTTTGTCAATTATGAAGTCAATCAAGTTGGGGTATAATTACCTCTCAGACCTTAATTGAACCACGTCCTTTACTGTGAGATAGATGAAGCTCGTCACTCACTTTTTACAATCATCTGTTTTACGCAAATTCTCGGATTCAGGTTACGAATCCACTTCTTATATGACAACGTTTGATTATAACTATAACGTTATAATTCCTACTTCTGCAATGTCTAACCTAAATTATAACTTTATCTCCTAACTCGAATAATTTAACAGACACCTAATTTCTAAATCAATAACTAAATCTTGATTTAAACCCTGGAAAGTAAGTAGTACTTTCCCGAATTCGCTATAATTGAATTCGGCGTATAACTCTCTTTCGAGTAATCTCTATTTGATTAACTCTTCTTCGAATAACCTATATTCGATTATCTCTCTTCGAATAACTCATATTCGAAATCTCTCTCTTTCGAATAAACAATATTCGATCTCTTTCTTTAGAATATGCTATATTCGAAAATCTCCTTTCGATTTACTAATCGATAACTCCTTTCGATCAAAATAAAATCGATAACTCCTTTAACTCTATTCGAATAACTAATATTCGACTAACTCCTTTGGATCAACTCATTTGATTAACTCCTTCGAATAACTAATTCAAATATCTTACCTTCGAATAACCAATATTCGATTTACTCTAACTCGATTAACTTAATTCTAATCGATTTACTCCATTTCGATTCAACTTAATTCAAATCGATTAACTTAACTCAAATTGATTAACTCCTTTCGAATAACTAAATTCGATTTAACTCTAATTGAATAACTAATATTCAATTAATTCTTACGTGTTTAACTCTATTTGAATAAGTAATTCGAATCACTCTAATGTGTTTAACTCTATTCAAATATCTAATTTGAATAACTCATTTCGAATAACAAAATTCGATTAACTCTTTTAACTTTACTCGAATAACTATATTCGATTAACACCTTCTTTTGAATAACTATATTCGATTATCTCTTTTCACTTAACTCAATTGGGCTGACCCTATTGGGTTGACTCTATTTGCTTTAACTAACTCCGAATAACTCCTTTGGATTAACTCTTCGACTAACTCCTTCGGATTAACTAACTTCGAATAACTCCTTTGGATTAACTAACTCCGAATAACTCCTTTGGATTAACTAACTTCGAATAACTCCTTTGGATTAACTCTTCGACTAACTCCTTCGGATTAACTCTTCGATTAACTCCTTTGGATTAACTAACTCCGAATAACTCTTTAGGATTAACTCTTCGACTAACTCCTTCGGATTAACTAACTTCGAATAACTCCTTTGGATTAACTAACTCCGAATAACTCTTTAGGAATAACCCTTCGACTAACTCCTTCAGATTAACTAACTTCGAATAACTCCTTTGGATTAACTAACTCCGAATAACCAATATTCGATAACTCCTCTTCGTATAGATAATATTCGATAACTCTTCTCAAATGAATAACATTTGATTTCTCCACTCGAATAAACTATATTCGATTACTCTTCTCTCGAATACACTATATTCGATATTCTACTTTGAATAAGTGATATTCGACAACTCTACTCGATTAACTCCACTTGGATAACTCTAACTGGTCAACTTTAACTGGTCAACTTTAACTGGTCAACTTTAACTGGTCAACTCTAACTGGTTAACTCTAACTGGTCACCTCTAACTGATCAACCCTAACTGGTTAACTCGTCTGGATTAACTGAACTAATCCACTTAGTTTAACTTAGCTAATTCACGTTGATTAACTCTAGCCGATTCACTTAGTTTAACTCAACTAAGTTACTTCGATTAACCACTTAGTTAACTTAACTAATTCACTTCGATTAACCACTTAGTTTAACTTAACTAATTCACATCGATTAATCCTTTAGTTTAACTTAACTAATTCACATCGATTAATCATTTAGTTTAACTTAACAAATTCACTTTGATTCACCGCTTAGTTTAACTTAACTAATTTACTTTGGTTAACTTAACCAATTACTTTGATTAACTCGACTAACTTGCTTTGGTCAGCCTAACCAATTACTTTGTTTAATCCTTTATACTCGATTAACAAATATTTCTCCTTTATACTTGATTACCCAATATTCCCCTTTATACTCAAAATCCCCTTTTCTTTATAATATAAAATCCATCGATTTTATATAAATAAATTATTTTCAAATTATAGTTTGAAAATCTCTTTTCTATATCCTGGTATTTCTTATGGTTTTTAACACATCATCTAACAACGATGAATATCGTCCAACCACACATAATCACAATAGATTATATATATCACATTTATATATCACAATACATAAATTACAGTAAAAATAACTGTTGAGGAATCCAGTTGGATTCCTCCAACCTGTTTCCCTGCACCACAGATGTTAGACAACACTGGTATAATATTCTGATAAGCAGAATCAACATATAAATATTTATCGGTTTATATATATATATATATATATATTCCACTAACTGACTAGCAGTTCAATCAAACAGTCAACACACAGTCAAACAGACAATAGTTAACAGTTCTAAGAATACACTGTAAAAATAGAACTATTTAGAGTTGGTGAGTTTTACTCACCTTCGGACGATCATTGTCAATGACGATAACCATCGCTTGATTCAGACAATTTATTTTGCTATAAATTGTGATGGACTCCAATTGACTCGTGGTCAGTCCCATTGTGGATTGCTCGTCCATACAATCCCAACGCAACTTGCGGTTCGTCAATCCGATCTTGTATGACCAAGATGTCACATTCTGAAGTTTTGTATACAATTGAATATATAAAATAAAACTTGGTATTTCTTAGATGGGCCTTAACCCCTATGATCCCACATCGGCCCACTTACCCTTCATTTAAATCGGACCCGAACCACTTTTCTTTCTTCCCCAAATCAAACTTCCTCCTACAGTATACTTCGATCCCAAAAATCCACCGTTGACCGCCCCCTTTTACCCGTGTTCTCCTCCACCTCGGCCATCATTGGCCGTCGTAAACACCACCAATCACCTCGCCTCCTCATCCTCTACCCAACACGAATGGCCTCGGCCTCTCCGCCTGCATCGCGTCGAACAGCCTCCCCTCTCAGGAGCGACACCCACCCTGACCGAACAACCCCATACTTTGCCAAACTCTGCTACTCTCCCCTCTAATCACACATCCAAACTCGAATTCGTGAATTGATGCTTCAAGAATCCGCAACGACGAACCCTAGCTTCCGCTCACCATTTCCAGCGAACCAGGAAATGCGTCGAGTCCAACTCGAAGTACCCAGAACCGAAGGATTTGCGGGGATGATTGCAACCATATGTATTAGAGGATTTATAGGATTTCTTTGCAATTGATTTTGATTTTCCGTTTTCCTGCGTTTGAGTTTTTGTTTTGGAATTTGTTGCTGTGTTCTTGGTTCATGCTATTATATAGTGATGTTTGGGTTGGTAAGAATTGTGGTTGGCATTGGATGATGCTTGGCTGGTTGTAGATCCATAGAAAAATAGGGGGAGATATTTTTGAATTTATTTTATTTTCGCCAATCTCTCGTTGTATCTGACTTCTAAAAATCCGAGCGACTATATACGATACCTAAAAATCACCAAACTGGACATGTAGTTAGAACTCGACATTACGGTCCCAACGAAACTGGTTTCGTCGAATTCTGGCTCCGTATGCTCACACAGCGTATTTTTAACTGTCGAAATACTGTCTATTTTCCACTCTAAAAATCCCTACGGTCACACAGTGACTCTAAAAATCACGAAACTTGGAATCTAACAACTATTTGACATTGCGGATCCAACAAATCTGATTTCGTCGAATTCCGACTTCATATGCAAAAGTGGCCATTTTAACGCTCTAAATAGCCTATTTAAATATATAAATATATTTAAATATAATTAAAATAAATATTTAAAATTAATTATTATCGTCTGTATTCACAGTGTAATGCCGTACAGCTCTAGACTATTCCTGTATATATTTACAACTCGATATTACCTTGTCAGAGTTATATCGACGCTCGATTCCTATTTAAATCCCTATTTAAAATATAATTAAATCGTTATGGTCAGGGCGCTGCATTTCTGATATTTTGATTTGGACGTAACTCAAAATCCACACGACGAAATCCCGATCTCTCTCTTCCACTAGAAAGATATACTCCACCAGTTCCACACGTTTCTTGTTTCTCAGAAATCCGGCTTAAAATGAATCACGTACATTCAGTTGAAGTTCAAATCGCCAATTTGCGAACTGCCGCGACGTTTCAGGTTCGTTTTAATTATAATTATAAATTATAAGTTCGAACGTTTTACTTTAAGTTATCGATATCGCCAAATCTATATATAAATAATTAAATAAATTAATTATTCGACAGCTAACAAAACGCGCCATTACATACTTCCCCCCTTAAAATAATTTCGTCCTCGAAATTGCTAAGTTAGAAAAATGCTACTAACTCTACTAACTAGATTTAAAAATCTTTTTTGTTTACCTCTAAATTTCAGTTTTGACTGGACCTATTTAATTTTAATTAATTTATTAATTCACTTCCGACCAACTAAAATTTTCAAAAATTCTGAAAATTTTCTAACACCTTAAATTTTCGAAAAATTTCGCCATAACCTCCTTTGTACGGCTCAAAACGTCAAACCACAACTCGCCTCTCTAGGCCTCCTCCAATCCAAAAGAAAATCAAACAGCCAAGTGGCTTACCAATTCGGCTCATAAATCCCAAACTCATATATAATATAAACTTGTACCTTTTTGTCGGCCGTATCATTATATCCTTTTGATCTGTTATCACTTCTGCATATATCATGGTCATTCCACTCAGTTTATATCCTCAAACCAAATCATTCGCTTATACCCAAACCGAATTCCATTCAAACTCCAATATCAAATTTCAAACTCTTAACTGATCAACTCAATTCCAAATTCTTGACTTATCAATTTGGTTCCATTTTAGATTATCTCTAATCCAATTAAATTTTATTTAACTTGGTTCAAGTTAAATTTCAATTTATTTTTACCATCTCATTTTATTTAACTTCACTAGTTAAATTTTAATTCCAGAACTTAAGTTCCTGGGTTTCTTTCAAATCAATTTGAAATCATAATGCCAATTCAAAACCTTTGAATTTCTAAACAACTTGTTTTCTCAAAACAATTTGAAAACAAAACCTTTGGTAGTAATCCGTCACTTAGAACTCGAAAATGAACACTGATGATGTCTAAATTCATCACCAGAATCTATTTTCCAGCTATCGAAGTGAGTTCAATACTATATCATTTTCAATTTGAAAAACATTTTCAAAATCTCCCAGGAACTTAAAATTTCCTTATTTTAATTCCAAATCTGATTTAAATTCATATTTAATTCAAACTATTTCATATATTACATTCATATGAATTCTGATTGGTCATTTATAACCATTTCACCCTTTTATAATCTTATTCGATTATAACAACAACCAACACAATCAATATACTATAAAAATTTCAAGATATATATTTCTTCTATAAACAAATATATTTTGGGAAAATTATTTCATTTACCCTCTTTCAAAACATACCATGTCGGTTCATCGTATTCGAGTGTTAATAACCCTTATCGATACAGTGGATCAACTGATCGACCAGAATTCATAAGCCACTCAACCAATGAGTCTCCACAATATAAAACCATTTTATATTGAGTAACAATTACGCGCTCATATATATACACTCAAACTCAATCTAGGATATTACTAATCCCATCTCTATCGAGTTATGCCACAGAGCCAAGGTAATCACTTAACTTAAGCTCTGATACCAACTGTAACGGCTGGAAATTTTCGACTGCTCGAGAGTCGAAAATTCCGAGACGTTAGTGAAAGAAAGTAGAGGGTGAGGAAGAAAAGATAGAACTAATAGAACAGAAGAAGAAGAAGAAGAACATCAGAATCATCAGAGTAACACGAATCTCACAACGGAACGAATAACATATAATATATAACATAACTTTGAAGTAAACAGTTATATATATACAATAGCACTTATCAGAGTACGACACTTACAACACAGCGGAAATAACTATAGCTATAAAATCTTGCAGCCTCCTGCTCCAAGCTCTCCAAGTATATCTGTAAATCCCGACTACTTGACTGCCCGTACAAATTTAGGCACCCAAGAGTTTATGGAAAACACAAAGTAAACTCCGGGTCAGTCATGGGACTGGTATGAGTAAAATAGTTTAAAACAGGTATAGGATATCTCATAAGACCACGCCGTGAATACAGAACGGGTTTTTCCCTTATGAGTATCTGAACAACTTTGACAAGCAATATCATTGTGATATTATAATAATGTCTAAGTACAAATAGGTATCAATCTAGCAGAAACGCTTGCATCTCACGTTCTACATACATAGTATAAAATCATAAACCGCAGGGCTCTTATCGGAGAATGGATTCCAACAGACAAGGTATGGGAGCACCTTCTGAATAGTGTACTCTAGAGGTGATAAACTCAGGGTTCAACAAGAACGTCTTGCAACTCGGCCACACATGACCGCTCACTCATTTAGCTTGAGTGTCGCGAATATATTGCCACCACGGTTATAGGCCATCAAACCGTCATCCGAAGATACAGAATCAAAAAGAAGTATAAATATGAATATTCCCTAGATCGGTGATAATACACCCTGCTTGGGAATGACCCAACTAGCCATGCTGCCTAGCCCAACTTTTGTTACTTCCTGGTGTGAGGCTAGAAGCTACGTCTATCTTCAGAACATCTGATCACCATTCACTTTGAATGCCACATCGTCATACCCGCCAAATCACAAATTGACTTATCCAAAAATAACAGGGGTATATAGCTAAGAGAAACGAATTCCTCCGCCACCAAACGTGAATACGTTTGAACAGATCAACTTACGCGATCCATTGGATATACTCTGTCAGACCTTCTTCCATATACGTTGTCCTGGGACTGGACAAACCGAAGGCACTATTCAGTATATCCATCTTAGTCACTGTTATCTAAGACTTATACAACAGCCCTTGCACTTTACTCCGTCTTCAATTTATCTTTGGCAGATATTGCTCGCAACGCTTATGCCAATACGAGTGGTTCTTTGGATAGTAATCCAACCGGTCTCTCCATATTAACAACGTTAAAATGGTAAAAACTTTGATAGTCTGTGATTCAACTATCAAATGAAAACATGTCGGTGTACAAACAACGATCTTATTTCCAAATGGAAATTCGATCGATCAATCATCATATGTTCATATTTCCTTATTTCATATATTTAGAAAATATATGTTATTAATCATTGGAAAACATTTCCATAGCTTATTTTCACATCACTATTATTTCGCAACTATCAGTCCCTAACTGTAACTAGTATGAGAACAATTCTCTAAGTATCAATCCGGAAGGTCGAGACCAACATCAGGTCGTCACTTAGAGAACCGTTCAACTTACCCTCTCCAGTTAGTTTCTGAATTTGCTTAACTTTATTTCTTAAATTCTTATCATGAAAACATTTCATTTTCTATGTTTAGAAAACATATCTGACTATATTTGGAAAACGTTTCCAAAACTCATTTACGGATTTCCAATGAACGTTGTATAAAACATCGTTACGCTTAATCCATTAATCGCTTATTACTTAACTATATTTCAAATCAACCTTTTCTATCGAACCACAACTATTCCTTTGTCAATTCTGAAGTCAATCAAGTTGGGGTATAATTACCTCTCAGACCTTAATTGAACCACGTCCTTTGCTGTGAGATAGATGAAGCTCGTCACTCACTTTTTACAATCATCTGTTTTACGCAAATTCTCGGATTCAGGTTACGAATCCACTTCTTATATGACAACGTTTGATTATAACTATAACGTTATAATTCCTACTTCTGCAATGTCTAACCTAAATTATAACTTTATCTCCTAACTCGAATAATTTAACAGACACCTAATTTCTAAATCAATATCTAAATCTTGATTTAAACCCTGGAAAGTAAATAGTACTTTCCCGAATTCGCTATAATCGAATTCGGCGTATAACTCTCTTTCGAGTAATCTCTATTTGATTAACTCTTCTTCGAATAACATATATTCGATTATCTCTGTTCGAATAACTCATATTCGAAATCTCTCTTTCGAATAAACAATATTCGATCTCTTTCTTTCGAATATGCTATATTCGAAAATCTCCTTTCGATTTACTAATCGATAACTCCTTTCGATCAAAATAAAATCGATAACACCTTTAACTCTATTCGAATAACTAATATTCGACTAACTCCTTTGGATCAACTCATTTGATTAACTCCTTCGAATAACTAATTCGAATATCTTACCTTCGAATAACCAATATTCGATTTACTCTAACTCGATTAACTTAATTCTAATCGATTTACTCCATTTCGATTCAACTTAATTCAAATCGATTAACTTAACTCAAATTGATTAACTCCTTTCGAATAACTAAATTCGATTTAACTCTAATTGAATAACTAATATTCAATTAACTCTTACGTGTTTAACTCTATTTGAATAAGTAATTCGAATCACTCTAATGTGTTTAACTCTATTCAAATATCTAATTCGAATAACTCATTTCGAATAACTAAATTCGATTAACTCTTTTAACTTTACTCGAATAACTATATTCGATTAACACCTTCTTTTGAATAACTATATTCGATTATCTCTTTTCACTTAACTCTATTGGGCTGACCCTATTGGGTTGACTCTATTTGCTTTAACTAACTCCGAATAACTCCTTTGGATTAACTCTTTGACTAACTCCTTCGGATTAACTAACTTCGAATAACTCCTTTGGATTAACTAACTCCGAATAACTCCTTTGGATTAAATAACTTCGAATAACTCCTTTGGATTAACTCTTCGACTAACTCCTTCGGATTAACTCTTCGATTAACTCCTTTGGATTAACTAACTCCGAATAACTCTTTAGGATTAACTCTTCGACTAACTCCTTCGGATTAACTAACTTCGAATAACTCCTTTGGATTAACTAACTCCGAATAACTCTTTAGGATTAACGCTTCGACTAACTCCTTCGGATTAACTAACTTCGAATAACTCCTTTGGATTAACTAACTCCGAATAACCAATATTCGATAACTCCTCTTCGTATAAATAATATTCGATAACTCTTCTCAAATGAATAACATTTGATTTCTCCACTCAAATAAAATATATTCGATTACTCTTCTCTCGAATACACTATATTCGATACTCTACTTTGAATAAGTGATATTCGACAACTCTACTCGATTAACTCCACTTGGATAACTCTAACTGGTCAACTTTAACTGGTCAACTTTAACTGGTCAACTTTAACTGGTCAACTCTAACTGGTTAACTCTAACTGGTCACCTCTAACTGATCAACCCTAACTGGTTAACTCGTCTCGATTAACTGAACTAATCCACTTAGTTTAACTTAGCTAATTCACGTTGATTAACTCTAGCCGATTCACTTAGTTTAACTCAACTAATTTACTTCGATTAACCACTTAGTTAACTTAACTAATTCACTTCGATTAACCACTTAGTTTAACTTAACTAATTCACATCGATTAATCCTTTAGTTTAACTTAACTAATTCACATCGATTAATCATTTAGTTTAACTTAACAAATTCACTTTGATTCACCGCTTAGTTTAACTTAACTAATTTACTTTGGTTAACTTAACCAATTACTTTGATTAACTCGACTAACTTGCTTTGGTCAGCCTAACCAATTACTTTGTTTAATCCTTTATACTCGATTAACAAATATTTCTCCTTTATACTTGATTACCCAATATTCCCCTTTATACTCAAAATCCCCTTTTCTTTATAATATAAAATCCATCGATTTTATATAAATAAATTATTTTCAAATTATAGTTTGAAAATCTCTTTTCTATATCCTGGTATTTCTTATGGTTTTTAACACATCATCTAACAACGATGAATATCGTCCAACCACACATAATCACAATAGATTATATATATCACATTTATATATCACAATACATAAATTACAGTAAAAATAACTGTTGAGGAATCCAGTTGGATTCCTCCAACCTGTTTCCCTGCACCACAGATGTTAGACAACACTGGTATAATATTCTGATAAGCAGAATCAGCATATAAATATTTATCGGTTTATATATATATATATATATATATATATATATATATATATATATATTCCACTAACTGACTAGCAGTTCAATCAAACAGTCAACACACAGTCAAACAGACAATAGTTAACAGTTCTAAGAATACACTGTAAAAATAGAACTATTTAGAGTTGGTGAGTTTTACTCACCTTCGGACGATCATCATCAATGACGATAACCATCGCTTGATTCAGACAATTTATTTTGCTATAAATTGTGACGGACTCCAATTGACTCGCGGTCAGTCCCATTGTGGATTGCTCGTCCATACGATCCCAACGCAACTTGCGGTTCGTCAATCCGATCTTGTATGACCAAGATATCGCATTCTGAAGTTTTGTATACAATTGAATATATAAAATAAAACTTGGTATTTCTTAGATGGGCCTTAACCCCTATGATCCCACATCGGCCCACTTACCCTTCATTTAAATCGGACCTGAACCACTTTTCTTTCTTCCCCAAATCAAACTTCCTCCTACAGTATACTTCGATCCCAAAAATCCACCGTTGTCCGCCCCCTTTTACCCGTGTTCTCCTCCACCTCGGCCATCACTGGCCGCCGTAACCACCACCAATCACCTCGCCTCCTCATCCTCTACCCAACACGAATGGCCTCGGCCTCTCCGCCTGCATCGCGTCGAACAGCCTCCCCTCTCAGGTGCGACACCCACCCTGACCGAACAACCCCATACTTTGCCAAACTCTGCTACTCTCCCCTCTAATCACACATCCAAACTCGAATTCGTGAATTGATGCTTCAAGAATCCACAACGACGAACCCTAGCTTCCGCTCACCATTTCCAGCGAACCAGGAAATGCGACGAGTCCAACTCGAAGTACACAGAACCGAAGGATTTGCGAGGATGATTGCAACCATATGTACTAGAGGATTTATAGGATTTCTTTGCAATTGATTTTGATTTTCCGTTTTCCTGCGTTTGAGTTTTTGTTTTGGAATTTGTTGCTGTGTTCTTGGTTCATGCTATTATATAGTGATGTTTGGGTTGGTAAGAATTGTGGTTGGCATTGGATGATGCGTGGCTGGTTGTAGATCCATAGAAAAATAGGGGGAGATATTTTTGAATTTATTTTATATTTTATTTTTTCCAATCTCTCGTTGTATCTGACTTCTAAAAATCCGAGCGACTATATACGATACCTAAAAATCACCAAACTGGACATGTAGTTAGAACTCGACATTACGGTCCCAACGAAACTGGTTTCGTCGAATTCTGGCTCCGTATGCTCACACAGCGTATTTTTAACTGTCGAAATACTGTCTATTTTCCACTCTAAAAATCCCTACGGTCAAACAGTGACTCTAAAAATCACGAAACTTGGAATCTAACAACTATTTGACATTGCGGATCCAACAAAACTGATTTCGTCGAATTCCGACTTCGTATGCAAAAGTGGCCATTTTTAACGCTCTAAATAGCCTATTTAAATATATAAATATATTTAAATATAATTAAATTAAATATTTAAAATTAATTATTATCGTCTGTATTCACAGTGTAATGCCGTACAACTCTAGACTATTCCTGTATATATTTACAACTCGATATTACCTTGTCAGAGTTATATCGACGCTCGATTCCTATTTAAATCCCTATTTAAAATATAATTAAATCGTTATGGTCAGGGCGCTGCATTTCTGATATTTTGATTTGGACGTAACTCAAAATCCACACGACGAAATCCCGATCTCTCTCTTGCACTAGAAAGATATACTCCACCAGCTCCACACGTTTCTTGTTTCTCAGAAATCCGGCTTAAAATGAATCATGTACATTCAGTTGAAGTTCAAATCGCCAATTTGCGAACTGCCGCGACGTTTTAGGTTCGTTTTAATTATAATTATAAATTATAAGTTCGAACGTTTTACTTTAAGTTATCGATATCGCCAAATTGATATATAAATAATTAAATAAATTAATTATTCGACAGCTAACAAAACGCGCCATTAAACCAACCCATTCGATCATTGGAAATACTCTGTCAGACATTCGTCCATATACGTTCGTTCTGGGACTGAACGAGACCGAAGGCACTATTCTGTAAACAGGACAGCCCTTTCATAACACCGTCTTCAATCTATTCAGCATTCTTGTTTGCAACGCTTATGCCAATACGGAGTGGTTCTTTGGATAATAATCCAACCGGTCTCTCCATATTAACAACGTAAAATGGTCAAAACTTCGATAGTCTGTGATTTAACTATCAAATGAAAATATGTCGGTGTACAAACAACGATCTTAATTCCAAATGGAATTATCGATCCAATCATCAATCATATATATATATATATATATATATATATATTCATATTTCCTTATTTTCTAAAACTAGAAAATATACATTTTCAACATTGGAAAACATTTCCAATCCTCATTTACGCATCACTATCATTCCACAACTATTAGTCCCTAACTGTAAACTAGTAAGAGAACAATTCTCTAAGTATAAACCCCGAAGGCCGAAACCAACATCAGATCAACACTCAGAAAACTATTCAACTTACTAATCTCTAGTCAGTTTCTAATTTTTGTTTAACTTCACTTCTTAATTTCTATATCCGATTAACCCCTTTTGATAAACTACGTTTGATTAACTCCTTTTGATAAACTACGTTTTCCGTTACAACTATTTCCCTTTTTTAACATTTACTTACCGTTACAAATATTTCCTATTTACAACTTCTATTTACCGTTACAAATATTTCCTATTTACAACTTCTATTTACCATTACAAATATTCCTATTTTCAACTTCTATTTACCGTTACAAATATTTCTATTTACAACTTCTATTTACCGTTACAAATATTTCCTATTTACAACTTCTATTTGCCGTCTAGATAACTATTCCTTATTTCTATTTATTTTCTAAATAAATATCCCTTTTATAAAACTCTATTTGTTTTATCAACATTTTTTTCTTTTATAAAACTCTATTCGTTTTATAAGTACCTTCCTTTTAAAAAACCGTGTTCGTTTTATAAATAATTTCCCTTTTTATATAATCCTGTGATTTTATAAAATTCCTTTATTTCAATATACATTGAAATATTCCTTTTTACAACTCAGGGTTTCTTATGATATGTAAAATATCGAATAACAATGATTAATATCATTCTAACACACAAAATCCAGAACAGATTATATAACACATCATATAACACTATATATGAAAACAGTAAAATAATTGTTGAGGAATCCAGTCGGATTCCTCCAACCTGTTCCCTGCATCCAAAGATGTTACACAGTATAATATACATCAATTTCATCCCAACATGAAATATATTGAAAATCAGAATCCATATTTGATTGACGGTTTTCTATATATAACTATATCTACGTTTTCAATCAAATCTATTTAACAGTCCAAATTATCCATACATAGCAATCAATCAACAGTTATCAAAAATAAAGTACAGAGTTAGTGAGTTTTACTCACATTGGACGATCATCATTAATAACGATAACCATCGCTTGATTCAGACGGACAATTTATTTAGCCATAAATTGTAACAAGCTCGGATTCACTCCCAGTCAATTCCAGCGTGTAGCCACCGTCCACACGATCCCAACGGATCTTGTTTCGCCAGGCCCAGCCCGACTCCTATTTACATTCAAACAGGTCAATCACCCTTCCAAGTGAAAACATGGATCCTATCTTCATTCAAAAACTGCTATTCACAGTTTAAACGCCCCTAGTGTCCATTGCCCACCATCCCAATTAACACATTAATGTGACCACTTTGTTTTCACCACCCTATATTGCTTTAAACCAATTCCTGTTCTTCCTTAGTGAACATCAGTCGAAAAGAATACACACACTGCTTCCGTTGTTTCATAGTTCAAAGATAACTCACCACATTTACGAATGGTGCTGCCTTCATTGTTCTTACTTCTATTCTTCCCATCAAAACTGATTTTGCTCAAGAAAATGAATTGTGCTTTGCTCCACCATTCAAACCGTGCTGCTCTCAACTTTCTTCAAGTCAGCTAAACTTCTTCACAAATCTTATCACTTCCATTAGGAACCAGGCATCCACGTTTTGAAACTACTTCTTCATACGCAAGGACTTCCTCCTAGTCGCCACATTTGCAACGAACCCCGTGCTCTCTCTCGGGTGCAACATCGAACCCCAAACAATACTCCTCTTCACATCACCATAACTCTCTCTACTTCACAAAAGAAGACCAACATGCTTCCTGAAAAACTCCTCCTTACGTGAGCTTCCCCTCTGCAAGTATGCAACATCTCCCTTCACCATTTCATCTCTTCGAAGGCTACTGCTCCATCCCCATCCACTTTCTCTTTCCATTGTTCTTCTCGCTAGACAAACCAACCCACGGATGATCCACTCTTTTGAACGATGACTTGCGACATTCATTTTTCTAATGTGAAATGTTGGTTTGCTTGTTGGCGGCCTCGTTTACATTATGTTTTAAGGACTTAAGGGTACTTATAGGGTAGGAAATCTTATACGTGTACAGTGGACAAAACATTGTGTGGTGAGAACTTTTCAATGACATGGACGAACATAGAGCGGCACAAAGAAAAGGTGTTTTAGAGGCTAAGGAACAACCAAGTATTTAAATAGAGAATAAAACGTGGAGGGTATATGAGGTTATATTGTTGTACACATGTGCTCAAGTGGCTTCAACGTGGGACTGAAATCCCATTATTCGGCATGTGTGTTGAAGGAATGGGGTAGCCGACTTTTAGGATGGAAATGCAAAAATATTGGTATTCCATAATTTATGCTTTTGTGAAGTCGAACTCAAGAAAACTACCGTCTATATAAAATTTCACTTATATACTTACTGTTACCGACAAAAATAAAAATACCATCGTGCCAAGCACTATGCCATGATCCCAAAAAAATAAAAATATCGGTAGGTTGGCTCATATTGTGAAACCCCAAAATCGCTGATTAAGGGTGCACAATACTCCAATTAGAAAGTTGCTTATTTAAATAATTAAAAATTATAGAAAAATTCTAAAAATTAAATTATCGCTATTTTCCAAAAGAACCTTGTCTGAATTCACACCCGATATCTAATTATTTTGAAATAACCGTTATGGCCGATAAACGATTCTATAGCGACTATTCTGAAATTTGAATTGGACATATCTCAAAATCTACACGACGAAATCCTGATTTTTCTCTTCCTCTAGAAAGATATACTCCACCAGCTCCACACGTTTCTCGTTTCACAGAAATCCGATCTAAAACGGCTTCTGTATATCCAGTTGAAGTTCGAATAGCCAAATCGCGAACTGCAGCGCTATTTCGAGCTCAATTTTAATTATAATATAAATTAAACGTTCTATCGTCGTCGATTAAATAATATATTCGTTATTTAAATAATTAAATAAGTTAATTATTACCCCATCAAAATACGGGTCATTACAGCTGGAGCTGAAGATGGATTCTATCATTTATCTCTTTTTATGTTGTTCAGCTCCTACTGTACATACTATGTGTGTTTTCCGCTGTAGACATTTATGTATAGCTGAACTATATTTGTACTAAGTATAATCTTGTATACTGCGTAACTCTGATGTTTATGTTTATCCAGTGTATTATTTGTACATTGTCTGGTGTATTTATTTATTTCTGTTCTGCTATTATCTGTTTATGTGTTATATTCCAAAGATTACCTTTGCCACGGTCAGTACGGGATTTGGGGTCGTCACAGAGTTGTCATGCATCCAAGCCATTAAAGTGTGCTTTCTCCCTTTCTCCCTAACATCGATACCTCAACGACTCATGTCTTCATTTTTCTTGTAAAAGAAGGCATACCTACTTTAATTTTTCCTTCTTTATCTTCATTTTCTCCTTCCTTCTTCTTCCTTCCTTCTCTCTCCCTCTCCCCATTCCTACAGCTTCCCCCTCCCCACCATCACGGCACGCCGCCTTTCCCCTCCCCACTACCGCTGACGTCAGCGCCCCTCCCGTGGACTCCACTTCACCCGAAACGCTCTTCCTTCCCTTTAAACCACTAAAACTGCCCCCTAACACCCAAAACCCACCTATTCCCACACACACAGCCCATGCCGCACCTCCGTTGGCCTCACCAGCCACGTTAGCAGCCCATTAGTACCCTAGGACCCACCCTTCAAAATTCAAGCTCTGTTCGCCTAAAACCCTTTCTGTTTGCTCCTGGAACAAAAAATAGACGTCCTTGTATACTCCGTCATTTCATTAAACCAAAACACGTTGAACCCATGTCCATTTCAGTTTCACACAACCCCAGTGATGCCGGAAGGCTGCCGAAATTCACGCTTGATTCTTTTTATTGTTTTGGTAGTTGATGTTGCATGAAAATTATATGCAAGTAAATACATGTAATGTTTCATAAATATGATGTTTGGATATGAATCGTTGACAATGGTTAGAAATTAATATAATATTATAAGTGTTTTAGAAGTTGAAATCGTAATTAAAAATGATTAGTTGAATTGATGATAACTTGGTTGCAATATTGTAGGAACATTGATTAGAAAATAAATATTTGCAAGTAAGTTGGTTGTTAAGTGATTAAACCGTCAACACTTAGGTTTGGATAATTTATCCTATCAAAAATGACATTTATAAGTAGTATTTATGGTAGTTGAAAACATATATTTGAATAATCAATTGTGGGCAATCAATAGTAACTTCACTTAGTGTTGACGCAACTTTTGTCAATATAAACCTGACATATATGCACAATCTTAGATGTTGTATATTGATTGTTTCGGTATGAAATGGCGATAAGAACAATATCTAATCCGTTATTAACAACAGTTAATAATAGGTTTGAAAAATAGTTTAGAATGGTGTATGAGTGTCGACAATATTGACACTTAGGTCGTCGATGCCGTATTATGGTGTATGATGATTGAATGATGTTAGTTGAACATTATTGTTATGTTTGATCCATATAATTTAAATTATATGGAAATTTATTGAGTATTGGTCCAATTTGGGAATTTAATTAACATTTTGATAATATAATATTTGGTGAAAAATAAAAGTCAAAATTTGACATTTGGTTTTGGATGGATGCAAAATTTAAGTCATTACAATGAATATTCATAACAAAAGGAAATCAATTTGAAATAATTTTCATATAGTTAAGGTCTGTTCAAGTTTTTATTTTTAAAATGAATAGTAACCAGAAAAAGTGAAGTTCAGTTAGCGTATCTAGAAAACGTTTTAAACAAAGTTTCTTTTAAAACTTCTTTGTTTATTTTTATAGTGGGCTTCAGGAAATTTTGGGCCCAAACGGATAAGGTTGGATAAATAATACTCCCTCTGTTTCTAAATATAAAATGTTTTAAGAAGTTTGGTGTGTTTCAAAATATAAGATGTTTAAGGTTTTCGTTCCCTCTTTGGTTGTGATTCATAATAAATGATGAGAAATTTTATACATCTATTCATGTTTCAACCACTAGGTGTTCATGAAAAGAATCTAATTTAAGAGTGAGAGACTTAATTTGAATACGGATCAAAGCATCATTAATTGATTTCTTAATTATTGTGCAAACAAGTAAAACATCTTACATTTAGAAACAGATGGAGTATTATTTTAATAATAAATAATATTATATCAATTAATAAAAATTTTTGAATTTGAAGTGAAATATTGAATTATGTTTACATTAATTATTAGATAATTAATAAACTATTTTTGGAGCAATTCGATTTTAATATAAAATCGAAGTTTGGTTTGAATAGAACTCGCCGTGCAATGACAGTTCACGAATTTCAACCATGGTCTTCAAACTAACATACCAGGAGATCGGACCATCGGATTCTCCCAAAATAAAAACCATTAGGTCTGAAATAAAAAGATCTTCCAAATGATTATAATAGCTTTAAAATCCAATGGTTAAATCTAGAGATAAATTCAAATCAATTTTGAATAAAAACAACACCAGTGCCATTAATAACCCAAAACGATTTTAAACGAAACATGCTATTTTTAAATTATTAAAAATAGGGAAACATTACGATAAATCGTAATAAATTATCTTAAAGTTATTTGAAAAAAAATATGAAGTTTCAAACTATATTTTGGAATATTTGCATTTTTAGCCCAATTGACTAAAAACTGTAAAATGATGTATAGTAAATTTAAGTGAGATGAACTTAAATTATTTGGTTTATAAAAATAATAAAATTTGGAAAGAAGTGTTTAGAAGAATCTTTTGATTTATAAAATATTTCCAATTTGGATAAAAACTGGATTTGGATAGAAATAATCTTCAGATATTCAGTATGGTTATCGTTGTGTTAGCATTCGCTATTCGAGGAATTTAAAATATATTTATATCGTTATTCCACTTATAGTACACGTTGATTACGGGAATTGGTATTGAATATAAGTTGATATAACTTTTTTTGAATTCTTATATTTAATAACAATTGGTTTGGGGTTTGTCGTGAATGGTGTCTTAAATAACTGTTCTTTAAACCAGTTAAAAGAAAATGATTTCTTAAGATTAGTTGAAAAGAAATCTTTATCAAATTTGATTATAAAGGTTTGAGTAAAAGAATATTCCCAAAATGGAATAGGACTCAAGACATCTAGTATATCTTAATTGATTTGAAAGATGCGATAGTTATTCGGAATATCCGGGTTTCGACCCATTGTTAATACCTAAACGACACAATGAAAACGATATTGACTATCATAGAAGACCGGAGACCTTAACATTGGAAGGGTTACTTGTCGATGCCTAAGGTTGGTCCCCCATTATGAGGTTCTGTTGTGATAGTGATCCAACCGTACTTAAGGCAATTCGAGTTGTAAGGGATTTCGCACCTAGGAGGGGTCGTGGAATAAAGTGTCTTCGGTTTCGTTCAAAACCAAGAACAAACTTGTTAATGGATGTACATCTGACATCGTATTTTACATTATAACCAATTGGTTTCTATTGATGTTATATCAGTTGGTAGCGAAAAATTTATTCTTTTTCTTAACACCATCGTCTGAGAGTTATGTAATGGCCCGAATTTCCATACTTTTTGAGTCGACTAATAACACCACACGTCCAACTCAAATTGCATAGAAATACGAATCATTATTAGAAAGAAGTTAGAGGATGAGAAATAGAAAGAAAAAAATATTAGAATAGAAGAAAAAATGAAGAAGACAAATCTCATAGCGGAACGAATAAAATATATTATATAACATAACTTTTGGAATACAAATCAGTAACTGTATATATATACCATTATCAGAGCATGGCAGCTATTCCTGGAACAGTTATAAACACATGTTCCAGATACAACAAAATACACAGCGAAAAATATGATAGTCTATAGCTAGCTGATAAATCCTCCTACTTCAAGCTCCTCCAAATGAATCTGTAAATCCTGACTACTTGACTACCCGTATAAATTTGGGCGCCCAAGAGTTTAGGGAAAACAAAACAAAATACACTCTGGGTCAGTCATGGGATTGGTGTGAGTAAACTCTAACCATTTGTTTAACTTTCAAAATCCTTTCGAAAGAAATAAGATCGATCCACACATAAACACAGTTGGTTTTTACCTTACGATAACCAAAAATATATTTTTGTTATCAAATCGAGTGATATTATAATAGTGTCTACATCAAATAAATAGAATTCAGCGGAACGTTTGCATCTCACGCTCTATATATAATATAAAAATCGAAAACCGCAGGGAGCTTATTGGAGATTGGATTTCCAATATGACAAGTTATGGAACCACCTTCCGATAGTGTATCTCTAAAGGGGAATACATTGGGTTCAACAAGAGTGCCTTGCAACCCGGCCCACACATGGCTGACCACTCATTTAACTTGAGTGTATCGAGCATATTATCACCAACGGTTGTGATCAGCAACCATTACCGAAAGCATACAGCAACGAATAGAATAAGAAGCAAATGAATTTTCTCTAAATCAGATAATAATACTGTAACACCCCGAAAATTCTATAACTATGAAATTAGCAAATTAAAGTATAATTAATCTGAAATCAAAGAACTAAGGGAAACGGGATACGCCATTGCGTTCGTCTCGGAAAAATACGCAAAATAGAGTCCGAGTTTTCGAAAAACGGAGTCCGTATGAAGAAGATATGGCCTTCGGAAGTTTTGAATTAAATTTAAAATTCAAACAGAATAAAATAATTAAAAATCGGGCCCAATGGGCCAGGGCGGATAAACATCCGCCTAGGCCACCCAGGTCGACTGGGCTGTCGACCTGGGCTACCCATGTCGACAGGGCTGTCGACAGCCCTGTCGACAGGGGTGTCGACCTGGTCGAGCCCAGCCAACCTGGCTGGCCAGGTCTGTGTTTGGTCGAATTTCTGTGGTCTGCTTTGTCATTAGGGCTAGGTGGCGGGTTCTAATTGGTCTCTCTATCTAATGAATGGCTAGGATCTAACCTAGCAACATCAATGGTCCTAATCAATTCCTAACCTCTATATAAACAACCCTAGACTAAACCCTAATCTATTCATTCAAATTAAGAACATAGCCGCCATGTTGATGAGGAACGACTAAGAGTAGCCGCCGACTAGAGAGAGGATTAGAAAGAAAGTTCTAAAGCCTAAAGCAATTCAAGCAACCTAAAGCCAATCAATTCAACAAAGGAATCATATCTCTTAATTAGAGAATTCGCCGCAACCATTGTAAGTAGAGTATTACTTTGGTATGAATAAACAACTGTATTGATTTGTATGCTTGAATTGGGATAATAAAGTAATTCATATTTGTGCAAAATTATGTTATTCATTATAAAGAACTACATGCGGTAGTTCTATGCAAGTATACGTTTGGAATATTGCGCAAATTATGTAATCTATGTTGAAGCTACATGTATGTAGTTGATTGAAATTCATGCGAGTTTGGGGCTTTGTTATTATGCCATCATGATGTATATTTTTGTGCATAAATCATTTTGCAAGTAATTGAAACAAGTTTGGTTGTTATAGTTCATATGAAACTATGTTGGAATTTTGACACCATGATCCATGTATTAAGTCATGCTTTTGCAAAACTTATGAATATGGCTAGGCTATGAATGATATTCGGCATAATTGAAATCTATGATTAAGTCTATCTTGTTTAAAAGAATTATATGATGACATATGTGAGACATGGCTAGGTTAGACTAAAAAATCCCTTTTTGCAAGTTTAAAGCAAACACCATGATTAGGAATATTTATGCCATGCTTATGTTTGACATTATGCCATGTTTATGCTAGAAGTATTTATGCCATGCTTATGTTTGACATTATGCCATGTTTATGCTAGAAGTATTTATGCCATGCTTATGTTTGACATTATGCCATGTTTATGCTAGAAGTATTTATGCCATGCTTATGTTTGACATTATGCCTAAATAAAAATATAGGTTCATGTGTCAATAATGATATCTCAATTACAAGTTCACATGCTTTGATTCATGTCACCTATGTTTTATGACCAAAGTATATGTCACTACTATGCAAGTACACCAGTTTCTATTTTGTATTCCCATCGTCATATTGCAAGTTCATACGCTCACCTTCCCCTCTTTGTGTATGTAATCACGCTTTAAGCCTCCCCTTTCGCATGGCTAAATTGGGCTTTAAAAGGCTAAGCCCAATATATATGAACGAACGTGTAAAACGGGGGAAAATAACGTTGGGTTAAAATTAATTAATGAATGAAAATATAAAATAGAAGGGCCCAAATTCAAGTATGGGTTGGGCCCGTGATTGGTGTAATCTTTACACCATTAACTTAATAATGGTCCGCAAATATTTACATATAAATAAAGAAGAAAGACAAAATATGTAAAAGTAGAAAATACGATGTGTTTAACCCGAGGTTGGATTGAGTTGTGATGTAAACCTGCCCGGAACCGCCCGGCTGTCCAGTAGTCACAACAATACCTATCCAATGTGAGAGGTTAAACATGGAGCCCAGCAAGGACCCGAGGTTAGACTGTGTTGTGGCGTAAGACTGCCCGGAACCAACCGGCAATAGGCAGCCACAACAATACCTGTCTAATGTGAGAGGTCAGGGCCTTAATAAGACAATTAAGGCTGAGTCAGGATTGTTAGGATTAAGTGAACTAAAGACTTAATCAGAATGGAACATGCTAAACTAAACGGACTGGTAGGGGTTAGGTAGATAACACTTAACCAACTCAGCATGTTGGCTAGAGATAGAAAACCTAGTAACGGGGGACCCTTTTCAGCAGTAACCCTAAAAGGTGTATCAGGATACCCTGAAACTAGGCAGGGTGGGGCACGATTAGTAGGCTGATTGTAAGAGGTCAAATCGACGGCGGTGGTGTAGCAGTGTAGGATCTAACGGAGTGCGGGCGTGCACACACTCCGGTGCAGAAAAATAAGGCACTGGACACCAGTAGTATACCTGTGCACTCTAAGGTTGTGTCGGGTTGCCACTATGGGACTTGATACACCCCATGGTGGGACCAGCATAGGTAACTACAGACATCGGGGGCCGTAAGACACATGTAACTATGCGAGTAGGAGCCGATCATCATTGAATGGATCACATCACCCTGATTACGGGGTGCCAATTGGAAACTTGTTTATATGGGTTCAGAGATCAACATGGGGTACGATAGTATATTCGACCCTAGACAACTTAACCAAGTTTATAGTGCATGCCCACTTCTTGTTTATACTTATCATACCCAGTTCTTTATTCATAGACAAAATAGCACTAGACTTACTCAGGCTTTATGTCTGACTCTGCTTTTCTTTCGTCTTCTTTCTTCCGTTCCCCCCCCCCCCCAGGTCCTCAGGGAGGGAACACAGCAGCTTGATCAACCTCAACATCCAGCTTGAAGAAGAGAAATGTATTGCTTGGACTTTCCTGTTTTGAACTATGGCTTTGGACAATCCACTATGGGGCTTTTGCCGTTTATCTATGTTTTATTTATGCTTCTTTAAATAATGTACTCAAGACAGATTATGAAAGTGTTATGTTATGTTTTTGGAAAGGATGTTGTTGTAACACGTATTTGACTTTATGAAATAAAAGTTTGTTGTTCTTCCGCTGTTTACAAATATGTGTTCTTATATCTGTCTTGTATATCTGTGACTTGTACTTATAAACCTCCACCAAAATTAGGGCATTCCCTTTGAGAGTGGCCCTAACGGAGGTGGGGTGTTTCACTTGGTATCAGAGCATAGGTTTACCAGATAAGATAAAAAGTTTTGAAAAAAATTATTTTCAAAAAGGAAATTTAAAGAAGCATTTTTAAAAGAAAAATATTATTTTATTTTTAAAAGGCAAAGTCCACTCCCCAAAGCCGTAGGTACTATCTCTTATCCTTCGTGTTGAATCTATTCTTTTTGTTTCAGCATGTCCCAAGAACTTAACTTGCCAGAAGGGGTGCCAATACCTGGTTGGTTTAGACGGTTCTTAGAAGCAAGAGCCACTCAGCCAGGTCCTACCGTTCCTCCTCCCCCAGCGGAAGGAAATCATCCAGCTGCAGCAGCACCTTTTCCTCCACCTCCTCCTCGGGGAAACAATTTTGCTAAGATATGTAAAGATTTTAAAGCTATGGGAGGAAGGGATTTCCATGGAACTGAGTCCTTCGTAGCAGCTAGAAATTGGCTGAAAGAGACGGAGGACCTATTCATCATCTTTGAGGTAGAAGATAGACAAAAAGTACAGTTGGCAGTGTGGCTATTGAAGGGCGAGGCTTCCTATTGGTGGGAAGTCACTAATGCTGAAAGACCAGTGGAGACATGGGAGGACTTTAGGGCAAGGTTTGAGACCAAATTTCTCTCAGATGCGGAAAGAAGTTTGCAGTTGGAAAAATTCTTATTTCTTAAGCAAGGAGACAAGACTGTTAGAGAGTATGTAAATCAGTTCGATGAGCTGGCTAGGTTTGGACTTGACCTAGTCAACACCCCGCACAAGAAGGCTCTCCGTTTCGTCAAAGGGTTAAATGAGCCATTACACAGTCTGGCCATGACCCATATACCCATGGGAGCCACGTATGAAAGATTGGTGCAAATGGCATTGCTGAATGAAGAGGATAAGGGAAAGAAGGAGACAAAGGCAGAAAGCTCTCAAGGGAAGAAAGAGGGTTTGCAGCCTAAAAAGACAGACTTTAAGAAAGGCGGGAAAGGCAACAAGGAGAAGAGGAAGTGCAATTTCTGTGGCAAAGTGGGGCACTTAGTAAAGGACTGCCAGAAAAAGAAGGCCAAGGAGAATGGTGGGTGCTTTTCTTGCGGTGAGACGGGCCATAGGGCTAAGGACTGCCCAAAGAAACGAGGACAGGGGCAGAGGGCTGGATCCACCCCAGGGGCACAGGTTCATGTGCTAGAAGCGCCACCTCTGCAACAGCGAGGTATAAATACTTCTGTAGAAAGTGTAGTTTATCTTTATGATCACCCCGTTCGCACTTTATTTGATTCTGGCGCATCACACTCCTTTATCTCGTCTGCTTTAGTAGAATCTCTGCACCTAGAAACTAGTATGGTAGAGGACCCCTTAATTGTTTCAAACCCAATTGGGGGCCCAGCTCATTTGTCTATGATCTGTTTGGAATTGAAAATTTCTATCCTAAGCGTAGAATTTCAATGTAGTGCCTTTGTTTTGGGCTTTTCGGGGTATGGTTTGATTCTGGGTATGGATTGGCTATCCAGTAATGGGGCCATCCTTGATTGTGAGAAAAGGGTTGTTAGGCTCCTAACCCAGCTCGGTAATACTTTGGAAATTTCTTGTAATCCCTCGTATGCGGTTATGCTTAGTTATCTTGAATCGCTAGATGCCTCTGTTGAAAACTTGCAATCAGTTAGAGTGGTCCGGGAATATCCGGATGTCTTCGAAGAGGTGAAGGGCTTGCCTCCGAAGCAGGAAATAGACTTCCGCATATATCTTGTAGATAATGCAAAGCCCGTTGCGTTGCCCGTTAGACATATGGCTCCACGAGAAAGGAAAGAGCTCAGTAAACAGATTAAAGAGCTTCTAGAAAAGGGGTTCATTAGGAGGAGCATTTCAGAATGGGGCGCTCCGGTGGTGTTCGCAACAAAGGTGGATGGTTCACTCCGTCTATGTGTTGACTATAGGGAGCTCAACAAGCTAACGAAAAAGAATAGGCATCCTCTCCCTAGAATTGACGATTTATTTGACCAGCTTGTAGGAGCGTCTGTTTTCTCCCAACTCGATTTAGCAACCGGTTTTCATCAGCTAAGGGTGGCTGAAGATATCATCGATAAAACGGCGTTCAGAACCCCAGACGGCTTCTTTGAATGGCTTGTCATGCCTTTCGGCTTGACAAATGCACCTGCTTACTTCGTGGACCTGATGAGTAGGGTATTTAGAGATTTCCTCAACAAATTCGTAGTGGTCTTCGTAGATGATATCCTTATCTTCTCAAAGAGTGAAGAGGAACATGCTCAACACTTAAGGGCAATCATGGAAACTTTGCGAGTCCATCAACTAAAAGCCAAATTCTCCAAATGCCACTTTTGGAGAAAAGAAGTGAGGTTCCTTGGGCACATAGTATCCAAACAAGGGTTAGCAGTGGACCCTGCTAAGGTAGTGGCGGTACAAGATTGGAAGACACCAAGGAATGCGACTGAGGTCCGAAGCTTCCTAGGACTAGCAGGTTTCTATCGGAAGTTCATAAGGGATTTTGGGAAAATCTCAGCTCCACTCACGAAATTGACTAAGAAGAACCTAGTGTTCAATTGGGATTTGGATTGCGAGTTTGCTTTCCAAAGACTAAAAAGGGCTCTTACAACAGCCCCAGTTTTGACGCTGCCAGATGGGAGAAAGATGTTCACTGTTTATACGGATGCATGTGGGACAGGGCTAGGCGCCGTCTTAATGCAAGAAGGAAGGGTAGTAGCTTATGGCGGGAGGCAGTTGAAAGTACACGAAAAGAACTACCCAACTCACGATCTTGAGTTAGCCGCCATCGTCTTTGCACTCAAGTCTTGGCGACACTATCTCCTAGGTGAGAAGTTCGAACTTTACACTGACCATAAATCGTTGAAATATCTTTTCTCGCAGAAAGATCTTAACTTGAGGCAACAAAGATGGATGGAGTTCCTTGCCTCGTACGATTTCGAAATCTCCTATACTCCGGGCAAAGGCAACGTAGTGGCAGACGCGTTGAGCCGAAAGAAATTGACCCTAAGCCCGTTGTTTGTTGAAAGACAAAGCCTAGAGTTTATAGCCAGCTTCGACTTTAGGCCCTCCTCCGATTTCGTACCAGGTTTGTTAGCATCTCTCGAAGTGCGCCCAACTTTAGTGGATTCAGTAGGGGCAGCACAACGCGAAGACCCTCAGGCTTTATGTCTGACTCTACTTTTCTTTCGTCTTCTTTCTTCCGTTTCCCCCCCCCCCCAGGTCCTCAGGGAGGGAACACAGCAGCTTGATCAACCTCAACATCCAGCTTGAAGAAGAGAAATGTATTGCTTGGACTTTCCTGTTTTGAACTATGGCTTTGGACAATCCACTATGGGGCTTTTGCCGTTTATCTATGTTTTATTTATGCTTCTTTAAATAATGTACTCAAGACAGATTATGAAAGTGTTATGTTATGTTTTTGGAAAGGATGTTGTTGTAACACGTATTTGACTTTATGAAATAAAAGTTTGTTGTTCTTCCGCTGTTTACAAATATGTGTTCTTATATCTGTCTTGTATATCTGTGACTTGTACTTATAAACCTCCACCAAAATTAGGGCATTCCCTTTGAGAGTGACCCTAACGGAGGTGGGGTGTTTCAGCTTGTGGAAATAATTGATAGGCTAATTAGGGGTGAGACTTCAAGTCACCTCAACCGATACTCCATCGACGATAGGGGTTTGCTAAGGCGAGACGGAAGACTATGCGTCCCACAGACAAAAGATTTAGTAAAGAAGGTTCTCGAGGAAGCGCATCATTCCAAGATGACGATACACCCAGGAGGAGATAAAATGTACAAAGATATAAAAAGGACTTTCTTCTGGAACAGCATGAAAAAGGACGTGGCAGAGTTCGTTTCTAAGTGTATGGTGTGCCAACAGGTTAAAGCGGAACAGAAAAAGCCTGGCGGACTACTACATCCTCTGGAGGTCCCGCAGTGGAAGTGGGATAGCATCTCAATGGACTTCATCGATGGGCTGCCTAGGTCAAGGAGAGGCAACACTAGCATTTGGGTAATAGTGGATAGGCTTACTAAAAGCGCCCACTTTTTACCTGTCAAAAGTAAGAGAACTGCCTCATCCCTAGCATCACTTTACCTCAAGGAAATCGTTCGACTCCATGGAATACCATCTAGCATTGTTAGTGACCGAGACCCCATCTTCACCAGTGAGTTTTGGCGGAGTCTACAAGAAGCAGTAGGAACGCAGTTATGCTTGAGCACAGCCTATCATCCCCAAACCGACGGCCAAACAGAGAGAGTGAACAGAGTTTTGGAAGACCTCTTAAGGCTATGCGTCCTCGACTTCGGAGGGACATGGGAAGACCACCTTCCTTTGGTGGAATTTGCCTACAACAACAGCTATCAAGCAACCATAGGAATGGCGCCCTTCGAAGCTTTATATGGAAGACCGTGCCGATCGCCCACTTGTTGGTGAGAGTCCACGGATAAACTCATACTTGGACCAGATATGATCCGAGAGACCTCAGAGAAAGTAGACTTAATACGAAGAAGGATGAAGACGGCCCAAGACAGACAAAAGTCCTACGCCGACAAGAGGAGGACCGACCTTGAATTTGAAGTTGGAGACAGAGTTTTTCTCAAGGTATCACCGCTAAGGAACGTTGTCCGTTTTGGAACCACAGGAAAACTAGCACCAAGGTTCGTAGGGCCATTCCCTATTATCGAGAAAATTGGGAAAATGGCTTATAGATTAGAGCTACCCGAGAAGTTGGCGGGAGTCCACAACGTCTTTCACGTTTCACATCTCCGAAAATGTCTACATGAGTCTGCTGAAGTGGTAGAGCCAAATATCCTCGAAGAGGCCGAAGTGGAGCGCGAAGAAACCATAAGGAGAGTTCCAACCCGCATCTTAGGAACGGAAGTGAAGAGGCTACGCAACCGCGAAGTCAAGCTCGTCAAAGTCCAGTGGAGCGACGCCGAGGGAGACGCGACTTGGGAAACTGAAGCTAGAATCCGTACTGCCTACCCTTTTCTGTTCAAGGGTACATCCTTGATCTTTCCTTTTTCCTTAAGTTGCGCTTTTATCTATCTTTTTTTTTAGGTATATTTCCTCGACCGTATCTTTTAGGTAGAAACCCTTTGGATGAAAACATGTAGTTGAAACATTTTATGTATGATGGTTGCAAGTGGTTGCAAGTGATTGCTAGTGGTTGCTCGTGGTTGCATATACACACACAATCTAGGTTTTAGATCGGCTCAGTCACTTCATATTGCATATGCATATATGTTTGTATTCGTATATGGTTGAACTTAAATGTGTTGTCATGTGGATGCTGCATTTGTATTGAATAATTGTGCACTCATGTAGAATCATGAATAGGAAAATTTGCATACATAATGGATTCATGGCACTTACATAATTCGCATTAAGGAGGTCAACTGAATCAGTAGACCGCCTGATTTTGCATTAGATAAGTTCATGTACACACACACACTTCGCATATGATCATGAAGCATTAGAAGTCTTTTAAGGACAATGGATGCTCGTGTTTGATGGATGAGTAGATGGGTGATTGGATGTTAGGATATACATTCCTCCTAACTTGAAGATTTCGGGGACGAAATCCTTTTAAGTGGGGGAGAATGTAACACCCCGAAAATTCTATAACTATGAAATTAGCAAATTAAAGTATAATTAATCTGAAATCAAAGAACTAAGGGAAACGGGATACGCCATTGCGTTCGTCTCGGAAAAATACGCAAAATAGAGTCCGAGTTTTCGAAAAACGGAGTCCGTATGAAGAAGATATGGCCTTCGGAAGTTTTGAATTAAATTTAAAATTCAAACAGAATAAAATAATTAAAAATCGGGCCCAATGGGCCAGGGCGGACAAACACCCGCCTAGGCCACCCAGGTCGACTGGGCTGTCGACCTGGGCTACCCATGTCGACAGGGCTGTCGACAGCCCTGTCGACAGGGGTGTCGACCTGGTCGAGCCCAGCCAACCTGGCTGGCCAGGTCTGTGTTTGGTCGAATTTCTATGGTCTTCTTTGTCATTAGGGCTAGGTGGCGGGTTCTAATTGGTCTCTCTATCTAATGAATGGCTACGATCTAACCTAGCAACATCAATGGTCCTAATCAATTCCTAACCTCTATATAAACAACCCTAGACTAAACCCTAATCTATTCATTCAAATTAAGAACATAGCCGCCATGTTGCTGAGGAACGACTAAGAGTAGCCGCCGACTAGAGAGAGGATTAGAAAGAAAGTTCTAAAGCCTAAAGCAATTCAAGCAACCTAAAGCCAATCAATTCAACAAAGGAATCATATCTCTTAATTAGAGAATTCGCCGCAACCATTGTAAGTAGAGTATTACTTTGGTATGAATAAACAACTGTATTGATTTGTATGCTTGAATTGGGATAATAAAGTAATTCATATTTGTGCAAAATTATGTTATTCATTATAAAGAACTACATGCGGTAGTTCTATGCAAGTATACGTTTGGAATATTGCGCAAATTATGTAATCTATGTTGAAGCTACATGTATGTAGTTGATTGAAATTCATGCGAGTTTGGGGCTTTGTTATTATGCCATCATGATGTATATTTTTGTGCATAAATCATTTTGCAAGTAATTGAAACAAGTTTGGTTGTTATAGTTCATATGAAACTATGTTGGAATTTTGACACCATAATCCATGTATTAAGCCATGCTTTTGCAAAACTTATGAATATGGCTAGGCTATGAATGATATTCAGCATAATTGAAATCTATGATTAAGTCTATCTTGTTTAAAAGAATTATATGATGACATATGTGAGACATGGCTAGGTTAGACTCAAAATTCCTTTTTGCAAGTTTAAAGCAAACACCATGATTAGGAATATTTATGCCATGCTTATGTTTGACATTATGCCATGTTTATGCTAGAAGTATTTATGCCATGCTTATGTTTGACATTATGCCATGTTTATGCTAGAAGTATTTATGCCATGCTTATGTTTGACATTATGCCTAAATAAAAATATAGGTTCATGTGTCAATAATGATATCTCAATTACAAGTTCACATGCTTTGATTCATGTCACCTATGTTTTATGACCAAAGTATATGTCACTACTATGCAAGTACACCAGTTTCTATTTTGTATTCCCATCGTCATATTGCAAGTTCATACGCTCACCTTCCCCTCTTTGTGTATGTAATCACGCTTTAAGCCTCCCCTTTCGCATGGCTAAATTGGGCTTTAAAAGGCTAAGCCCAATATATATGAACGAACGTGTAAAACGGGGGAAAATAACGTTGGGTTAAAATTAATTAATGAATGAAAATATAAAACAGAAGGGCCCAATTTCAAGTATGGGTTGGGCCCGTGATTGGTGTAATCTTTACACCATTAACTTAATAATGGGCCGCAAATATTTACATATAAATAAAGAAGAAAGACAAAATATGTAAAAGTAGAAAATACGATGTGTTTAACCCGAGGTTGGATTGAGTTGTGATGTAAACCTGCCCGGAACCGCCCGGCTGTCCGGTAGTCACAACAATACCTATCCAATGTGAGAGGTTAAACATGGAGCCCAGCAAGGGCCCGAGGTTAGACTGAGTTGTGGCGTAAGACTGCCCGGAACCAACCGGCAACAGGCAGCCACAACAATACCTGTCTAATGTGAGAGGTCAGGGCCTTAATAAGACAATTAAGGCTGAGTCAGGATTGTTAGGATTAAGTGAACTAAAGACTTAATCAGAATGGAACATGCTAAACTAAACGGACTGGTAGGGGTTAGGTAGGAAACACTTAACCAACTCAGCATGTTGGCTAGAGATAGAAAACCTAGTAACGGGGGACCCTTTTCAGCAGTAACCCTAAAAGGTGTATCAGGATACCCTGAAACTAGGCAGGGTGGGGCACGATTACTGGGCTGATTGTAAGAGGTCAAATCGACGGCGGTGGTGTAGCAGTGTAGGTTCTAACGGAGTGCGGGCGTGCACACACTCCGGTGCAGAAAAATAAGGCACTGGACACCAGTAGTATACCTGTGCACTCTAAGGTTGTGTCGGGTTGCCACTATGGGACTTGATACACCCCATGGTGGGACCAGCATAGGTAACTACAGACATCGGGGGCCATAAGACACATGTAACTATGCGAGTAGGAGCCTATCATCATTAAATGGATCACATCACCCTGATTACGGGGTGCCAATTGGAAACTAGTTTATATGGGTTCAGAGATCAACATGGGGTACGATAGTATATTCGACCCTAGACAACTTAACCAAGTTTATAGTGCATGCCCACTTCTTGTTTATACTTATCATACCCAGTTCTTTATTCATAGACAAAATAGTACTAGACTTACTCAGGCTTTACGTCTGACTCTACTTTTCTTTCGTCTTCTTTCTTTCGTTCCCCCCCCCCCCCCAGGTCCTCAGGGAGGGAACACAGCAGCTTGATCAACCTCAACATCCAGCTTGAAGAAGAGAAATGTATTGCTTGGACTTTCCTGTTTTGAACTATGGCTTTGGACAATCCACTATGGGGCTTTTGCCGTTTATCTATGTTTTATTTATGCTTCTTTAAATAATGTACTCAAGACAGATTATGAAAGTGTTATGTTATGTTTTTGGAAAGGATGTTGTTGTAACACGTATTTGACTTTATGAAATAAAAGTTTGTTGTTCTTCCGCTGTTTACAAATATGTGTTCTTATATCTGTCTTGTATATCTGTGACTTGTACTTATAAACCTCCACCAAAATTAGGGCATTCCCTTTGAGAGTGACCCTAACGGAGGTGGGGTGTTTCAAATACCCTAAATGGGAATGACCCACATGGCCATGTTGCTTGCCCAATTTTTGTCATTTCCCGGTTGATGAGGCTTGAGCTCATGATTATCCTTTTTGAACATCTTGCCACCGTTTACTCTGAATGCCACATCATCAGATCCTTCCATATACGTTGTCCTGGGACTGGAATAACCGAACGCACTATTCCATCAATTCATCTTGTCCAATTTCTACTAGGATTAATAGAACAACTCTTGCATTTTACTCCGTCTTCAATCATCTTTAGCATAAGTTGATTCGCAATGCTTATGCCAATACGGAGTGGTTTTCAGATATTAAATGTGATCCTGCTCTCCATATTGACAATGGAGGTATAGAATAAAATAAAACTTTGATAGTCGGTGATTTAACTATCAAAGGAACATCCATACAACCAACATTCCTATTTCCAGATGGAAATTCTATCGATCAAGCATCAAACAATATTGGGCCCTTTTTAAATTAATTTCTTATTAAATTATTATTTCCAATTCTTGTTTTCCCTATCTTTCGTATAGTTTCAAAGCTTTATTTTTCTTTTGATTCTGGGAAACAAAACTTTCCAAATATCCTAATTTCTTTATTCGAGAAAATCTCCCTTATTCCAGTTAGAAAACATTTCTGAATATTCACGATTCCTTACTTTCTATATGCAGAAAATATACCGTATTAATATTGGAAAGTATTTCCATATTCCATTTATTAACTCCTTGTTGACCAATTCATTTCGTTTGGGGGAACATTTCAAAATTTCTTTAAATTAACCCGATGTTATAAAACATCGTTATTATAACTCAAACCATTAAACCTTATTATCTAACCATATTGCTAACCAATTTTCACTATTGAACCTTAACTCTTCCTCCATCAATCATGAAGTCAATCAAGTTGGGGTATAATTACCTCTCAGACCTTAATTGAACAACATTCTCAACTTTGAAATAGTCAAGGCTCACAACTTCAAACAAAAACCTTGCTACGCGACTCTCGGATTCAATCTAAGAATCCTCTTCTTTGACGAAAAATATTGATTATAATAGTAGTGTTATATTCGCTATTTCCAACTATCTAATTTATAAAACATTTATTTCAACGATAGCGTTACAATCGCTGTTTAGCTTTATAGAACATTTATTATAATAGCAGTGTTAAAATCGCTGTTTATATTTACAAAACATCTATTATAACAGTAGCATTATAATCGCAGTTTTGAATAAAGTACCATGTGCGACGCACATGCTTCCGTTGTTCATTTTTAAAAGATAGTCAAAATGTCTGGATTTAAACAATGTAGACATATACTATACTGTCTGTTGAAACCCATAAGAAAAAGGGTATATAAGGATAAAAATCCGCTTTCTACCTTCTTACAACAAGACCTCTATCCTTGGATTTTATTTCAAAAATCCATTTATCAATGTTTAACACAAAACTATCTCATGTTTTTTCCTTTGCAATTAAATATTTTTATTTCAATTAAAGTGCTTTGCTTTAAAGTGCTTTGCTTAATTCAATTAAAGTCATCACTTTGATTTAAAAAAAACTCATTTAACCTTGTTTGTATTAATCACTTATACTAATCCATTTACCATCTTTTCACCACTTAGCTTAGATTTCATTCTAAACCATTAACATATTTTAGTGTATTATTACCCTATTAACCATCTTCCTTAAAAGTTTCATTCCATTGAATTTTCTTTACTTAATTTGAAAATTAAGAAAAAAAGCCTCATTTAAATCACTGCATTTACCGAAAAATCCCATTTATAAATCTCATTTAAAAACCTATATTACAAATCCCTTTATGAATCTCTTATCATCTTCCTTGATCAAACTATAATGCCATTAAATAATTTCTTAATTGAATCTCCAATTCAAATCATTGTTTTAATTATTATTAATTAAAATAACAATCAACCTTATTATTAAATATATTAAAAATAGTTGACCTCGCTATTAAGTAAAAATAATATAATTGTCGCTTTTAAAAGCTTATTAAATGATAATTAACGCTAACCAAATTGATAATTACTTTAATTATAGTTAATCGAAGATTAACTAATATTTAACACCCTTCGTTAAATTCAAATTAATTTCAAATATTGGTTTTAAAACCATTATCCATTTTTCCATGTAATTTCATATTTGAACTTATATTTCAATTCATCCAACGATTAATAATTCACTTAAATTATATTCTTATTCATAACAACTTCTTGATTTATCCACTTGAACAAGTTTCTATTTTCAACTCTATTTGAAACTTAATTTCTATTATGGAAATAAATTCTATTTTTTTAATTCCCAGTTTCCTTTTCTACATTCAAAAATGTTTTATGGTATCTAAAATACCATGTTTCTAAGGCTAGGGTAAACCGAACACAACATATCCAATCATGGATTATTTAACACGTTATATACCACAATCAAATAAAACAGTAATACAAATGTTGAGAAATCGAGTTGGATTGCTCCAACCTGTTTCCCTGTATCCACAAATGTTAATCAACATCAATACTGTTATTTCACATCAATATGAAATATCATAAGTAATAATCAATCAACGATGTAATCATATCAACCGTTTCAACCAATTTTATCAACCATTCATCCAAACAACAATCAAATAGTATAAAATTACTATAAATAAATTTAAAACTTGTTTATATAAAAATATGACGATGTAGAGTTAGTGAGATTACTCACCTTATTTTTGAAGTTGACATCCCTACTTTTGTTTTATTTAAAATCAAACAGCGTTAGATTTTATCATGAAGTTCCAGTGTCCTTGTCCCTATCTACATTAGTGCCATAATGTAGATTCTACGTTACGATCCCAACGTGATCAGTTTCATCAAATTCAAATCATTGCGTTCATCTTCGTTTAATGTATATATTGTTCCAATTTCTCTTTTGTAAAACTCACGCACGCTGCCAGTACTTCAATTCGATCACCATGGTTCATGAAAACCACTTCATAATCCCATTTTTCACGCTGACTAATATCTGAAACTACAAACTACGTTCCAATTTTATTTTATCGAATGAAGCTTCCTACATTAAACCATCTTCCCCAAAAATAGTTCTGAAACTGTTCCTTATAGCATTCGAATTTTATCTTAGAAAACCCAACTCTGAACTTCATCGTGATAATCATAACCAGAAAACTAGACTTCGGATTTTCCTAATTACCTTTTTAATTAATTAATTTGGCCAGTTAACTCTTTCCTCATCGTCTCCCCAACTCCCGCATACAATGGAAACCATTCTAGACTTTTCTTCCTCTACCTCATTTATCCTCCACCGTTCAACGAAATCATCCACCATAATCCCCAATCATCTCCTTTCTTCTCGTTCAAACAACTACAGTAAAAGGAAAAGAACGCGCTGCTTCATCGTGACCCAACTCTCTCCTTTATTAACATTACCAAATGAGAAATGTTTTAAATATCTTCATAGATACCTCATCCCTCTACAAACCATTGTACAATGCAACCCTAGTTTCAAACTCCTCTCTGATCTTCACCCCATAAAGACACGCCCGAGTCACCCCGCTCATCGCACTCTGACACCAATTTCTGCACCCTACAGTGCAAGCTCCGACGTTGATTTTCACAACCCCCCTCCCTCGAAATCACGCACACAGATGCGGTTAGAGCTTATAATCCCCAATATAAATTCCATATTTTGATTTATTGCTCCATTTTTTATTCTGGAACTGTTTTTCTTATGCCTGCGGTGTAATTTGGCAAAATAAAAGACATCAACCCTTCCTTAATGAATATTAGCTTGCAATCCTCTCACACCTGATTCGAACAAATCCTGAATCATGAATTTCCATTTGGATTTCGATTTTTAATTGAGTTAAAAGTTTGGTTGCTCTCGTTGTTTTTTATTTTTTTATTTTTTCCCTTTTGGTTTTGCTGAGAAGAGAATGTCCTTATTTATAAAAGAAGGATGCGTGGCTTACACGAAATGAATTTCTTGATGAGCACGGGTACAAAGCCTTGAGGGCACGGAACTGAAAAAACGTGGAGCTCACGGTATTCTGAAGGGTACAGTGAAAAGTAGTATATATACATATAATTTTAGTCCTTATTGTTATTAATATATACTTTTATTTTGATTACTATAACTATGTAAAAAGAGGTTCCGATTGAATATGAATATACTGCTAAAAATATAAATAGTTTGGACATATAGCTGTAATTTATATTATCAGTATCTCCTCTTCAACATCTACAACCGATTTGGAATAGTTCAACCGAAAGACGCAACTACCGACGTTAACCAGTCTATCCTAATTCAGATGAGTACTTGGATACTTTGAATACTGAACTTCTACCTGATATCCTTCTAAGTGACATTTAATAGGTTGTAGACACATCTATAAAGAAGTTGTAGTTGACGAATTTATTAATGTTTTGGGCTATATTACCAAAAAGTATTGATTATCTACGTACTACTAAGGATAAACCAGGAATCCATATATGCTACATCTTGTAAGAAAAAATGGAATTGTATAATACAATGTAATTATAAACAAAAGTAGACAAGTTCAAAAGAGAACCCTAAACAAAATCATAAGCATCATACAGCTCCAGAATTTATTATATTTGAAATTTAAACTCGGTATTTCAAATTAAAACGATGTTCGGATTATTTAAAATTTATACAATAAATCATTATAATTTATAAACGATTTCATAGCGACTATTTGAAAATTTGATTCAGACATAGAACAAAATCTACAATAAAAATCTCGATTTTTCACTTTCATTGGTTGTTTCATTGAATTCTGACATTTATTGGATTCTGTATATTCAGTTGATGTTTAAATCGTAAATTACGAACTACATGACTATTTCGAGCTCGTTTTAAATTATATTATAAATTATACGTTTAACCGTCGTTTTTAATAAAAAAATCCCATATAAACTTCCATTTATGTTTCTAATAAACATTTAAAATAATTTAAATGTTCAAAATCCAACGGTTAAAAATCCGGGTCAGTACATTCCTTCCTCCATAAAATAATTTCGTCCTCGAAATTGCTAAGCAGCAAAAATGTTATAACTCTAACTCCTTATAACCTACTTAGTTGAAATCTTATATTCCATATTTTCATAACGAAGTTCTTACCCGACCTTCGAATTCTTATACTAATATTGTCCACCATTTTTGGAAAATCCATCATCACATTCTTGCCTTCAATCCACATGCTCTTCTGCATATTCATACCCATTCCAATTGATTTTAAATCCATTTATCAATTTCATTATTCCACTTGAAATTTTATTATCTAATTCTTCAATTTCAATTAACAGCTCAATTTTAAATTATAAAAAAATTATTGAAGAATTTCTATCTCTTTAAATTTTTGAAAAATTTCGTCAGCATCTCTTTTGCACGGCTCACTTGGTACAACCACAACTCGCCTCTCTAGGCCTTCTCCAATCCAAAAGGAAAATAAAAAATCCAAGCGGCTTGTCCCATAGGCTTATATAACCATTAAACCCAAGTAGTAATGTTGTAAACATGTACCTTTTTGTCGGGCATAATTCTATCTCTTGCATTTTCTTCCATTCAATCTCTGCTCAGCATCCATTTCCAATTGGTTTTAAATCAATCCAACTTCCAGTTTTTAACACTCTAATCAACTTCTCATTAGTTCAATTCCATTATATCAATTAAAATCTGATTTCTATTTAAGACAATCAACTCATCATACTTGAATACAAATTTATTCCAATTAACAACATTCGATATATATTTAACTTGTTTATTCCTAAGTCGAATTTATGTTAATAATTTGAGTCTCAACATTTCTATTTATTTAATTTTATTTAACATAAGTTAAATTTCAATTCATATGATCCATTTTTACCATTTTAATCTATTCAACTTATGCAAGTTATATTTTAATTTCAGGATTCAAATTCCCAGGATTTATTTCAAAGTAGATTGAAATCATACATATTTATACATATATACAACCATAATAATTTAAAACTTTTGAATTCTCAAAGCAACTTGTTTCTCAACCCAATTTCGGTAAAAATCTTCCTTTGGTAGCAATTCATCACTTAGAAACTCGAAAATGAATACCGATAATGCTGCGATCCATTATCAGAATTATTTTCTCGCCACTGAAGTGATTTCAGTGCTTAATCACTTTCAAAAATCCATTTAAATCATTTTTTCCAAAATTGTTCAAAGTAATGTAATATTACTTTTTAAAATACTTCATAATATATTTCTAAATCATCCGGGATTTAAATTCCAAATTATGGTTTGAATTTAATTCCAGTTTATCTCATTTGTATACATTATCCATATACAAATTGTATTTGGGTATATGTAACCATTTCAATTTTCATTCTATTGTAATAACAATCGACACATTCATATATACTACAATAATTCAAAATCATTTCTTTTATACCAAAATAAATTCTAGGTAAAATTATTTCATCTACGCATTTTAAAGACATACTCTATCGAATTACTTTGTTCGATAGTTTAGAAACAACTATCGATACAGTTGTATATCCTACATCGACCAAAATTCATAAACCACTCAACATAATATAAAACAATTTTATATCAAATCTACAAATACGCGCACATATATATATACACTCACACACACACACACACACACTCAAACTCAATCTAGGGTATTATTAACCCCATCTCTATTGAGTTTAGCCATAGAGCCAAGGTTACTACTCAACCTTCAGCTCTGATACCAACTGTAACGGCCCGAATTTCCATACTTTTTGAGTCGATTAATAACACCACACATCCAACTCGAATTGCACAAAAATACGAATCATTATTAGAAAGAAGTTAGAGGATGAGAAATTGAAAGAAAGAAATATTAGAATAGAAGAAAAAACGAATAACACAAATCTCATAGAGGAACGAATAAAATATATTATATAACATAACTTTTGAAATACAAATCAGTAACTGTATATACATACCATTATCAGAGCACAACAGCTATTCCTGGAACAGTTATAAACATATGTTTCCAGATACAACAAAATACACAGCGGAAAATATGGTAGTCTATAGCTAGTAGATGAAGCCTCCTGCTTCAAGCTCCTCCAAATGAATCTGTAAATCCTGACTACTTGACTGCCCGTATAAATTTGGGCCCCCAACAGTTTAGGGAAAACAAAACAAAATAAACTCTAGGTCAGTCATGGGACTGGTGTGAGTAAACTCCAACCATTTGTTTAACTTTCAAAATCCTTTCGAAAGAAATGATAATCGTAAGACCGATTCACATATAAACACAAATGGTTTTTACCTTACGACAACCAAAAATATATTTTTGATATCAAATCGAGTGATATTATAATAGTGTCTACATCAAATAAATAGAATCTAGCGGAACGCTTGCATCTCACGCACCATATATAATAGAAAAATCAAAAACCACAGGGTGCTTATTGGAGATTGGATTTCCAACGTGACAAGGTAGGAACCACCTTCTGATAGTGTATCTCTAGAGCGGAATACACTAGGTTCAACAAGAACATCTTGCAACCAGGCCCGCACATGGCTGAGCACTCATTTAACTTGAGTGTATCAAGCATATTATCACCAATGGTTGTAGTCAGCAACCATTACCGAAAGCATACAACAGCGAATAGAATAAGAAGCAAATGAATTTTCTCTAGATCAGGTGATAATACCCCTAATGGGAATGACCCACATGGCCATGCTGCTTGCCCGATTTTTGTCATTTCCTGGTTAATGAGGCTTGAGGTCACGTTTATCCTTTTTGAACATCTTACCACCATTTACTCTGAATGCCACATCATCAGATCCTTCCATATAAGTTGTCCTGGGACTGGACAAACCGAAGGCACTATTCCATCAATCCATCTTGGGCAATTTCTACCTAGGATTAATAGAACAGCTCTAACATTTTACTCTGTCTTCAATCATCTTTAGCACAAGTTGATTCGTAACGCTTATGCCAATACGGAGTGGTTTTCAGATATTAAATATGATCCCGGTCTCTCTATATTGACAATGGAGGTATAGAATAAAATAAAACTTTGATAGTCGGTGAATTAACTATCAAAGGAACATCCATACAACCAACGATCCTATTTCCAGATGGAAATTCTATCGATCAAGCATCAAATAATACTGGGCCCTTTTTAAATTAACTTCTTATTAAATTATTATTTCCAACTCCTGATTTCCCTATCTTTCGTATCGTTTCAAAGCTTTCTTTTCTCTTTCGATTCTTGGAAAAAAAAACTTTGCTAATATCCTTATTTCTTTATTCGAGAAAATCTCCCTTATTACAGTTAGAAAACATTTCTAAATATTCACGAATCCTTACTTTCTATATGCAGAAAATATATCGTATTAATATTGGAAAATATTTCCATATTCCATTTATTAATTCCTTGTTGACCAATTCATTTCATTTGTGGGATTTCAATTTTTCTTTAAATTAACCCGTTGTTATATAACATTGTTATTATAAATCGAACCATTAATCCTTATTATCTAACCATATTGCTAACCAATTTTCACTATCGAACCTTATCCCCTCCTCCATCAATCATGAAGTCAATCAAGTTGGGGTATAATTAACTCTCAGACCTTAATTGAACAAAATTCTCAACTTTGAAATAGTCAACGTGCACAACTTCAACCAAAAACCTTGCTACGCGACTCTTAGATTCAATCTAAGAACCCTCTTCTTTGACGAAAAATATTGATTATAATAGTAGCTTTATAATCGATGTTTCCAACTACTTAATTTATAAAACAGTTATTTCAATGATAGCATTACAATCGCTGTTTAGCTTTATAGAACATTTATTATAATAACAGCGTTAAAATCGCTGTTTAGATTTACAAAACACCTATTATAACAGTAGCGTAATAATCGCGGTTTCGAATAAAGTACCGTGTGCGACGCACACGCTTCCGTTGTTTATTTTTGAAAGATAGTCAAAATGTCTGGATTTAAACAATGTAGACATATACCATACTATTTTTCGAAACCCATAAGAAAAAGGGTATAAGGATAAAAATCCGCTTTCTACCTTCTTTAAAACAAGACCTCTTTCCTTGGATTTTATTTCAAAAATCCATTTATCAATGTTTAACACAAAATTATCTTATGTGTTTTCCTTTGCATTTAAATATTTTTATTTCAATTAAAGTGCTTTGTTTAATTCAATTAAAGTCATCACTTTGGTTTAAAAAAAACTCATTTAAACCTTGTTTTATTTAATATCTTATACTAATCCATTTACCATCTTTTCACCACTTAGCTTAGATTTCATTCTAAAACCATTAACACAATTTAGTCCATTATTACCCTATTAACCATCTTCCTTAAAAGTTTCATTCCATTGAATTTTCTTTACTTAATTTGAAAATTAAGAAAAAAAGCCTTATTTATATCTCTGCATTTACTGAAAAATCCCATTTACAAATCTCATTTAAGATCTTGGATTATAAATCCCTTTATGAAGCTCTTATCATCTCCTTGATCAAACTATAATGCAACTAAATCATTTCTTAATTAAATCTCCAATTAAAATCATTGTTTTAATTATTATTAATTAAAATAACAATCAACCTTATTATTAAATATATTAAAAATAGTTGACTTTGCTATTAAGTAAAAATAATATAATTATCGCTTTTAAAAGCTTATTAAATGATAATTAACTTTATTAACGCTAACCAATTCGATAATTACTTTAATTATAGTTAATCGAAGATTAACTAATATTTAATACCCTTCGTTAAATTCAAATTAATTTCAAATATTGGTTTTAAAACCATTTTCCATTTTTCCATGTAATTTCATATTTGAACTTATATTTCAATTCATCCAATGATTAATAATTCACTTAAATTATATTCTTATTCATAACAACTTCTTGATTTATCCGCTTGAACAGGTTTCTATTTTTACCTCTATTTGAAATTTAATTTATATTATGGAAATAAATTCCGTTTTTTATCCTAATTTCCTTTTCTACATTCGAAAATGTTTTACGTTATCTAAAATACCAAGTTTTTAGGGCTAGGGTAAACCAAACACTGCATATCCAATCATTGATTATTTAACACAGTATATATCACAATCAAATAAAATAGTAATACAGTTGTTGAGGAATCGAGTTGGATTCCTCCAACATGTTTCCCTACATCCACAGATGCTAATCAACATCAATACTATTATTTCACATCAATATGAAGTATCTGAACTAATAATCAATCAACAATGTAATCATATCAACCGTTTTAACCCATTTTATCAACCATTCATCCAAACAACCATCAAACAGTATGAAATTGCTATAAATAAATTTAAAACTCGTTTATATAAAAATATAAACGAGGTAGAGTTAGTGAGATTACTCACCTTATTTTTGAAGTTGACGTCCCTGCTTTTGTTTTATTTAAAATCAAACAGCGTTTGATTTCATCATGAAATTCCAATAGCCTTGTCCCTAGCGACATTAATGTCATTTGATTTCATCATGAAATTCCAGTAGCCTTGTCCCTAGCTACATTAATGTCAGAGTGTAGATTCTACGTTATGATCCCAACGTGATCAATTTCATTAAATTCAAATCATAGCCATCATCTTCGTTCAATATATATATTAATCCAATTCCTCTTTTGTCAAACTCACGCACGCTGCCGGTACTTCAATTCGATCACCATGGTTCATGAAAACCACTTCATAATCCCATTTTTCACACTGACTTATATCCTAAACTACCAACCACGTTCCAATTTTCTTTTATCGAATTAAGCTTCCTACGATAAACCATCTTCCCCTAAAATAGTTCTGAAACTGTTCCTTATAGCATTCGAATTTTATCTTAGAAAACCCAACTCCGAACTTCACCGTGATAATCATAACCAGAAAACTTGACTTCGGATTTTCCTAATTACCATTTTAATTAATTAATTTGGCCAGCTAACTCTTTCCTTATCGTCTCCCCAATTCCCGCATACAATGAAAACAATTATAGACTTTTCTTCCTCCACCTCATTTATCCTCCACCGTTCAATGAATTCATCCACCATAATCCCCAATCATCTCCTTTCTTCTCATTCAAACAACTCCAGTAAAAGGAAAAGAACGTGTCGCTTTATCATGACCCAACTCTCTCCTTTATTAACATTACCAAATGATAAATGTTTTAAAGATCTTCATTAATACCTCATTCGTCTACAAACCACCGTACAAGGCAACCCTAGTTTCAAACTCCTCCTCTCCGACTCCTCTCTGATCTCCACCCCTTAAAGACATGCTCGATTCACCCCCCTCATCGCACTCTGACACCAATTTCCACACCCTAATGTGCAAGCTCCGACGTTGATTTTCACAAAAACCCTACTAAATCACGCACACAGATGCAGTTTGAGCTTACAATCCCAAATATAAATTCCATATTTCGATTTATTGCTTCATTTTTTCCCTGAATTGTTTTTCTTATGCCTGTGGTGTATTTTGGCAAAGTAAAAGACATCGACCCTTCCTTAATGAATGTTAGCTTGCAGTCCTCTCACACCTGATTCGAAAAAATCCTGAATCATGAATTTCCGTTTGGATTTCTATTTTTAGTTGAGCTAAAAGTTTGGTTGCTCTCGTTGTTTTTTCTTTTGGTTTTACTGAGAAGAGAATGTCCTTATTTATCAAAGAAGGATGTGTGGCTTGCACGAAATGAATTTCTTGATGAGCACGGGTACAAAGCGTTGAGGGCGCGGAACTGAAAAAAACGTGGAGCTCACAGTATTCTGAAGTGTACAGTGAAAGATAGTACATATACATATAATTTTAGTCCTTATTGTTATTAACATATACTTCTATTTTGATTAATATAACTATGTAAAAAGTGGTTCCGATTGAATATGAATATACTGCTAAAAATATAAATAGTTTGGACATATAGCTATAATTTATAATGTCTGTATCTTCTCTTCAACATCTGCAACCAATTTGGAACAGTTCAACCGAAAGATGCAACTACCGACGTTAACCAGTCTATCCTAATTCAGATGAGTACTTGGATACTTTGAACATTGAACTTCTACCTGATATCCTTCCTAGTGACATTTAACAGGTTGTAGACACATATATAAAGGAAGTTGTAGTTGACGAATTTATTAATGTTTTTGGCTATGTTACCAAAAAATGTTGATTATCTACGTACTGCTAAGGATAAACCAGGAATCCATTTATGCTACATCTTGTTAGAAAAAATGGAATTGTATAATACAATGTAATTATAAAAAAAAAGTAGACAAGCCCAAAAGTTTACCCTAAACAAAATCATAAACATCATATAGCTCCAGAATTTATTATATTTGAAATTTAAACTCAATATTTCAAATCAAAACGATGTTCGGATTGTTTAAAATTTAAATAATAAATCATTATAATTTATAAACGATTTCATATTGACTATTTGAAAATTTGATTTAGACATAAAACAAAATATATAATAAAAATCTTGATTTTTCACTTTCATTGGAAAAATATTATTTAATAGATTCAAATGTTTCTTGTTTCGTTGAATTCTGACATATATTGGATTCTGTATATTCAGTTGATGTTTAAATCATAAATTACGAACTACGCAACTATTTCATTCTCGTTTTAAATTATATTATAAATTATACGTTTAACCGTCGTTTTTAATAAATAAATCCTATATAAAGTTCCATTTATATTTCTAATACACATTTAAAATAATTAAAATGTTCAAAATCCAACGGTTAAAAATCCGGGTCGTTAAAAGTTCTATACTCAGAGGGTTATATATTAATAGACAACGATTACATGTTGTAAGTTGACAATGTTGTATACCAAATGCTGAGTCGATCAAAGTTGTTGTTGAAAAGCAGAGGTTTGTGGACGATGATCAAAGAATGGCTGATATACCATAGCTTTGTGATGAAACGGGGCCTTACAACCTCACAACCCGTGAATGGACGAAAATAAGATGATGGGCAGCAGAGTAAGGACTAATGTTTCCTTCTACCTAAAAGTGATTCCATGGTATGGAGCCCAGGCTAGTTTACATATGTGGATGATGGATCGAGGCGCCTCGGATGATGGTCAAATACGACCAGGATGACGGTCAGATACGAACGGGGAACGTTATGTTTTGGAGAAACCCATACTCACCAAGAATCTGTAGGTTGGCTCTACCGATCTGAAGTATCACATGCGTGTGAGCCCTGGACATCTCGCTAGAGATGTTCTGAATGGTAAAGGAAGATCCTTTGCATTGGTCATTGGTGGAATCTAACTTCTAATACGAGATTATGTTTTCACTTGTACTCTAATATCCAACATAATGGGATGGGGCACTATGCAAGCTAAGACTGGTACATTTATTTTCGAAAGTAATTTACACATCTAAACATTAATAATAATTTAAAATGCTTTGTTATCAAGAATATCAAGCATGTTTGTTATTATAAGGTAAAACTTTATCCTCTTGTATGCGTTGCACTGTGTGATGGGACTTAAGTCTTATAATAGCTTCATTTTACTAAAGCATGAGTTTCGAAGTTTGAACCATGGTTAATGGTTGTATGATATGGGTTATGGTTTGTTATCTATTTTTTTGTCTTTAAATGGGTTAATCCAAGCCTGATGTTAGTGTTTTACGTTTGGGTCAGATCTGAGTGTGTGTTTTCTGGTTAAACAGGTTGATGAAGAGTTTCAGTTGACTTTGAAAAGCTGGAGTTCTCCGTCAGGTGGAAGGTTGTATTTGACTATCTGTACTTGGATATATATGGTTTGTTGATGTAAGAGAGTGGTTAACTCAAATGACAAATGTTTTGGTTTTGTAACACCCCGTATTTTCGGTAAACGTCAAAGTAACAAATTAAAGTATAATTAATTTTTAAGAGAATAATTAAGGGAAACAAGTCACGCCATTGCGTTCATCTCGGAATTCAGCTTGAGATAGAGTCCGAGTTTTTGTAAATCGAACTCCGTATGAAGAAGTTACGAACTTCAGAAGTTTCAGGGGTTTAAATAAAATAGCTCAGGCTTAAAATTCGAAATTCAAATCACACATTCGGGCTGGGCGGGAAATTTCCCGCCCACGACCAAGGTCGACCAGGGACTCGACCTGGGGGTCGAACTGGGTCAGACAGGTCGACCAGGGGGTCGACCTCCCCTCTATTTCCAAATCTGAGGACAGATTCATTTTTCTGCATCTAGACGCCCGTTCTGACTAGATTCGTTGATCCCTATGCTATATAAACACCCCTAAGGCTACAGTTTTCTCTACACAACTTCATTTTGCCTATACTCTACCCTAATTCATATAAAAATAAATCAAAGACAGGGTTATGTTGCTTAAGTCCTTCGTAGAATCAAGTTAAAATTCAAGTAGAGATTCAAAGGCTAATGCAATGACTTCAACAACTATTTTCTAAGAATCAAATCAAATATAAATTAGCAGAACAAATAGTCTACTTCAAGGGAGAGCTATTTTGTTTCAGAGTACAGATCCCAGAATTCAAAACCGTTCTGTAATTTGTAAGTTCACTTTACTTTCAGAAATAAAAGTTACTTGGGATTCTGACGTTGTAATAAATCTGCATCTGAGATTATGTCTATTTCTATCTATCTTTCTATTATCCTTTGGATCTATCTCATTGACAATATTATGTCCATTTTCGTCTCTTCTTTCCTTCTTCCCTTTTTGTTTTATAGTCAGGCTACTGCGAGCCTGAGCCAGATCTCATAAGAGATGAATGTACGTTGAAAATAAAATTAGGCATAAAATATGATTGGACATATGACTTGAGATTTGAGGCAATTATTGGACATATGACTTGAGATTTGAGGCATAGAGTATATGGGACATATAAATTGGGATTTGGGGTGTAAATTGAACTGTAAACATGTAAGTTCAAGTTATTTTCAGATTTAAATACCTAATAGGGATTTTGGCGTATAATGAAATGGATCTAAGTCCATGCTTGATGATAAATCTTTTAGATTAATTCCTATCTTTCTATTGAATCAATGGTTTACATGCCTAGGAAGTTATTATTCAATCATGCCTATCTTTGTTGGACATCTGATATATAATCCTTTTAGGTTCATAATGTTATTTATATTGGATCTATATGTCTATGAGTTTATTTCTGTAACACCCCACCTCCGCTAGGGTCACTCACAAAGGGAATGCACTAGTTTTGGTGAAGCATTATCGAGGTAAACATGCACAGAAATATTACAAGACAGAACATATATAGAACAGCGGAAGTAAAACAAATTTCATTACCTTATAAAATAAGGTCTAAAGCCTTTTACATCAGAATACATCAAAACTTGTCTTGCAATAATAAAGAAGCGTAAAACCATTTCATAAATTATTCCCCAAGTAAAACAGTAAAGTAGCCATAGCCAAGAAAAGCCCAAGCCATGCATGATGACCTTCAAGCAGAAGAAGTCCGAACTAGATAACATTGTTTCCTCCCTAAAACCTGGGGGGGGGGGGGAGGGGGAAACGGAAGACAAAGAGGCGAAACAAAACAGGGTCAGTCATAAAGACTGGTAAGTCCTATCTACTTCCAGTATAAAAACAGGTAAAGGTAACATGACATGCATAAACTGAAAGTAAACATGAGGATGACTACAAGATAGATAAACTACACCAGGGTAACAGGCAGAACTACTGTAGCAAGGTAAATTAAGGTATCATGATAAACTACGGTGTCATGATAAATCAAGGTATCACATCGTCAGGTTTCTATCAATTATAATATCCCAAGGTATCTATCATGTATAACATCCCACGGTATCTATCATGTGTATTTCTCCTGGTTCTAACATGTATATTTGCTCTGCACCTCTCGTACTAGTATCCCAACCCGCGTCATGTGTTAACTATGAATGTCCCTTGCCCAATGTCATGTAATGGTCCATGTCAACCTAATATATAGCATATGTAGGTTTTTCCCAACTCGTATGTTTCTTTCCATGTATAAGTTCAATCCTTTGTCGTAGGCCATACGGGCTTCCCATGTAAACGTTTTATCCTTGAGGTTATTTTGGACTGCTACCCTTGATCTAGTTATGTTTCCTTACCATGAACTATCGCGCGTTGACTTAGGATTTATGCCACCTAGGACCACTAGGGATTATGCTACCTAATGAACGTTTCCGTGTCTCGGTTTGGGTTCAGCCACCTAGGGCCACTAGGGATTATGCCACCCGTCAACCGCGCCCTTTACCCCGCGTATGTATCGTGAATCGTTTTCCATGTCTAGACGCACATGTTCCTCAATGTGCCATCCGGGTTCCATGCCAGGGCAAATCAAGAAATACGGAACTCGGTCGGGAGCTCTAAGTCGTATGCTGATGCAGATATCAAGGTCTGTTTTTGTACCCGTGGCTATGGTCCCACGTGACCCCTCCCTCAACTACTGAAAGGCAATCCAAGAAAAATCATGTATGAGAACTACACTAAGGCCCATCGATGCCCACTTCCAGATAGACCACCTCACCCATAACTCGATAGCTAGTATATGGTCTTTTGGGAGTTCCCTGCCTTTCCGTACGTACACGATTGACTAAAGATGGTAGGTAGTCGGCAACATGCTATCCCGGGGCAAAATCAAGTATCGTCGACTCCACGCTAATCCATCCCAGTCTTTAGGTCGCTCGCATAGCCACCAAGGCATACTCTTGGCTCTTCAACCGCAGACCTTAACCCCTGTGAAGTCGGGTTTCATGGACCACTTTCCACCTAACAAGAGGGATACCAAGAGTACCCTCACGTTCCCCGAAGCTTCCGCTTCGTCACCCAGTTCACTGGAGCTTTTATCCAAGTCAGATAACTTGCTCCTCCTCGAATACTAAGCGATGACCTACCGTACCAGGTTACTCTTCTCTTTATGAACTAGTCTCATGTCCTTAGCTAAGAATTATTACTTAGTTACCCTTAACTAAGGTTTACCACTTAGATCCTCTTTCCGCTATCCTTGTTAATTAAGATTTCCAACCTAGTCCCCTGAGCTAGGGTTTTGTCAAAATGGGTTAAGTGTTGTTATCCAAGTTCATGACTTAACCCGCCTACGAACCATGTCAAGATCGGCTAAGTTCTCAAGTTCAAGGCTTAGCCCTACAGGTTGGTTAAGTGTACCAAGAAGCTCATGACTTAACCTTATCAAGTCAAACTGGTCAAGTATTTATTTATCTTAACCCTATCAGATTATCATGTTAGATTGATTAAGCATAGATTATCTTAATCCCATCAGATTATCGAGTCGGATTGGTTAAGTGTAGGTTAACTTAACCCCATCCACTAATCGTATTACAATGGTTAAGCCTAATTTGAAAGGTCTTGTGACTTAACCCTACCAGACCCACGTATTAGATTGGTTAAGTGTAGGTTGCTTAACCTCATCAAATCATCACGTATAATTGGTTAAGTATAAGTTACTTAACCCCTGTAGTAACCCGCATTTTAGCTGTTGAATAATTTATTTATTTAATTATTAAATATGGATTTATCGATATCGAGAACGTGAATTAAATAATATTGAATATTTAATTAATAATTATAATATAATAATATATTATAATGTCGAAATAGTCGGAAATAGTGAAATTCACAATATCATGTGAATTGAATAGCATACGAGATTTGGTGGAGTTTCGATTCGAAATATAATAACGATTATATTGAATCGACGACAGTTTGAACGTAGAATTATAATATAATTAAAACAGAGCTTGAAATGGCGCGGCAGTTCGCTATTTGGCGATTTGAACTTCAACTGAATGTAAAGGATTCATTTTAAATCGGATTTCTGTGAAACAAGAAAAATGTGGAGCTGGTGGAGTATATCTTTCTAGTGGAAGAGAAAAATCGGGATTTTGTCGTGTAGATTTTGATGTATGTCCAAATCAAATTTTAGAAAAGTCGCTGTGGAATTCCTTTATAATTTATAAAGGAATTATTTATATTTTTAAAAGGGATTTCAATATAAATCAAATATCGGGTTGACCCAGAAGTGAATAACGAGTTGTAAATACATACAGAAATATTCTAGAGCTGTGTGGTATGCCACTATGAGTATAGACGATAATATTTAATTTTAAATATTTAATTCCATTATATTTAAATATATTTATATATTTAAATAGGCTATTTAGAGCGTTAAAAATAGCCACTTTTGCAAACGAAGTCGGAATTTGACGAAACCAGTTTTGTCGGATCCGCAATATCAAATAGTTGTTAGATTTCCAGTTTCGTGATTTTTAGAGTCATTGGGTGGCCGTACGAATTTTTAGAGTGTAAAATGGTCAGTATTTTGACAGTTTAAAATATGCTGTGTGAGCATACGGAGTCGGAATTCGATGAAACCAGTTTCGTTGGGACCGTAATGTCGAACTCTAGCTACATGTCAATTTTCATGATTTTTCGACATCGTGTGTGACCACACGGATTTTTAGAAGATGGATACAAATATAAAAGATGAAAATAAAATATTATAATATTAATTAAAAAAATATCTAGATATTTTATGAGCTTATAAATACCACCCCTAACACACCCTTCTAACCTAATTCTCCTCAGAAGTCAACAAAAGAATTCCGCCGTTCTTTTTCTCATTTCACAGTAAACCATCCACCTTTGAAAATTCAAAACAATCGAAAGAGAAATCAATAAATCATGAGAGTTGGGTTTTTGAATTGCTAGTGAGTAGAGCTTCCTGCTGGTACATCTGTTGCTTGGTGCGATCAACTTTGGTACTCGTTAGTTTTCAGCAGTAACGACTAGGGTTGGCCGACGTTCGAAATGGGTGATGCGGGAGACTGATTCGAGGGCGCAGACGAGTTCCTAAGGTCAAGGCGCGGGTTTTGGGTTCGACGGTGGGTGCTTGGGCGCTCGCTGGTGGATCGCGTCACTAGCAGTGACGAGGATGAAGGAGCAGATCGGTTTTACAGGGGGGTGTCGAGTTAGGCATCGTAGGTACAGGCGGATAGAGAAGAGGACTGGGAATTCTCTAGTGGAGGTGGTGGTCGGAAAAAATGGAGGGAGAGATGGTGAGGGCCAGTCAAAAATGCGGTCAACGTTTGAAATAGGAGGAGCGGATATCTGTACAACCGAATTGGGAAGAAGACTTGTGAGATCGTGGGTTTTGATGGGGGGGTGTGGGCTGAGATTGAAGAGTTAAGCGCACTAAGCCTTTTGATTAAGTTTTATTTAATTAAAATAGGGTATTTAGGGAGGAAAGAGGAGTAAAGAGTGGCCAGAAATGATGAATGAGGTATCACAGCAGATCGGGGAAGAAGGGGGATGTCGGTTTGGGCTTTAACGATAGTGGATGAGCCGGAATTTCTAAATGGGGTGAGGGCCCGTTAAATTAATATATGTTTAGTTTAAATTCAATTTAAAGGTGTATCAACTTCGAAATGGTATATCTCGGTCATAGGAAATCAGAATCACGAACCGTCAGGCGCGTTGGGATCGTATGGACGGGAGCAACACAATGAGACTGACCGAGAGTGGATCAGAGACAGTTACAATTTATGGCGAAATAAATTGTCAGACTGAATCAAATAACGCGAACCGTTATTTAACGGCTAACGCGCAAAAGTGAGTAAAACTCACCAATTCTAAACATTTTATAATTTCATGTTGTATCTTTAGAACTGTTAGAAATTTGTCTGATTTACTGTGTGTTGATTGTTTGATTGAACTGCTAGTCAGTTAGTTGAAATATTTTATATATATATATATATATATATATATATATATGTATGTATATGTATATATATATATATACTGTTAAATATCTATATGTCGATTCTGTTTATCAGAATATTTAACAGTGAAGTGAAATCGATGTTATTCTATTGTCTAACATCTGTGATGCAGGGAAACAGGTTGGAGGAATTCGACTGGATTCCTTAACAGTTATTTTATTGTTTTTCATATATTGTTATATGATGTGATATAAAATCTGTGGGCGATTATATGTGCTTGGACGATATTGAACATCGTGATTTGATATGATTGAGTATCATAACATACCTAAATGTTGATAAGGGGATTTTCAAAGTGGAATATTTATAAATAAGAGATATTTATAAAGTGGAATATTTATAAATAAGAGATATTTATAAGGTGGAATATTTATAAATAAGAGATATTTATAAATTGGAATATTTATAAATAGGAGATATTTGAAAAGGAAATAAATTCAAAACATTTCTTTTTGAATGGAAAGTCATGTGTGGCGAGTTTGGGGATTTTCCCGATGCTCCCAATACAAAGGAGGTTATGGCGAATTTTCCCGGAAATTTAAGGAGTTAGAATATTTCAAGAATAAATTTGAAAAGGGAATATTTGTAAACCATTTACAAATAGAATTGGAAAGGGAACATTATAAAAAGGAAATCATTTTTAAAGTGTAGTACCGTTATTTAAAAGTAAATCTTTTCAAATGAATAAAACATTGTTAAAAAGGAAATCTTTATAAAGTGAATAAAGTTAAATCGAATATGGTATTCGAAGTTAGTTAATCGAATATAGACATTCGAAAGGAGTTAATCGAATATGGTATTCGAAGTTAGTTAATTGAATATGTATTCGAAAGGAGAAATCGAATATGGCATTCGAAGTTAGTTAATCGAATATAGACATTCGAAAGGGGTTAGTCAAGTCGAGTTAGTCAAATAGAGTTAACCAGTTAGAGTTAATCAATTAGAGTTAACCAGTTGGAGTAATTAGTAAGAGTTAATCGATTAGAATTAAAACGAACTAGAGTTAATCAAATATAGTTATTTGAGACAGAGTTAGTCAAACATAGTATTCAGGGTAAGTTGCCATCTTGTACGACTGCTAGCGTAATTCGCAGGGCTGTAAATAGTCTACGGCGGTCGGATGTTTCCTGAGGGAGTCAGGCGTAACCATTGTGATCGCTGCGATCTAGAGTCAAGCGAATGGAGCTTAATCGAATATTAGTTATTCGATAGGAGTTAATCGAGTTGATCGAGTTGAGAAATAAGTTAAGTTAAATAAGTTGAGTTGATCGGCTGGTTCGACCAAGTTAGTCGAGCCTAGTTAATCGAATCGAATTAGTCGAACCAAGGAAGTCGAGTTAAGTTAGTCGAGCCTAGTTAATCGAATCGAATTGGTCGAACCAAGTAAGTCGAGTTAGTCGAGTCAAGTTAAGTTAGTTGAGTTAAGTTCGTCGAGTTAAATTAATCGATGTTAGTTTCATCGAAAGGAGTTATCGATGTTAGTTTCATCGAAAGGAGTTATCGATGTTAGTTTCATAGAAGGGAGTTATCGATTATAGTTTAATCGAAGTGAGATTTTCAAATATGAGATATTTGAAAAGGAAGAGTTATCGAATATTAGTTATTCGAAGAGAGACTATAGAATATCGTTTATTCGAGAAGGAGTAAATCGAATATAGGTTATTCGAAGAAGAGTTAATCAAATAGAGATTTCTCGAAGAGAGTTAATCGGCAAATTCGATTATATCGAATCCGGGAAAGTACTTATACTTTCCAATGTTTAAATAGAGATTTATTTATTCATAAATAAATAAGTGTTAGGTTAATTATTCACTAATAAGAATAGAAGTTATAATTAAAGTTAGATCATTCGAAAGTAGGGATTATAACGTTATCGTTATAACCAATGTTTTAAATATAGAAGTGGATTAGTAAAATTGAATCCGAGAAAGGCGTAAAGAAGTTGTTAAAGATTAAAAGATAAACTTTGACCATTTCGAAGTTATAACGTTGTTCAGTTAAGGTCTGAGAGGTATTTATACCCCAACTTGAGTGACTTCCTTCTTAACTACGAAATGGTAAGGTTTGATCGTAAAGGAGTTTTGGGAATGTTTTCCAAACGAGAATCAGAAATGTTTTCTGATAAAAGAAAATAAGAATTTAGAATATAGGGAAACAGGGGATAAGTAAATAAATGAACTAAAGAGATTAATGTTAAATGATGTTTGTTCGATATAATTTCCATCTGGGAATAATATCGTTGTTTGCACACTTGTTTTTCTTTGATGGTTAAATCACAGACTATCGAAGTTTTGACCATTTTAACGTTGTTAATATGGAGAGACCGGTTGGATTATTATCCAAAGAACCACTCTGTATTGGCATAAGCGTCGCGAATTATATATGCCAAAGATAATTAAAGACAGAGTAAATTGCAAGGGCTATCCTGTTTACAGAATAGTGCCTTCGGTTTGTCCAGTCCCAGGACAACTTGTATGGACGAAGGTCTAACAGAGTATATCCAATGGATCACGTAAGTTGATCTGTTCAAACGTATTATCGTTTGGTGGTGGAGGAATTCATTTCTCTTTGCTGTATACCCGTGTTATTTTTGGATAAGTCAATTTGTGATTTGGCGGGTATGACGATGTGACATTTTAAGTAAATGAAGATGGATGTCTGACAGAGTATTTCCAGAAAGGTCACGAACATTGATTTCTTCAACCATACCAAGAGTGGAAGCGGAGAAGGAAACTTCTTTTAGCTGACACGTAATGTACTGTTGTAAACGTAAATTAGTGATTTCGATGGATTTGACAATGTAGCATTCTAAGTGAATCTGATGTAATGATAAAGCGTAGCTTCTAGCCTCATCAACCAGTAAATGACAGAAATCGGGCAGGCAGCATGGCTAAGTCGGTCGCACCGAAGTAGGGTGTATAATCACCTATCTAGAGAATATTCATTTGCTTCTTTAATCTATCAATGCTGTCCCATATATATATATACGGGAACGGTTGCTGATCCCAACCGTTGGTGATGTAAATTCGATAAACTCAAGCGAAATGAGTGGTCGGTCATGTGTGGCTGAGTTGCAAGATGTTCTTGTTGAACTCCAGTGTATCGTTCCTAGAGTACACTGTTCAGAAGGTGGTTCCATACCTTGTCATAGTTGGAAATCCAATAATCCAATACGTGCTTGCGATTTTGATTGTATACTATATATGTAGTAACGTGAGATGCAAGCATTTCTGCTAGATTGAAATTTATTTGTACTTAGACATTATTATAATATCAGAATGATATTGCTTTGAAAAGTTATTTGGATTCTCATAAGGGAAAAACCCGTTCCGTATTCACGGCGTGGTCTTATGAGATATCATATACCTGTTTAAATAATTTGAGTTTATTCACACCAGTCCCATGACTGACCCGGAGTTTATTTTGTTGTTTTCCCTAAACTCTTGGGTGCCTAAATTTGTACGGGCAGTCAAGTAGTCGGGATTTTACAGATACACTGGGAGAGCTTGGAGCAGGAGGCTTCAGGATTCTATAGCTATTATTATTTCCGTTGTTGTTGTAAGTGTTGTACTCTGATAATTGTTATTGTATACATATACTAATGTTATTTCAAAGATATGTTATGTTATATTTTATTCGTTCCGCTGTGAGATTCGTGTTTACTCTGGTGATGATGTTCTTCTTCTTCTTCTATTCTATAAGTTCTATCTTATCTATACTCACCCTCTGTCTTCTTTCTATTAGTGTCTTGAATTTCCAGTGCGATTTGGGTTGGACTTGTGTTATTTAGTCAGCTCAAATTGGACCGGATTTTCGGGTTACTACAGTTGGTATCAGAGCATTGGTTTAGTTATTACCTTGTCTCTTTGGCGTGATTCGGTAGAGATGGGATTAGTAATATCCTAGACTGAGTTTGAGTGTATATATACGAGTGAACGTATTTGTTAGTTAATATAAAATGATTTTATATTGTGGAGTTTTATTGGTTGAGTTGTTTGTGAATTCTGGTCGATCGGTTTGATCCACTGTATCAATAGGGGTTACTAAACACTCGAATACGATGAACCGTCATGGTATGTTTTGAAAGAGGGTAAATGGAATAATTTTACCTGAATATATTTGATATAGTATATTGGTTGTGTTGGTTGTTATTATAATCGAGTAAGATTATAAAAAGGTAAAATGATTATAAATGACTAATCAGAATTCATATAAGTAAAGTATATGAAATAAAATGAAGAAAAATCTGAATTTAAATCAGATTGGAATTAAAATAAGAAAATTTTAAGTTCCTGGGAGATTTTGAAAACGTTTTTCAAACTGAAGGTGATATAGTATTGAACTCACTTCGATAGCTGGAAAATAGATTCTGATGATGAATCGCGACATCATCAGTTTTCGAGTTCTAAGTGACGGACTACTACCAAAGGTTTTGTTTTTGAATTGTTTTGAGAAAACAAGTAGTTTAGAAATTCAAAGGTTTTTAATTGGCATTGTAATTTCAAATTGATTTGAAATAGACCCAGGAAATTAAGTTTCGGAATTTAATTTTAACTTATGAAGTTAAATAGAATAAGATAGTAGAAACAAATTGAAATATTAACTTGAACTGAGTTAAATAGAATTGAATTGGATTAGAGAATAATCTGTTATGGAATTGGGTTGATGAGTTAAGAATTTGAAATTTGATATTCGGGTTCGAATGAAATTCGATTTGGTTTTGAGGATATGAACTGATAGGAATTTGACGGAAATAACACTGGTATATGCTGAGTTGATAGCATATGGAAGTGATAGAGTTGATATTCCCGACAAAAAGGTACCAGTTTATATTATATATGGATATGAGATTTATGAGCCGAATTGGCAAGCCGCTTGGCTGTTTGATTTTCTTTTGGGTTAAAGAAGGCCCAGAGAGGCGAGTTGGAGTTTGAGATATTGACCAGTACAAAGGAGGTGCTGGCAAAAAATTTCGAAAAGTTAAGGTGTTAGAAAATTTTCAGAATTTTTGAAAATTTAGTTAGTCGGAATAAATTAATATTTTAGTCGATATTAACTGGTTCAGTTGAAACTGGAGACAAGAGGTAAACAGATAAATTTTTACCCAGAAGATAGGGTCATCCCCTAGCTTAGCAATTTCAAGGACGAAATTTTATTAAGGGGGGAAGATTGTAGTAACCCGCATTTTAGCTGTTGAACAATTTATTTATTTAATTATTAAATATCGATTTATCGATATCGAGAACGTGAATTAAATAATATTGAATATTTAATTAATAATTATAATATAATAATATATTATAATGTCGAAATAGTCGGAAATTGTGAAATTCACAATATCATGTGAATTGAATAGCATACGAGATTTGGTGGAGTTTTGATTCGAAATATAATAACGATTATATTGAATCGACGACAGTTTGAACGTAGAATTACAATATAATTAAAACAGAGCTTGAAATGGCGCGGCAGTTCGCTATTTGGCGATTTGAACTTCAACTGAATGTACAGGATTCATTTTAAATAGGATTTCTGTGAAACAAGAAAAATGTGGAGCTGGTGGAGTATATCTTTCTAGTGGAAGAGAAAAATCGGGATTTCGTCGTGTAGATTTTGATGTATGTCCAAATCAAATTTTAGAAAAGTCGCTGTGGAATTCCTTTATAATTTACAAAGGAATTATTTATATTTTTAAAAGGGATTTCAATATAAATCAAATATTGGGTTGACCCAGAAGTGAATATCGAGTTGTAAATACATACAGGAATATTCTAGAGCTGTGTGGTATGCCACTGTGAGCATAGACGATAATATTTAATTTTAAATATTTAATTCCATTATATTTAAATATATTTATATATTTAAATAGGCTATTTAGAGCATTAAAAATAGCCACTTTTGCAAACGAAGTCGGAATTTGACGAAACCAGTTTTGTTGGATCCGCAATATCAAATAGTTGTTAGATTTCCAGTTTCGTGATTTTTAGAGTCATTGGGTGGCCGTACGGATTTTTAGAGTGTAAAATAGTCAGTATTTTGACAGTTAAAAATACGCTGTGTGAGCATACGGAGTCGGAATTCGACGAAACCAGTTTCGTTGGGACCGTAATGTCGAACTCTAGCTACATGTCAATTTTCATGATTTTTCGACATCGTGTGTGACCACACGGATTTTTAGAAGATGGATACAAATATAAAAGATGAAAATAAAATATTAAAATATTAATTAAAAAAATATCTAGATATTTTATGAGCTTATAAATACCACCCCTAACACACCCTTCTAACCTAATTCTCCTCAGAAGTCAACAAAAGAATTCCGCCGTTCTTTTTCTCATTTCACAGTAAACCATCCACCTTTGAAAATTCAAAACAATCGAAAGAGAAATCAATAAATCATGAGAGTTGGGTTTTTGAATTGCTAGTGAGTAGAGCTTCCTGCTGGTACATCTGTTGCTTGGTGCGATCAACTTTGGTACTCGTCAGTTTTCAGCAGTAACGACTAGGGTTGGCCGACGTTCGAAATGGGTGATGCGGGAGACTGATTCGAGGGCGCAGACGAGTTCCTAAGGTCAAGGCACGGGTTTTGGGTTCGACGGTGGGTGCTTGGGCGCTCGCTGGTGGATCGCGTCACTAGCAGTGACGAGGATGAAGGAGCAGATCGGTTTTACAGGGGGGTGTCGAGTTAGGCATCGTAGGTACAGGCGGATAGAGAAGAGGACTGGGAATTCTCTGGTGGAGGTGGTGGTCGGAAAAGATGGATGGAGAGATGGTGAGGGCCAGTCAAAAATGCGGTCAACGTTTGAAATAGGAGGAGCGGATATCTGTACAACCGAATTGGGAAGAAGACTTGTGAGGCCGTGGGTTTTGATGGGGGGTGTGGGCTGAGATTGAAGAGTTAAGCCCACTAAGCCTTTTGATTAAGTTTTATTTAATTAAAATAGGGTATTTAGGGAGGAAAGAGGAGTAATAAGTGGCCAAAAATGATGAATGAGGTATCACAGCATATCGGGGAAGAAGGGGGATGTCGGTTTGGGCTTTAACGATAGTGGATGGGCCGGAATTTCTAAATGGGGTGAGGGCCCGTTAAATTAATATATATTTAGTTTAAATTCAATTTAAAGGTGTATCAACTTCGAAATGGTATATCTCGGTCATAGGAAATCAGAATCACGAACCGTCAGTCGTGTTGGGATCGTATGGACGGGAGCAACACAATGAGACTGACCGAGAGTGGATCGGAGACCGTTACAATTTATGGCGAAATAAATTGTCAGACTGAGTCAAATAACGCAAAACGTTATTTAACGGCTAACGCGCAAAAGTGAGTAAATCTCACCAATTCTAAACAGTTTATAATTTCATGTTGTATCTTTAGAACTGTTAGAAATTTGTCTGATTTACTGTGTGTTGATTGTTTGATTGAACTGCTAGTCAGTTAGTGGAAATATTATATATATATATATATATATATATATATATGTATATATATATACATATATATATAAACTGTTAAATATCTATATGTCGATTCTGTTTATCAGAATATTTAACAGTGAAGTGAAATCGATGTTATTCTATTGTCTAACATCTGTGATGCAGGGAAACTGGTTGGAGGAATCCGACTGGATTCCTCAACAGTTATTTTATTGTTTTTCATATATTGTTATATGATGTGATATAAAATCTGTGGGCGATTATATGTGCTTGGACGATATTGAACATCGTGATTTGATATAATTGAGTATCGTAACATACCGAAATGTTGATAAGGGGATTTTCAAAGTGGAATATTTATAAATAAGAGATATTTATAAAGTGGAATATTTATAAATAAGAGATATTTATAAAGTGGAATATTTATAAATAAGAGATATTTATAAATTGGAATATTTAAAAATAGGAGATATTTGAAAAGGAAATAAATTCAAAACATCTCTTTTTGAATGGAAAGTCATGTGTGGCGAGTTTGGAGATTTTCCCGATGCTCCCAATACAAAGGAGGTTATGGCGAATTTTCCCGAAAATTTAAGGAGTTAGAATATTTCAAGAATAAATTTGAAAATGGAATATTTGTAAACCATTTACAAATAGAATTGGAAAGGGAACATTATAAAAAGGAAATCATTTTTAAAGTGTAGAACCGTTATTTAAAAGTAAATCTTTTCAAATGAATAAAACGTTGTTAAAAAGGAAATCTTTATAAAGTGAATAAAGTTAAATCGAATATGGTATTCGAAGTTAGTTAATCGAATATAGACATTCGAAAGGAGTTAATCGAATATGGTATTCGAAGTTAGTTAATCGAATATGGTATTCGAAAGGAGGAATCGAATATGGTATTCGAAGTTAGTTAATCGAATATAGACATTCAAACGGGGTTAGTCAAGTCGAGTTAGTTAAATAGAGTTAACCAGTTAGAGTTAATCAGTTAGAGTTAACCAGTTGGAGTAATTAGCAAGAGTTATTCGATTGGAGTTAAAACGAACTAGAGTTTATCAAATATAGTTATTTGAGACAGAGTTAGTCAAACATAGTATTCAGGGTAAGTTGCCATCTTGTACGACTGCTAGCGTAATTCGCAGGGCTGTAAATAGTCTACGGCGGTCGGAAGTTTCCTGAGGGAGTCAGGCGTAACCATTGTGATCGCTGCGATCTAGAGTCAAGCGAATGGAGTTTAATCAAATATTAGTTATTCGATAGGAGTTAATCGAGTTGATCGAGTTGAGAAATAAGTTAAGATAAATAAGTTGAGTTGATCGGCTGGTTCGACCAAGTTAGTCGAGCCTAGTTAATCGAATCGAATTAGTCGAACCAAGGAAGTCGAGTTAAGTTAGTCAAGTTAGTCGAGCCTAGTTAATCGAATCAAATTGGTCGAACCAAGTAAGTCGAGTTAGTCGAGTCAAGTTAAGTTAGTCGAGTTAAGTTCGTCGAGTTAAATTAATCGATGTTAGTTTCATCGAAAGGGGTTATCGATGTTAGTTTCATCGAAAGGAGTTATCGATGTTAGTTTCATCGAAGGGAGTTATCAATTATAGTTTAATCGAAGTGAGATTTTCAAATATGAGATATTTGAAAAGGAAGAGTTATCGAATATTAGTTATTCGAAGAGAGACTATCGAATATCATTTATTCGAGAAGGAGTAAATCGAATATAGGTTATCCGAAAAAGAGTTAATCAAATAGAGATTTCTCGAAGAGAGTTAATTGGCAAATTCGATTATATCGAATTCGGGAAAGTACTTATACTTTCCAGTGTTTAAATAGAGATTTATTTATTTATAAATAAATAAGTGTTAGGTTAATTATTCACTAATAAGAATAGAAGTTATAATTAATGTTAGATCATTCGAAAGTAGGGATTATAACGTTATCGTTATAACCAATGTTTTAAATATAGAAGTGGATTAGTAAAATTGAATCCGAGAAAGGCGTAAAGAAGTTGTTAAAGATTAAAAGATAAACTTTGACCATTTCAAAGTTATAACGTTGTTCAGTTAAGGTCTGAGAGGTAATTATACCCCAACTTGAGTGACTTCCTTCTTAACTAAGAAATGGTAAGGTTTGATCGTAAAGGAGTTTTGGGAATGTTTTCCGAACGAGAATCAGAAATGTTTTCTGATAAAAGAAAATAAGAATTTAGAATATAGGGAAACAGGAGATAAGTAAATAAATGAACTAAAGAGATTAATGTTAAATGATGTTTGTTCGATATAATTTCCATCTGGAAATAATATCGTTGTTTGCACACTTGTTTTTCTTTGATGGTTAAATCACAGACTATCGAAGTTTTGACCATTTTAACGTTGTTAATATGGAGAGACCGGTTCGATTATTATCCAAAGAACCACTCTGTATTGGCATAAGCGTCGTGAATCATATATGCAAAAGATAATTGAAGACGGAGTAAAATGCAAGGGCTATCCTGTTTACAGAATAGTGCCTTCAGTTTGTCCAGTCCCAGGACAACTTGTATGGATGAAGGTCTGACAGAGTACATCCAATGGATCGCGTAAGTTGATCTGTTCAAACGTATTCACATTTGGTGGCGGAGGAATTCATTTCTCTTAGCTGTATACCCGTGTTATTTTTGGATAAGTCAATTTGGGATTTGGAGGGTATGACGATGTGACATTTTAAATAAATGAAGATGGATGTCTGATAGAGTATTTCCAGAAAGGTCACGTACATTGATTTCTTCAACCGTACCAAGAGTGGAAGCGGAGAAGGAAACTTCTTTTAGCTGACACGTAATGTACTGTTGTAAACGTAAATTAGTGATTCCGATGGATTTGACAATGTAGCATTCGAAGTGAATCTAATGTAATGATAAAGCGTAGCTTCTAGCCTCATCAACCGGTAAATGACAGAAATCGGGCAGGCAGCATGGCTAAGTCGGTCGCACCAAAGTAGGGTGTATAATCACCTATCTAGAGAATATTCATTTGCTTCTTTAATCTATCAATGTTGTCCCATATATATATATATACAGGAACGGTTGTTGATCCCAACCGTTGGTGATGTACATTCGATACACTCAAGCGAAATGAGTGGTCGGTCATGTGTGGCTGAGTTGTATGATGTTCTTGTTGAACTCCAGTGTATCGTTCCTAGAGTACACTGATCGGAAGGTGGTTCCATACCTTGTCATAGTTGGAAATCCAATAATCCAATACGTGCTTGCGATTTTGATTGTATACTATATATGTAGTAACGTGAGATGCAAGCGTTTCTGCTAGATTGATATTTATTTGTACTTAGACATTATTATAATATCAGAATGATATTGCTTTGAAAAGTTATTTGGATTCTCATAAGGGAAAAACCCGTTCCGTATTCACGGCGTGGTCTTATGAGATATCATATACCTTTTTAAATAATTTGAGTTTATTCACACCAGTCCCATGACTGACCCGGAGTTTATTTTGTTGTTTTCCCTAAACTCTTGGGCGCCTAAATTTGTACGGGCAGTCAAGTAGTCGGGATTTTACAGATACACTGGGAGAGCTTGGAGCAGGAGGCTTCAGGATTCTATAGCTATTATTATTTCCGCTGTTGTTGTAAGTGTTGTACTCTGATAAGTGTTATTGTATACATATACTGATGTTATTTCAAAGATATGTTATGTTATATTTTATTCGTTCCGCTGTGAGATTCGTGTTTACTCTAGTGATGATGTTCTTCTTCTTCTTCTATTCTATAAGTTCTATCTTATCTATCCTCACCCTCTATCTTCTTTCTATTAGTTTCTTGAATTTCCAGTGCGATTTGGGTTGGACTTGTGTTATTTAGTCAGCTCAAATTGGACCGGATTTTCGGGTTACAACAACCCCATTAAAGTATCATACTAAATTAGTTAAGTATTGGTTACTTAACCTCATTGGATTATTAAGTTTAGATTGGTTTAGTGTTTAACTTAACCCCAGCGAATTACCGTGTTTAGATTAGTTAAGTATAGGTTACTTAACCCCATCTAATTACCGTGTTTAGATTAGTCAAGTCTTAATTACTTAACCCCATCTAATTACCAAGTCGGATTAGTTAAGCGTAAATTACTTAACCTCATCCCCTAATTGTCTTGTATGGTTAAGTGTCATTAAGAAATCAAGCCCGGTCCCACTTAACCTACCCATTCGTGTCATATCGGTTAAGTGTCATTAGTCAACTTTACTTAACCTTATCATGTGGCATTAATTTAATTAATGCACTCTCAACCTCTCACATTAGACCTTGTTGTGGTTACTAGTTAAGCCGGGCGGGTCCGGGTAGTTTTACACCACAACCTAGTCTAACCTCGGGTCTTAAGTGCGACATGACCAACTTCTCACATTGGATCCTATTGTTTGTAGCCACTAGTTAAGTCGGGCGGGTCCGGGTAGATTTATGCTACAAACTCAACCCAACCTCGAGTTGTCACTTTCATGTTTGGTCAAGTGTCATATTACACCTACAACCCATACGTGTCTAATTTCAAGTCCCATGTTTACCCCACGTGTCATGCACCCATTTTGGTTCAACTTACATGTCGTGTTCACATGTAACCTCAAGTCAAGTTTTCATGTCATATTCAAGTCAAGATTTCGTGTCATGTTCATGTTTATCTAACTACCCCAAAATCGTGTTTTCACTTGAGTGAAAGTGAGTCAACATAGTATAAATACTATGATACACATTGACCCCAAAACATGCACGATGCCACGATGGGGTTGGCTTCAAACATGCATGGTATCATGAAGGGATTGGCCTTGTACATGCATACTATCATATAAGGGTTGGCCACAAGCATGCATAACATAAAAGGGGATTGGCCACAAGCATGCATAATGTCATAAAGGATTTGGCCACAATTTTGCATATTATCATAACGGGATTTGACCTTACATAAACATGATATCATAAAGGGGGTTGGTTTCATTTACATGCATAAGCCCCAAAGTCCAATTTATGCAACTATTTCACAAGTCAAAGTGGCTCTAAGTGTTCATGCTATCATACTACAAGTAAAGGTCCAATCTTGCATGGCAAACCAAGTCCAATGCAACGCGAATAGCATGGTTTAGTCGCTAAAACATAACGCAAAGTCATATGTTCATGATAAAGGAGCAAACTAGGCTCGCATAGGTTATAACATTCATGTTTAACCACATTTTATTGCATGCCATGATTAAACTACCGTTAACATCTCGAAGTAGCTAGAACTTACATAGCGTGGCAAGAGGACTAGGAGCATGAATCATTTTGACAAAGAAAGGTTGCTCCTTTGATGAAGAACCATCATGAAATCGCCATAGCAATGTTGATTTGGCCTCGATTTGGTGTAGCAAGCTTGCACCTTTCAATTCGGATCCGATTTGCATGCATAGTCTCTTGGAGTTGGAGATGGAGGCCATGATCACTTGGCATTTGGGCAGCTCTTCGTGGCATGAGTGATTTGTGAGGGTATAGGGTAGGCTTAGGGGTCTTTTTATAGAGATTAGGAGTAGTTTAGGCCGTTAGATTAACCCTAGGATAGATCCAAGCCCTCAAAAATCGCCACAAGCCTCCAAAACCGAGCCAAACAGCAAAACAGGTGCACCAGGTTGCCTGGGTCCGACCAGGCAGGTCGACCCCCAGGTCGACCCTGGGGTCGACTCCCCACTCGACCTGGTTGGCAGGGGGTCGACTCCCCAGTCGACCTCCCCTGGTCTGGCAGGAAATTTTCCCGCCTCTTCTGAATTCTGAAATTTGAATCTGTTTTGAATTTGAATTTTTCGTGAAACTTTGTGAGGCCATATCTCGGTCATACGGACTCCGATTTACGAAATTTCTGACTCTATTTCGCGTATTTTTCCGAGATGAACGCAATGGCGCAACCCGTTTATCCTGATTCAGATGTTATAATTTAATTCTGCCTTGATTCTTGTCTTAACACGTTGTTTAAAATTCGGGTTGTTACATTCTCCCCTCCTTTAAGGATTTCGTCCCCGAAATCTCCAAGTTAGGAAGAACGTATCCTATCATCCATCATCCATCTACTCAAAATATCATCCACATGCAACCATTGTCCTTAGATGATTTCTAATGCCATATGAACACATGCAAAACGTGTGTGTATATGCTCCTTAGCTAATGCTAATGATCAGGCCCGAATGATCTTTCTAATGCAAAATATGTTTAGTGCCATGAGTCCAACATGTATGCAAATAGTCCTAGTCATATAAGTACTATATGCGTGCACAAACATTCATATGCAACATCCGCATGATAACACATTCAATTTCATCCATAAACAAGCATAAATACTCGTGCATATGCAACATGAAACGTGACCGCGTCAATCTAGTATCTAATGTGTATTCGCGCATCCACGAGCAACCACTTGCAACCATTTGCAACCATATCAATCATAACATGTTTCAAATACATGTTTACATCCATAGGGTTCTACCTAAGGTTCCCAAGATAGGGTCGAGAAGATAAACAAGACAAACTCCTTACGGGGTTTGCAACAGAAACATGACCGAGAGGATATCCACCAAGCGATAGCATGCAAGCAAGTCCTACAGGAGAACCAGGGATCAACGATATACTCTTAAAAAAGAGACATGATGCGCGCATCTAAGCCTCATTTCCTTGAGCTTAATTCCATCGTGCCTTGACCGCCTTTGATTTCATGACTTCGTAGCTCCTTGATTCCTATTTCCAAGGTATGAGTCGGAACTCATTTCACTGTCGCCTCTCGTTCCACTTTCACTTATCCTTTCCCTAGTATACTTGGCTCAAACGTATCCACTTACTCATGCAAGCTCACCAAAATTCACTAGGGAATTCTGGATCTCGTTTGCCGATGCCAATCCATGTTAACACGTGCACTTACTAGGGTGGTTCCTATAACCCATGCTCAAGTGGAATAAACCATCCGTCTTATTGGCGGACGTTACTCGATTGGATCAGAGATTTACGATAAATGCATCAAGAGATTCTAGGTAACTAACCATGACAGAACCCAAAAGTTATGCACGACTTCGAGGGTATAACCAAGGTGAGTCGAGAGTCTAACTACCCTCTTTCCAAAACCGAGAATGGTATCCTTAACTGGATAACCACTTTACCCCTAGAATCCACCCATAGCTCAACAATAGAAGTATTGCTTCTAATCTCAACACTTGGCATAGACGTTCTCAAATCCAACAAGTCATGAATAAATGGACCGACCCTCCAACCAGATTTTGGGACTAAAGTGGGATCTTCTACCATGCTTGTAACACCCCGTAATTTGAACATAAAAATTCACAAATTAAAGTATACTTAATTAAGTGAAATGGGTTGCGCAGAGAAATATATATATATATTGATATATATAATAATTGAAAATTAAATAAATAAATATGCAAAAATGTTCAAAACAGCGAATTGGGAGTGGGGAATAACCGAACCGGCCGATTTTTGAGGTCGACCCATGCCCGCTGGGTCGACTAGGGGTTAATCCAAGGTGTTTGGCTGTCAACCCGTGGGCCGATTTGCTCAAATGCAGATTTTGCATTTGAATGGTTCTCATGGTTCAGCTTTAATCTAAAGGCCCTAGATGGTTCCTACACTTGACTTCTTCCCGAAGACATGCTTTGATGGCTTGGATTGAATCTAGGGTTAATCCTATGGCTAATACTATCCTAATCCTCTATAAAAAGACCCTTAAACCTAGCCTAAATCACCATTATTCAATCCTACAACTAAACTATGTCAAATTTGTTCCTCTCATGGCCACCACTCTCATGCTAAAATTCCTAAGCCTATTTCTATGAGAGATTGTGAGTTCATACAAGTGCTTTCAAACTTGTATGAGTGTTCTTAAGTTGCATTCTAGCCAAAGTTGCAACCTTTTCTTGACCAAAAAGCAAGGATCTTGCATGAGAGCTCATAAGCTTCATTCAAAGCCAAAGTTGAAACCTTTCTTCTTCAAAGCAAGGATTTTTATTGATATTTGCTCAAGGGTTTCATTTGGAGCTTGTTCTTTTGGGGGTTTTGGGTGATAGCATGAATGGCTTCGTCTCAATCTTTGTTTTATATGTTGATTTGTGCCTTCATAGCATTGTAAGCCCTCTTCCTACTCTTACATATTAACTTTAACTTAATGTGACATGTTGTAAGTTGGGTTTGAACATTAAGTATGTTGCATGCTATCATGTTATGTATCCTATCATGACTAAAAAGTCATTATCTTGATCTTGTGGGCTTAAAGATATAAACTTTATGTTGAATGTTGCATTTTGGCAACATGAGAACTATCATATCCCTTATGATAGCTTACATGTGATGCCATATGAGAATTTCTAGCCATCTTTCTATGTCATTTATCACCATGATTCACCTATGTGCTAAGTTTGAGGTTATGCATGTTTTTGAGGCTTAATAATGTAACATGCAAGTTAATGAACACACTTACGCCTCATATGCCACCATGGTTAACTTGTGGCCTTATACTCTTTTTGTCATGCCTTTGCCAAGTTCCTTCTTTAATCCATTATGCGTTGTTGTGAATGTATATGCGAGTTTAAAAGCGTTGGGGTTAGGTTATGGGGAAACTTTAATGACATGAAACATGATTTGGGTAAATTGGTATAAACGTGACAACATGTAACTTTGGCTATGAGCATGGGACTTAAAAACTTGACACGTATGAGTTGTAAGTGTAATAAGACACTAGACCAAACATGAAAATGGCCAACTCGAGGTTGGGTTGAGTTTGTAGCATAAATCTACCCGGACCCGCCCGGCTTAACTAGTGGCTACAAACAATAGGATCCAATGTGAGAAGTTGGTCATGTCGCGCTTAAGACCCGAGGTTAGACTAGGTTGTGGTGTAAAACTACCCGGACCCGCCCGGCTTAACTAGTAACCACAACAAGGTCTAATGTGAGAGGTTAAGAGTGCATTAATTAAATTAATGCCACATGATAAGGTTAAGTAAATTTGACTAATGACACTTAACCGATACGACACGAATGGGTAGGTTAAGCGGGACCGGGCTTGATTTCTTAATGACACTTAACCATACAAGACAATTAGGGGATGGGGTTAAGTAATTTACGCTTAACTAATCCGACTTGATAATTAGATGGTTTTAAGTAATCCACACTTAACTAATCTAAACACGGTAAATTCGATGAGGTTAAGTAATCCATACTTAACTAATCTAACATGGTAATTAGATGGGGTTAAGTAACTTAGACTTAACTAATCCAAACACGGTAATTAGATGGGGTAAGGTAACTTAGACTTAACTAATCTAAACACGGTAATTAGATGGGGTTAAGTAACCTTCACTTAACTAATCTAAACACGGTAATTCGATGGGGATAAACACTTAACCAATCTAAACGTGGTAATTCAATGAGGTTAAGTAACCAGTAGTTAACTAACTTAACACAGTAATTTAATGGGGTTAAGTAACTTATACTTGACCAATTATACATGATGATTTGATGAGGTTAAGTAACCTATACTTAACCAATCTAATAGGTGGACCTGATAGGGTTAAGTCACAAGACCTTTTAAAATTAGGCTTATCCATTGTAATACGATTAATGGATGGGGTTAAGCTAACCCATACTTAACCAATCCGACTCGATAATCTGATGGGATTAAGATAACCTATGCTTAATCAATCTAACATGATAATCTGATAGGGTTAAGACGAATAAATACTTAACCAATTTGACTTGATAGGGTTATGTCATGGGCTTCTTGGTACACTTAACCAACTTGTAGGGCTAAGCCTTAAACTTGAGTACTTAGCCAATCTTGACATGATTCGTAGGCGGGTTAAGTCATGAACTTGGATAACAACACTTAACCCATTTGACAAAACCCTAGCTCAAGGTACTAGGTTGGAAATCGTAGTTAACAAGGATAACGGAAAGAGGAGCTAAGTGGTAATCCTTAGTTAAGGGTAACTAAGTAATAATTCTTAGCTAAGGACATGGGACTAGTTCACAAAAAGAGATGAATAACCTGGTACGGTACGTCATCGCTTAGTATACGAGGAGGAGCAAGTTATCTGACTTGGATAAAAGCTCCAACGAACTAAGTGCCGAAGAGGAAGCTTCGGGGAACGTGAGGGTACTCTTGGTATCCCTCTGTGAGGTGGCAAGTGGTCCATGAAACCCGGCCTCACAGAGGTTAAGGTCTGCGGTAGGAGAGCCAAGATTATGCCTTGGTTGCTATGCGAGCGACCTAAAGACTGGGATGGATTAGCGTGGAGTCGACGATACTTGATTTTGCCTCGGGATAGCATGTCGCCGGCTACCTACCATCTTTAGTCAATCGTATACGTACGGAAAGGCAGGGAACTCCCAAAAGACCATATACTAGCTATCAAGTTATGGGTGAGGTTGGCTATCTGGAAGTGGGCATCGATGGGCCTTAGTGTAGTTCTCATACATGATTTTTCTTGGATTGCCTTTCAGTAGTTGAGGGAGGGGTCACGTGGGACCATAGCCATGGGTACAAAAACATACCTTGATATCTGCAGTAGCAGACGACTTAAATCTCCCGACCGAGTTCCGTATTTCTTGATTTGCCCTGGCACGGAACTCGGATGGCACATTAAGGAACATGTGCGTCTAGACATGGAAAACGATTCACGATACATACATGGGATAAAGGGCGCGGTTGACTGGTGGCATAATCCCTAGTGGCCCTAGGTGGCTGAACCCAAACCGAGACACGGAAACCTTCATTAGGTAGCATAATCCCTAGTGGTCCTAGGTGGCATAAATCCTAAGTGAACGCGCGATAGTTCATGGTAAGGAAACATAACTAGATCAAGGGTAGCAGTCCAAAATAACCTCAAGGATAAAACGTTTACATGGGAAAGCCCGTATGGCCTACGGTAGAGGACTGAACTTATACATGGAAAGAAACATACGAGTTGGGAAAACCTACATATGCTATATATTAGGTTGACATCGACCATTACATGACATTGGGCAAGGGACATTCATAGTTAACACATGACGCGGGTTGGGATACTAGTACGAGGGGTGCAGAGCAAATATACATGTTAGAACCAGGGGAAATATACATGATAGATATCGTGGGACGTTATACAGGGTAGATACCTTGGGATAGTATACTTGATAGAAACCTGACAATGTGATACCTTTATTTATCTTGACACCGTAGTTTATCATGACACACTCGTGTATCTTGGTACAGTAGTTCATCCTGTTATTTTGGTTTAGCTTATCTGTCTTGTCATCATACTTATGTTCATCTCAGTTCCTCATGCCAGTTAACTTTACTAGTTTATATACTAATAGTAGATAGGGCTTACCAGTCTTTATGACTGACCCCGTTTTGTTTCGCCTCTTGTCTTCCGTCCCCCCCCCCCCCCCCCCCCCCAAGGTTACAGGGAGGAAATGCTATTGTTAGTTCGGACTTCTCCTGTTTGAAGGTCATCATGTATGGCTCGGACTTTTCTTGGCTATGGCTACTTTACTGTTTTACTTGGGGAATAATTTATGAAAAGGTTTTTATGCTTCTTTATTGTTGCAAGACAGGTTTTGATGTATTCTGATGTAAAAGGCTTTAGACCTTATTTTATAAGGTAATGAAATTTGTTTTACTTCCGCTGTTTATATATATATGTTCTATCTTGTAATATTTCTGTGCATGTGTACCTCGATAATGCTTCACCAAACCTAGTGCATTCCCTTTGTGAGTGACCCTAGCGGTGGTGGGGTGTTACATTTGGTATCAGAGCAGAAGGTTACCAGACTGGGCAAAAGTTTTTAAAACCTTCTGAAAACTATTTGAAAAACCGTTTACAAAGAAGCATTTTTCAAGAAAAGTTTTTAAAGGCTATTCCCCAAAAGCCATTAGCACTGTCCTTTGTTTCCTTGATCGAATCTCTTTTCCTTTCTTCCCTCCATATGTAGTCACGGTAGTTCTAACTGCGACTAATCCTTGTCTAGCAACGTAAGTATTTTCCCGTGCGATGGAGGTGGCTCTCGAGAGACCTGTTGCCGTGGTACAAGGAAGGATAATAAGAGTAAGGATAAAGGACGCGAGCTTAAGGATAAGCAACTGTTGCTATGGCTTAGTCCATCAAGGAGGACAAGGACAAGATCATCAGAGAGGGCAATTGTACGCTCCCATTTCTAGGGTACCTAAAAGAAATGGTACCGTTTCTGGTAAAGGTCTAGTCGTTCTTTTCTATCATCCCGTCCAGACTTTGTCTTGATCATCGAATCATTTAAGTCTGCTTGGATAGTTGAGTCTCTGCACCTTAGTACTAGCATGGTAAAGGATCCCAGTTTTGTCCCAAAATCTGGTTGGAGAGTTTGTCCATTTATTCATGACTTGCTGGATTTGAGAACGTCTACGCCAAGTGTTGAGATTAGAAGCAATACTTCTATTTGTTGAGCCATGGATGGATTCTAGGGGTAAAGTGGTTATCCAGTAAGGGATACCATTCTCGGTTTTGAAAAGAAGGTAGTCAGACTGTTGGCTTGCTTTGGTAATACCTTCGAGGTCTCGTGTAACCTTTTGGGTTCTGTCATGGTTAGTGAGACGACCCGAAATCCCGTTTTGATGGAAACAAGGGTTATCTTTGGAATATAACACAGAAACAGATAATAACAGAACAGAATTAAATAAATACACCAAATAATGAACAATAGAATATACTGGATAAAAGTAATCATCAGAGTTACACAGTATACATGATCTTACTTAGTACAAATACAGTTCAGCTATACATAAAAGTCTACAGCGGAAATAAACAAAATATGTACAATAGGAGCTGAACAGCATAAAAAGAGATAAATGATAGAATCCATCTTCAGCTCCAGCTATCCCAAAAGAACCAGCTAAACCTGAATACGAGGCTGCCCGTATAGAAAAAGGGGCACCCGAGTTTGAAAGTGAAACAAACTACGAGTCAGTCATGGGACTGGTATGAGAAATCTATTCAACACATATATAATATGGCTAATCACAGGACCACGCCACTTTCATGGAACGGGTTTACTCCATTGGATTGCCAGTGCTTTAAAACAAATCTTTCTTTTAAACATCGCTATGCTTTTTATAAAAATGAAGCCGTTATAAGACTCAGTTCCCATCACACAATGCAATGCAAACCGGAGGATAGAGTTTTTACCTTGTAATGGCCAAATATGATTGATACGAATAAAACAAAGGCATTTGATATTATTGCTAGTGTTTATATGTTTTGAAAACAATTTCAAATCATAACTATCAATCATAGACGGCATTAATGCCCCATACCACTATGTCGCCATATATAGGTATACAATCAAAACCGCACAGTCACGTATTTGGAAATTGGATTTCCGTCATGAAACAAGGCAAAAGATAGTCCTTACCGAATTCGTGACTCTCTAGCCCGAGCCACAGGACCCAGACTTAGGTGGGCCCTTGGAGCGACAGGGCCGGTCCATCGATGTGGATTAAAATGCCTGAACAATACGTTTCCCCGCCCTTTGGGGCGTAAACGAGCCAACGAATGACTCCATCGGACCCGGATCGTCCGATCAAACCGAGGCGCCTCGCAACAGCAACAACCACATAAGTGAAAAGTATATAAATGTCAGGGCTGGTAGGTCACTGACACCACCCTAGCTAGAAAGAAATGCATGCCCTCCCTGAGGTCCTTCTCCCGTTTCTGGTTCATACCGGGGTGTGAGGCTCGCGATTTTACGTTATAAACAAAGCTACGCCACACAGGCGGTGATTTGATCATCACAACAAGAATTTGCTTTTCAACAGAAGCCATGATCACTGCATCTTAGCATGCCACACAGGAAATTCATGCCATGCGACTGATGTCCATCGGTATACAACCTCTGAGCTCAAGCGTCTCAGAGAAGGGCGTTAAGCAAAAGAATGAATTCTCCGCCGCCAAACAGATGTATATTTAATAGAGATCAATCGACACAGAATAAAATCCAATGTCAGACACACAGTCCATTTACAAGTCCGTTCTGGATCTGAACGAAACCGGAGGCACTAAATACCTCGCAAACCCTTCGATCACCACGTACGTCTGAACGATCACCACTCATTATCCATATTTCGGGATGCCTCCCAATCAGGATCTCGGTTACCATCCAAACGAGGTGAAGATCTCCGGTCTTCGACCATCGTCTTCATCTTCGACTTTTAATCGTCGGTCAATTATTCGAAATGAGAATTAACTCGGCCTTTTCAAATAATTCACGTATATTTAGAATTTCAAATCAATTTATTTCAATGGTTAAATTATTCGGCAACACCAATATTGTTCTTTAATGTAATTTTCACACCAAACACATTCAACCATCAAATACTACATAAATCGAGCAAATTCAGTTTATTTCCACTCCATATTGTTTATGGTACTTTATAATGATTTATCGCTATTTTTATTTATTTTAAAATAGCCCATCTATTCAAAACGACGCTTCGGGCCATAACGCGGCCGTGGCGCTGTTTTTCTTCAGATTTGATTTACACATATCTAAAAATCTAACCGTTGGATCTTCACAAAATTTACATCATTAGAAAGGTCTTTTCAAAACGAATCCAACGGTTCTAGTTTCGGGAAATTCCGACAGTCGGATCTCCCGGTACAATCGTTTGAAGTTTCGATTTCAAAATACGAACTGCAGCGTCGTTATTCGATTAAATATAATTATATTTATATATAAAAAAATATATAATCGCTTCTGGCGCTGTTTTTCATCAGATTTGATTTAAACATTCCAGATAATCCAACCGTTGGATTTTTACAAGGTTGGTGCCATTGGGAAGATATTTCCAAGGCGAACCCGACGGTTGAGGTTTCGGGAAAATCCAATGGTCGGATTTCCCGTACTAGTTGTTTGAAAACACGGTTTCAAAACACGAACTACACGACTACGTTTCGTTTTAATTTTATTTATATTTATATATTTATATAAATATAGTTCATTCAATGATTTCAATATCGTTTTCACTTCAAATATTTCACTAACGCCTTAAAATTTTGGAAAATTTCGCCATAACCTCCCCTGCACCGGGAGCATCGGGAAATCGCAAATAGCTTTCCCGGTCCTTCTAATCTCAAAAGAAAACGAGATTATTTTACATAGTTCATATAGTCGATAAAAGGTGATTTTTTATTATCAAACAATTTATTTCAAAATATGAATACCATTCAACACATGAATTTCAAATCAACGAATGAATATTGATTCAACACATGAAGGTTTTCTATAGTTTCTATATATAGATAAAAATGTGATTTTTATATTTAAAACGCGAATACCATTCAACACATGAATTTTTAATCAACGAATGAATATCAATTCAACACATGAAGGTTTTATATTCAATGAATAAATATAGTTTAAGCAGATGAAAATAATTCAAACACACGAATATTATTCAAAATTTCGGCAGCATAACGGCAGGGTAGTTAAAACCGGGACCGTCCCTAGTACGGCTCCTCGCTCTACCTTAAAACCTCGCGGTTTTTGACAATGGGGATCATGCATCTAGTTCGCACGCAGGCGGCATGTATATATTTATTTCATTTCCACAAACTAATCCTATGTGGTTTCAACCAAATATTTCTCAACCACAAACGTGTATTTTTCAAACTCAATCAATCAATATCAACCACAATCAATCCCAAACAATCATTCGCTATCAATCAATTTTCACACAATTTCAACCAATAAATATCGTCCATGGTTTGTGGACGAGGGGCATATATATATATATATATATATGTATATATATGTATATATATATATTTATATTTATATATAGCAATTCACTTTTATTTCAACACATATATATATAGCTAGAAAAAAAAAAAATTTGAAGAGTGAGAAATTCTCACCGATTAGCTAATTCAATTCCACGACACTTCACTTAGAGAAATCTTCGCCTTACTCGCCTTTTGTCACTTCGTTGCCCGTATTCTCTACATATGTAAAAATCGAATTTTTACTTCGCTATTCAGTATATAAAAATCAAATTTTTACTTCGATGTTCAATATATAAAAATCATATTTTTACTTCGATGTTCAATATATAAAAATCATATTTTTACTTCGATGTTCAATATATAAAAATCTTATTTTTACTTCGATGTTCAATATAAAAAAATCTCGTCTTTACACTTCGATGTTCAATATATAAAAATCTCGTCTTTACACTATAAAAATCTCGTCTTTACACTATAAAAATCTCGTCTTTAACACTATAAAAATCTCGTCTTTAACACTATAAAAATCACGTCTTTAACACTATAAAAATCTCGTCTTTTTATCTTGGTAGAATATATAAAAACTGATTTTCTAAATGCATTAAAACTGGTTTAAAAAAGGTAAAAGGAAAAAAAGAAAAATTACCTTAATCGATCGAAGGAGGGCGCTCGGATTAGGGAGGAAGGGGGCGGAGGCTCTTGCGCGTTCGAATGGGGGAGGGGCGGACCGTCGCTGGTGGGTCGCAGTCGAAGGGGGTGGCGTCCAGGTTGAGGCAGCGGAGGGATTTCTAGGGTTTGGGGGGGTGCTTACGACTTCGATTGGGGAAAAGGGGAGAGGAAGAGGCGACGGTTTAGGGGCAGAGGCGGACTGGATGGGCGGCGGCAGTGGGGCACGGCGGCGGTGGTTCGACCGAGGGGAGGGCGACGGGCTGCGTGATGATTTTTTTCGTTTTCCAGAGGCCGACGGTGAAGAAGGAAGTGAGGGAGAGAGAGAAAAGGGAGTGGGGCTTTTATATTTAATTATTTATTTTATTATTTTTTTTCCAAACCCTAATTGTTGACTTTTCATTTGAATTCAGAATCGAACCCACCGACTGTCACCCCTAGCGTTTCACCCCCATTCCGAACACAACGGGATATGTATCGCAAGCTGATTCGATCGTTACAATCAGTTTTCTTCAAATATACATTTAACTCTATATATTGAATTTGAACGCGCATTTCAAATTACCGGGGTCACATACTAACTAGAAAAATTCCAGAAAAATATTTTCTAGTTTCGTATTGACGATACGGTCCTAACAAAACTAGTTTCGTCGAAATTTGAGACCGTTTGAAAAATGGCCAATTTCCAGTCGATTAAAATCAACTGAAACTGGTCAAACGCGTTTTCCTTTGCCACGCTCACATATTGATTCGAAAAATTATGAAATTTGAAACCTAGCAATAATTTGACATCCCGGACCCAACAAAAGTGGTTTCGTCGAAATCCGAGGTCGTTTGCAAAATGTCCATTTTTAAGGGCCTGAATTCCATAACGACTATTCAGAATTTTCAACTGGACATATCTTTTGATTCCCGCTATCAAATTTCGATTTTTCAGATTCGTTGGAAAGGTATTCACTAACATATTTAAATATTTTTGGTTTCACTAAAATCCGGATTGTTTTGCACCCGGTACAGTCCGACAAAGTTTGAATTCAATTTTTGAAACTACAGCGCCGTTTCAGGCCTTGTTTATAATTATAATTAATTATATTCGTTTTCAATTGTCGATTCAAACTCAGTTTTCATCGCCATTATTCAAAATATTTATTTTAAATATTTAAAATCCATTATTTTAGCCAATTTAAAATTTTTAAATTGGTTCAGATTTTCTGGGTCGTTACAGTTAGTTACCTAGAATCTCTTGATGCATTTATCGGAAATATCTGATCCAATCGAGTAACGTCCGCCAATAAGACGGATGGTTTATTCCACTTGAGCATGGGTTATAGGAACCACCCTAGTAAGTGCACGTGTTAACATGGATTGACATCGGTAAACGAGATCCAGAATTCACTAGTGAATTTTGGAGAGCTTGCATGAGTACGTAGATATGGTTGAGCCAAGTATACTAGGGAAAGAATAAAGAATAAATGAATGTGGAACGAGAGGCGAAAATGAAAAGATTTCCGACTCATACCTTGGAAATTGGAATCAAGGAGCTACGAAATCATGAAGTCAAAGGCGGTCAAGGCACAATGGAATTAAGTTCGTGGAAATGCGGCTCAGACTCGCGCATCATGTCTCTTATTAAGAGTGTATCTTTGATCCTTGGTTCACCTGTAGGGCTTACTTGCATGCTATCGCTTGGTGGATATCCTCTCGGTCCTGTTTCTGTTACAAACCCCGTAAGGAGTTTGTCTTGTTTATCTCCTCGGTCTTATCTTGGGAACCTTAGATAGAACTCTATGGATGTAAACATGTATTTGAAACACGTTATGATTGATATGGTTGCAAATGGTTGCAAGTGGTTGCTCGTGGATTCGCGAATACACATTAGATACTAGATTGATGCGGTCACGTTTCATGTTGCATATGCACGAGTATTTATACTTGTTTATGAATGAAATTGAATGTGTTATCATGCGGATGTTGCATATGAATGAATGTTTGTGCACGCATATAGTACTTATATAACTAGGACTATTCGCATACATGTTGGACTCATGGCACTAAACATATTTTGCATTAGAAAGATCATTCAGGCCTGATCATTAGCATTAGCTAAGGAGCATATACACACACGTTCTGCATATGTTCATATGGCATTAGAAATCGTCTAAGGACAATGGTTGCCTGTGGATGATGTTTTGAGTAGATGGATGATGGATAGTAGGATATGTTCTTCCTAACTTGGAGATTTCGGGGACGAAATCCTTTAAGGAGGGGAGAATGTAACACCCCGTAATTTGAACATAAAAATTCACAAATTAAAGTATACTTAATTAAGTGAAATGGGTTGCGCAGAGAAATATATATATGTTGATATATATATATATATATATATATATATATATAATTGAAAAATAAATAAATAAATATGCAAAAATGTTCAAAACAGCGAATTGGGAGAGGGGAATAACCAAACCGGCCGATTTTTGAGGTCGACCCGAGCTTGCTGGGTCGACTAGGGGTTAATCCAGGGTGTTTGGCTGTCAACCCGTGGGCCGATTCGCTCAAATGCAGATTTTGCATTTGAATGGTTCTCATGGTTCGGCTTTAACCTAAAGGCCCCAGATGGTTCCTACACTTGACTTCTTCCCCAAGACATGCTTTGATGGCTTGGATTGAATCTAGGGTTAATCCTGTGGCTAATACTATCCTAATCCTCTATAAAAAGACCCCTAAACCTAGCCTAAATCACCATTATTCAATCCTACAACTAAACTATGTCAAATTTGTTCCTCTCATGGCCTCCACTCTCATGCTGAAATTCCTAAGCCTATTTCTATGAGAGATTGTGAGTTCATACAAGTGCTTTCAAACTTGTATGTGTGTTCTTAAGTTGCATTCTAGCCAAAGTTGCAACCTTTTCTTGACCAAAAAGCAAGGATCTTGCATGAGAGCTCATAAGCTTCATTCAAAGCCAAAGTTGAAACCTTTCTTCTTCAAAGCAAGGATTTTTATTCATATTTGCTCAAGGGTTTCATTTGGAGCTTGTTCTTTTGGGGTTTTTGGGTGATAGCATGAATGGCTTCGTCTCAATCTTTGTTTTATATGTTGATTTTTGCCTTCATAGCATTGTAAGCCCTCTTCCTACTCTTAGATTTTAACTTAATGTGACATGTTGTAAGTTGGGTTTGAACATTAAGTATGTTGCATGCTATCATGTTATGTATCCTATCATGACTAAAAAGTCATTATCTTGATCTTGTGGGCTTAAAGATATAAACTTTATGTTGAATGTTGCATTTTGGCAACATGAGAACTATCATATCCCTTATGATAGCTTACATGTGATGCCATATGCGAACTTCTAGCCATCTTTCTATGTCATTTATCACCATGGTTCACCTATGTGCTAAGTTTGGAGTTATGCATGTTTTTGAGGCTTAATAATGTAACATGCAAGTTAGTGAACACACTTACGCCTCATATGCCACCATGGTTAACTTGTGGCCTTATACCCTTTTTGTCATGCCTTTGCCAAGTTCCTTCTTTAATCCATTATGCGTTGTTGTGAATGTATATGCGAGTTTAAAAGTGTTGGGTTTAGGTTATGGGGAAACTTTAATGACATGAAACATGATTTGGGTAAATTGGTATAAACGTGACAACATGTAACTTTGGCTATGAGCATGGAACTTGATAACTTGACACGTATGGGTTGTAAGTGTAATAAGACACTAGACCAAACATGAAAATGGCCAAGTCGAGGTTGGGTTGAGTTTGTAGCATAAATCTACCCGGACCCGCCCGGCTTAACTAGTGGCTACAAACAATAGGATCCAATGTGAGAAGTTGGTCATATCGCGCTTAAGACCCGAGGTTAGACTAGGTTGTGGTGTAAAACTACCCAGCCCTGCCCGGCTTAACTAGTAACCACAACAAGGTCTAACGTGAGAGGTTAAGAGTTCATTAATTAAATTAATGCCACATGATAAGGTTAAGTAAATTTGACTAATGACACTTAACCGATATGACCCGAATGGGTAGGTTAAGTGGGACTGGGCTTGATTTCTTAATGACACTTAACCATACAAGACAATTAGGGGATGGGGTTAAGTAATTTATGCTTAACTAATCCAACTTGATAATTAGATGGTTTTAAGTAATCCACACTTAACAAATCTAAACACGGTAAATTCGATGAGGTTAAGTAATCCATACTTAACTAATCTAACATGGTAATTAGATGGGGTTAAGTAACTTAGACTTAACTAATTTAAACACGGTAATTAGATGGGGTTAGGTAACTTAGACTTAACTAATCTAAACACGGTAATTAGATGGGGTTAAGTAACCTTCACTTAACTAATCTAAACACGGTAATTCGATGGGGATAAACACTTAACCAATCTAAACGTGGTAATTCAATGAGGTTAAGTAACCAGTACTTAACTAACTTAACACAGTAATTTAATGGGGTTAAGTAACTTATACTTGACCAATTATACATGATGATTTGATGAGGTTAAGTAAACTATACTTAACCAATCTAATAGGTGGACCTGATAGGGTTAAGTCACAAGACCTTTTAAAATTAGGCTTAACCATTGTAATACGATTAGTGGATGGGGTTAAGCTAATCCATACTTAACCAATCCGACTCGATAATCTGATGGGATTAAGATAACCTATGCTTAATCAATCTAACATGGTAATCTGATAGGGTTAAGACGAATATATACTTAACCAATTTGACTTGATAGGGTTATGTCATGGGCTTCTTGGTACACTTAACCAACTTGTAGGGCTAAGCCTTGAACTTGAGTACTTAGTCAATCTTGACATGATTCGTAGGCGGGTTAAGTCATGAACTTGGATAACAACACTTAACCCATTTGACAAAACCCTAGCTCAGGGGACTAGGTTGGAAATCGTAGTTAACAAGGATAACGGAAAGAGGAGCTAAGTGATAAACCTTAGTTAAGGGTAACTAAGTAATAATTCTTAGCTAAGGACATGGGACTAGTTCATAAAGAGATGAGTAACCTGGTATGGTAGGTCATCGCTTAGTATACGAGGAGGAGCAAGTTATCAGACTTGGATAAAAGCTCCAACGAACTGGGTGCCGAAGCGGAAGCTTCGGGGAACGTGAGGGTACTCTTTGTATCCCTCTGTGAGGTGGCAAGTGGTCCATGAAACCCGGCCTCACAGAGGTTAAGGTCTGCGGTAGGAGAGCCAAGAGTATGCCTTGGTTGCTATGCGAGCGACCTAAAGACTGGGATGGATTAGCGTGGAGTCGACGATACTTGATTTTGCCCCGGGATAGCATGTCGTCGGCTACCTACCATCTTTAGTCAATCGTGTACGTACGGAAAGGCAGGGAACTCCCAAAAGACCATATACTAGCTATCAAGTTATGGGTGAGGTTGGCTATCTGGAAGTGGGCATCGATGGGCCTTAGTGTAGTTCTCATACATGATTTTTCTTGGATTGCCTTTCAGTAGTTGAGGGAGGGGTCACGTGGGATCATAGCCACGGGTACAAAAACAGACCTTGATATCTGCATCAGCAGACGACTTAAATCTCCCGACCGAGTTCCGTATTTCTTGATTTGCCCTGGCACGGAACTCGGATGGCACATTGAGGAACATGTGCGTCTAGACATGGAAAACGATTCACGATACATACATGGGATAAAGGGCGCGGTTGACGGGTGGCATAATCCCTAGTGGCCCTAGGTGGTTGAACCCAAACCGAGACACGGAAACGTTCATTAGGTGGCATAATCCCTAGTGGTCCTAGGTGGCATAAATCCTAAGTGAACGCGCGATAGTTCATGGTAAGGAAACATAACTAGATCAAGGGTAGCAGTCCAAAATAACCTCAAGGATAAAACGTTTACATGGGAAAGCCCGTATGGCCTACGGCAAAGGACTGAACTTATACATGGAAAGAAACATACGAGTTGGGAAAACCTACATATGCTATATATTAGGTTGACATGGACCATTACATGACATTGGGCAAGGGACATTCATAGTTAACACATGACGCGGGTTGGGATAATAGTACGAGGGGTGCAGAGCAAACATACATGTTAGAACCAGGGGAAATATACATGATAGATACCGTGGGACGTTATACAGGGTAGATACCTTGGGATAGTATACTTGATAGAAACCTGACAATGTGATACCTTGATTTATCTTGACACCGTAGTTTATCATGACACAATCGTGTATCTTGGTACAGTAGTTCATCTTGTTATTTTGGTTTAGCTTATCTGTCTTGTCATCATACTTATGTTCATCTCAGTTCCTCATGCCAGTTAACTTTACTAGTTTATATACTAATAGTAGATAGGGCTTACCAGTCTTTATGACTGACCCCGTTTTGTTTCGCCTCTTGTCTTCCGTTCCCCCCCCCCAAGGTTACAGGGAGGAAATGCTATTGTTAGTTCGGACTTCTCCTGTTTGAAGGTCATCATGTATGGCTCGGACTTTTCTTGGCTATGGCTACTTTACTGTTTTACTTGGGGAATAATTTATGAAAAGGTTTTTATGCTTCTTTATTGTTGCAAGACAGGTTTTGATGTATTCTGATGTAAAAGGCTTTAGACCTTATTTTATAAGGTAATGAAATTTGTTTTACTTCCGCTGTTATATATATATATATATATATATATATATATATGTTCTGTCTTTTAATATTTCTGTGCATGTGTACCTCGATAATGCTTCACCAAACCTAGTGCATTCCCTTTGTGAGTGACCCTAGCGGAGGTGGGGTGTTACAATGCTAGTACTATGGTGCAGAGACTCAACTATCCAAGCAGACTTAAATGATACGATGATCAAGACAAAGTCTGGACGGGATGATAGAAAAGAACGACTAAACCTTTACCAGAAACGGTACCATCTCTTTTAGGTACCCTAGAAATGGGAGCGTACAATTGCCCTCTCCGATAATCTTGTCCTTGTCCTCCTTGATGGACTAAGCCATACCAACAGTTGCTCATCCTTAAGCTCGCGTCCTTTATCCTTACTCTTATTATCCTTCCTTGTACCACGGCAACAGGTCTCTCGAGAACCACCTCCATCGTACGGAAAACACCTAAGTGGCTAGACAAAGATTAGTCACAGTTAGAACTACTGTCACTACAGATGGAGGAAAGAAAGGAAAAGAGATTAAATCAAGGAATCAAAGGATAGTGCTAATGGCCTTTGGGGAATAGCCTTTCAAAACAAAACATTTCTTGAAAAATGCTTCTTTGTAAACGGTTTTTCAAATAGTTTTCAGAAGGTTTTAAAAACTTTTGCCCAGTCTGGTAACCTTCTGCTCTGATACCAAAATGTAACACCCCACGTCTGCTAGGGTCACTCACAAAGGGAATGCACTAGGTTTGGTGAAGCATTATCGAGGTAAACATGCACAGAAATATTACAAGACAGAACATATATAGAACAACGGAAGTAAAACAAATTTCATTACCTTATAAAATAAGGTCTAAAGCCTTTTACATTAGAATATATCAAAACCTGTCTTGCAATAATAAAGAAGCATAAAACCATTTCATAAATTATTCCCCAAGTTAAATAGTAAAGTAGCCATAGCCAAGAAAAGTCCAAGCCATGCGTGATGACCTTCAAGCAGAAGAAGTCCGAACTAGATAACATTGTTTCCTCCCTGAAACCTGGGGGGGAAACGGAAGACAAAGAGGCGAAACAAAATGGGGTCAGTCATAAAGACTGGTAAGTCCTATCTACTTCCAGTATAAAAACAGGTAAAGGTAACATGACATGCATAAACTGAAAGTAAACATGAGGATGACTACAAGATAGATAAACTAAACCAGGGTAACAGGCTGAACTACTGTAGCAAGGTAAATTAAGGTATCATGATAAACTACGGTGTCATGATAAATCAAGGTATCACATCGTTAGGTTTCTATCAAGTATAATATCCCAAGGTATCTATCCTGTATAACATCCCACGGTATCTATCATGTGTATTTCTCCTGGTTCTAACATGTATATTTGCTCTGCACCTCTCGTACTAGTATCCCAACCATTCTTACACTCTGATCATTGTCCAATTATTCTTACTTGTGATTCGAATTTAACTATTAGTAACAATTTCAAATTTGAGAAAATGTGGTTACTTGATCCTAGTTTCATAAATCTAGTTTGGGTAAAATGGAGATCTTTGTTCTACTTTAATAATTTATATAGTGGTAATAGTGCTAAGATTTTTGTTGCTAAGTTAGGTAAATTAAGATTCTTTCTGAAGCGTTGGAATAAATTTGTATTTGGTAATGTGAGAATTAAGAAGAACAAGATTATGTGTGGTTTGTTGGATTTGGATAAAATTAGTGAGTCAAGGCTTCTTAATCTAGTTGAAAAGGATAAATACTGTAATCTTAAAAAAGATCTCAAACTGATTTTAGAAAAAGAAGAGGTAATGTGGAGACAAAGATCGCGAATACAATGGATTAAGGAAGGGGATAATAACACCAAAGTTTTCCATAGCGTAGCGAACAAGAGGAGACGTGATAATATGATTCATTCTATTATTGTTGATAATGTAGAATTGAATATACAAAAAGATCTAAATAAAGCTTTCACTAGTTACTATAGGCAGATATTTGGTACTAAGATTAAGAGGAGAACTAACGTTAGATTGAGTGAGTTATATCCATATGAAGGTAGGACAAATCTTGATAGTTTAGACGAACCTTTTACAGAGCAGGAGATTTGGAAGGCAATATGTGATATGCCTAGTGACAAAGCTCCGGGTCCAGATGGATTTTCTGTTAATTTTTATAAGCAATTTTGGGAAGTCTTAAAGCCAGACATAATAAATTTATTTAATGAATTTTATAACGGTGAACTACGTTTAGGTAGTTTTAATTGCGCTAATGTTATCCTTATTCATAAGAGAGAGGGAGCAAATTCTCTAAAGGACTTTAGGCCAATCTCTCTTATTAATGTTTCCGTTAAGATTATATCTAAACTATTAGCTAACAGGCTTAGTATTAGGATGAACGATCTTATAGATTGTTCTCAAACCGCATTTATTAAAGGTAGGAATATAGTTGATGGTGTGGCAGCAGTGCAGGAATATATCAATGTCTGCTGTAAGAATAACATTACTTGTGCCATTTTAAAGCTAGATTTCGAGAAGGAGTTTGACTCTATAGACTGGGATTTCATATGCGAACTATGTCTTGCTAGAGTGTTTAGTGTTAGATGGACCAACTGGATCTTATTATTATTAAGATCTGGTTGTTCTAATATAGTTGTTAACGGGATAGTTGGAAAAAAGATTCAATCTAAGAGGGGTCTTAGACAAGGAGACCCCCTATCGCCTTTTCTGTTCAATTTAGCGGTGGATGTCTTCTCAAGAATCATTAAAAGAGCAAGTAGACTAGGGATTCTTGGGAGTGTTGGAAACGAGGAATTTAATAATGAATTATCTATTCTCCAATTTGCAGATGATACATTATTATTCTCTTCCCACTTGCCAAAGCACATAATTACTCTTAAATTTATACTTTACTGTTTTGAATTGTTATCCAGCCTTAGGATTAATTTTGATAAAAGTGCGGTTATGGTTTTTAATGATGTTAATAAGGTAGAGACATTGGTAGCTGACACCTTAAATTGCTCCATTATGAAATTCCCATTTGATTATCTAGGGTTTAAAATTAGACCTTCAAGGCTTAAAAAAGAAGATTGGTTAGTGATCATTAATAAGATTAATAATAGATTACTTAGTTGGAACAACAGATTCCTATCGAGAGCAGGTAGATTAGTTTTAGTCAATTCGGTACTTTCGGCCATTCCAGCATATTGGATGGCTGTACATCGATTTCCAGTATGGTTCATAGAGAAGATTGATAGGATTAGACGTAACTTTCTCTGGAATGGTGACTCCTTAGGTCAAGTTCACAAATGTTTAGTAAATTGGGACACGTGTTGTAAGCCTTAAAAAGAAGGGGGTTTGGGTATTTTAAATTTATACAATTTTAATTCATCCATGCTTGCCAAATGGTTATGGAAATTTAGAAACCCTGACATTAAAGCATCGTGGAAGTCCATTGTAGTTAAATCCTATTACTCTAGAGGGGAGTTTATCGTGGGGAATAGTAGTGTATGGGAAAATAGACTATCACACTTCTGGAAATCTGTTCTGTATTGTTTTCCTTTTTTCAAATTAGGCTATAAAGTAATAGTTCACTCAGGGGATATTACTTATTTTTGGCATGATCCTTGGATCTCTAAAGTGCCATTAAAAATTGAATTTAATGAGCTATATGATAATTGTAACTTTAAGGATGCTCGTATTATAGACGTTTATAGGGTGGATGGTCACCCACCGTGGGTGTTTTCCTTTAATAACATTTTAGAAGAAGACTTGTTAATACAGTTAGATTTACTTAAAGCAAAGTTAGATATGTATAATTTGGATGAGCAAGGGGATTCTATGAGTTGGAGTTTAGATAAGAAATCAGTATACACAGTCAATTCAATGTATAGTTTTATTAACTTTTCTGGAGTCTCTACATATCCCTTTAAATTTATATGGAAGTCAAATGCTCCCCCCAAAGCCAATTTTCTTATGTGGTTGATCATCCATAAGAAGCTTAATACGATTGAGCAATTGAAAAAAAAGAATATCATATTTGATAGCAAATGTGGATTTTGTCTTAGTTGTGAGGAACACGTCGATCATTTATTCTTTTCTTGTAACTTCACTTTTTCCACTCTTAACACGATCCTAAATATTTTTACATTTGTCAGTTTCAATCTTTTAAATGATTGTTCAGAGTATTGTATTTGTATTAGATTAAGGTTTAATATTAGACAGAGATATATGTTGGATTCCTTAATAATAATCTCGGGGTGGTTTATTTGGTTAGAAAGAAATCAGAGATTATTTAAATTTGAGTCTGAATCTTCTGATAACTTAATAATTAGTATTGTGAAATTTAGTCTGGATTGGATGTCCAACTCACATTATAACTTTTTTTGTTATTTAAGTTTTGGCTGTTTTCTGCTAAAGGTCAGATCAAATCTGACCTTGTTTATTAGATTTTCTAGATATTTTAGATTTAATAGATTTCGTCTCTGTTGACCTTTGTTAGTTATTAGAACTTACCCTTCATGTTATTCTGCTTTCTCCTTCTCTTTCTTTTTACGGTATATATGATTATATGATTATACATATATATACATGTTAATATACGTACTAGTATAATTATTTATACTAATATGTATATTTACACATATATATATAGGTATAGGTATATACTCATATATACTTGTTTGTTTACTGATTACTTTTCTTAGTATTTCAGGGTACAGGTTACGGACTTAGCCTGGAAACTTGTGGGACTATGAGAGTGTAGACTGGATTGGGATTTATAGCTTGTTTGTCTAGTTTTACATGTACCTTAGTGTTGATGTGTAGTGGATGTAGGGGTATGCTTAGCCCCATTGTATATTATTTAGATTGCCATTTTGTAAGGAAATAGATATACTCAATACTGGGTGGTGGCCTTGCCGGAACTCGGTATTGTGGTATGATGGGTGGTGGCCTTGCCGGAACTCATCTATCTATTATTCCTTACTTTCTTTTGGCATTCTTGTCTGGGTCTGTGTTTGGATATTGTACCCTGTTTTTTTCCTTTATATATATATATATATATATATATATATATATATATATATATATATATATTTGTGTGTGTGTGTGTGCTCTCTTCCTACAGGAAGATCACACATTATTGTGTTTTCAAAAAAACGATTGACTAAAGATGGTAGGTAGTCGGCGACATGCTATCCCAGGGCAAAATCTAGTATCGTCGACTCCACGCTAATCCATCCCAGTCTTTAGGTCGCTCGCATAGCAACCAAGGCATACTCTTGGCTCTTCTACCGCAGACCTTAACCCCTGTGAAGCCGGGTTTCATGGACCACTTGCCACCTCACAGAGGGATACCAAGATTACCCTCACGCTCCCCGAAGCTTCCGCTTCGTCACCCAGTTCGCTGGAGCTTTTATCCAAGTCAGATAACTTGCTCCTCCTCGAATACTAAGCGATGACCTACCGTACCAGGTTACTCTTCTCTTTATGAACTAGTCTCATGTCCTTAGCTAAGAATTATTACTTAGTTACCCTTAACTAAGGTTTACCACTTAGCTCCTCTTTCCGCTATCCTTGTTAACTACGATTTCCAACCTAGTCCCCTGAGCTAGCGTTTTGTCAAAATGGGTTAACTGTTGTTATCCAAGTTCATGACTTAACCCACCTACGAACCATGTCAAGATCGGCTAAGTACTCAAGTTCAAGGCTTAGCCCTACAGGTTGGTTAAGTGTACCAAGAAGCTCATGACTTAACCTTATCAAGTCAAACTGGTTAAGTATTTATTTGTCTTAACCCTATCAGATTATCATGTTAGATTGATTAAGCATAGATTATCTTAATCCCATCAGATTATCGAGTCGGATTGGTTAAGTGTAGGTTAACTTAACTCCATCCACTAATCGTATTACAATGGTTAAGCCTAATTTGAAAGGTCTTGTGACTTAACCCTACCAGACCTACGTATTAGATTGGTTAAGTGTAGGTTGCTTAACCTCATCAAATCATCACGTATAATTGGTTAAGTATAAGTTACTTAAACCCATTAAATTATCATACTAAATTAGTTAAGTATTGGTTACTTAACCTCATTGGATTACCAAGTTTAGATTGGTTAATTGGTTAACTTAACCCCAGCGAATTACCGTGTTTAGATTAGTTATGTATAGGTTACTTAACCCCATCTAGTTACCGTGTTTAGATTAGTTAAGTCTTAATTACTTAACCCCATCTAATTACCGTGTTTAGATTAGTTAAGTCTTAATTACTTAACCCCATTTAATTACCAAGTCGGATTAGTTAAGCGTAAATTACTTAACCCCATCCCCTAATTGTCTTGTATGGTTAAGTGTCATTAAGAAATCAAGCCCGGTCCCACTTAACCTACCCATTCGTGTCATATCGGTTAAGTGTCATTAGTCAACTTTACTTAACCTTATCATGTGGCATTAATTTAATTAATGCACTCTCAACCTCTCACATTAGACCTTGTTGTGGTTACTAGTTAAGCCGGGCGGGTCCGGGTAGTTTTACACCACAACCTAGTCTAACCTCGGGTCTTAAGCGCGACATGACCAACTTCTCACATTGGATCCTATTGTTTGTAGCCACTAGTTAAGCCGGGCGGGTCCGGGTAGATTTATGCTACAAACTCAACCCAACCTCGAGTTGGCCACTTTCATGTTTGGTCTAGTGTCATATTACACCTACAACCCATACGTGTCTAATTTCAAGTCCCATGTTTACCCCACGTGTCATGCACCCATTTTGGCTCAACTTACATGTCGTGTTCACATGTAACCTCAAGTCAAGTTTTCATGTCATATTCAAGTCAAGATTTCGTGTCATGTTCATGTTTATCTAACTACCCCAAAATCGTGTTTTCACTTGAGTGAAAGCGAGTCAACATAGTATAAATACTATGATACACATTGACCCCAAAACATGCACGATGCCACGATGGGGTTGGCTTCAAACATGCATGGTATCATGAAGGGATTGGCCTTGTACATGCATACTATCATATAAGGGTTGGCCACAAGCATGCATAACATAAAAGGGGATTGGCCACAAGCATGCATAATGTCATAAAGGATTTGGCCACAATTTTGCATATTATCATAACGGGATTTGACCTTACATAAACATGATATCATAAAGGGGGTTGGTTTCATTTACATGCATAAGCCCCAAAGTCCAATTTATGCAACTATTTCACAAGTCAAAGTGGCTCTAAGTGTTCATGCTATCATACTACAAGTAAAGGTCCAATCTTGCATGGCAAACCAAGTCCAATGCAACGCGAATAGCATGGTTTAGTCGCTAAAACATAACGCAAAGTCATATGTTCATGATAAAGGAGCAAACTAGGCTCGCATAGGTTATAACATTCATGTTTAACCACATTTTATTCCATGTCATGATTAAACTATCGTTAACATCTCGAAGTAGCTAGAACTTACATAGCGGGGCAAGAGGACTAGGAGCATGAATCATTTTGACGAAGAAAGGTGGCTCATTTGATGAAGAACCGTCATGAAATCGCCATAGCAACGTTGATTTGGCCTCGATTTGGTGTAGCAAGCTTGCACCTTTCAATTCGGATCCGATTAGCATGCATTGTCTCTTGGAGTTGGAGATGGAGGCCATGATCACTTGGCATTTGGGCAGCACTTCGTGGCATGAGTGATTTGTGAGGGTTTAGGGTAGGCTTAGGGGTCTTTTTATAGAGATTATGAGTAGTTTAGGCCGTTAGATTAATCCTAGGATAGATCCAATCCCTCAAAAATCGTCACAAGCCTCCAAAACCGAGCCAAACAGCAAAACAGGTGCACCAGGTTGCCTGGGTCCGACCAGGCAGGTCGACCCCCAGGTCGACCCTGGGGTCAACTCCCCAGTCGACCTGGTTGGCAGGGGGTCGACTCCCCAGTCGACCTCCCCTGGTCTGGCGGAAAATTTTCCCGCCTCTTCTGAATTCTGAAATTTGAATCTGTTTTGAATTTGAATTTTTCGTGAAACTTCGCGAGGCCATATCTCGGTCATACGGACTCCGATTTACGAAATTTCGGACTCTATTTCACGTATTTTTCCAAGACGAACGCAATGGCGCAACCTGTTTATCCTGATTCAGATTTTATAATTTAATTCTGCCTTGATTCTTGTCTTAACACGTTGTTTAAAATTCGGGTTGTTACAATTTCTGTCAGTTTGTTTCAGATCTATCTTTGTTATACCCTAACCTTAACAGATCTATAATCCTCTTAGGTCCAAAATATTTGACAGATCTACCATTTTAATGGCTGTTTTATGCCTACTCTCGTTTATGTTCCTCTTTCGTCCCCTTTATTTTATGAATCTAGATTAACCTCGAATCTAGAATGAAACTTATTATACGTGCGATTGGAATGCGGGGGTAATGGGGAATAGTCTATTTAGTAATGGTGGAACATAATTTTGTAACTTATGATTTGGGCCATAATTTGTCTTTGTTGCGAACTTGGGATAAATTGAAATATTAAATCTAGATTTGGCACAAACTGTAAATTGGAATATTAATCTAGATTGGACGCAAAACAATAAATTAGGATATTAATTAAGATTGGGCCTAACCATTGGTTGAGACACCAAAGAATAATATATACTGGGGTATTGGGGCATGACTATTAGTACAAACTTGGTAAGATTAGGTGTATCCTATTTTGAGTAATAACTCGAAATTGAATTTGGGGGCCATAACTTGCAACTAGTTTTGTTGGGCATAACTTGAGAATTGGAATATTACTGGTTGGGATAATTGACATATAAATCTAGACTTGGACATTTATGGAAAATGTGGCATAATTTGAAATTGACAACAATTGTGAATAATTTACATATAAACTGTAAATATGTAAATATGTGAAAAGATGAATATGCCTAACCCGAGGTTAGATTGAGTTATGGTGTAAAACTGCCCAGAACCGCCCGGCACATCCAGTAACCACAGCAACACCTATCTAATGTGAGAGGTTAGTGCATCATGCCCAAGAAAAACCCGAGGTTAGATTGAGTTGTGGTGTAAAACTTCCCGGAACCGCCCGGTACATCCGGTAACCGTAACAACACATATCTAATGTGAGAGGTTAGCGCATTAATAAATCAATTAATGCTAATGAACAAGACATGCTAAGATGAATGACTAGGGTTATGTAATAAGAAGACTTAACCAATATAACAAGATGACTGACTAGGGTTAAGTTAATAGGAAACACTTAACCAGTATAACATAATGAATGGGTAGGGTTGAGTAAAAAGAAACACTTAACCAATATGACCTGATTTGTGGTAGGGTTAAGTTAACACAAGTAGACAACACTTAACCAAAGTAATTATGACAAGTAGGTGGGTTAAGTTAACTTGAATTGATTGATGACACTTAACCAATACAACATGATGAACACGTGGGGTTAAGTTAACTTGAATTGATTGATGACACTTAACCAATACAACATGATGAACACGTGGGGTTAAGTTAACTTGAATTGATTTATGACACTTAACCAATACAACATGATGAACACGTGGGGTTGAGTTAACAAGGAACACTTGACCAATATAACTTGATGGATGAACGGGGCTAAGTTAGTAGGAAACACTTAACCAACATGACATGATGAATGGGTGGGTTAAGTTAACATGAATGTACAACACTTAACCAATATGACATAATGTGTGGGAGGGTTAAGTACATATCGGCTTGGTGGGTAATATTTATAAATATAGGCCCACAAAACTTAACCGTTAAATAAACATGCTTGAATCGATGGAAGGGTTAAGTACATCTCGTGTAGGTGGGTAACATTAGTACATATAGGCCCACAAACTTAACCGTTAAGAAAACATGCTAGAATCGGTGGGAGGGTTAAGTACATCTCCTGTAGGTGGATAATATTTGTATACATATAGGCCCAAAACTTAACTTGTAGGAAACCCTTAGTAATGGGGACCCATTTCAGTAGTAATCCACATATATGTATCATGGTACCCTGAACTAGGCAGGGTGGGGCACGATTACTGGGCTGATTATAAGTGGTCAAAATAGCGGCAGGGGGTATGTTAGTGTAGATTTTGATGGTTTACGGGCGTGCACGTACTCCAGAGTTGGAAAAAGCAGGCACTGGGTACCAGTAGTTATACACTGTGCATCTTGAATCGTGTTGGGTCGCTATCATAAGGATTGATACACCTTATGGTGGGACCTGCACAGGGTATCTACAAGCAAGAGAGGGTCGATTGACACAGACACATGGAACATTAATGCAAGTAAGGAGCCGATCGATAAGGTAGTAAGAGTACATCTAACATATTAATGGCAATTATGCAGATTGAGGTGGAATCCTCACGATAGATGTACACCTAAAGGCTACCATAATTACGGGGATTGGGATCACATTATCATTATCATTTTATACAGATTACTAGTTGGGACACTAGTTAGGTGGTGCAGAGATAGATATAGAAATCAGAATAACAAAGTAGCAGCGAAGCAGAGAAAGAGTACAAGCACATTCAGTTTATCTTGCCTTATCATACCTTATGCTTATCCTATGTTATCTTGTTATCCCTGTTATCACGATATTGTCTTATATTTAGTTCATTCATGTCATGATGTTGTTGCCTGTTTATATGCTGAAAGTCACTGGACTTACCAGACTTATGTCTGACCTAGTTTTGTTTCGCCTCTTTTCTTCCGTTCCCCCCTCCAAAGGTTTACAGGGAGGAAATGTTACCGGTTAGCTCAGTCTTCCTTCCAAGCTCGAAGACACTCGATGTACTGCTTTGGACTCTCTTCCACTACTATGGCTGGTTCATGCTTTATTGGGGAATATCATTGTTTGTATGCTTCTTTTATACTTGGAAATTTTTAAATCAAGACATATGTTCTATGTATTACTTTTATATATGATTGAGACAACTGTTGTAAAAGCTTGACTGAACCATACTGTTTATAAAATGACTTTATTTTCTACTGCTTTATTTGTCTGCTTTGTAATTTGTCTGGATCTTTTACCTAAAATGCTCCACCAAAGTTAAGGCATTCCCTTTGTGAGTGACCTTAACGGAGGTGGGGTGTTTCACTTGGTATCAGAGATGAAGGTTAACGGAGTAGATAAAATATTTGAAAAATTATTTTCAAAACGTTTTTAAAAGAAGCATTTCCAAAAGAAAAGTTTTGTTCTAAAGGCATATTCCCCAAAGCCATATGCATTATCTTTTGATCCTCTATTTGAATCCTTGTTTTCTTTCTTTACTGAGTCTTCGGGGCTCCTGACTTTCTGGGAGGTAACCTCATCCGACATGGTTCCGTAGGTTTGATGAGACTACGATACCTGTCAAAGGGCAAAGAAGTGCCCAACTTCGATCTATATCCGCAGTAGTTTCACCTGCGGCTAATTTTCTTTCGAGCTTTGTAGGATTTTCCGTGCGATGGAGGCAGCTTTTGAGAGACTTATCAACGTGTTACACAAGGATAGTAAAGATGAGAATGAGGAAGTTTCGCTAAGGAGCACAACCGAAGGATGAGAAACTCATGGATATTGACTTGGTTCACAAAGGAGCCAAAAAGAAAAGGTGTAAGAGGAAGAATCACAGGACAAGAAAGGAGGAATGAATAGTAAAACCTAAGAAAAGAGGAAGTATCTTTAGTATGGTATAATGGGTCATACAATTAAGGACAAGGGAAAGAACAAAGAAAAGGATTTTCAAGAGGGCAAGTGCCTGCTCTCACCGCCAGCGTACCTGAGAGAGAGGTAGTAAGGTTTCTGTTGAAAGAGTTTAGTTTTTCCTTTTTGATCATCCCGTTAGTACTCTTTTTGATTTTAGCGCTTTGCATTCGTCTATATCTACTTCAATAGTTGGGTCTCTACACCTTAGTACCTGTAGAGTAGAAGATCCCATTATTGTCTCAAATCCAATTTGTGGTTCGGCTCATTTATCTTTCGTTTGTAAGGATTTGAGATACTTATGTTTTTGGTTTCATGGACTATGGGTTGATTCTAGGCATGGATTGATTAGCTAGTAATTGTGAACGGACGGTAGTTAGACTTTCGGCTTAGCTCGGGAATACCCTCGAGATTTCGTACGATCCTAAGGGATCAGTTTGTCTTACCTGCCTAGAATCACTTGATGCATCTATTGACGATGTGCAATCTGTTAGAATAGTCCATGAATACGCAGGATGTTTTGATTAGGTTAGGGGTTTTCCCCCTAAAACTCGAGATAGACTTCCGCATATATCTAGTTGGCAATGCAAAGCCAGTTATGTGATCAATGATAGTTTTGGAACAAGATTGGCGAGGTTAGCCAGAGTCGGTTAGGTGCTCAATTGTTTGGTTGTTTTGTTAGTATCATTTCACGTAAATCATCCAAATTCGGATGAGGTATTTCTTGTGTGCTTGTCTGATATTGGTTTAGGCCTTTGGGGCTTGTACTTGAGGAATGTCGAGTTCGACTAGGATGGTTTGCGTGAGAAATAGATGGTTGTGGTAGGCGCCCTAAGTAAGAATGGCCTTAAGAGAGGTAAAATGTACATAGCAACCTTTAGCTTTAGACCCTCAGATTTGTGACATGATGGATAAGCTAAGTAGAGGAGAGACCACTAATCATCTAAGTATATACAATTGGTATCATGGTTAACATCTGTGTATCTTGGAAAGATAATTCGACTACATTGGATACCCTCTAGCATAGTGAGTGAGCGAGGTCCTATCTTTATTAGTGGGTTTTGGAAATGGAGGTCAAGAAGCTTCGCAATTGTGAAGTTAAATTAGTTAATGTACAGTGGATTGAAGCTCAAGAAGATGCGACTTAGAAGACTAGATACGCGCATCATACCTTTTTTTTTAGGGTATATCCTTGATTCCTCTTTTTCTGTAAAGTTTATTTGCATGCTAGTCTTTATCTTTTAAGTGTATCCTCTCGGTCCTATCCTCGATCCTCAAGTAGAAGCCAATGGATGCAAACATGTGTTTGAGACATGTAATGTTTGGTGGATACTACTGGTTGCAAGTGTTTGCTAGTGGTTACTCGTGGATGCATATACACACACATTAGGCACTAGATCGGCTCAGTCACTTACATATTGCATATGCATATAAATGTATTTGTATTGAAACTTGATGTGTCATCATATGGATGTTGCATATGGATGAGCGAATATGCACACTTATATTATTTACATGATTAGGGATATTTGCATACATATTGGACGCATGACACTCTCATGATTCGCATTAAGAAGGTTAACTAGATCAGTAGACCGCCTGATTTTGCATTAGATAAGAGACATATACACACACTCTGCATATGTTCATACGGCATTAGAAACCTTTTAAGGTCATTGGATGCCTGTGATTGAATGGTTAAGTAGATGGACGTTGGATGTTAGGATATGCATTCTTCTTAACTTGAAGATTTCAGGGACGAAATCCTTTAAGGAGGGGAGAATGTAACACCCCGTATTTTCAGTGAACGTCAAAGTAACAAATTAAAGTATACTTAATTTTTAAGAGAAGAACTAAGGGATACGTATTACGCCATTATGTTCATCTCGGAATTCTGCTTGAGATAGAGTCCGAGTTTGCGTAAATCGGACTCAGTATGAAGAAGTTATGACCTTCAGAAGTTTCAGGGGTTTAAATAAAACAGCTCAGGTTTAAAATTCGAAATTCAGATCACACACCCGGGTTGGGCGGGAAATTTCCTGCCCAAGACCCATGTCAACTAGGGGGTCGACTTGGGGGTCGACTTGGGTCAGACAGGTCGACCAGGGGGTCGACTTGGATCAGACAGGTCGACCAGGGGGTCGACCTCCCACTATTTCCAGATCCGAGGACAGAATCATTTTTCTGCATCTGGACGCCCGTTCTGACCAGATTCGTTGATCCTTATGCTATATAAACACCCTAAGGCTATAGTTTTCTCTACACAACTTCATTTTGTCTATACTGTACCCTACCCTAATTCATATAAAAATAAATCAAAGATGGGGTTTTCCTGCTCAAGTCCTTCGCAGAATCAAGTTAAAATTCAAGTAGAGATTCAAAGGCTAATTCAATGACTTCAACAACTATTTTCTAAGAATCAAATCAAATCTAAATTAGAAGAACAAATGGTCTAATTCAAGGGAGAGCTATTCAGTTTCAGAGTACAGATCCTAGAATTCAAGAACGTTCTGTAATTTGTAAGTTCACTTTACTTTCAGAAATAAAAGTTAGTTGGGATTCTGACATTATAATAAATCTGGATCTGAGATGATGCCTATTTCTATCTGTCTTTCTATTATCCTTTGGATCTATCTCATTGATAATATTATGTCCATTCTTTGTCTCTTCTTCCCTTCTTCTCTTTTTGTTTTATAGCCAGGCTACTGCGAGCCTGAGCCAGATCTCATAAGAGATGAACATACGTTGAAAATAAAATTGGGCATAAAATATGTTTTGGACATATGACTTGAGATTTGAGGCATAAAGTATTGGACATATGACTTGAGATTTGAGGCATAAAGTATATGGGACATATAACTTAGGATTTGAGGCGTAAACTGAACTGTAAACATGTAAGTTCAAGTTATTTTCAGATTTAAACAACTAATAGTGATTTTGGCGTATAATGAAATGGATTGAAGTCCATGCTTGATGATAAATCATTTAGATTAATTCTTATCTTTCTATTGAATCAATGGTTTACATTCCTAGGAAGTTATTATTCAATCATGTCTGTCTTTGTTGGACATCCGATATATAATCCTTTTAGGTTCATGATGTTATTTATATCGGATCTATATGTCTATGAGGTCATTTCAGTCAGTTTTTTTTCAGATCTATCTTTGTTATACCCCAACTCTAACAGATTTGTAATCCTCTTAGGTCCAAAATATTTGACAGATCTACCATTTTAATGCCTGTTTTATGCCTACTCTAGTTTATGTTCCTCTTTCGCCCCCTTTATTTTATGAATCTACATTAACCTTGAATCTAGACTGAAACTTATTATAATTGTGATTGGAATGCGGGGGAAATGGGGAATAGTCTATTTGGTAATGGTGGAACATAATTTTGTAACTTATGAATTGGGTGAACTTAGGGTAAATAGAAATATTAAATCTAGATTTGGCGCAAACTGTAAATTGGAATATTAATTCAGATTGGGCGCAAAACTGTAAATTAGAATATTAATCAAGATTAGGCATAACCTTTGGTTGAGACGCCGAAGAATAATATATATTGGGGTATTGGGGCATGACTATTAGTACAAACTTGGGAAGATTAGGTGTAGCCTATTTTGAGTAATAACTCGAAATTGAATTTGGGGGCCATAACTTGCAACTAGTTTTGTTGGGCATAATTTGAGAATTGGAACATAACTGGTTGGGATAATTAACATATAAATCTAGACTTGGACATTTATGGAAAATGTGGCATAATCTTAAATTGACAACAATTGTGAATAATTTATATATAAACTGCAAATATGTGAAAAGATGAATATGCCTAACCTGGGGTTAGGTTGAGTTGTGGTGTAAAACTACCCAGAACCGCCCGGCACATCCAGTAACCACAACAACACCTATCTAATGTGAGAGGTTAGTGCATCATGCCTAATAAAAACCCGAGGTTAGATTGAGTTGTGGTGTAAAACTTCCCGGAACCGCACGGCACATCCAGTACCGCAACAACACATATCTAATGTGAGAGGTTGGTGCATTAATAAATCAATTAATGCTAATGAACAAGACATGCTAAGATGAATGACTAGGGTTAAGTAATAAGAACACTTAACCAATATAACAAGATGAATGACTAGGGTTAAGTTAATAGGAAACACTTAACCAGTATAACATGATGAATGGGTAGGGTTAAGTAATAAGAAACACTTAAACAATATTACCTGATTTATGGTAGGGTTAAGTTAACACAAGAAGACAACACTTAACCAAAGTAATTATGAAAAGTAGGTGGGTTAAGTTAACTTGAATTGATTGATGACACTTAACCAATACAACATGATGAACACGTGGGGTTAAGTTAACTTGAATTGATTGATGACACTTAACCAATACAACATGATGAACACGTGGGGTTAAGTTAACTTGAATTTATTTATGACACTTAACCAATACAACATGATGAACACGTGGGGTTGAGTTAACAAGGAACACTTGACCAATATAACTTGATGGACGAACAGGGTTAAGTTAATAGGAAACACTTAACCAACATGACATGATGAATGGGTGGGTTAACTTTACATGAATGGACAACACTTAACCAATATGACATATTGTGTAGTTAAGAAATTTGAATTTATGTATAGTTATAAACTTACAATCCTCTTCTTTTCTTTTCGAAGGCGAAATTTTTTTTATTAGGGGAGAATGCAACGACCTGAAATTTTGGAATCAATTTAAAATTTTGAAAATATGAGTTTTGAAGAATTTAAAATAATAGCGCACGATTCTGGATACATATGCATATTTTTAAATACGATTTTAGAAAGTATAACTGTCAGATAAGTTATTTAAATAAGTTTTATCAACTTGTCAATTCAAACGATTTTCAGTAGAAATGAAAATTCGACACTATTCATCGATTTTGGAAATTTTAAGATTTTAGATATTATACGACTTGTATAAAAGTTAGAATAAGGCTATCGAATTTTTGAAATGTTAACAAGTATAATATTTTTGAAAATTGATAATTCAATACCTTCTTAGAGAGCTAGAAAAATGGATATTTTTTAAATAATCTAGGAATTCGAAGAAATCAATTTTATCGAATCCATAATGATAAACAATGGTAACGTTTCAAATTTCAAGTTAATTGAATTTAGTGTGTAAGCGTGCATAATATAAACACAAGTTAAATTTTTTTAGTTAAAACCAGATAATAAGATAGTGAAAGACCACTTTGTCCAATTTGACGGGACCAGGACCATTAGAACAATATCTGAAAAGTATAGCCGATTTTCAAATTTTGTAACCATCAGAATTAGTATGTAATTATATGAGTAATAAATGCATAGGTGAATTTCAAAGAGAATTGGTTTTTAGCGATTTAATTAGTTGGTTTTAAGCCAACAAATAATATTTAAAAATATAATAAAAGTAAAATATAGTTGTTTGATGTTGTGAAAATGATTTTGGAACATAAATTAATTTCTGTAAGCGTCATTACTCGTTATACAAAGTTTAGTAGTGTAATAGATTATATACGGATTAATAGTCAATAGACCTCATTTTAATTAACAAAGATAGTAAATAAAATTTATTTTAAATTTTGTTTACATATTCTCGAAGAACACGAAAAAATGGTTAATGTGAATGAAAAATATATGTGGCGTTGTATGCATAGTTGTTTCAACAAGTTTTATGAAATGTTGTATCAAATTAGCTTATATGTCTTCATTAGCTTAATTATTCGTTTAGAAAGAAGTGTGTCAGTTGGTACTTGTCATGCATCCAAGCCACCAAAGTGTGCTTTCTTCCTTTCTCCCTAACGGTAACACGTTCGCGATCCATGTCTTCATTTTTCCTATAAAAGGAGGCATATGTCCTTCCATTTCTCCTAGTTTCCCTTCACTTCCTCTTTCCTTCTCTCTCCCTCTCCCCACTCCTACTGCATCCACCTCCCCACCAGCACAGCCCGCCACCATACCCCTCCTACAACAGTGCTAATGTCAACCCTCCTGGCAAGGAACCCACTTCACCCAAAAACACTCCTTCCGTTTAAACCACCCCTTTCACCCAAAATCCACCTCCTCCCCCACCACATAGCCCACGTCGCACCTCTCTGGGCCTTTCCATCCACATTAGCAGCCCACCACCACCCTGGGCCCCACACCTTCAAAATTCAAGCTCCATTCTCCTAAAACCCCTTTCCGTTTTCTCCTCGAACAAAAAATGGGCGCCTTATATACACCATCATTTCACAAAACCAAAATGTGTCCAACCCCCTATCTGTTTCAATTTTAGAAAACCTCAGTGATGCCGGAAGGCTGCCGGAATTTTTCGGAATCAAATATACAAGGTAAATCCTACCTTTTTTAAGATAGGAGGAGTGGAAATCGATGGTGAGTAATACATTGCTCATGTTTGAATTTTTTTCATTGTTGTGGTAGTTGATGTTGCATGAAAATTATATGCAAGTAAATATATGCAATGTTGCATAAATATGATGTTTGCATATGGATTGTTGGCATTGGTTAGAAATTGTTGTGGTATTATATGTGTTTTAGAAGTTGAAATTGTAAAAAAAACGATTAGTTGAACTGATGATAACTTGGTTGCAACGTTGCATGAACGTTGATTAGAAAATAAATATTTGCATGTAAGTTGCTTGTTAATTGATTAAATAATCAACAATTAGGTTTGTATAATTCACCATATCAAAAATGGCATGTATATGTAGTATTTATGGTAATTGCAAACATATATTTGAATAATCAAGTTTGTGCGATGCAACTTGGGAATTTAATGAATATTTTAATAATATAATATTAGACGAAAAATAAAAGTCAAAAATTGTCGTTTGATTTTGGATGGACGCATAATTTAAGTCATTATGATGAATATTCGTGAAAGAAAGAAATCGATTTGTAATAATTTTCAAATAGTTAAGGCCAGTTCAAGTTTTTATTTTTAAAATGAATAGTAACCATAAAAAGAGAAGTTCTGTTCGGGTATCTGGAAAATGTTCTAACAAAAAATTCTTTTCAAAACTTCTTTATTTATTTTTATAATGGGCTTCAAGAAAGTTTGGATCCAAATGGATAAGTTTGGAAAAATAATATTATTTTAATAATAAAATAATATTGTAATATCAGTTTAACGGAAATATTTGAATTTTAAGTGAAACATTGAAAATATGGTTTACAGTAATTATTAGCTAGTTAATAAACTATTTTTGAAGCTATTCGATTTTAATATAAAATCGATGTTCGGTTTGAATAGAACTCGTCGCATAGCGATAATACGCGAATTTCAACCGCTGTCTTCAAACTGACATATCGGGAGATCAGAATGTCGGATTCTCCCAAAATAAAAACCATTAGGTTTAAAATAAAAAAAGCTTTCAAATGAATATGAGAGCTTTAAAATCCAATGGTTAGATCTAGATATATGTTCCAATCAATTTTGAATAAAAACAGCGCCAGTGCCATTAATAACCCGAAAATGGTTTTAACAAAACAGACTATTTTTAAATTATTAAAATAGGGATAAATTATGATAAATCATAATAAATTATTTCAAAGTGTTTTGGAAAATAAATACTATGTTATGAACTATATTTTTGGATATCCTCGTTTTCAACCTAACTGATTGAAAACTGTAAAATGATGTTTAGTAAATTTAAGCGAGATAAACTTAAATTATTTGGTTTACGAAAGAAAAAAAAGTTTTGAAAGAAGTGTTTAGAAGAATATTTTGGTTTAGAATAGAATTCCAATTTGAATAAAAATTGGATGTAGATAGAAATAATCTTCGGATATTCGACATTGGTTATCGTTGTGTAAGCGTTCGCTATTCGAGGAACTTAAAAGATATTTATATCGTTATTCCACTTATAGTAATAATTGATTATGGGAATTGGTGTTGAATATAAGTTGATATAACTCTATTTGAATTCTTATATTTAATATCAACTGATTAGGGGTTTGTCATAAATGTGTCTTAAATTATTGTTCTTTAACCCAGTTAAAAGGGAAAATGATTTCTCAAGTTTAGTTTGAAAAAAAATCTTTATGAAATTTGATCACAAAGGTTTAAGTAAAAGAATATTCCCAAAATGGAATAAGACTCAGGACATCTAGTACATCTTAATTGATTTAAAAGATGAAATAGTTATTCGGAATGACCAGGTTTTGGCCAATTGCGAATAACTAAAGTGTAACACCCTGTAAAAATATACCTAAAACCGATTAGTAATAATAAATGATGTAAATTTAAAAATGAAAAAGGGATTGGAGAATGCAATTTTGAAACATCAGGAATTTGCCACAAAAATACCATAGTTGTATTCGTGACGAAATTTTTATTATTATTCATATATAATATGTCAAAATCTGAGTCCTATAAGAAGGTTACACTTAAAAGAAATTGAACACTAAATATATATGTAACACAGTTTGAAGTTGAAATTATAATATTAATATATGGAATAATATATGGCCAATAAATGAGTAATTGGAATATTCCATTTAATTTGAATTCGTTTATATATATAGGTATACAACGAGGTAACAAGAAAACGTTTAAAAGGAAAGGAATAAAAGAAATTAATAACATTATATAATAAAAATCTTTCCAGCCCCACATACGTTTGTTGGGAAAATTGGTGACCAGGAGGTTGACCTCCCTTCCTAAAGGGGTGTCAACCACAGGTCGACCGTCCTTCTAGGGGAGCGATCGACCGCCTAGCGCGGCCAATGCCTAGTAAGGCTTTTTCGGGTCAGGTTAAATTAATTTGAATTGCTAGGATTAAATCTTAATAATCCTATGTTTCTTATTTACACACATATCTAAAAATAATACCCGAGACTTCAGAACTAATCCTAGCCTACCTCTCTATCTCTGCCTCCATTCTGCCGTTGATTCAAGAGAAATTCTTAATAGGTTTTCTTCTTCTCCTAAGAATCTATTTTCTTTTTATAATCCGTTTTTCTTATAGGACCTAAATCTGCAATCACAAGGTAAACATATATATAAGAATTCTAACTATTTAATTCTTATATATATATATATATGTATGTGTATATATATGTATATATGTAAATATATTCCTAGGGACTGGTGAAACACCCCACCTCCGTTAAGGTCACTCACAAAGGGAATGCCTTAACTTTGGTGGAGAATTATATGTAAAAGACAGATAATTTACAAGACAGACATATATAAGCAGCGGAAAAACTAACTTTATTTCAAACGTGGTTCATAACAAAACATTATGGCAAACTTTTTCAAATCAACTTCGAAGTCATTACATCAAAATCTCTGTCTTGATTATTACATAAAGAAGCATAAGACAAAATAAAACTGCATAAATCCCCAAGTAGTAGTGTGTCCAAAGCCATAGCCAAAGTTAAGAAGTTCCAAGCTATACAACACAGAGTCTTCAAGCTTGGAAAGATGAACAGTCCAAATTAAGCTGAGCTATTCCCTCCATGGATACCTGAGGGGGGGAAACGGAAGAAAAGAGAGCGAAAGAAAATGCGTCAGACATAAGTCTGGTAAGTCCAGTGAATATTCAGCATGTAAACTAATAAGAGAACCATGAATTGAATAAGTTTGACACAGGACAATAACAAGGAAATAAGGTAACATAGGATAAGGCAAGGTAAACAAGGTAAGATAAACTAATCATACTATCGCACTCATGTCCATATTCTCTACACCTACTCGATATTTCAACCATTATCATGAGTTCAAACACAGTGATCCCTTTTCATTGATAGACTCCTACTTGCACGCATTTACTACTTGTGTCCTACGGCCCCGCTCGATTGTAGATACATGTGATGGTCCCACCATGGGGTGTATCAAATCCTATAGTGGCAACCGACACGATTCAAGATGCACAGTGTATAACTACTGATGCCCAGTGCCTGCTTTTCCACTTCGGTGTACGTGAACGCCCGTACTCCGTCGGAGGCTACATTGATGCACCAACCGTCATTGTTTTGACCGCTTATAATCAGCCTAGTAATCGTTCCCCAAACTTCCTAGTTCATGGTACCATGATACATCTATGTGGGTTACTGTTGAAATGTGTCCTCGTTACTAGGGTTTCCTAGTCAACATGTTAAATTGGTTAAGTGTCCAAGTTAACCTAACCCTACCCATCAGTTTAGTTAACATGTTGCATTAGTTAAGTGTTGCCTTAATTAACATAACCCTACCATTCTTGACTTAGCTTTAATTCATTCATTAAAGCACCAAACACTCACATTAGACAGGTATTATTGTGGTTACTAGATGTTCCAGTCGGTTCCGGGCAGTTTTACACCACAGCTCAATCTAACCTTGCGTTCTTTTGGGCTCGATGCACTAACCTCCCACATTAGATATATATTGTTACAGCTGTTGGATGTGCCGGGCGGTTCAGGGCAATCTTACACCGTAACTCAATCTAACCTCGGGTCAGGCATATTCGTATTTTCTAAATTTACATATTTACCTCTTTATATTTATATGTAAATTATTGTCATTCAAGTCAAGCCCCACTTTCCCTTTTAAATCAAGTTCATAATTTTAGGTATAAAAATTTATACCACTTTATGCCATAAAACATTTACATGTTCATGACCCAAATATGCCAATTATATGTAATTTCATATTTTCCCCAACGTTACCTTCCGTTAAACGTTCGCATAAATCACGTAAAATGTTAGGCTCGATACATAGCCTAACTTATACACAAAAGGGGAAAAAGAGGAACATGTAATAATTCCAACATCATAATAATATGGATCTAACTACACATGTATCATATGAACTTGGCATAGAACAATATACATTCAATAATGAACTTGCAAATTTAGTTCTACTCAACATGAATCATGAAATAGGGGTTTTACGTAGAACGACATAAACTTAAAATTAGGCATGCAATTGTGAACTTTGCAAATTAGTTGGATCAAATCTAACATGAACCTAATCATATAAGCATGTAGTTTTGGTCATACATGTGATCATGGTTGAACTTGCATAAAATTCCCAAATTGACATACAACATATAGGTGTCATTACCAAATCATGCGACATGAAACGTCATCGCCAAATTATACAACATAGTATGTCATCGCCAATTTACACAATATGATATCCATCGCCAAATTATAAAATATAGAATGTCATCGCCAAATTACACAATATGATATCCATCGTCAAATTATACAATATGGTACGTCATCACCAAATTACACTATATGATATGCCATCACCAAATTATAATATGTCATCGCTAATTTATGTCATCGCCAAAGTATACAACATAATATGTCATTGACGAATTATACAACATATGGATTTATTGCAAAGCATTTAACATTTATCATTATATTACATACAACATGATCACAAACATGATAAGAGTCATGGTCTTAATCAATTAAGTTTTAACAAAAAGTATAGGCATAGATTTAAATTAGGCGATGTTCTACATCCAGTTTTGTAGTCATAATTCTAATATCGTATAGGTCTAAATGATAACTGGACTTACAAAAAGGAGGCTAGTCTTGAGTTCTAGGATCTGTATTATGAAATTGAATAGCTCTCCTTTGTTGTAGACGTTGAATTCACTTAGTTGAATTAGACTTGATTTGTAATTCCTAACTTGCTTTCTAGTTGAAGGACAATGGCGGCTATTTAAGGCTAAGTACTGACAGCATGACGGTCTTAAGAATATTTTTGTGTGGCTTTAGGGTTTAGATTTAGGTTTCTTATATAGAAGTTTGATTTAATAGGAGCTGTCAGATTAACCTAGAGCAAATCAAAGCCATTCAAATCTAAGAGAACCAACCAGAACGTGCCGCACAAGCCCTAATGAGACGACCCCAAACCCCGTACTGACGGCGGCAAGGGTAATCCGTGGAATATAACACAGAAACAGATAATAACAGAAAAAATTTAAATAAATACACCAGATAATGAACAATAGAATATACTGGATAAAAGTAATCATCAGAGTTACACAGTATACAGGATCTTACTTAGTACAAATACAGTTCAGTTATACATAAATGTCTACAGCGGAAATAAACAAAATATGTACAATAGGAGCTGAACAACATAAAAAGAGATAAATAATAGAACCCATCTTCAGCTCCAGCTATCCAGAAAGAGCCAGCTAAACGTGAATACAAGGCTGCCCGTGAAGAAAAAGGGGCACCCGAGTTTGAAAGTGAAACAAACTACGAGTCAGTCATGGGACTGGTATGAGAAATCCACTCAACACATATATAATTTGGCTAATCACAGGACCACGCCACTTTCGCGGAACGGGTTTACTCCATTGGATTGCCAGTGCTTTTAAAACAAATCTTTCTTTTAAACACGAATGCATTTTATAAAAATGAAGCCGTTATAAGACTCAGTTCACATCACACAATGCAATGCAAACCGAAGGATAGAGATTTTACCTTATAACGGCCAAGATATGCTTGATACGAATAAAACAAAGGCATTTGATATTATTGCTAGTGTTTATATGTTTTGAAAACAATTTCAAATCATAACTATCAATCATAGAAGGCATTAATGCCCCATACCACTATGTCTCCATATATAGGTATACAATCAAAATCGCAGAATGTCGTATTTGGAAATTGGATTTCCGTCATGAACCAAGGCAAAAGATAGTCCTTACCGAATTCGAGACTGCCTAGCCCGAGTCTCAGGATCAGAACGCATCGACCATTGGAGCACCAGGGCCGGTCCACACGGAGTGGATTAAAATGCCTGAGCACTACGTTTCGCCACCCTTTGGGGCGTAAGCAAGCCAACAAGTGACTCCATCGGACCCGGATCGTCCGATCTAACCGAGGTGCCTCGCAACAGCAACAACCACATAGGTGAAAAGTATATAAATATCAGGGCTGGTAGGTCACTGACACCACCCTAGCTAGGAGGAAACGCAGGCCCTCCCTGAGGTCCTTTCCCCCGTTTCTGGTTCATACCGGGGTGTGAGGCTCGCGATTTCACGTTATACACAAAGCTACGCCACACAGGCGGTGCTTTGATCATCACCACAAGGCTTTGCTTTTCAACAGAAGCCCTGATCATTTGCCACTTAGGCAGGCCACACTAGCAATTCATGCCATGCGACTGATGTCCATCGATATACAACCTCTGAGCTCGGGCGTGTCAGAGAAGGGCGTTAAGCAAAAGAATAAATTCTCCGCCGCCAAACAGATGTATATTTAATAAAGATCAATCAACACAGAATAAAATCCAATGTCAGACACACCATCCATTTACAAGTCCGTTCTGGGTCTGAATGAAACCGGAGGCACTAAATACCTCGCAAACCCATCGATCACCACGTACGTCTGGACGATCACCACTCATTATCCATATTTCGGGATGCCTCCCAATCAGGAACTCGGTTACCATCCAAACGAGGTGAAGATCTCCGGTCTTCGACCACCGTCTTCATCTTCGAATTTCAATCGTCGGTCAATTATTCGAAATGAGAATTAACTCGGCCTTTTCAAATAATTCACGTATATTTAGAATTTCAAATCAATTTATTTCAATAGTTAAATCATTCGACAACACCCATTTTGTTCTTTAATGTAATTTTCACACCAAACACATTCAACCATCAAATACCACATAAATCGAGCAAATTCAGTTTATTTCCATTCCATATCGTTCATGATATTTTATAATGATTTATCGCTATTTTTATTTATTTTAAAATAGCAAATTTATTCAAAACGACGCTTCGGGCCATAACGCGGCCGTGGCGCTGTTTTTCTTCAGATTTGATTTTCACATATCTGAAAATCTAACCGTTGGATCTTTACAAAATTTACATCATTAAAAGATCTTTTCAAAACGAATCCAACGGTTCCAGTTTCGGGAAAATCCGACGGTCGGATCTCCCGGTACAATCGTTTGAAGTTTCGATTTCAAAATACGAACTGCAGCGTCGTTATTCGATTAAATATAATTATATTTATATATATATATAAATATAATCGATTCTGGCATTTTTTTTCTTCATATTTGAATTAAACATTCCAGACAATCCAACCATTGGATTTTTTACAAAGTTGGTGCCGTTGGAAAGATATTTCCAAGGCGAACCCAACGGTTGCGGTTTCGGGAAAATCCAATGGTCGGATTTCCCGCACTAGTTGTTTGAAATCACGGTTTCAAAACATGAACTGCACGGCCACGTTTCGTTTTAATTTTATTTATATTTATATAAATATAGTTCATTCAACAATTTCAATATCGTTTTCACTTCAAATATTTCACTAACGCCTTTAAATTTTGGAAAATTTCGCGATAACCTCCTTTGTACGGGAGGGACTGGGAAAATTCCCAAATAGCCACACGGGCGTCTCATGTCAAAAAGAAAAAGAAAAAGCCAAGCGGCTAGCCAACAGGCTCATAAAATCATCACCCAAACAAAACAGTTGATGTGTACCTATTTGTCGAGCACAAAATTTTATTCCTCTTCCCTAGCCCCTTCGCTATACCCTGTTCAATAAATATGCATGTACATATATATAGTTCTTAACACTTATCATTTTCTATTCAACTTCATATTTGATTCCATTTGGTTTAAAAACACCATTCATTCTAATGTTGCATGTATAGACTAAAATCATGTCATTAGCTAATTAATGAATATTTCAACTCATATATATTTATTTGAACGAGTGGCTATTTTTTACACTTCACATTTCAACAATTCGTGAATATAATAAAAATATGATTTTTATTGTAAAACAAGTCATTTCAAAACACTATTATTTTATATAATTCATATAAGTGATAAAAAAAAGGAGATTTTTATTATAAAGCAATTTATTTCAAAACAGGATTATTTTACATAGTTCATATAGATGATAAAAAAGGTGATTTTTATTATAAAGCAATTTATTTCAAAATATGAATACATTTCAACACATGAATTTCTAATCAACGAATGAATATCGATTCAACACATGAAGGTTTTCTATAGTTTCTATATATAGATAAAAATGTAATTTTTATATTTAAAACACGAATACCATTCAACACATGAATTTCTAATCAACGAATGAATATCGATTCAACACATGAAGGTTTTCCATAGTTTCTATAAATATAGTTTCAGCAAATGAAAATAATTCAAACACATGAATATTATTCAAAATTTCGGCAGCATAGCGGCAGGGTAGTTAAAACCGGGACCGTCCCTAGTACGACTCCTCGCTCTACCTTAAAACCTCGTGGTTTTTGACAATGGGGATAATGCATCTAGTTCGCATGCAAGCGGCATGTATATATTTATTTCATTTCCACAAACTAATCCTATGTGGTTTCAACCAAATATTTCTCAACCACAAACGGGTATTTTTCAACCACAATCAATCAATATCAACCACAAACAATCCCAAACAACCATTCGCTATCAATCAATTTTCACACCAATCACAATCAATAAATATCGTCCATGGTTTGTGGACGAGGGGCGTATATATATATATATATATATATATATATATATATATATATATATTTATATATAGCAATTCACTTCTATTTCAACACATATATAATTTCTACAACGCATATATAACTTATACATCGAACGTACAACTTATACAACGCTTATACATGAGGTGTACAACGCTTATATAACTCATACATCGACTATATAATTTATACATCGTCGTTTTCCATATCGTTTATAAATTAGAAATCTCACATTGGGTTCCACTCCACCAAAAATAGCAGGAGGCTCAGAAAATATGCGGTCTCTTCTAAAATGTAGAAGACATCCACACGATCACGATGTTTCCTGTTTCATCGAATTTCGTTAATACATGAAAAAGATATGATTTTTCAAAGTTTGCAACATTTTAAAGTGTGAAAATCAGTTGAAAATAAACAAGCCGTATACCTCGTTTGAATGTTCAAAACTAGGTCGCCAATTTTCAGCAAATCCGGGAAGCGATAGGACGAACGGTTTATATGGTGTCGAAGAGGGAGGCGAGGCCTTTCCGGCGCCGGTGGTGTGGTCTTCTGCTATGGCTTCTAGCGGTGGTGGCGGCTGTCCAAAGGCGGCGCCTTTGGAGGCTCGATTCACACTGTACGGTCGACGAGGGGGGTCGAGGTGGGTATGGATGTGACGAGGGGGAGGAGGGCTGTCGAGATCTGGTGGTGGCGCGGCGTGGAAGTGGCTGTGGCAGCGGGAAACGAGGAGAGAAGGTGGCGGCTTGGTTTCCGTCGAGAGCGCCTGGATAACGGAGGGTTTTTTTGATTTTTTTTTAATTTTTAAATTAATGAAAAAAAAATTCTATTGGCCGATGGTTTATTTAATTTTAAAATAGTGTTTTCGCAAACGAACTCCTTTTCAAACCCAACGACTGTCGCCCCTGTTGTATATAACGAAGTTGTATACACAATTATCTGATTTTTGTTTGATGATAACAACCAAATAAATATTATTTTAAATACAGTTTGTTGCTGTACTGTTCTATATATACATCACATACAGAAATATAATATTTATAGTTAAACAGAATGCATCTATACAGAAATTCAAATATCTACAGTATTTTGTTTAAATATAATATTTTATTTCAGTATTCAACAGTACAGATTTACAACTTCACTATTTGCTCAACACTGTAATTCACTGAAATAAAATTCATTCATATACATTTCACTTGTTATACATCTCCTCATTACAACACTTTGTTTATACAACTCATATATACATTCTTTTACACATTGACACATATACAGACACATTGAAACAATTCACTGACTCAACACTGTCTTCAATATTCACTGTTAGTCCAATCTTCACAGTCTTCAAGTCAGCCCGGTCATCATCACCTGTCACATGAAATACAAACACACAGTATCTAGAACAGAAATAATATTCTAATTCCTAGCAAATATTATTTTATTTTAAAATTTTATTTGCCTTAGTTTTCTGGTGTGTTTCTCATTATTTTTCATGACTTGATCTGATCTGTGTCTAGCTAGTTTGTATATGAACAGGGACAGAAAATATAGTCTGATGGCTGCATATACACACGTGTATATTTACACACGTGTGCACTGCCACGCCAATCAGCGAGCATCTGAGGAGCAGCCACGTGGACCAACTCGACTCAAAGCATAATATATAAACAGTCAACACAAAAGGTATAAGCAACAAGGATCATAACAAGTTCAACTCGACAAGCCAAGCCAGAATGACTTGAGAACAAGTGTCAAGGTCGAGCAAAAATCAACTTTGCAGAAGCTAACATGATCAAGTAGCATAGTAATGTCAACATGCAACAGCATAACAAAGCAAGTGCATATACAGCAAGCAACAGGAGCAAACAAACTTGGTGGAACACAACTCTGGAATGGAGCTAGGTTACATGGTCGATCACACACTGATAAAAAAAACAATACATGTAGCTCAGGTACAAATGGATGTGCACAAGCATGCAGGATGTCAAATATTAGCATGCACAAGCTCAAAAAATATATTCAAATACAAGCAAACATGTTCAGATCAGCTTTAACAAATTGTGATGCAAGTTGAGCCAGTTTGCATACATTTCAGTTTTGGGAAAAAGGCACAAAGTCACATTTCAGTTTTGGGATGCCTATATGCAGTTTGCAACATAATCAGTTTCATATGTACATGTACAACAGAGTTTCAGCATGAATAAACCAGACAGCAAACAAGTATAGCCATGGCACGATAATACAAAACTGGATGGGAAGTGTGGCATCATGTACATGTGCGTACACAACAACTCACATTGTCACTGCATGATCAGTATAGTGGTGCAAAACAGGAAATTCATGAACAAGCCAAGTTGCATGTGATACAAGTAATGTGGGTGCATCAACAGATTTGCACAAATCATTTTCAGGCAAGAAATCTGTTTTCAAATGGAATATTATTTCCAGTTTTTCAGCAATAAATATCTTTGTAGAAGTAAATGATTTCCAAGCATAAAACAATAAAGTCGAAGAAGATTTTAATGTCTTCAGAAAATAGCATGTGATAAACTGGGGAATTCGAAATCAAATCAGTTCATTCAAAAATGGAAAATGATAAAGAATACAATCTTAAATGCCTTTGGAAATCAGAGAACCAAATTATGACAAGAAATTCAAGTATGCAAATGTTTCCAGAAATGATTTCATGGAAAATTTATGTCGACAGTAAAACAAAGAGTAAATGTTTTGGAAAGCATCTCAATCATGCATGGGACAAGTGAAAAAAACATTGTTAATGCTTGAATTTGATCAAATATGGAATGGTGACTTGACCAAATCATTCTCAGCAATGTTTATCAATCTCGCAAGTTGCTATGGAAACTATTTTTTTGTTTCTAGTTTTTCAATACGACATTCAAGTTTCACAATTTGTTTTGGTGCGCAAAGGAAATGCAAAGGGCCACATTTTCAAATATTCTTTTCCAAATTTACTCATATATCATTCAATTAAAGCTTTCACACAAGTTTTTATTTGCTACAAATTTGATGATGTGTTTCTGGAAACAAATCTTTCTGATTTCAAAAGTCTCCAGAAATGCTAATGTCATTCTTAAAGACCAGAAAATCAAACAGAAGTTTATTGCCGAAATTCAAGGCCAGGATCATTTCAATCAAAGTCGAGCAAGTCAAGGCAACCAAATATATTTCCAGACTCATAAAAGAGGAATTCACACGCAAGAAATCATTCAAAGCCATGACTATCAAAAGGGGAAACAACACAAAATCAAGCCAAGTCATTATAATGAAATCATAGTTTTAGGGTTTCGATTCTACCCTATATTATACACCAATTAATCATCGGCACAAAAAGTATCGAGACCACAAACAATTCAATCGAAACCAAGCATAACAATTTCAAGCAACAAAAGAGAAAAATTCCAATTACTCACAGTTTCGATCAAGAGCAGAGAGCAACCCCAAATCGAAGCATCAGAAAGCTGAGAGCAAGACAAATTCGAACACCAGTGATTTAATTCATCAAGCTTCGAATCGATTTGGGAGGATTTCAAGAAACCCTAGCAATTTTCCCATCACCTGCCGCCATTTCAAATTCCATAAGCAAAGGGATCGGGCAAAAGGAAATAATGAATGGGCCGGCCAAGCATATGTGAAAAGGGATGACCCTTTATAATTTAAACTCTTTTTAAAACAAGGGTTTCTTTTGTTTCTGTTTTTCCTTGTTTATTTAATTTTGTTTTCTTTTTAATTTTATTCTGTAAACAATTCTGAACAGTTTTTCTAGCAGTCTGTAAAATTCTAGAGTTCCAGTCAGGGTGTTGACTGGCAGTCCACTAGAGTCGGTAAATTCTAGGGTTACAAGTTACAGGGTTTGTAATTTGGGAAATCCGATCTTGGGGACAAAGATCAGTCAGGGTTTTTTAGTATAGGGTTAGTACAGCAGCAGGTATTGCGAGTGTACAAAACTGTATAGGCGATTAGCGAGGGTAGCGAGTCTGTAAGTTTGTGTATGCGGGAGTCTGTATATTTCTATAATAAAATCCTTGGGGAATGCAGCAGTAGGCAGGGTTGCTGAAGCTGGGTATATCTGTGTGTTATTTATTTACAGCATTTATTTACTCTGATTGTTATTTGTGCTGTGATATTTTTAATATTATATACTCAGTTAAAAACTGTGATAAACCCTATTCACCCCCCCCCCCCCCCTCTAGGGTTAATCTAGATCCAACAATTGGTATCAGAGCTGGTATAAGGTTACAACATGATAGGGAGTTCTCGCTCTATGATCTAGTGGCGAAATAGTGACTCTTATCCCTACATGTCCGTGGGTGGTGGTCCATGTCGAGAGGCATGACGTGAAATCAGTCTCTGAGGTACCTTTGTTTGCCACCAGGGTGTCATTAAAATCCTCGAGAAAGCGAGAACCTTTGGTGTCAGAGCAGGTTTTCTGTATAACTCTAGAGTAATGGTGATTCCTAGTTGTCAGTTGATAGAGAGTCAGTCCAGTTCATCTCCAACTATTTTCAATGGAACAGATTTTTAAAACTGGAAATCCAAGATGGAATTTTATTTAAAATTTGTTAATATTAAATATTGGGATGTTGTTATCAATGGATTTGATAGTGTAGATATTAATTTCAATGCTCATGCTATGAAAATTATATTTGATTATCTTAGTACTGATCAGTTTAATCTTATCTGCCATTGTTTATCTGCACAGGAAATCTGGGATACTCTCAATACGAAGTATGGAAAATCTGACAACAGCTCAAAACCCCAGATTGTCAACTCAGATTCAGAATTTTGTTTAACAGGATTTACAAATGAAAATTCTGAAGGATCAAATAATGGAGAATCAAAAGATGCTGAAACAGAAAATTTCTCATATGAAGATTTAGTTTATATGTGTGTGGATTTAACTAAATCTGTTGACAAACTCCATTCGTAAAACAAATCTTTGAAATCTAAGAATCATGAGTTGACCAGCAAAATTGATATTTTGGAATCACAACTTGAAAATTTTAAAAACTCTTCAAATTCAAACTGCAATGATTGTTTAAAATTGGAAACCAAGCTTGTTCATCTCAATCAAAATATTCAAAAGTTTGAAAATGAGATTCTAATCTTAAAAGAGAACAAGGTTGAGTTATCAAGTTTGAACAATCTTCTACAAAAGGAATTTGAAATGTTTAAGACTGATATATATTCCAAATTTGAAATTGCTGAAAAGGAGAATTTGTTGAAAAGTGGTTTGATTTTGAAAGAACTTGAAAATGAGATTGAAAAATCCAAGAATTTTGTGTCTGAAAAGCGAAAACGATTTGAACTTGAAATTTCCGAATCCCAAGCCAAAATTAAATTGCTTGAAAATGAGAATTTGGTTTTGAAACAGTCCAGTGCTGAAAAGAAGATCGCTGTAAATAATTGCTCAAATTTACTAAAAGAAAATAGTGATCTAAAATCCAAAATTCAACGATTAGAATCAACTTTGGATAAATTTTCTAATGGGGAAAAATCGTTGAATATGCTGTTACAAAACCAAGTTTCTATTGGAAATAAATCTAGTCTTTGCTTCGGGAAAAATGATGTTTTTGGAAAACAAAATTCAAATGATTTGAAAAATCCCTCGAACTATTTTGGAAAGAACTACTTTGAAAATTTGAACTCTAAAAATTTCAAAGGTTTTTTTAATCAAAGTTATGATGAGAAATTGTTTCATAATAAACCTTTTAAACATTCTTGGATCCCTAAAAATAAAACGGGCTTCGTCAAGTTCAAATAGATTTGGGTTCCTAAGGGTACAAAGGTTAATTCTGATGGTTTGTTATACAAACAGGTTTGCGTACCAAAAGTGGTAAACATATTTCAGAGTGGTTTTACAAATTTTGTTAGACCACTTAATTCACTCAATTGCTAGGTACAAGTAAAGGTTGAGGAACTGCTATACTGAAAAGAGATTGATTTCAAGCTGTTCTATACTTTTGTATTCTTTATAGTTCCTTGGCCAAGATTTGTTGAGTTAGAGATTCTGATTTTCATTGGATTGTGGTATGATCTCCAAACTCACCTTTGTAAATATTGTTTGTTTTTATTTTCTTTGTTTATTTCTCCTTCTATCCCTTCTGTTTATTTTTTTTCTTTCTTTTCTTTTGTTTTGATTTGTCACTGTCATATCTTTGTAACTTCTTAGGCTTCATTAACTTCATATTGCAGAATTCATATTCTTTCTGGAAATTTGCTTCATTTCTATAAAACTCTGATGTGTTTAATCATGTCCAGATCTTGAATTTAATTTTGTATATATCTGCAATTGGTGTGAAGTTTAGTCCTCTGATTATCTGAATTCTTAACAGTGCTGAAGCATTAATATCATATCTTGAACACTGTTATTTTGAGTTCTAAATTTTTGAAGATTTGAATAATTAATGAAATTTCACACATTTATGCTGTTTTGAGTTTCCTCTAATTCAGTTTGGGAGGGCTTGAAAATTTATACTCTTTACAGCACTCTGTTATTCATCAGTTGTAATAATTTCAGAAATTTTCAGATTGGCTTGAATATTTTAAATTTTCTTGAATCAGTGATACATCTTGAAATTCATTTTTCTTGATCATCATGGTTGAAATTAGCTTTGTTTGAAATCATCTAGAATTCTAGATATTTTGAATAACACACACCACCTAAATTTGAAATTATCAATCTTGTGTGAATAATTCATTATATCTCAAACTTGATATTGATTCAAGTAATTTCAAATAAATTATTTTTAATCATGAATTATTTCTCAAACTTGATGTAAATATTCTGAAAAATTCTTTGCGCTTGTTAGAAATTCTTGTGAAAAATTCCTTTGAAAATCTGGTCTTGAAATTCACTCTTATTTCATGATTATCTGATTTAATTATTTGTTTGTTTAAAATCATTTGAAATTATTGATTTATTGAATCTCACACATATCTCAAATCAAAAATTTATAATCTGGTGTGATTGATTCATTGAATTCTGATATTTTCATATTCCTCAAATGATTTCAAGTAAACAGTATTTTAATCATTAGATCATGAATCATCATATGTGGCCATCATCTTGACAAGTATGATTTGAAACTATGTTCTGTGTTGCTCTGATATTGTCTTGAAAAATGTTTGTTCTGGAATCACATGCTTGCTGCTCTGATACAAGTGCATAATCTATTATCTCGTCTGTTTGGGCTTGGTACTTAATAATTCTTTTGTCTCCGACATTCTTGTTCAGTATCATGTTAAAATTCCTCGTAAATAGAGACACCAAGTGGTATCAGAAGTGCCTTATATTTGTCTCACCAATCTGTACTTAGATTCAAACCTTCACCATGTATAAATCCACACACTCCTTTTGTCTTGTACACATTTTCCCCTCTTGCCGTGTATAGATCAGCATATTCCTCTTGTATTTGATTTTCAATTTTAGAACTATTTATTAGTTATTCATTCAGAAATTGAAATCAATATCAAAATTGAACTGTATTTGTAATTCATCAAAATAATTATCAGATTTTGAAATTGTGATAAATTGTGACTGCATTATATTTCACAACAAGAGGAGATTTTACTTAGATTTTCATGATGGTTGAATATTTATTATAATATCTTTTGAACTGGCAACTATTTTACGATCACCCTCATTATCTATCATCTTTCTGCCATCCATGATAATTCTATATTAATGTGGAGAGTTTGATATTTTTTATAAAAAAAAAATCATCGTAAATAAACAGTGAAAATATGTGTGATAGAAATTGGACTATGTTATTTTTTTTCAGAATTGGTGACAATTGAATTTTTTTAATGATCCTAGTACAATCGAGCATATTTCATAATATAATTAATTTAGAAATTCATTTCACAGTCCATTTTCTGTACCTAACACTTTTCTATCATTCATATTGGTCTTGTATACCGAGGAGTATTTCTATTTAAAGCTGAAAATAATAAAATATAAAATTAATACATAAGTGTGTCTCTAAACCTCAATTAAAAATCCAAGCTCTGGTTATGCATAGTTATAAGACGTCATATAATTTAAGCTGCGACTGACCTCATTTAAAAATCCAAGCTCTGGTTATGTGTGGTCAGTGTGCTCTTAAATAAAAAAAATTTAAAAAAAATTAATAATAATAAAGTGCTAAAAATAGAAATTAATTTGAAATTCTCCTCTGAGTATAAAAACCAGTCTATCAATCCATCTTCCAATCTGTGAATATCTTATGAAGTATTATGATTTTTTGATTGATGGCTACTGGGATTTGAGACTATCTGATTTTGTCACTTAAATTGAATTATTAATTATAGTCCAAATCCATCACTGCTTTTGTGCTTTATTTTTTATAAAAATCCTTTGAAAATAATTGGAAATGAACTGTTTTTTAAAACTCTCTCCATTTTATATAAAATTCATCGTACATTCATCATTCTCTACAATGTGAAATATGCCACCTGTTCTTAGAATATTATGATTTTTGTTTGACTGATTGAAATTTATGATGATCGTTCTTCCTCTTAAGCAGAAATTATATTTGTTAGTCATTTTTCATCTATATTTTAAATTCTGTATCCTTTTGATGATAACAAAAGGGGGAGAATGGGTTGAGATTTTGATTTATGAGTGAATATTTTATAAATATTTTTAATTTTGAAAATTTTATTATTATTCATTCCATTCCACTCATGCACAGTTTTAGGGGGAGTCTTTGTTGTAGGGGGAGCTGTCAAATAGGGGGAGTTCAGTTCGTTCAATTCTTCAATGTCAAACACATTTACTGTATTCAAAATCTTAGTATTTGTTTGTCATCATCAAAAGGGGGAGATTGTTGTATATAACGAAGTTGTATACACAATTATATGATTTTTGTTTGATGATAACAACCAAATAAATATTATTTTAAAAATAGTTTGTTGCTGTACTGTTCTATATATACATCACATACAGAAATATAATATTTATATTTAAACAGAATGCATCTATACAGAAATTCAAATATCTACACAGTATTTTGTTTAAATATAATATTTTATTTCAATATTCAACAGTACAGATTTACAACTTCACTATTTGCTCAACACTGTAATTCACTGAAATAAAATTCATTCATATACATTTCACTTGTTATACAGCTCCTCATTACAACACTTTGTTTATACAACTCATATATACATTCTTTTACACATTGACACATATACAGACACATTGAAACAATTCACTGACTCAACACTGTCTTCAGTGTTCACTGTTAGTCCAATCTTCACAGTCTTCAAGTCAGCCCAGTCATCATCACCTCTCACATGAAACAGAAACACATAGTTTCTAGAATAGAAATAATATTCTAATTCCTAGCAAATATTATTTTATTTTTAAAATTTTATTTGCCTCAGTTTTCTGGTGTGTTTCTCATTATTTTTCATGACTTGATCTGATCTGTGTCTAGCTAGTTTGTATATGAACTGGGACAGAAAATATAGTCTGATGGCTGCATATACACACGTGTGCACTGCCATGCCAATCAGCGAGCATCTGAGGAGCAGCCACGTGGACCAACTCAACTCAAAGCATAATATATAAACAGTCAACGCAAAAGGTACAAGCAACAAGGATCATAACAAGTTCAACTCGACAAGCCAAGCCAGAATGACTTGAGAACAAGTGTCAAGGTCGAGCAAAAATCAACTTTGCAGAAGCTAACATGATCAAGTAGCATAGTAATGTCAACATGCAACAGCATAACAAAGCAAGTGCATATACAGCAAGCAACAGGAGCAAACAAACTTGGTGGAACACAACTCTGGAATGGAGCTAGGTTACATGGTCGATCACACACTGATAAAAAAAAACAATACATGTAGCTCAGGTACAAATGGATGGGCACAAGCATGCAGGATGTCAAATATTAGCATGCACAAGCTCAAAAAAAAAAATTCAAATACAAGCAAACATGTTCAGATCAGCTTTAACAAATTGTGATGCAAGTTGAGCCAGTTTGCATACATTTTAGTTTTGGGAAAAAGGCACAAAGTCACATTTCAGTTTGGGATGCCTATATGCAGTTTGCAACATAATCAGTTTCATATGTACATGTACAACAGAGTTTCAGCATGAATAAACCAGACAGCAAACAAGTATAGCCATGGCAAGATAATACAAAACTGAATGGGAAGTGTGGCATCATGTACATGTGCGTACACAGCAACTCACATTGTCACTGCATGATCAGTATAGTGGTGCAAAACAGGAAATTCATGAAAAAGCCAAGTTGCATGTGATACAAGTAATGTGGGTGCGTCAACAGATTTGCACAAATCATTTTCAGGCAAGAAATCTGTTTTCAAATGGAATATTATTTCCAGTTTTTCAGCAATAAATATCTTTGCAGAAGTAAATGATTTCCAAGCATAAAACAATAAAGTCGAAGAAGATTTTAGTGTCTTCAGAAAATAGCATGTGATAAACTGGGGAATTCGAAATCAAATCAGTTCATTCAAAAATGGAAAATGATAAAGAATACAATCTTAAATGCCTTTGGAAATCAGAGAACCAAATTATGACAAGAAATTCAAGTATGCAAATGTTTCCAGAAATGATTTCATGGAAAATTTATGTCGACAGTAAAACAAAGAGTAAATGTTTTGGAAAGCATCTCAATCATGCATGGGACAAGTGAAAAAAACATTGTTAATGCTTGAATTTGATCAAATATGGAATGGTGACTTGACCAAATCATTCTCAGCAATGTTTATCAATCTCGCAAGTAGCTTTGGAAACTATTTTTTTGTTTCCAGTTTTTCAATCCGACATTCAAGTTTCACAATTTGTTTTGGTGCGCAAAGGGAATGCAAAGGGCCACATTTTCAATTATTCTTTTCCAAATTTACTCATATATCATTCAATTAAATCTTTCACACAAGTTTTTATTTGCTACAAATTTGATGATGTGTTTCTGGAAACAAATCTTTCTGATTTCAAAAGTCTCCAGAAATGCTAATGTCATTCTTAAAGACCAGAAAATCAAACAGAAGTTTATTGCCGAAATTCAAGGCCAGGATCATTTCAATCAAAGTCGAGCAAGTCAAGGCAACCAAATATATTTCCAGATTCATAAAAGAGGAATTCACACGCAAGAAATCATTCAAAGCCGTGACTATCAAAAGGGGAAACAACACAAAATCAAGCCAAGTCATTATAATGAAATCAGAGTTTTAGGGTTTCGATTCTACCCTATATTAGACACCAATTCATTATCGGCACAAAAAGTATCGAGACCACAAACAATTCAATCGAAACCAAGCATAACAATTTCAAGCAACAAAAGAGAAAAATTCCAATTACTTACGGTTTCGATCAAGAGCAGAGAGCAACCCCAAATCGAAGCATCAGAAAGCTGAGAGCAAGACAAATTTGAACACCAGAGATTTATTTCATCAAGCTTCGAATCGATTTGGGAGGATTTCAAGAAACCCTAGCAATTTTCCAATCACCTGCCGCCATTTCAAATTCCATAAGCAAAGGGATCGGGCAAAAGGAAATAATGAATGGGCCGGCCAAGCATATGTGAAAAGGGATGACCCTTTATAATTTAAACACTTTTTAAAACAAGGGTTTCTTTTGTTTCTGTTTTTCCTTGTTTATTTAATTTTTTTTTTGTTTTTAATTTTCTTCTGTAAACAATTCTGAATAGTTTTTCTAGAAGTCTGTAAAATTCTAGAGTTCCAGTCAGGGTGTTGACTGGCAGTCCACTAGAGTCGGTAAATTCTAGGGTTACGAGTTACAGGGTTTGTAATTTGGGAAATCTGATCTTGGGGACAAAGATCAGTTAGGGTTTTTTAGTATAGGGTTAGTACAGCAGCAGGTATTGCGAGTGTACAAAACTGTATAGGCGGTTAGCGAGGGTCGCGAGTCTGTAAGTTTGTGTATGCGGGAGTCTGTATATTTCTATAATAAAAACCTTGGGGAATGCAGCAGTAAGCAGGGTTGCTGAAGCTGGGTATATCTATGTGTTATTTATTTACAGCATTTATTTACTCTGATTGTTATTTGTGCTATGATATTTTTAATATTATATACTCAGTTAAAAAATGTGATAAACCCTACTCACCCCCCATAGGGTTATTCTAGATCCAATAACCCCTAGCTAATTACCCCCATCCCGGACACAAAGGGATATGTTTCGTAAGCCATTTTGATTGTTACAGTCATTTATTCTTCAAAATAAAATATAAAACATTCAATATTTAATTTGAACGTGCATTTCAATTTGCCAGGGCCACAAATTGATTCGAAAAATTCCAGAAAAATAAATCTAGCTATGTTTTTGACGATACGGTCCCAACAAAACTAGTTTCGTCGAATTCTGAGACTGTTTGCAAAAAGGCCCATTTCTGGCGATCCAATTTAACTGTAATTGACCAAAACACATTTTCCTTTGCCACGCTCACATACCAGCTTCAAAAATTACGAAATTTGAAACCTAGCAATAACTTCACATCCCGGATCCAACAAAAGTGGTTTCGTCAAATTCCGAGGTCGTATGCAAAATGGCCAATTTCTCAGGCTATATAAAATCCATAGCGACCCTTCTGAAAATTCATTCGGCCATAACTTTTGCTTTCCGCTATGAAAATTCGATTTTTCAGATTCGTTAGAAAGGTATTCACTAACAGATTTAAATATTTTTGGTTTCGCTAAAATCCGTTTTGTTTTGCACCAGGTACAGGCCGCTAAAGTCTGAATTCAATTTTTGAAATTGCAGCGCCATTTCAGGCCTTGTTTATAATTATAATTAATTATATTCGTTTTCAATTGTCGATTCAAACTCACTTTTCATTGCCATTATTTAAAATATTTATTTTAAATATTTAAAATCCATTATTTTAGCCAATTCAAACATTTTAAATTGGTTCAAATTTTCTGGATCGTTACAATCTCTCCCACTTAAAACTTTTCGTCCCCGAAAAGGAACAAAGTCGAAAGTGGTTTAATAAATCTACAATCACACCACACAACAACCAATCAAATTATTTCAACCTTTCAAAAATATACTAATCACTTTCTAAACTCTTTTTTAAAATCATTCTGACTATAGAATTTAAAAGTGCACATCCATGGAAAGAAAATAACAACAGAGTAGAGAATTAAATGTTAATCCAAAGTATGGTAAATGTACCTTGCACCGGAGTCAATCGGAGATATCTACTCGGCATCTAGGATAGGCTTTCTGAATGCTCTCCTCAGTTTCCCAAGTACAATCTCGCGGATCTCCACTCCATTGCACTTTGACTAAGTGAACCTTCTTATTCCTCAGCTCTTTGGTTTCTTTGCCGATGATCCTTAGCGACTCTCTTCTCACAGCCAATCCTGGAGTAATTTCAATGTCCTGTTGAGCTGCTTCTTCCACGATCAAGTCTGGATCATGAACGTGCTTTCGAAGTTGAGATATGTGAAATACATCATGAACTCCAGGCAACCAGTCAGGCAATTTGACCCTATATGCGAGAGTTCCGATCCGTTCCAGAATAGGAAATGGACCGATGAATTTGGGCGCCAACTTTCCAGTTTTACCGAACCGGATAACTCCTCTCATCGGCGATACCTTTAAATATACATAATCGCCAATAGCAAAGGATATATCTCTTCTTCTCCTATCAGCATAGCTCTTTTGTCGGCTTTGAGCGGCGAGTAATCGCTTCTTAATGAAATCGACTTTGTCGGCGGCTTCTCGGATCATATCAGGACCCAACACAAGTCTATTACCGGGTTCGACCCAACAAGCGGGGGATCGACACGGTCTACCATACAATGCTTTGAATGGCGACATTGTTAGACTCGCCTGGTAGCTGTTGTTATAAGAGAATTCAGCCAAATGCAGATGGTCTTCCCATGATCCACCGAAATCTATAACACAAGCCCGCAATAGATCTTCTAAAATACGATTCACCCTCTCAGTCTGACCGTCTGTCTGAGGATGATAAGCGGTGCTCAAGTTCAATTTTGTTCCCAGTTCTACTTGAAATGCTTCCCAGAATTTGCTAGTGAATATTGTATCTCTATCACTGACTATACTGAGCGGCACTCCATGTAGTCTAACTGTTTCCCTGAAGTATATCTGCGCCAGACTCTGAGCAGTTCTATTTGATCTGACAGGTATAAAATGGGCAGTCTTCGTGAAGCGATCTACGATTACCCAAATACTGTCTTTCCCTTTTCTAGTTCTGGGCAGACCATCAATGAAATCCATAGAAATATGTTCCCACTTCCAGCCTGGAACGTCTAGCGGTTGTAATAATCCAGCTAGTTTATGTTGGTCGCTTTTGACTAGCTAGCAAGTAGGGCATTGGCTAACATATAAGGAAATGTCCCTTTTCATCGACCTCCACCAGAAAGTGCGTTTGATGTCGTTATACATTTTGCTTACTCCTGGATGGATACTGAGTTTTGACTTGTGGCATTCATCCAGTACTTCCTTTCGAAGCTCAGGAATGTTAGGGACACAGATTCGACCTTTGAGCCTTAGAATCCCATCATTATCAACTTGAAAACTCGAGGTTTCGCCTTGTTGAATTATATCTTTGATCTTCTGAATGAAGTGATCATCCTCCTGAAGAGCAGATATTTTATCTAGCAATGAAGTCGTGATAATAAAACTGGCTATCATTTCATTCTTTCGGCTTAGCGCATTGGCCACAACATTGGCTTTCCCTGGAGTGTATATGATTTCAAAGTCATATGATGCAAGAAACTCTAGCCAACGTTGCTGTCTCAGATTCAAGTCCTTCTGAGTGAAAAGATACATTAACGACTGGTGATCGGTAAACAGTTCAAATCTCTCACCCAGTAGATAGTGTCTCCATATTTTCAAGGCGAATACTATAGCCAATAACTCAAGATCATGAGTTACATAGTTTTCTCGTGCGGCTTCAGTTGACGGCTAGCATAAGCAATCACTTGGCCCCTCTGCATTAACACTGCGCCAAGGCCTTCTCTAGAAGCATCAGTCTAGACTTTCAAATCCTGGTTGCCATCGATGATGGTTAACACTTGAGCAGTTGTTAATCTCAACTTTAGCTCTTCAAAAGCCTCCTCACTTTCTGGAGTCCATTTGAATTTCACGTGCTTCTTCGTAAGCTTCGTTAAATGACCAGATATCTTTGAAAAGTTTTTAACGAACTTCCATTAATAACTAGCCAATCCAAGAAAACTACGAACTTCTGTAGGAGTACTGGGCTGTTTCCAGTTCTGAATAGCTGCGATTTTACTTGGATCCACAGCGATTCCTTCTTTCGATACTACGTGGCCTAGAAATTTCACTTCATTTTGCCAGAATATACATTTTGAAAACTTTTCTTTCAATACATTCCTTCTGAGGATTTCTAACACCTGTTCCAAATGCTTTTCATGTTCGGCCTTTGATTTAGAGAAGATTAGAATATCATCAATAAAAACCAGAACAAATTTATTCAATACTCCTCTGAATACTCTATTCATCAGATCGACGAAGTAAGCTGGAGCGTTACATAAGCCGAATGGCATTACTAACCACTCGTAGAATAAGTCGGGACCTCTGAATGCTGTCATTGGAACACACTCTTCGGCAATTCGAAGTTGATGGAAGCCTGTAGCTAGGTCCATTCGTGAAAATACTTGTGCGCCATTTAATAGATCCAACAAATCATCAATCCGCGGCAATGGATATTTGTTCTTTATTGTCTGTTTGTTCAAATCACGATAATCCACACATAAACGTAGAGTACCATCAGATTTCGGGACAAACACCACTGCTGCACCCCAATCAGAGAAACTAGGCCTGATCAGACCTTTCCATACTAGCTGTCGTGTTTGATTGTCTAATTCCTCTTTCTCTTTCAAAGACATTCTTCGAATAACGTGAACTACCAGCCTTTCATTCGGAATCAAAGCAATCTTGAAATCTATCTCTCTCTGTGGAGGTAAGCGAACAACTTCCTCGAACCCATCCGCATAGTTATTGATGACATGAATATCTTTGATGAGGTCAGGAATATTCTCTGTGATCTCAGGGACATTTTCTATTTGAGCTGGAAAAACATCCAATTCTGCCCAGAAGTCCTTTCTATTTGATGTCGGGCCTTCACATGGTATGGTTATATAATTCCCTGATTGTGCCTTTGCCTTAACAACTCTCTCGGCGCATCTAACCTCTGCCTCATATCTGGTTAACCAATCCAATCCAAGAATAAGATTGAGTTCATCAAAATTCATGACGATAGAGATAGTAAGGAATTTATAGCAGGAAAAAGAGACAGGCACCCCACAAACCCAACTAAGATCGATGGGACCCCCAACTGGATTTCGGACTATCATTGGTTCTTTGAGCTTCTTCAATCTCAAATCCAACTTCTTGACTGCACTCTTTGCAATAAAGCTTCGTGACGCGCCTGTGTCAAACAGTACTTTAACTGGAATGTTTTCGACATTGAGCATGCCTTCCAAAACATCAGACCTTTCCTGAGCAGACGAGGATGCAGGTACTTCTACCACTTCATTTACATGCGCTGCTTTGGATTTCTTAAATTGCCTGCAATCCTTTTCAAGATGGCCAGTCTGACGGCATTGAACGCATTTTCTATTCTCCCGAAACTGGTTATCGGGTTTAGACCCCTTCTTTCGTTTCTTCGAGGTTTTACACTTCCTAGTCATATGCCCCTGTTTATTGCAGTTAGAGCATGTGGCAGTCGTTGCCCGCTCTTTTTCATATTTAGCCCTTTTTCTCTTGGCACTGGGCTTCTTACTGACATCATACTTTGCACTGGCCTCAGGACGATCAATTTCAGATTCCATCCTATTACTAGAGCTGACTTCCTCTTCGTACCAAAGCATACCTTTCTTGTCTAGATCTTCGTACTGATAAGCCATGTATATCATTTCAGAAAATGGAAGCTTCACATTCCTCATTAAACTATTCTGATATTTTCTTTGAAGCCTGTGAATAAATCTCAGATTTTTCCTCTTTAGGTCTTTAATCAGATGAGGGGCAAAATGAGAAAGTTCGTTGAATTTCTTATGTTATTCTGGGATGGTCATATCCCCTTGTATCAGGTAAGAAAATTCGTCGCATAATCGCTCGGTCGCTTCTGGAGGAGTAAATCTTTCTAGGAAAATCACTTTGAATCTATCCCAGGTGATATCACCTTCTGGATTATTCTCTATAACCGAATCCCACCAGAACAAGGCTTCGTCTTTGAGTTCCCAGGAGGCCAGTAATCTTTTCTGGTCATCCCTCAGTTTTAAACCATCAAAGATCTTTTCAGCCGAACGAATCCAAGCCTGTGTCTTCATAATAGATTCTTCACCAGAGAACGGTATTCCACCCATATTTCGATATTTGATTAATAGGGCCTCAATATCCGGTTCTGCATTCCTTCTGTTTCGGACACTCATTTTCTAGTACTTCTGCAAACAGCAGACCAAGTGTCAGGTCACAGAAATGATAATTCAAAATATAGAGACAAATACTTGAATGTAAATGTGTCTATCTAGGTGTTATTTCATTCTACTACTCATACTAGGATATTACTGATCCTATCCGTATAGAGTTACCCGTCCTAGAACACTACTGGTTCTATTTCTGACGAGTTCGTTCAAAAGTTATATTCCAGAACTAAGCTTAACTAAAGCTCTGATACCAAATTGAGATGACCCCAAACCCCGTACTGACGGTGGCAAGGGTAATCCGTGGAATATAACACAGAAACAGATAATAACAGAACAAAATTAAATAAATACACCAGATAATGAACAATAGAATATACTGGATAAAAGTAATCGTCAGAGTTACACAGTATATAGTATCTTACTTAGTACAAATACAGTTCAGCTATACATAAATGTCTACAGCGGAAATAAACAAAATATGTACAATAGGAGCTGAACAGCATAAAAAGAGATAAATAATAGAACCCATCTTCAGCTCAAGCTATCCAGAAAGAACCAGCTAAACCTGAATACAAGGCTGCCCATGAAGAAAAAGGGGCATCCGAGTTTGAAAGTGAAACAAACTACGACTCAGTCAAGGGACTGGTATGAGAAATCCACTCAACACATATATAATTTGGCTAATCACAGGACCACGCCACTTTCGCAGAACAGGTTTACTCCATTGGACTGCCAGTGCTTTTAAAATAAATCTTTCTTTTAAACACGCAATGCATTTTATAAAAATGAAGCCATTATAAGACTCAGTTCCCATCACACAATGCAACGCAAACCGAAGGATAGAGTTTTTACCTTATAACGGCCAAGATATGCTTGATACGAATAAAAAAAAGGCATTTGATATTATTTCTAGTGTTTATATGTTTTGAAAACAATTTCAAATCATAACTATCAATCATGGACGGCATTAATGCCCCATACCACTATGTCGCCATATATAGGTATACAATCAAAATCGCAGAATGTCGTATTTGGAAATTGGATTTCCGTCATGAACCAAGGCAAAAGATAGTCCTTACCGAATTCGAGACTGCCTAGCCTGAGTCTCAGGATCAGAACGAATCGACCCTTGGAGCGGCAGGGACGGTCCACACTGAGTGGATTAAAATGCCTGCGCACTACGTTTCGCCGCCCTTTGGGGCGTAAGCGAGCCAACAAGTGACTCCATCGGACCCGGATCGTCCGATCTAACCGAGGCGCCTCGCAATAGCAACAACCACATAGGTGAAAAGTATATAAATGTCAGGGCTGGTAGGTCACTGACACCACCCTAGCTAGGAGGAAACGCAGGCCCTCCCTGAGGTCCTTTCTCCCATTTCTGGTTCATACCGGGGTGTGAGGCTCGCGATTTCACGTTGTACACAAAGCTACGCCACACAGGCGGTGCTTTGATCATCACCACAAGGCTTTGCTTTTCAATAGAAGCCCTGATCATTTGCCACTTAGGCAGGCCACACTAGCAATTCATGCCATGCGACTGATGTCCGTCGATATACAACCTCTGAGCTCGTGCGTTTCAGAGAAGGGCGTTAAGAAAAAGAATAAATTCTCCGCCGCCAAACAGATGTATATTTAATAGAGATCAATCAACACAGAATATAATCCAATGTCAGACACACCATCCATTTACAAGTCCGTTTTGGGCTTGAACGAAACCGGAGGCACTAAATACCCCGCAAAACCATCGATCACCACGTACGTCTGGACGATCACCACTCATTATCCATATTTCGGGATGCCTCCCAATCAGGACCTCGATTACCATCCAAACGAGGTGAAGATCTCCGGTCTTCGACCACCGTCTTCATCTTCGAATTTCAATCGTCGGTGAATTATTCGAAATGAGAATTAACTCGGCCTTTTCAAATAACTCACGTATATATAGAATTTCAAATCAATTTATTTCAATAGTTAAATCATTCGACAACACCCATTTTGTCCTTTAATGTAATTTTCACACCAAACACATTCAACCATCAAATACCACATAAATCGAGAAAATTCATTTTATTTCCATTCCATATCGTTTATGATATTTTATAATGATTTATCGCTATTTTTATTTATTTTAAAATAGCTAATTTATTCAAAACGACGCTTCGGGCCGTAACGCGGCCGTGGCGCTGTTTTTCTTCAGATTTGATTTACACATATATGAAAATCTAACCGTTGGATCTTTACAAAATTTACATCATTAGAAAGAATTTTTCAAAATGAATCCAACGGTTCCAGTTTCGGGAAAATCCGACGGTCGGATCTCCCGGTACAATCGTTTGTAATTTCGATTTCAAAATACGAACTGCAGCGTCATTATTCGATTAAATATAATTATATTTATGTATATAAAAATATAATCGATTCTGGCGTTGTTGTTCTTCAGATTTGAATTAAACATTCCAGACAATCCAACCGCTGGATTTTTACAAAGTTGGTGCCGTTGGAAAGATATTTCCAAGGCGAACCCAACGGTTGCGGTTTCGAGAAAATCCAATGGTCGGATTTCCCGCACTAGTTGTTTAAAATCACGGTTTCAAAACACGAACTGCACGGCCACGTTTCGTTTTAATTTTATTTATATTTATATATTTATATAAATATAGTTCATTCAACAATTTCAATATCGTTTTCACTTCAAATATTTCACTAACGCCTTTAATTTTGGAAAAATTCGCCATAACCTCCTTTGTACGGGAGGGGCTGGGAAAATTCCCAAATAGCCACACGGGCGTCTCATGTCAAAAAGAAAAAGAAAAAGCCAAGAGGCTCATAAAATCATCACCCAAACAAAACAGCAAATGTGTACCTATTTGTCGGCACAAAATTTTATTCCTCTTCTCTAGCCCCTTCGCTATAACCTGTTCAATAAATATGCATGTACATATATATAGTTCTTATCACTTATCATTTTCTATTCAACTTCATATTTGATTCCATTTGGTTTAAAAACACCATTCATTCTAATGTTGCATGTATAGGCTAAAATCATGTCATTAGCTAATTAATGAATATTTCAACTCATTTATATTTATTTGAACGAGTGGCTATTTTTAACACTTCACATTTCAATAATTCGTGAATATAATAAAAATGTGATTTTTATTGTAAAACAAGTCATTTCAAAACACTATTATTTTATATAATTCATATAGGTGATAAAAAAGGAGATTTTTATAATAAAGAAATTTATTTCAAAACAGGATTATTTTACATAGTTCATATAGATGATAAAAAATGTGATTTTTATTATAAATCAATTTAATTCAAAATATGAATACCTTTCAACACATGAATTTCTAATCAACGAATGAATATCGATTTAACACATGAAGGTTTTTTATAGTTTCTATATATAGATAAAAATGTGATTTTTATATTTAAAACACGAATTACATTCAACACGTGAATTTCTAATCAACGAATGAATATCGATTCAACACATGAAGGTTTTCCATAGTTTCTATAAATATAGTTTCAGCAAATGAAAATAATTCAAACACATGAATATTATTCAAAACTTCGGCAGCATAACGGCAGGGTAGTTAAAACCGGGACCGTCCCTAGTACGGCTCCTCGCTCTACCTTAAAACCTCGCGGTGTTTGACAATGGGGATCATGCATCTAGTTCGCATGCAGGCGGCATGTATATATTTATTTCATTTCCACAAACTAATCCTATGTGGTTTCAACCAAATATTTCTCAACCACAAACGGGTATTTTTCAACCACAATCAATCAATATCAACCACAAACAATCCCAAACAACCATTCGCTATCAATCAATTTTCACACCAATCACAATCAATAAATATCGTCCATGGTTTGTGGACGAGGGGCGTATATATATATATATATATATATATATATATATATATATATATATATATATATATATATATATAGCAATTCACTTCTATTTCAACACATATATAATTTCTACAATGCATATATAACTTATACATCGAACGTACAACTTATACAACGCTTATACATGAGGTGTACAACGCTTATATAACTCATACATCGACTATATAATTTATACATCGTCGTTTTCCATATCGTTTATAAATTAAAAATCTCACATTGGGTTCCACTCCACCAAAAATAGCAGGAGGCTCAGAAAAATATGCGGTCTCTTCTAAAATGTAGAACACATCCACACGATCACGATGTTTCCTGTTTCATCGAATTTCGTTAACACATGAAAAAGATATGATTTTTCAAAGTTTGCAACATTTTAAAGTGTGAAAATCAGTTGAAAATAAACAAGCCGTATACCTCGTTTGAATGTTCAAAACAAGGTCGCCAATTTTCAGCAAATCCGGGAAGCGATAGGACGAACGGTTTATATGGTGTCGAAGAGGGAGGCGAGGCCTTTCCGGTGCCGGTGGTGGGGTCCCCTGCGATGGCTTCTAGCGGTGGTGGCGGCTGTCCAAAGGCGGCGCCTTTGGAGGCTCGATTCACGCTGTACGGTCGACGAGGGGGGTCGAGGTGGGTATGGATGTGACGAGGGAGAGGAGGGCTGTCGAGATCTGGCGGTGGCGCGGCGTGGAAGTGGCTGTGGCGACGGGAAACGAGGAGAGAAGGTGGCGGCTTGGTTTCCGTCGAGAGCGCCTGGATAACGGAGGGTTTTTTGATTTTTTTTTAATTTTTAAATTAATGAAAGAAAAATTTCTATTGGCCGATGGTTTATTTAATTTTAAAATAGTGTTTTCGTAAACGAACTCCTTTTCAAACCCAACGACTGTCGCCCCTAGCTAATTACCCCCATCCCGGACACAAAGGGATATGTTTCGTAAGTCATTTTGATTGTTACAGTCATTTATTCTTCAAATTAAAATATAAAACATTCAATATTTAATTTGAACATGCATTTCAATTTTTCAGGGCCACAAATTGATTCGAAAAATTCCAGAAAAATAAATCTAGCTATGTTTTGACGATACGGTCCCAACAAAACTAGTTTCGTCGAATTCTGAGACCGTTTGCAAAAAGGCCCATTTCTGGTCGATCCAATTTAACTTTAATTGACCAAAACACATTTTCCTTTGCCACGCTCACATACTAGCTTCAAAAATTACGAAATTTGAAACCTAGTAATAACTTCACATCCCGGATCCAACAAAAGTTGTTTCGTCGAATTCCGAGGTCGTATGCAAAATGGCCAATTTCTCGGGCTATATAAAATCCATAGCGACCATTCTGAAAATTCATTCGGCCAAAACTTTTGGTTTCTGCTATGAAAATTCGATTTTTCAGATTCGTTAGAAAGGTATTCACTAACAGATTTAAATATTTTTGGTTTCGCTAAATTTCGTTTTGGTTTGCACTCGGTACAGCCCGCTAAAGTCTGAATTCAATTTTTGAAACTACAGCGCCATTTCAGGCCTTGTTTATAATTATAATTAATTATATTCGTTTTCAATTGTCGATTCAAACTCACTTTTCATTGCCATTATTTAAAATATTTATTTTAAATATTTAAAATCCATTATTTTAGCCAATTCAAAAATTTTAAATTGGTTCAGATTTTCTTGGTCGTTACACCTAATGACACAGCAATTCGTCACAGGAGAAAACACGTCAGATTTCAGATCCGACCCGAGGGGGAGGTCGACCCCCAAGTCGACCTGTATGGGGGGAGGTCGACCTCTTGGTTGACTTGGTCTTGGGCGGTAAAATTCCCGCCTAGCCTGCTTCTGATTTTCAATTTTGAATTTTCTGAACTTTATCCTTAGCTGTTTATTAAAATTCTGAATCTTCTGAAGGTCATAACTCCTTCATACGGATTCCTTTTTATGCAAACTCATACTCTATCTCAAGCAGAATTCTGAGAAGAACGCAATGTTGTAACTCGTTTCCCTTAATTCTCATATTTGTAATTATTTATTCTTTAATTTGTTACTCTAATGTTTACAGATAATACGTGGTGTTACAACTGGAGTTCGCATCAGATAAGTAAACATCATCAGATCTACGACATTTCAACGTGAGTAGAAATAGTAATTGCTTAGGAATATTCTACATTTGTGGATTTTTATATGAATTAGTATACCTAGGTAGATTCGGATTAACTATAATATAAATTGCAAAACCCCCATAATTTTATATATGTTCGCAAGAATTGTCAATAGATATTGGGTTTGTGAATTTGTTTGAGTTATGGATAAAGAATATTTTGGGTGATTTACTTTTATTTGATTTTATTTATTCTTTTTATTTAAAAGTGATTGTGATGTAAAAGGTTCAGATTTGATTTTTTTTATTTATTATTTGAATAGGTTTGAGTACCCATTCTAATTAGATAACTCGAAAGTATTCAAATTTGAAACTAATCAAATATCAACATTTTTATGTATAGCATAAGAAAGGGTAAATTAAATAAATAAAAGTTTGTGTGTAAATATATATAATTATATATTATATGTATATGATGAAGGAAACTTACACCTTGTTCTTGATCCATTACTTGAATTATGCTAACAAGCCTAGGATGCAAGTTTTTAATTGTATGTTGTATATTTTTCCCATTACTGCTATATTTTACTTACGTCACCAAGCCATGTATTTAATGTCGGATGTGGGAATTAACTTGTATGCCTTGAACATAGACTGAATTCATAATTTACATCGTTAAAACAGTCCTTCATTCATAAAATATTAATGTTATTTATACGTATTAAATATTTTACTTATACATCGTAAGAAACATAATAAGTGTAATAACGACGTAATAAATACGATTAGATTAAGGATAGAATTAGAAATGTCCCCATATAAATCGTTGTTTGTGTGTTCATATATAATGGCTTATCTATATATTAAATAATGACACATAGACACGAGGTTAGTCATCATTTATGGTCGAAATCTGTTTGGAACCGACTGGAAAATTCGGCAACCACAGGAGAGTTTTGCTAATGTGAGAGTTATAGGTGTCATGAGCCATTTAATTCAGTAAACTACGACCCGAGGTTAAGCCCACTTGTAGTAGAAGTCTGCTCAGAACCACTTGACATATCCAGCATCTACATGCAGACGGTTTAATGTGAGATGTCTAGTGTGCATGTGTGTATTATGTGTGTAAACAAGTAGGTTTAATACACCTTGAGAAGTTCATTGATTGACTCCCTTCTTATCTAGTTTAGGTCTTAAGTGGTTAGGACTAGGACCATTCCAAAGGTTTATTCCTTGGATGTGGACCAAAGTCGTGGGTCTCCCCTTATTAGTTTCGAAGTAAGTCTAGTGATCCTCCTTCTTTAAAAGTGGTTTAGACATGACAATAATGGAGTAGGGTAGTTTAGCGGAATGTCCACTTCCCTTAGGGGCTATGTGAGAGCCAATCTAAGGGCATAATTGCTAACATTGGACGTAGCATGCTATTTAATTTCACCAACTATCTAAGGGAATTCTTAAGCGGCATAGGTGTTCTACCATAATATAAGTTAAGTAGCAACATGAGACGTCTGCCTAGGGGTCTTAAATGGAAAGATGCGGGTTTACCCTGAACCGTTATTAAGCGACGTGTTACTACTTCTCACATTACTTATGAGAATAAATACCTAAGAACATTGACATATTAGGACGGAGTCTTAAGTGGCTTGGGTCCGCCTTAGGGTTATAAGAGATCATGAAAATCCACCCTTAATAAATGTGTTATAATGGGGCTTAATTCACCGAGAATGTCTAATTTGTTAGGTCTCCACCTTAAATGCACAAATGAAGGTCTTAAGTGATTGATTCAAATCTCCGCCTAATTATTTAGACATTTTTGTATATGTGTGTGCTTGTGTGTTTCGTAGACTTACCTTGACATATATAACCTACTAAATCTAGGGTATGTTCAATAAGAAGGTATTATTTTCAGTCACATGGGATTTTATGTTCTGACCCCTCTTCTTAACACATCCAACATGCCAATAGGTGGGGTACTTTCATTGGATGAAGCAATGAGGGATACTGAAAAGGACAATGGAGATATTATGCTATTATTAGTTATCATTATTGTATTGCTTATGGAAACTCTAGATGATGAATTTTAAAGATGTACTGTTTTAAATAATCGTATTTGACAATTGTTAGCTAAATCTGTGGTTTAATCTATAATATGGTGCATCTTCTTTTCAGTATTATATTTTTTGGTTCCACTGTATGAGATTCCATAACGCTATGTTTATCTGTTATTCTATGCAAATGTAATTCCTTACAGGAACCAAAGATCCATTTAGAGTGGTTCTATGTTTTGATGGGCCTTTTCTGGGTCAAAATTAAGGCCTACCCTGGGCGAGTTGTTACATTTTGTATCAGAGTCTAGGTTACCCGATTATAGGGAAATAATACGTATGAGAGATGTATTTGTATTTTGAAAAAGATTTCAAACTATATATATATATATACACACACACCACAATAAGCTTATGCAACTATACTAGGCAACTCTATCATTTTTCCTCCCTTTTCAGCTTAAGTACTATCTTAGGAGTATCCACTGAAGGATTCTTCCTTTTCTTTTCAGATAATAGAATGGCTGATGATCCGTCGAACAGGAAAACAGAAAAGACCTTGGTATTTGCCAGAATGGTTCTAGTAATATCTCCATACTGTGGAGCAAGTCCCTGTTGCTAATCACGATTTAGCGGTGCCTGTAGCTCCTACCGCCAAATTAGCCTTTAATTTTCCTCGATTATGTAAAATCATCGCAAACTTAGTAGAGAAACATTCTTAGGAACAGAAGTTTTTATTGGTGCTCAAGCTTGGACGATGGACTATGAAAGGATTTTTAAAGCCACATAATGGTTAGATGAAGTTAAAAGGAGGTTTTCGACAAGTCATTTAAAAGGAGAAACCCTTGAATGGTGGAACCTAGTATCAAGAGGAAACGAGGGCCGAATATTTACATAGACTGAATTCAAGGCCCACTTTGAAGCAAAGTTTCTACCAAAAGCTTAGATGACGATCCAATTAGAGAAGTTTATCCATCTCAAGCAAGGAAGTTTGAGTTTATAGGAGTATGTGGCTAATTTATCAGGTTGAGTAAGTTTGGTAGGGTTTTGGTGGATACCCCTTTGAGAAAAGCCTTAAGGTTTGTTAAAGGGTTGAACCCTTCATTAAAGGACACTTTGTTGGCGTAACTAACATTTGGAGCAACCTCTGAAACATTAGTAGAGACGACCATTTTATGCACAACAGAAGGATCCATGGAGAATAAGAATGGTTAGAAGGGAAAAGAAAGTTTTGGTCACAGTAAAAATAAGAATAAGGAGTGGTGAAAGAATAAGAAGAAGGGAGGTAAGTTTAAGAAGGAAACTAAAACCTGCACGAGGTGCAACCACAAGGGCTATAAGGCTAACGATTGCAGGATTGCTTTGGCAAAGAAAGTGTTTAGGAGAAAGTGATACAATTTCCATGAGGAAGGACACATGGCTAAAGGTTTCCCAAAGCCTAAGGCTATTCAGAGCGGTTAGAATTATGCATTGGAAGAAGCACCGATATAGAGCCGACCCCAAAGAGATTAAGGTCAGACCTCCTTTGAAGGTATAACTTCTATTTCTGGAATTTCCATATACACCTTGTTCGATTTGGGAGCGACCCATTCTTTTATTTCTAAGAGTCTAGTTAATTTGTTGAACAATCCCCTATCTATCTCTAGTAATCCGATAGCGGTGGCTAACCTTATCGAAGGAGCCAAGTATCTTGAGTTTATGTGTAAAGACCTAGTATTAGATATCGACAATGTAAAATTCCTCGGTGAAGCGTATGCATTGTATTTTATGGGGTATGACCTTATCCTAGGTATGGATTGGCTATCATTTTATAGGGCCATCATAGATTGCGATAAGAGAATCATTCGTCTTAGGAGCCGAGGAGGACGTAGCCTGAAAATTCCTTGTGACATTAGGAACAAGGACAAAGCTATGTTATATATCTTATCTCCTAGTTCAGAAGGACCATCTTCGATCCTTATAGTATGTGAGTACTTGGACGTCTTTGAGGAAGTCACAGGACTTCCACTGCATATAGAAATCTCTTTTCATATTGACGTAGGGAAGGACACTAGAACGGTTGCTTTAACCTTAAAGAATATGGCATAAAGGAAATAAGAGAATTAAACCCACAGATTTTGCAATTACTGTAGAAAGGCTTCATTCGAAGAAGTACCTCTGAGTGGGGTGCACCTGTTATGTTTGCCAACAAAGGAGATGGATCTCTAAGACTTTGCGTGGATTATATGGAACTTAACAAGTTAACCAAAAAGAATAGGTGCCCTTACCAAAAATTGATGACCTGTTTGACAACTTGGGAGGAGCTCGAGTATTTTCCCAATTAGAACTTGCAACTCGATTTCACTAATTGAGGATTTCGGAGGGCAGTAAGGACAAAACTGCATTTAGGACACTAGATTGATTGTTCCAATGGGAAGTTATGCCCTTTGGAATGATGAATGCACTCACCTTCTTTGTTGACATCATGAGTGGAGTGTTTAGGGGTAATTCAAATAAAAGTGTGGTAGTCTTCATAGATGATATCCTTATATTTTCAAAGGACCATAAAGAGCATGAAAGTCACTTAAGACAGGTCCTAGGGATATTAAGAGAGAATCAATTAAAAGAAAAATTCTCGAAATGCCATTTCTTGAGAGGAGGAGTTATATTTTTAGGACATATTGCTTAAAGCAAAAATTTGGCAGTAGACCCCACAAAGATCTAGGCAATTAAGGAATGGAGAATACCTCAAAATGCCATGGAGGTAAGAATCTTCCTTGGATTGGTGGGATATTATCGAAAGTTTATTAAAGACTTTGCAAAGATCGCTACGCCTTTAACTCAACTTACGGAGAATAACTTGGTATTTTTTGCAGTAATAAGTATGATATGGCCTTTAAGAAAGTAAAGGAAGTACTGAATAGTGTCCCAATTGTCATCATACCCGATGGCTCAAGGATGTTCACTATTTACACTGACGTATATGAAACTGGTTTAGGACCGGTTCTTATGCAAGAAAAAAGGGTTGTTGGGTATGCCAATTATCAGACTCAAGGACCCAGAGAAAGGGTAACTGTTCATGACCTAAAGTTAAACGCGGTTGTGTTTGCCTTGAAAATGTGGAGGCACTATCTTTTAGGAAAGAAGTTCGAACTTTTTACTGACCATAAATCCCTAAATTATTTATTCTCTCAACGTGGCCTGAATTTATGACAACAACAATGGATGGAGTACATCGCCACTTTTGATTTTATGATCCAGTGTACCCTACGAAAGGTAAATATGCATTGAGTAGAAAACTTGCATATTTGAATGCTATTTTGGAATGGAAATAGTTGGAGTTTCTCTCTAACTTTAACTTGCAACCCCCGTTAGTAGCTTCTAACAGTTTTCTTGGAGTTGTGCTTATAAAACCCACTTTAAGAGAAAATATTCGGTGTTTGCAAGACCTCGACGAAAAGATAAGAGGCTTGAAAGGGAAAGTGGGGAAAAAGGAGACCTTTCCCGATTCGGCTAGATATTCATTAAGCAATGAAGGAAGTTTGCTTAAGGACAGACGACTTTGCGTCCTTAAAGATGAAAAGTTAAGAAAGTAAATTTTAGAAGAATGCCATAGGTCGAGGATGACCATACACCCTGGTGTGGATAAAATGTATAAAAATATGAAGAGGAATCTCCATTGGGAAGGAATGAAAAGGGAGGTAGCTGAGTTTGTAGCCTACTGTTTAACATTCCAAAAACTGAAAGCGGAGCCAGGAAAACCCAGAAGGTTACTTTTACCCATAGTGATTACCATGTGGAAGTGAGAATATGTTTCCATGGATTTCGTGGATGGGCTTTTAAGAAGACAAATAGTAAATAAGGCTATTTAGGTCATAATAGGCCATTTGACCAAGAGTGCTCAGTCTATACCAATAAAAAAGAATTGGGTTGCAGCTTCATTGGCCCAATTACATATCAGAGAAGTAGTTAGACTACATGGTACCTCATCTAGTATAGTAAGCAATAGAGATCCCTTATTCACAAGCGAATTTTGGAGAAGTTTACAAGAAACATTAGGAACGACCCTCAACTTAAGTATATCTTATCACCCGTAAACAAATGGTCAAACAAAAAGAGTAAATCAGATCATAGAAGACATGCTTAGATCTTGTATTATCGACTTTGGAGGAGTTTGGGAACAACACCTACCACTTGTGGAGTTTACTTATAACAATAGTTTTCAAGTAACGATTGGTATGACCCCTTCTGAAGCGCTTTATGGGAGGCTACATAAATCGCCAAATTATTAGTGGGAAACTACTGATAAGGTTCTACTCGGACCAGACTTCGTTCGTGATTCCACGTAGAAGATTTCTTTGATTAGGCAAAAATGAAGGCAGCCCAAGAGCATCCGAAATCGTATGCTGATAAAGGAAGGAGGGATCTTGAGCTCGATATTGGAGAATTGGTATTTGTGAATGTATCCCCTCTCAAGAAGACTATTCGATTTGGAAACGCTGGGAAGTTGGCTCCCAGGTTTATAGTGCCTTTTGTATTATCGAGAGGATAAGATATTTGGCCTATCGAGTGGATCTCCTAGAACGCCTATCGGGAATCCATAATGTTTTCCATATACGAAATCTGAGAAAATTCCTTCATAATTCTGCTATCAGACTCGAGCTTGATGAAGTTGGGGCATAGGAAAACTCAAGTTGGAGTCCAAGGTTCCCCGTGCCACTACAAAGATTGTAGAGCACGGAATCAAAAGACTCTGCAATAAAATTGTTTTCCTCGTCTGAGTACCATAGGGAAATGATCCTGCAAAAAGCATATAGGAGGCTGGGGACAAGATGAGACATACCCACCTAGAGCTTTTCTTGGGTAATTTTTCCTCTAAATTACATTTATGGATGTATTGTGCTTGCTGGATTAGATGTTAGGGAAATGGATGCAACACAATTGCAAAGTGCACTCATAAAGAAATTTATGCATATTATGATGTTCTGCACACATGGTGCATCGCTTAATTCACATACACGCTAGGATTTGAGCTCACTTTAGTAAGTCTGCAGTTCATAAGCGCTGCGAGTCATGGATTTTTTATGGATGAATTAAGTACAACACGGATGTTCAGAGCGAGTTGCGTTTTTCTCCTCTTCAAATAGATTTCAAGATGAAATCTATTTTAAGGGGGGGATAATGTAAAACCCCGTTAAAATTTACCTAAAACCAATCAGGAATAATAAATGATGAAAATTTACAATAAAGTAATAAAAGGACAACGGGCTGAAAAATGAAATTTTGTAGCATAAGAAATTTGGCTATGAAAATACCATAGTTGTATTCATGACGAAATTCTAATTAATTTTCATATATAGTATGTTAGAATCTGATCTCGTAAGAGCAGGTTACACTTAAAAAAAATTGAACTTAAATATATATGTAACACAATTTGAAATTCAAATTATAATATTAATTCATGCAATAGTATATGACTAATAAATTAGTAATTGGAATATTCCATCTAATTTGGATTCGTGTGTATATATAAGTATGCAACGAATAACGTTTAAAAGGAAAGGAATAAAAGAAACTAACAACGTTATAGAATAAAAATCTTTTCATCCCCACTTACGTTTACTGGGAAAATTGGCGACCAGTAGGTCAACTGAACCTCTTAGAGGGGCGTTGACCGCCAGCCGACCGCCCTTCTAGGGGAGCGATCGACTGCCTGGCGCGGCCAATGCCAAATAAGGCTTGTTCTGGTCAGATTTGGGTGTTAATTTATTAATTTGAAAAGCTAGGATTGAATCTTAATAATCCTACAGTTCTTATGTACACACGCCCCTATATATAACACTCTAGACTTTAGACCTAAACCTGGCCTACCTCCTTATCTCTGCCTCCATTCTGGCATTGGTTCCAGAGAAATTCTTAATAGGTTTTCTTCTTCTCCCAAGAATCTAGTTTCTTTTTGTAATCCCTTTTTCTTGTAGATGTAGATATGGAACTATAGGATTTATATATATAAGAATCCTAATAATTGAATTCTTATACATATATATATATTTCTAGGGATTGGAGTTCGCATCAGACAGGCAAACATCGTCAGATCTACGGCATTTCACTATGAGTGGAAACAGTAATTGCCTAGGCATATTCCACATTTGTAGATTTTTATATGAATTGGTATGCCTAGGGAGATTCGGATTAACGATAATATCAAACTGCAAAACATCCAATCTCCTATTTTTTATATGTTCACAAGAATCGTCAATAATATTGGGTATGTGAATTTGCTTGAGTTGTGTATAAAGAATTTATTGGGTGATTTACATTTGTTTGATTTTGTGACTCCCCACATCCATTAATGTCACTAATTATGAGAATGCATTAAGTTTCGTGAAGCGTTATAGGTAAATAGAAACAGAAATATTACGAGACAGATATAAAATAACAGCGGAATTCAAAATTTTATTAAGCAAAAAACATCGTGGTTCAAAACATGGTTACATCATGAGTCTGAAATACAAAAAACCCAATACATCAATTTAAGATTTTTGTCTTGTACTAAAATCATTAGAGTACAATAAATATGAAAAGAGCATAATCTCCAAAAACATAACCATAGTAGGAAAGGTACGAAATCAAGCAGTACATCTAAGAAGCTCCAAGCAGAAGTAAAGAAGAATCCTGATTAAGCTCGAGTAATCCTACCCTAAGAACCTGGGGAGGGGGGAACGGAAGAGAAAGAAGAGGAAAAAATATAGGCTTAGATCTGATTCATGGTCAGATCAAAATAACTTAGATACACAGGTTATGGAAGATCTGATATGATTCAATTAGTCACAGGCTTAGATCCAATTCATAACATGTCATGATTAACTTTTAAGTATTCATATCTAAAAATAACGTCGACTCATAGAGAATGGATCTAAGAAACAAAGGAATAATTACAGATGTTGAATCACAGTTCTCTGAATTTGAATGACTTGATTGTTGAAGACGAATAGGCTATTTAATCTAGGCAGAGGCATAATCTAGTTTTCCATTATTTTTGGTGTGTAAAATCAAGATAAATGAGGTCCTATTTATAGCCTAAAGCCAACGCATCTAGCCAAGAATTCAGTCCACATACATAGAAATGTATTTTTCCTGTGTTTGGGGGGTGTCGACACCCCCCTTATGGTGTCGATCCATGGGTCGACACCCTTATGGTATGCCCACCCCGAACTGGCCCATTTCCCTCCCAGGCTTCCCACTTCTTATTTTGAATTATTCTAAACGACTTTGACTTGGTTATGTATATATATAAATATTTTATGCGTATACAAACTTCAGACTTTAATATCTTCTTCATACGGTGTTCGTTTTACACAAACTTGGTGTCTATCTGAAGCGGAATTCCAAGACGAACTCAATGACGTAGTCCATTTCACTTAATTTCAATTATTTAATTAAGTGTTCCTTAGTTTATCATCTTAGTGTGTTGTCGAATTACAGGGTGTTACATTCTCCCCTACTCAAATGATTTCATCCCTGAAATCTCCAAGTTAAGAAGAATGTATATCCTAACATCCATCATCCATCTACTCATCCACCAATCACAGGAATCCATTGTCCTTAAAGATTTCTAATTCTTATATGAACTGTGTGTATATATCCCAATACTAATGCGAAAGATCAGGCGGTCTACTGATACAGTTGACCTCCTTAATGCAACGTACGTTAATGCCATGAATCCAACATGTATGCAAATAGTGTTAGTATAACATGTAAGTTCAATATGTGTGCACAATCATTCATCCAAATGCAACATCCACATGGTGATACACCCACTTTCATCCATTAAAAGAAGAAGAAATGCACATACATCCATATGTAGTATAATATTGATTGAGTCGATCTAGAGCCTAATGTATGTGTAAGTGTATGCATCCACGAGCAACCACTAGCAAACAATTACATCCATCAAACAAAACATGTCTCAAACACTTGTTTACATTCATGGGATTCCTACTAAGGGTCGAAGATTCGATCGATAGGACATACTTAAATGATAGAAACAAGCATGCATAAAAGCTTTGGAAAAAGAAGTTAAGACCATACCCTTGAAAAGAAAAGGGTACAAAGCACGAATCTTGTCTTCGGTCTCCCATGTTGCATCATCTTGGTTATCTCCCCACTGAACTTCCATTAACTTGACTTCTCTGTTGCATAGCTTCTTTACTTCTGATCCAAGAATATGAGTAGGAACTCATCTAACTGTGGCCTACCGTTCTACTTCTACTTCCTAAGGCATACTCGGCTCAACTACTTCTGCAGTATCATGCAAACACCTCATTAACTGAGAAACATGGAGAACATCATGAATGTCGGATAGTCTCTCTGGTAGCTTTATTTATAGGCCATTTGGCCAATCCTTTCTGTTATGGGAAATCGCCCTACAAATCTTGGTGCCAATTTTCCTATAAATCCAAAGCAAATCACATTCCTTAACAGTGATACCTTGATGAAAACTATGTCTCCCACCTCAAACTCAATGTCAGTCCTTATCCTATCTACATAGGACTTTTTCCTATCCTAAATTGTTTTCATGCATCTGCGGATATGGTCAACCTTTTCTGAAGTTTCTCTACCCATATCTGGTCCAAGTAGAATTCTTTTTGTAGACTCCCACCAACAAGTCGGTGATCTACCGGGTCGCCCGTATAATGCTTCGAAGTGGTGCCATGCTAATGCTAGCTTGATAACTATTGTAGGCGAAATCTACTAAAGGAAGATGCTCTTCCCAAGTCCCTCAGAAGTCTAGGATACACAATCTTAAAAGATCCTCAAGAACTCCATTCACCCTTTTCGTCTGTCCATCGATCTGAGGGTGATAAGCAGTGCTTAAACACAACTGTGTACCCAATGCTTCTTACAAGCTCCTCCAAAATTCATTGGTGAAAATGGGGTCACGATCACTTACGATACTGGAAGGTACTCCATGAAGACGGACTATCCCACGAACATAAACTACTACCAACCATGCAGCCATCCTCTTACTCTTAACTGGAATGAAATGAGCGCTCTTAGTAAGTCTGTCTACTATAAACCAAAATCTGGTGTTTCCTTCCCTCAATCTTGGAAAACTATCGATGAAATCCATAGAGATGCTCCCCCACTTCCACTGTGGGACCTCCAAAAGATGAAGTAAACCACTGGGCTTCTTTTGCTCAACCTTGACTTGCTCGAAACTCAAACATTGAGAAACAAACTCTACTACATCTTTCTTAATCCCAGCCCAAAAGAAAACCCTTTACATATCTCAATACATCTTATCGCCTCCTGGATGAATAGTCATATAAGAATGATTGGCATCCTCAAGGGTTGTCTTCAATAGACTCCCAACTTTGGTAACATAAAGCATTCCATCTCGTCGCAACCACCCTCTGTCATCTTTGGAATGTCTACTGAGGTGACTAGAAGTCTCCTCTCTACTAAGCCTATCCAGTCTAAAATCGGTGGATCCTCTTGCTATGAAGCTCCTATTTGATCCATAAGAGTAGGTCCTACCTCTAGTGATGCCAATAAACCAGGTATAAACTCGGTGGTGGGTCTAAAATTAAAAGTTTATATAAACTCCAATCTGTTCCTCTCTACAAACAGAGGACTTAAGGCCATCCTCTGCCTTATCAATGCGTCTGCCACCACATTACCCTTGCCAGGGGTATAAGCAATCTCAAAGTCATAGGATGTTGGGAACTCCATCCACCTTTGTTGCCTCAAATTAAGAACCTTCTGCGAGAACAAGTACTTGAGAGATTTATGATCAGTGTACAACTCGAACTTCACTCCAAGTAAATAATGGTGCCACGTCTTAAGCACTAACACTATGGCAGCTAGCTTTAAGTCATGGGTAGGGTAGTTCTTCTCATGAACTATTAGTTGTGTACCTCCATAACACACTACCTTTCCCTCTTGAATCAGAACCGCACCAAGCCCTGTATCACATACACTAGTGTATACTGTGAACACTTTGTTCCCATTGGGAAAGGTCAAGACTGGGGCTATTGTCAGAGTCCTCTTCAATCACTACAAAGCATCGTCACAATCTACATCCCAAGAAGATGTCAGATTCTTCTTCGTCGGCCTGGTGAGTAGGGCTGATTTCCTTGCGAAGTCCTTAATGAACTTCCTATAATAGCCTGCTAACCCCAGAAAACTTCTCACCTCCGCTGCATTCTTTAGGATCTGCCAATCTTGAACTGCAACTACCTTTGCGGGATCTGCTTCTATTCCATCTTTCAAAACCATATGCCCTAGAAACCTCACTTCTTTTCTCCAAAAATGACGTTTGGAGAACTTTGCCTTAAACTAATGCACATGGAGAGTTTTCAAAACCTCCCTTAAATGTAAGGCATACTCTTCCTCGCTCTTTGAGAAAATCAGGATATCATCAACGAATACCGCAACAAACTTATTTAGAAGCTCCCAGAAAACCCTACTCATCATATCAACAAAATAGGCAGGTGCATTCGTCAACCCAAAAGCATAACGAGCCACTCGAAGAAACCATCTGGAGTTCTAAAAGCAGTCTTGTCTATACTATCCTCGGGCACCCTCAACTGATGAAACCCCCTGGCCAAGTCTGTAACACCCCACCTCCGCCAGGGTCACTCTTGCAAGTACACTGACTTTGGAGGGGTGTTGGTCAAGGTAAACATGCATGCAGATATCATAAGACTGAACATATAAGTAAAACAGAGTAAGTAAAGCAGCGGATAAAACTACTATTTCAAAACCATAGTCAACTTACATCAAAATTACTAAGTCATTATTTTCCAACAAATCAAAGTCTAGAAAACATAAACTACAAAATAACATAAGTAAAGTATTCCCCAAAGATAACAGTAGTGTCGCCATAGCAAAGCTCAAGTCCAAACCGTACATGAGCTATCCAGAAAGCAAGCTAAAGATCCAAGCTAGGTACTAGTGTTCCCACCCTAAGAACCTGGGGGGGGGGGGGGAGGGGAAACGGAAGAAAAGAGACGAAAGAAAACGGGTCAGTCAAAAAGACTGGTAAGTCCTACCTACTATTAGTATAAAAACTAATAAAGTTAACTGGACATGTAAAACAGAGATGAAACATAGGATGATAACTGGCATGGTGAAAAGTTAACAAGATAGATCAAGTGTGGCATCGCATATACAAGGTTAAGTTGCACCAAGTGTGTACTAGTATTCTAATCCATGTCAAGTATAAACAAGAAATGATCCCTTAGCCCAATGTTGGCCCAAACTCATGAGATGACCTAAATCAAGGTCCAACTACTCGGTCTAGTCGATCGGCTCCCTATAAGCCTAACTCGTCGTGTATCGGTGTCATACGGCCTAATCATGGAATGTAGTTAACTGTGCAAGGTCCACCCTAGGGTGTATCCAGCCCTAACCACAGACACAATTCAAGCACGCACAGTCTAAACCTACCGGTGCCCATGTTCAACTCCGGACTTAATGTGCACGACCATGGTCCGCCTGAACAACTGGTGCACCACTCAGCCGTCTATTTTGGTCTCTTACAATCAGTCAGTAATCGTGCCCCACCTTAGCCTAGTCCAGGGTATCCAGATACTCCCAAGTAGGTTACTGCTGAAAAGGACCACGTAACTAGGGTTTTAAATGGTTTAAGTGTGGTTAACCCTATCCTAACCATGTATTGAGTTGGTCAAGTGTATCCAAGCAGTTCATGACTTAACCCTATCAATACATCGTGTTCAACTGGTTAAGTATATTCAAGTAGTCCATGACTTAACCCTACCAATCCATTGTGTTTAATTGGTTAAATATTCATGCGGTCCATGGCTTAACCCTACCATGTGGCACTAATTAACTTAATGCACCCCAACCTCTCACATTAGACTTTGTTGTGGTTACTAGTTAAGCCGGGCGGGTCCGGGTAGCTTTACACCACAACCTAGTCTAACCTCGGGTTTTAAGTGCGATGTGACCAACTACTCACATTGGGTCCTATTGTTTGTAGCCACTAGTTAAGCCGGTCGGTTCCGGGTAGATTTATGCTACAAACTCAACCCAACCTCGAGTTGGCCGCTTTCATGTTTTCTACATGTCATGTCCACGTTCATGTTTTCAAGCATCATCACATGTCATATTTTTCGAGTCATGTTTCATGTCATTTAATTTTACCCATAACGTAACCCCATTGCAGGTAAGTTCGCATCAACACAAATAGATCAAAAAGGAGAACATAAGAATATGACAAGATGGCAAAGGCTATCACAAGTTAAACATGGTGATATTTGAGGCAAAAGTGGTTCAACATACTAGCATATGGCTCAACATGTATGATAGCATAAAAGGTGACTTGGCCTCAAACATATCAAATAGAATAAGGGTGCTTTGGCCTCAAGCTTGCATAATAGCATAAGGGTGATTTGGCCACAAGCATGCGTAATAGCATAAGGGTGCTTTGGCCTCAAGCATGCATAATAGCATAAGGGTGCTTTGGCCTCAAGCATGCATAATAGCAAATATGGTGGTAGCATCGTAATAGTTGACATAGGGTGACAATCCTAACTTGTGCATATCAAATAGGTTCAATATCATCATATGCATGTTTAGGAACATGAGGGGTTAAGGTGTGTTAACATGCATAAGCCATAATTCATTTCATAGCATTTTTTTTCCAAAGGTCAACATGAATGGTACTAGGTTCATGATAGGTCCACAATCATAAATAAAGAGAGGCATGAATAGATCTATGCATACAATGATAGGTTCAAGGCAAATATTGCACTTAGGTCCAATTCAAATCTACACATGTATGGCATTAAACTTAGCAAATAGGTGATACATGGTCATAGATGGCATAGGATGATAACTAGTGATTCGTATATAACATCATATGCAAGTTAACTTAAAGGTCATGAGAGTTTCTATGTTGCTTTATGCAACATTTCCAAACAAAGCTCATAGCTTTCAATCCACAAATTCAAGGTGATAGCTTAACAAACATACATAGGATAAATCTATGCATAACATGATAGATTTAAAGCACAAATCATACTTAGGCCCAAACTCAAACTTGCAACATGTCATATTTAACTTCATAGTTTAAATCTAAGAGTAGAATAGGGCTTACAATGCTATGAAGACTATAAAATAAAACAAGATTGAGACGAAGCCACTAGAAATCCCCAAATAATAAGCTTCAATCAAAACCCTTGAAAAATAAGAAGAAGATCCTTGCTTTGATGAAGAAAGATTGAACTTTGGCCTTGAATCAAACTTAGAAACTCTCAAACAAGCTTAGAAACTCTCATATGAATGAAGATGGAGACTATGACAAGAGGGTGGAGGCCATGATTAAACATTTTGGCATAACCTAGTTGTAGGATTGATTTATGATGGTTTAGGCTAGGTCTTAGGTCTTTTTATAGAAGATTTGATTAGTTTAGGCCATAGGATTAACCCTATTTCTGATCTGAGCCATTAAAATCCGTCACTAGCCCTATAGCACGTCTTGAGGAATAAGTCGGGTGCACCCAGGCCAAACTGGCCGACCACCCAAGTCGACAGGGGTGTCGACTGGGCAGTCGACACCACCTGGGGTGTGTCGACTCCCATGTCGACTACCCAGTCGACTTGGGGGTGGCGGGAATTTTCCCACTTGTCCTGCTTGGCTGAATTTGAATTCTGAATTCAAATTTGAACTGTTTTTTAACTTGAAATTTTCTGAAAACTTTGACGGGCCATAACTTGGTCATACGGACTCCGATTTTCGAAAACTCGGACTCTATTTCGTGTATTTTTCCGAGACGAACGCAATGGCACAGCCCGTTTCCCTTGATTCAGATTTTATCATTTAATTCTGCCTTGATTTATGTTATAACATGTTATTCAAAGTACGGGTTGTTACATTCTCCCCTCCTTAAAGGATTTCGTCCCCGAAATCTCTAAGTTAGGAAGAACGTATCCTACCATCCATCTACTCACAACATCATCCACAAGTTAACCATTGTCCTTAACAAATTCTAAATGTTGTATGATCATATGCAAAGGTGTGTGTACATGCACTTATCTAATGCGAAAATTAGGTGGTTACGGATTCAGTAAACCTCCTTAATGCAAAGTATGTTAGTGAAATGAGTCCATATGTATGCAAATTCCTAACATAATTCATAATCTCTATATGAGTGCACAAAACATTCATCCATATGCAACATCCACGTGATAGCATAACAAGTTTCAGCCATGAATAAGTATAAGCACTCATGCATATGCAATACGAAAGTGTGTGAGCCGATCTTAGTGCCTAATGTGTATCATGCATCCACGAGAATCCACTTGCAAACACTTGCAACCACTGGCAAACATCAAGCATAACATGTTTCAAATACATGTTTCATCCAAAGGGTTTCTACCTAAGGTTCTTAAGACATGGTTAACGAGATAACAAGATAAACATGGATAGCAAAGGAAAGATATGCTAACTAGGAAAAGAGATTGAGAATGTACCCTCAAAAAGGAATGGATAAAGCCCACGCGTCTTCTCCTCGGTTTCCCAAGTTGCATCTTCATCGGCTTCACTCACTGAACCTTTACTAACTTGACTTCTCGATTCCTCAGTTTCTTGATCTCCGTTCCCAAGATACGAATCGGAGCTCACCTCAAGGTCGCCTCTTTCTCTACCTCCATGTCTTCAAGAATACTTGGTTCAACCACTTCGGCGGATCTGTGCAAACACTTCCGGAGATGCGAGACATGAAAGACGTTATGCACTCCGGCCAGCTTCTCGGGCAATTCCACTCTATAAGCCATTTGCCCAATCTTCTCGATGATAGGGAAGGGTCCAACGAACCTTGGTGCTAGCTTTCCAACTGCTCCAAACGAACCACGTTTCGCAAAGGAGAAACTTTCTTAAAAACCATATCTCCAGCTTCGAATTTCAAATCTGTCCTTCGCTTGTTAGCATAGGATTTCTGTCTATCTTGGGCCGTTTTCATCCGTCTTTGAATCAACTCTACCTTCTCGGATGTGCCCCTTATCATGGCGAGCTCAAGTATAAGCTCATCCGTTGTCTCCTACCAACATGTTGGTGACTTGCACGGCCTCCCATACAAAACTTCGAATGGTGCCATTCCTATGCTTGCCTGATAACTGTTATTATAAGCAAACTCTACGAGAGGAAGATGATCTTCCCAAGTGCCACCAAAGTCAAGGATGCATAGCCTCAACAGATCTTCTAGTACCCTATTCACCCTTTCGGTCTGGCCATCCGTCTGTGGGTGATAGGCCGTACTTAGATTCAATCGCATACCCATCGCTTCCTACAAACTATTCCAGAATTGGCTAGCCAGAATTGGGTCACGATCGCTAACTATGTTAGAAGGAACTCCATGCAATCGCACTATCTCTCGAAGATGAACAGATGCTAGTCATGATGTGGTCCTCTTGCTCTTCAACGGAACAAAGTGAGTACTCTACGTAAGTCTATCAACTATGACCCATATCCCATAAAGCCCAAATAGTTTGGTCAACTTAATGGACATCCTCACCCCAACTATATAGGCGAGTCATACTCCTTATGGGGTTTGCAACATAAATAAGATTGTGAATAGGACCGAGAGGATATACTTAAAAGATAGCATGCGAGTATGTTCTACAGAATAATAGGGATCAAGGATATACTCTTAGAAAGAGATATAATGCGCGTATCTAGTCTTCAATCTTCTAAGCCGCATTTTCTTGAGCTTAATCCTATCGTGCCTTGACCGTCTTTTAACTTCACAATTTCGTAGCTCTTAATTCTTATTTCCAAAATATGAGTTAGAACTCATTTCACCATTGCCTCTCGTTCCACTTCCACTTATTCTTTTCCTAAAATACTTGGCTTAAACATAACTGCGTGCTCGTGGTTTCATGCAAGCTTTACAAAATTCGTTAGTGAATCCTGGATCTCGTTCACATACTATACGGTATTCCACGCAGAAGAACTATCTCTTGAAAACAAATGCCAATCCATGTTGCCAAATGTACTTACCAGGGTGATTTCTATAACCCTTGCTTACGCGAAATGGACTATCCGCCTTAGTAGTGAATACCACCGGAGCACCCCATTCTGAAATGCTTCGCCTAATGAAGTTTTTCTCAAGCAACTCCTTGATTTGCTTGCTAAGCTCTCTTCTTTCTCGCGGGGCCATGTGCCTAATGGGCAATGAAACTGGCTTGGCATTATCAATAAGATAAATGCGGAAATCTATCTCCTGCTTAGGGGGTAACCCCCTTAACCTCATCAAAAACATCAAGATATTCTCGGACCACTCTCACAGATTGCAGATCATCGATGGACGAGTCAAGAGATTCAAGATAACATAACATGACGGGATCCATGGGGTTACTAGAAATTTCTAGGGTATTACTGAGGCGAGTCATGAGCCTCACTACCCTATGCTTACAATCAAGAATGGCTCCATAACTGGATAACCAATCCATGCCCAAAATCAACCCGTATCCCATAAACTCAAGAACTTAAGCATTACACATGAATTCTACGCTCAAGATAGATATTTTCAAATCCATACAAATCACAGATAGATGGGAGGAACCCCCAATCGGATTTGAAATACTAACGGGATTTTCAACTAGACTAGTACTAAGGTGCAAACTTTCGACAAGATCAAGAATAAAACTATGCGATGCGCCGGAATCAAATAAGGTATGAACAGGGAAATCAGGAATATAAACATGACTTTCTATTGAAACACTACCTCGATCAAGAGCTGGAAGAGCGAGGAGAGCCTGCAACCGCCCTCCAGAGGGTTCTGCTTGCTGAGTTTGCCTTTTCCCTTATCCTCGCTTTTTCGGGCAATCCTTGATATAGTGTCCAGACTCTCCGCAATGAAAGCATACGCCCAGCTTCCTCTTCTTCTTACAGTCTTTGGCTATGTGCCCAGTGATCTTACAGAAGTTGCACTTTCTTGTCTCTCTTGCCTTGTTGTTGTTGTTGCCCTTGTTTCCCTTCTCGTTGTTCTTGTCTCCTTTCTCGGTATCTTCCTTCTTGCCTTGAGACTCATTTGCCTTGACCTCCTTCTTGCCACTCTTATCTTCCTCTTGAAGCAGGGCCATATTCACCAAACTCTCGAAGGTCGCCCCCATGGGTATATGAGACATGGCCAAACCGTGCAATGGCTCGTTCAATCTTAGAGCAAAGTGTAGGGCCTTATTTTGAGCTGTGTTTACCAAGTCTAAACCGAACCGAGCAAGCTGATTAAACTTATCCACGTATTCTCTAACGGTCATGTCCCCTTGCTTTAGTGATAGGAACCTCTCCATCTGAAGGTTTTCTTCTGTAGATGATAGAAACCTCAGTCCAAACCTTCTCCTAAAGTCGTCCCAAGTCTGAATTGGCCTAGTAGTGGTGGTGACTACCCACCAATATGCAGCTTCCCCTTTCAACAGCCATACAGCTAACAGAACTTTCCTACGGTCTTCTATATCAAAGATAGCAAAGAGGTCTTCAGTTTCCTTCAACCAGTTTCTTGCCTCAACAAAAGTCTCAGTCCCAACAAAATTCTTGCCACCCATTGCCATAAAGTCCTTGCAAATCTTCGCGAAATCCGCTTGTGGATGCGGAGGAGGAGGAGGAGGAACCTCAGCTACGGAAGGGGGAGGAATGTTAGCCACGGGGAAGGAGGAGGAATGTTCGCCGGGCCGGCTTCATTCGCCCTTGCCTCCATGTACCTTCTAAACCAAATAGGTACTGGTACGCCCTCCAGAATGGAAAAATTATCGTCCATACTGAAATGAAGAAAAAGATAGATTGAGAACGAGGAAACAGAGGATAGTGTTAATGGCTTTTGGGGAATAGCCTTTTAAAATAAACTAGACTTTTCTTGGAAAATACTTAATTGGTTTTGAAAATAGTTTTTCAAAAGGTAAGTTTTACAAACCTTTTTCTCAAATCTTGTAAACCTTATGCTCTGATACCAAATGTAACACCCCACCTCCGCCACGGTCACTCTTGCAAGTACACTGACTTTGGAGGGGTGTTGGTCAAGGTAAACATGCATGCAGATATCACAAGACAGAACATATAAGTAAAACAGTGTAAGTAAAGCAGCGGATAAAACTACTATTTCAAAACCATAGTCAACTTACATCAAAAGTACTAAGTCATTATTTTCCAACAAAACAAAGTCTAGAAAACATAAACTGCAAAATAACATAAGTAAAGTATTCCCCAAAGATAACAGTAGTATCGCCATAGCAAACCTCAAGTCCAAACCGTACATGAGCTATCTAGAAAGCAAGCTAAAGATCCAAGCTAGGTGCTAGTGTTCCCAACCTGAGAACCGGGGTAAGGGCGGGGAACGGAAGAAAAGAGGCGAAAGAAAACGGGTCAGTCAAAAAGACTGGTAAGTCCTACCTACTATTAGTATAAAAACTAATAAAGTTAACTGGACATGTAAAACAAAGATGAAACATAGGATGATAACTGGCATGGTGAAAAGTTAACAAGATAGATCAAGTGTGGCATCGCATATACAAGGTTGTGTGTACTAGTATTCCAATCCATGTCAAGTATAAACAAGAAATGATCCCTTAGCCCAATGTTGGCCCAAACTCATGAGATGACCTAAATCAAGGTCCAACTACTCGGTCTAGTCGATCGGCTCCCTATAAGCCTAACTCGTCGTGTATCGGTGTCATACGGCCTAATCATGGAATGTAGTTAACTGTGCAAGGTCTACCCTAGGGTGTATCCAGCCCTAAGGTGTAAACCACAGACACAATTCAAGCACGCACAGTCTAAACCTAACGGTGCCCATGTTCAACTCCGGACTTAATGTGCACGACCATAGTCCGCCTGAACAATCGGTGCACCATTCAGACGTCTATTTTGGTCTCTTACAATCAGTCAGTAATCGTGCCCCACCCTATCCTAGTCCAGGCTATCCAGATACTCCCAAGTAGGTTAATGCTGAAAAGGACCACGTAACTAGGGTTTTAAATGGTTTAAGTGTGGTTAACCCTATCCTAACCATGTATTGAGTTGGTCAAGTGTATCCAAGCAGTTCATGACTTAACCCTATAAATACATCGTGTTCAACTGGTTAAGTATATTCAAGTAGTCCATGACTTAACCCTACCAATCCATTGTGTTTAATTGGTTAAGTATTCAAGCGGTCCATGACTTAACCCTACCATGTGGCATTAATTAACTTAATGCACCCCAACCTCTCACATTAGACTTTGTTGTGGTTACTAGTTAAGCTGGGCGGGTCCGGGTAGCTTTACACCACAACCTAGTCTAACCTCGGGTTTTAAGTGCGATGTGACCAACTACTCACATTGGGTCCTATTGTTTGTAGCCACTAGTTAAGCCGGTCGGTTCCGGGTAGATTTATGCTACAAACTCAACCCAACCTCGAGTTGGCCACTTTCATGTTTTCTACATGTCATTTCCACGTTCATGTTTTCAACCATCATCACATGTCATATTTTTCGAGTCATGTTTCATGTCATTTAAGTTTACCCATAACGTAACCCCATCGCACGTAAGTTCGCATCAACACAAATAAATCAAAAAGGGGAACATAAGAATATGACAAGATGATAAAGGCTATCACAAGTTAAACATGGTGATATTTGAGGCAAAAGTGGTTCAACATACTAGCATATGGCCTCAACATGTATTATAGCATAAAAGGTGACTTGGCCTCAAACATATCAAATAGCATAAGGGTGCTTTGGCCTCAAACTTGCATAATAGCATAAGGGTGATTTGGCCACAAGCATGCATAATAGCATAAGGGTGCTTTGGCCTCAAGCATGCATAATAGCATAAGGGTGCTTTGGCCTTAAGCATGCATAATAGCAAATATGGTGGTAGCATGGTAATAGTTGACATGGGGTGACAATCCTAACTTGTGCATAGCAAATAGGTTCAATATCATCATATGCATGTTAAGGAACAACAGGGGTTAAGGTTTGTTAACATGCATAAGCCTTTATCCATTTCATAGCATTTTTTTTCCAAAGGTCAACATGAACGGTACTAGGTTCATGATAGGTCCACAATCATAAATCAAGAGAGGCATGAATAGATCTATGCATACAATGATAGGTTCAAGGCAAATATTGCACTTAGGTCCAATTCAAATCTACACATGTATGGCAAACTTAGCAAATAGGTGATACATGGTCGTAGATGGCATAGGATGATAACTAGTGATTCTCATATAACATCATATGCAAGTTAACATAAAGGTCATGAGAGTTTCTATGTTGCATTATGCAACATTTCCAAACAAAGCTCATAGCTTTCAATCCACAAAGTCAAGGTGATAGCTTAACAAACATACATAGGATAAATCTATGCATAACATGATAGATTTAAAGCACAAATCATACTTAGGCCCAAACTCAAACTTGCAACATGTCATATTTAACTTCATAGTTTAAATCTAAGAGTAGAATAGGGCTTACAATGCTATGAAGACTATAAAATAAAACAAGATTGAGACGAAGCCACTAGAAATCCCCAAATAATAAGCTTCAATCAAAACCCTTGAAAAATAAGAAGAAGATCCTTGCTTTGATGAAGAAAGATTGAACTTTGGCCTTGAATCAAACTTAGAAACTCTCAAACAAGCTTACAAACTCTCATATGAATGAAGATGGAGACTATGACAAGAGGGTGGAGGCCATGATTAAACATTTTGGCATAACCTAGTTGTAGGATTGATTTATGATGGTTTAGGCTAGGTCTTAGGGTCTTTTTATTGAAGATTAGATTAGTTTAGGCCATAGGATTAACCCTAATTTGGATCTGAGCCATTAAAATCCGTCACTAGCCCTAAAGCATGTCTTGAGGAACAAGTCAGGTGCACCCAGGCCAAACTGGCCGACCACCCAAGTCGATAGGGTTGTCGACTGGGCAGTCGACACTACCTGGGGTGTTTCGACTCCCAAGTCGACTACCCAGTCGAATTGCGGGTGGCGGGAATTTTCCCACCTGTCCTGCTTGGCTGAATTTGAATTCTGAATTCAAATTTGAACTGTTTTTGAACTTGAAATTTTCTGAAAACTTTGATGGGCCATAACTTGGTCATACGGACTCCGATTTTCGAAAACTCGGAATCTACTTCGCATATTTTTCCGAGACGAACGCAATGGCACAGCCCTTTCCCTTGATTCAGATTTTATCATTTAATTCTGCCTTGATTTATGTTATAACATGTTATTCAAAATACGGGTTGTTACAAAGTCTAACTGATAGAAAACATATGCACCAACAAGCAGGTCAAACAGATCATCTATCCTCAAAAGTGGGTGCCTATTCTTCTTAGTGAGCTTATTCAGCTCCCTATAATCTACACATAAACGAAGCGAACCATCAGCCTTAGTTGTGAATACTACAGGAGCACCCTATTGAGATATGCTTCGCCTAATAAACCCTTTCTCAAGTAGCTTCCCTACTTGCTTGCTGAGCTCTCTTCTTTATCTTGGAGCCATATGGCACACAGGCAATGAAATTAGATTTACATGGTCCACCAAGTATATACGGAAATCAATCTCGTGCCTCGAAGGTAAGCTCTGAACCTCATCAAAAACATCAGGATACTCACGAACTACTGGTACCAATCACAGATCATCTATAGATGCATCAAGTGAGTCTAGGAAACTAAGCATGACAGACCCTTTTGGGTCACAAGAAATCTCGAGGGTCTTCCCACGGCAAGTCAAAAATCTAACGACCCTCCTCTCACAATCCAAAATGGTACCATACGTGGCTAGCCAATCCATCCCTATAATCAAACCATAGCCCAAGAAACTAAGCACATTTGCATTGCACTCAAACTCGACGCCCAACATAGATATTCTCAAACCCTGGCAAATCATAAACAAATGAGTCGTACGACCAATGGGGTTTGGGACAACAACTGGATCCAATACCATACTAGTACTAAGGTGCAAAGACTCAACCACAGAATCAGAAACAAAAGAATGCGAAGCGCTCAAATCAAAAAGAGTTCTAACAAGATGATTGGAAAGAGAAATCAAACCTTCAACAGAAACTTTCCTACCTCTATCTGGTGCATCGGCCATGAGAGCATGCACCTGCCCTCCCGAAGATCCTGCCCTTTGACCTTATCCTTGCTTCTTCGGGCACTTCTTAGAAAAGTTTCCGACCTCTCCACAATTGAAACAAGCATTCTACCTTCTTTTGCAGTCCTGGATCAAATGACCCTCGCGTCCGCAATTATGACACTTCCTCTAATCTTTAGCCTTGTCGTTGTTTCCACCCTTCTTTGGTTGTTGTTGTTGTTGTTGTTCTTTCTTGGGCCATACTTTCTTGTTTTGTGTTTCCTCAACCTTAGCTTCTTTCTTTTCACCTTTATATTCCTCATGCATCAATGCCATATCAACGTGCCTTTCAAAAGTTGCTCCTATGGAAATATGAGACATAGCTAACCTATGAAGAGGATCATTCAACCCTCTAGCAAACCGCAAAGCTTTCTTATGCCGGGTATATACTAGCTCCAAATTAAACCTCGCCGTTTGTTTGAACTTGTTAACATACTCTTTGACAAGTTACCGCTAGGCTAGATACTCTGTGCAATAACAGGCATCCCAACTGAACATACTGAAGTTACCGCTAAGGATAATAGCGGTCTCCTAAACAAACCAGAGTCTAGATGTACCATAATCACTACCCAGACCGATCGATTCTCGACTCTGTAGATACTCTGTGCAGGCCCTGCAGTAGGATGTATCTCTTCCTAAAGCGGCAACCCTTCTTTCTCAGGATGTGCACAACCATATCTACCGATGCCACGGCGTCTTAGCCTCCTCTTGTCCGGACCCATGCATGCACATAAACCCGTCGGAATGCGCCTCCTAAACCATCCCCTCTTTTGGATCTCTTACAATTAGCCCAGCATGCGTGCCCCGACCCCGACCTAGTTCAGAGTACTCGTTTGATACCTATATATGGATTACTGACTAAAACAGGTCCCACACACAAGACGATACAAGCTTCCCCCTAGGCTTGCATCTCCACTACTAGGATTTCCATAGTTTAAGTCATACCAATGTAAAAAGATTGCATAACCCACAAGTTAAGTTTGTAGGCCTATATATAAATATTACACACTACCCTAAGATATACTTAACCCTTCCACTATTTCAAGCAAGTTTACTTAACTCCCACTCAAGTTGACATGTTCAAGTAATCCCTATGGATTCAACCATGTTAAGTATTCAAGTTCATTACCATTTATTCATTTTTGGTTATGATGTGCTAGACCTTTGAAATTAAGCCTACAACTTGTGGATGTTGGATAAGCCGGGCGGGTCCGGCAGACTTCTTAAACAAGTCAGACTTAATCTCGTGCCTTATCCCGTTACGTGTTTATGCACCTAGACCCCTTACATTAGATTCATCACTTGTGGTCGCTGG